>JAIVFJ010000013.1:0-575827 GCA_025765615.1 Zopfochytrium polystomum | reverse complement strand
GTGTGGTGTTGAAGAGCCTCATGGTTGTTTTGGCCTGCAAATGCTGTTGGAAGGCCTGGCACAAGCTCCTTGACCACTGGGTGGAAGGTGGATGTGGAACCTTTGGGGCAAAATTGTGTCAGGATGGGGTGGGATTGGGAAGGGATGTACAATTGTAAGCCAATCTTCCAGTCACTGGCAAAACTTGTGTCTTTGCACAGCAAGCCTTTTTTGATGCACCTGTTTGGTTTGGGTCTGTTGGCGTAGGTAGTGTACAGGAAGTTTAAACCTGACACTGTGGGGCAATTGGGCACCTTGTGCAAGGGAGATTGAGTTTTGGTCCTTGTAGCAGTTTGTTATAGCAACAAACACAAGGCAGACAGAAATCAGCTTCAACCTCACCACCACACGTTCAGTAGTGTACTTCATCCATCCCCACAGTGGCCAATTGGTCAAAACCTGAACAGCGCTCTTGTGCATAGGACACAGGACCTTGAACCTTTCTTGATTTGCCATGGCACATGACCATCATATAAATGGTAGCAAAATTATTTGTTTGTAGGAGGAAACCTTCTTTTCCTGCCACACTTTCCCACCGCACAACCACACTGTTGCAAAGTCAAGGGATTGGTCAATTTACGAAACCGGTTATGAAGAAAGAGCTAGTGGCACCATTCCTAGGTCGTCTAATGGTTAAGATTCCACCCTCTCACGGTGGCGATCGGGGTTCGATTCCCCGCCTGGGAGGTTATTGCAGTGGTGTATAATACAAGGATTGTAGGTACTGAAGCTGCCAGCGGCAAGGATGCCTGCCAGCAGATGTCAGGCGCTTCCATTCCCAGAGCAGGAAAGTGGCTGACTGTTACATAATCATGTGGTCTAAACCCTTGAGGTGGGGCTGCAGTAGTTCCTTTCTTCAACTGGCTGGTCCTGACCTATTTGGACATGTCCAGAGGCAAGGCGCATAACCCAGGATCTGGCATGAACGGAACAGATGTTTTCAGCTCAATACAATTTGTTTGAGTGAGCTTTCGAGGTGAAAATGGCCACTGTCCAAAAGTTACTGGAGTCTTGGACATTTGACCTCCACCTGGGCAATTCTTTTTTTTTGTTTTTTTTTCTTGGAGCAACTGCACCAAGTCAACTGGAAGTCCAAGATTTCTACCAACTGAATCCGACTTTCCTTCAGGGGAGGTGCATTCCTGGTTGTATTGATGGCTATTGCATTGAGGAGAAAGAAAAAAAAAAACTGAAAAAAAAAACTGAAAAAAAGTAGAAAAGAAAAAAGAAAAAAGAAAAGACGCCCGATGTGGGGGAAAGGGTTAGATTTTCTGCAAAGACGGGATAAAGGACAGATCTCTTAGAGCATGGTGCAATTTTCTGCCAACAACAACCATACATGGTGGTGGAATGGTTCACAAGAAACCATTGGCAGATTGGTTCAAATATTCAACCAAGGCCGCACCCGGAATCGAACCGGGGTCCCCAGAATCAGAATCTGATGTGATAACCCCTACACTATGCAGCCAGATAACAACTGGCACAATGGGCTTGTATACGAAGATAAAAGTTTGCCTTTCGCCAGAGACTGGTGCACTGTTAGTGGTTTGGCTCACCTGAGGAGGCGAGGCCACAGCAACTTGGGGTCCAATTTGAACAAAGTTGACCAGATTTTCTTGCACGGAATCAATCAAACGTTGGGGCCAAAAGCTATCTCCAATCTGGTCTGGGTGGAAGGAAGTTTGGTGTTTTGCGTTCTTTGCACTCTGTGCAGCAATTCTTCTTTTGTTGGCACTTGCCCCGCAGCTTTGTTGTTTGCTAGGGTTGACAAGAGTGGTGGTTTGTTTTTATTTTTATTTTTTGTTTCCCAGACTACTTGTCTCCCACAAGTCACATGACTGCCACAGGATCTCCAGTCACAGACGTAGCTGGTACCGCTGTTACACTACCAAATGCATTGGGTCCCAGGGTGTCCCCTGGTGTCCAAAGCAGTAAGCCTGCATCCCTAGCTGGCCCAGTAACGCCCTGACCAAATTGCTTTACCTCGGTGAGCAGCTCCAGTGCCGTCACTGTACACCAACACTTTTTTTGCTGTGGTCATGTGCTGGCAGACCCGAACCTATTGTGACTGTCAGTTATTGTTCTCACGATGCCCATGGAAGAGTGAGCCACCGCCAATTGTTATGAATCACCCTCTGGAAACCTCTGGAACCTTCTAGAACATTCCTTCATGGAACCTTCTGGAACCTTCTGGAACCTTCTAGAACATTCCTTCATGGAACCTTGTGGAACCTTCTGGAACCTTCTTTGCTTTCCTGACTTGTCTTGTTGTCATTGGTATCATTGGTATCATTGTATTACTAATTGCTCTTTCTGGAACTTTCTTGGAGTCTTGACAAGGAACACTCTCAAAAGGTATAAAAGGGGGATGGGGGACCTGTCCCATCCCTCAAGTGAATTATTGTTTCCAATACAATCATCACTCCTCTCAGTTCCTTGTCTGCTTTGTCCTGTCCTGCCCTGTTCCTGACATCATAATTCACTTCACCCTCTCCCACTACTCTCTGCCATCATGTCTGACCCAAACAACACCTTCCCTGATGCAACTGCCTTCCAAGCCTTGATGGACCAATTACAAGCCCTCTCAAGACAGACACACCAACTTCAAGAACAAGTCCTTCACCAGCAGCACCAGCTTCAACAACAACTTCACCAACAAGAACATCAAGCTCTTCCCCTGCCTCAAGCCAACCAAGCAAGAGAGCCCAAGGTTCCCAGCCCTGACAAGTTCACTGGGCTGGCCAAAGACCTTAGGAACTTCATGGCCACTGTGGAGAATGTCATCCTTCTCCAACCTTCAAGATTTCCCAGTGAGCAAGTCAAGGTTCTTTTCACAAGCACCCTCCTGTCTGGTCAAGCTCAATCATGGTACAGATCTCTCCCAAGCACACCCACCACCCTGCAAGAGCTCTGGGAGGGGCTGGAAGCTACCTTTGGTGACCCCTACGCATCTTGGACAGCAAGATCCAAGCTCAAGCATATCAAGCAAGGAAAGCAATCTTGTGTGGCCTACACCAACCAATTCAAGCAACTAGCCAGAGACTCTGGATACAATGATGCAGCTCTGATGGAGCTGTACCATGATGGTCTCCATGAGTCTATCCAAGACATGCTCTCCCAGTCTCTGCACATCCCTGAGACCTTGGAAGAGTACATTCTCCTTGCCATCAAGATTGACAACAGACTCTACTCCAAGAGGCTGAAGCAAAGACAAGTAGGAACTACATCAAGACCTACCCCAGTTCCTCAAGCTCTTACAGTTCCTGAACCCATGCAAGTGGATGCAGTTGAGACACTTCCTAAGGGTCCTCTGAGCCAAGAGGAGAAAACAAGGAGGGCCCAGCAGGGACTGTGTTTTTACTGTGGCTCCAAGGAGCATGCTGTCAAGGACTGCCCAAGGAAGAAGCACCCAAACTCCCAGGTCCAGGCTCACTGAGGGGCAATTCCCTGGACCCTCCTCCAAGCTGCCCCTGTTTCATCACCACCACCAGCACCACAAACACCTCAGATTCCAAGCCCCACCAACTCACCATGGATGTCAAGATTCAACTCTCACCCAAGTCAACCATCACAACCAAGGCCCTTATAGACTCTGGATCATCCTGCAACATCATTGATGCCACCCTTGCCAAGTCTTGTGCCATTCCTACGATCAAGAAATCCACACCCCTCAAGGTCCACTTTGCCAATCATGCTCTGTTCAAGGAAATCAGCCATGAAACCAAGCTAAACCTCCACATCCAAGACTTTCCACCATCCATGGTCAATCTGGAAGTATTGGATCTTGGCTCACCCACATTCTCTGTCATCCTGGGATTACCATGGCTGCAAGCCCAGAACCCTGCCATTGATTGGGTCACTGGTCAAGTCCAACCTCCACCAATCGGAACAGTCACCCAAAACTCAAGTCAAGCCCCCAAGTCTCATGCTCTCAAGCCCTTGATTCAAGATTCACAGCCAGCCAAGACTCAAGTTCCACAGTTCACAGTTCACAGTCAAGATTCAAGTAGAGCTCATAGAGCTCACAGTCATGGCCATGACTCTTGTTCACAGAACCCACAGTCAAGGATTCAAGTACCACAGTTCACAGTCCACATTCAAGATTCAAGTTCCACAGCTCACAGTCTTTGCCAAGAACAGAACTCTCAGTCAAAGATTCAAGAATCACAGTTCCCAGTCAAGAATTCAAGCCCCACTGCTGAGGAGCACAACAACCTGGACCCATCAGACCTTTTGCTGGCATCCAAGCTACCAAAAGAATATCTCCCTTATGCTGATGTGTTTTCCAAGACCAAGGCAGACCTGCTACCAGCTCAGAGGCCTTATGACTGTGAAATCCCACTCAAGGAACAGCAGACCTGTTTTTGCAGCACATATTCAGGCTCCATGGGCTGCCTCAGTCAATCGTCAGTGACAGAGGACCACAGTTCAGATCTCAATTTTGGAAAGCACTCACAGCAGCCCTTGGAATCAAGTCTCAACTGTCAACTGCTTATCACCCTCAGACTGATGGACAAACAGAAAGAACAAACCAGACTCTGGAGCAGTATTTGAGGTGCTATGTCAGCTATCAACAGGATGATTGGCCCACCCTCCTTCCACTGGCAGAATTTGCTCTCAACAATTCTCTCCACTCAAGCACCCAGCTATCTCCTTTCTTTGCAACCTATGGCTTCAATCCAAGAGGAGATCTTCTGGGACAAGAGACCCTATCCAATGTCCAAGCTCCTGCTGCGGCTTCACACTTACATAAGCTCAAGATCATCAACTCCTTCCTGGACTCCACCCTGAAGCAAGCCCAAGAAGATGCCTCAAGATTCGCCAACACTCACAGAATGGACCATGACCTTGCTGTGGGTCAGCAAGTTTGGCTTCTGAGGAAGAACTTGCAGACCAAAAGACCAAGTCCCAAGCTAGACAACCTCAAGTTGGGACCTTTCAAGATCTTGGAGCAAATCAATCCAGTCACCTTCAAGCTGGATCTCCCTGCATCCATGAAGATCCACCCAGTTTTCCATGTCAGCCTTTTAGAGAAGTTTGTGGCCAATTCCATTCCAGGCAGAGTTGTTCCTCCTCCTCCTCCAGTTGAGGTAGAAGGTGAAGAGGAATTTGAGGTTGAACAAATCTTGGATGCCAAGTGGTTTGGAAGAACACTCAAGTTCCTTGTTAAGTGGAAAGGTTACTCAGATGCTGACAACACCTGGGAGCCTGAGTCAAACCTCACTCACTGCCAAGACCTTCTGCTCGAGTTCAAGACCAGGTACCCCCACCAAGTTGCAGAAGAGGCCTAAAAGGGGGAGATGATGTTATGAATCACCCTCTGGAAACCTCTGGAACCTTCTAGAACATTCCTTCATGGAACCTTCTGGAACCTTCTGGAACCTTCTAGAACATTCCTTCATGGAACCTTGTGGAACCTTCTGGAACCTTCTTTGCTTTCCTGACTTGTCTTGTTGTCATTGGTATCATTGGTATCATTGTATTACTAATTGCTCTTTCTGGAACTTTCTTGGAGTCTTGACAAGGAACACTCTCAAAAGGTATAAAAGGGGGATGGGGGACCTGTCCCATCCCTCAAGTGAATTATTGTTTCCAATACAATCATCACTCCTCTCAGTTCCTTGTCTGCTTTGTCCTGTCCTGCCCTGTTCCTGACACCAATGCAGACCTGGGCGCTGGCTTGCGCTGATGACAAATACTCCGAGTAATAAGTGGAACAGAAACACAGTGTCAACAGTTTTCCTCCTCCTCTGCTCAAGCAGATAATATAGGAGAGGTTTTTACCCTGTGCCAGTCACGCTTGCCTAGCAACTATTACAGCGTGTATATCATGTATCAATAATTCATAACAGAGTTTTTACTCTTTCTCTCCAAGTTGGGGAGAAGGACCACCCACAAACACACATCTCCACTTCATTCACTCCTTCTACTCACTCACTCAGACTAGAGTGTTTACAGATGGACCAAGCAAAAGTGTTTGACCAAAAAATTTTTGCAAACGAGCCTACCTAAAATGCCCATGCCGGGCTGTTTGGGACTGACTTGAACAGTTTCTGATGCAAATTAGAGACTGCCAGGGGCTAATAATGAAGATTCAGGCTTAGTTTGACTTTCCAGACTCAATGAACAGCAGGACTACAGCCTTTCCCAGACATTGGAATCCGGCAAACTGCTGCTTTCCTTAGTGTGAGTTGCATCAGCGGCGGCGACGAGGCCACCGTCGACATAGGAAGTTGGTTTCCTATGCTCAAATCTCAACACTTAACAAACTTGTGCCAAATTGAACAGTAATTCAGTAGATATCATATTGTCGTTGCATCAGAGAATGTCCTGCCCAGCAGATGTGCGTTGGTTGGGAAAAAAAAAAAAACGTAATTTCCAGACTGATGCAAGTCTTGGCCCTGTCCCCAAAGTTTTCCTGTTTTAATCATCAAGGAATCAACACTCTTCCTTTTTGATATCGTTCCTGAAGTTTTCTTCCTCCTTTTTCTTTTTTTTTTCTTATAGGTGTTTTCGTCTTTTTCAATGAATCGTTTACCTTTTTTTTTCAATGTGGGTGCAATCTGGCCATCTGTCTGGGCCCTCTTGCTTACGATTATGTCAGTTCGACGCCAGACAGACATTTTTGGTGAGAACAACAAGTGCACTAATTCGATCTTAAAACTCATCCACACAGCCTGTGGACACATCCAGACTCGAACTGGAGACCGTCTGTGTGTTAGACAGACGTGATAACCAACTACACCATGTGACCTTACACACTCAGGCACAGAAGCGCACATCAGTGCCCAAAAAATTCTGGTTTCACAACAACAGACAATCAGTCCAGTGAAAATGAACAAAAATGTGAAGCAGTGAAAGTTTCATGGCAGTGAGCGTGCCGCCTGAGAGCCAACAGCAAGCCTGTTCCCAGGAGGATGATGGTTTAGGCTGATGTCAAATTGAAAGGGACAGGGTGGGAAGCATCCTGCCAGCACCTTGCCAGCACTTTGCCCAGCACCACCTCGCAAAGGGCAAACAACTGTCCAGAGCACTCTCTCTGTCATCAGATATGGACAACAACTGACACCCTCTAGTCCCATCCCCACATTAATTTTTTTGGTTCCTTTCCAAGGGCTTTGGTTGTGTCTTGTCATATTTTTTTTTTTTTATTATTCCACGCAGCCAGAAGCTGCGTGACGGGAAGAGTGAAATGCCACGCAGGTATGGCAGGGAGCCAAGAACCTTGACAGAACCAAGCGTGTCTCCACGCACAGGCCACCCTAGCCGTTAACGCTACCAGGAAACAAACAACAAGAAGAGAAGCAACAACAACCAAGGAAAGAGAAAAGAAGAGAATAAGGTGGGCTGAGGCCCTGCGGAGAGTGTCCAGTGGACAGCGGAGAGGGTGGTGAGCGGAGGGCAAATGGGAAATGGCAACACCGCGGAAAATGTGAGCAGGGAGGAGATCCTCAGGGGACGTCAGGGGGTTCAGGATTGCGATAACGCAGAAGCGCTTGTCGCGGAGGAGGCTGGGGAATCACAACAGTGCGGCGAATCCATAGGGTGCCGAGGGTGGGGCGGAGGAACCCGAGGTAGTGTTGCCGCCAGGCTAGGATGCCCTTGCGTGAGAGGAGCCAGTCCGGAGGGCAATTGTTGTTGGAATGAAAGCGACCGCATGTGTTGCATTGAGGGGTGCGAGGCTGTCGCTGTCGCCGGGCAGGAGGCTGATGAGGAGGAGGGGATGCGGAGGGTCTGGGTGAGACCCGGGGAGTGGGAGGAAGGGAGGAGGGCGGAGTGGATGGTTGTGGAGAAGTGGGGGGTGTGGCATGAGGCAACGCAGGAGGTGGCAAAGGGGAGGAGGGTGGGGTGGGGGGAACGGGGTGGACGCTGGTGGCGCTTGTCAGAAGGCGAGATGCCGTGGTCGCGCTCCCAGAGAATGGTCTCGTCGCAGCGAGGGCGCCAGATGAGCCGGTGGACGTCAAGCAGAAAGTCGTGAAAAATGCGCACTAGGGCGGTAACAACGTCGGCGGCGGGGAAAGACTCGTGGTGGTAGAGAGTGTCGTAAAAGGACTGAGGAATAATGCCGCGAAGAAGGGAGAGGAAGTTGAGAGGTGCGTTGGCAGAGGAGGAAAATTCCGGGAGAGCGAGCCAAAAGGGGGCGGTCAGGTGAGGGGTGGGTGGTCGGTCACTGGAAGGGGAGCAAGCCGCTAAAGCAGAGGCAAGAGAGTTTTTAACAGCAAGGAGGGCGTCTTGAGCAACAGGGCAAAGGAAAATGTGGGAGAAGTTCTCCGTGTGAGTTGAACAACGGCGGCAAAACCCATCAGGGTAGGCGTTTGGGTACCAAAGGTGAAGTCGAGATTGGGTGGGGAGGGATTCCGTAAAGAGTTGGAGGCGGAATTTGCGACGATGAGAAGCAGGAAGCGTGTCAAACAAGGAGGAAGGGCGAATGCCAGAGTGAAGGACAAGGAACGTGGATTCCCACTGAACAGAAGCAAAAGAGTCACGAAAAGGAGAAGTAAAGGAGTAATTGGAGAGGCTGTTGTGAAGTGTGTGCCTATGGAGGCGTCGGAGTCGGCGACGAAGGTGTCCTAGGACTGCTGTGTTGCCGATAAAGGCAG
Source organism: Zopfochytrium polystomum (assembly GCA_025765615.1). NCBI lineage: Eukaryota > Fungi > Chytridiomycota > Chytridiomycetes > Chytridiales > Chytridiaceae > Zopfochytrium > Zopfochytrium polystomum. The sequence goes on along the minus strand of JAIVFJ010000013.1, from coordinate 567,188 downwards.
TGGCGGGTAGAAGTGTTTGCGAGGTAAACGGAATATCAATGGGTGGTGTGGTGGCGTTTAGATGGGAAGCGAGGTGGTCAGCTGCTTCGTTGCCAGCGGAACCGGAGTGTCCACGAATCCAGACAACTGACGGGGGGGGGGGCCGATGCGAGTGGAGAGGGCCTGCCCAACGAGGGCCCACAGGGAGGCCAGAGGAGAGCGGAGAAGGGAGCGGAAGGAAACGGTAAGGGGATCAATGGGAGGAGGGGGGAGGGGTCCAAGGGTGGCAAGGGAAAAGGAAGGGATGGAGTTGGTGGGGTGGGAGAAGAGACGGTTATAGGTAGTGACGACAGAGCTGTTGTCAAGTTGAATGGTGAGGGGGGTTGGAAGATGACAGGTAGAAATCAAGGCAGAGAGGAGACCAACAAGCTCAGCAGTGGCAGAGGAGGAAGCGATGGGGGGAAGGGCAACGGCAAAGGAGAAGGGGGGTTCCAAGGAAACAACAGCAGCAGCCATGAAGCCAGTGTCACGAAGGGACCCGTCGGTATCGAGCGTGAGGGGGAGGGGGGGAATTTGAGGAGCAAAGGTCGGGATAGGGCTTGCGCAGGGAGAAGGAAGTATTGGAATTGGATAAAGGGGGTAATTGAAAGGGTTGGAAAGGCGGCGGCGGGGGGGGATATTGTAGAATTGACGTGAACGGAGGGTGGGGAGGGTCTCAAAGTGGGGGAGAAGAGAAGTGTAAAGGTTACGGAATCTGCGTTTGGCCCTGCTGCGGCCTCGGAATGCTTTGGGTCTGAACGAGGTGGTAAGGAGTTGTTCAAAAAAGAAGATGTGAGAGCGCTGAAGGTCAGGAAGGAGTTGAAGACGCGTGGGCCAAGGTATATCGGAGATGGGGTGAGCGCGAACCCGAAAAAGGGGAGGATGAGAGGAAGTAATAGAGTAATTGTTAGCAAATAAGAGGGGGATAAGAGATGCGGTGAAGTGCTTAGGGGTGGAGGGGAGCGGAAAAGGGTGTGTGAAGAGAGGAGTAGCCTGACAAAATGTCACTTGGAGGCGTTGGTAAAGAATACGGGTGATGGAACCAATCAAGGATGGGTCGTTAAGACGGAGCTGTAAATCAACAAACATATCGGAACAGTATTCGGTGTATAGGTCGGGAACATCGTATAGGAGGTGATGATGTATAATGGAGGAGGGGAAGGAAGAACAAAGGCCAACCAGTTTTTTGAAGGCTCGACGGAGACGAGCAGTTTCATTCAGAAGGAAAGTGCGAGGGAGGATAGCAGTTTTCCAAAGAAAGCGGATGCGAGGAAGTAAGACGTTACGAAGAATGTATGAAGCAAGTTTGTCCCCCATCACCTTCCCCTGGATGGTGGTGAGGACATCAGAAATGGCAGCAGAGATCTGTTTTCGAGCAGAATTCGAACGACCATCGGCAGAGAAGAAATTCCCAAGGTGGCGGAAGGAAACAGAGTCAGGCTGGATGGGGATTGGGGTCTGACCCCACATAATCTGTCGAGGGCTGTTGGGAGGAAGGTTGGCGGCGGAAATGAAGATTTTGCGGGTGTTCGACTCGATGCTGTTGTGGGACTGGTATTCGTGGAGGATGTCGGCCTGGTGTTGTAGATCAAGGTAAGAGCAAGAGAGGGTGTTGGTGTTGTCAACCAGGGCAAAGCCAGAAACTGAGACTGGTCGAGTGGGTGAGAGGAGGGGGGCAGGCATGGATGGGGGGGAATTAACAGAAAAAGTGATGCCGTGGGTGTGTTTGTCAAGCGCGCAAAGAACAGGGTCCCAAAAGATACGCCAGTCGAGAGGTCCTTCTAGCGAGCCTTGTTGTATCATAGTGCCAATAGGGAAGGTGGGGGAGGGACCGAAGGCCGTGATGACAAAGGAGCGGAAACGAGCTTGGGTGTTGACACGCATTCGTACGTAAGATTCGGGCAGTCGTATACGATACCAGGCGGAGAGCAAGCCGGCAACAGGGGCACTGTCGAAGGCTTTCTTGATATCGTTGAGGAGGAGGAAAAGCGGGGAAGAGTTTTCATGGCAGAGATCAAGGGCAGAGCGGACCAAGTGGAGAGGAGGATCGGGTGATGAGCCAGGAAGGGCGGAAAAGTTACGGCCGCGAAGGATCTCGGGGGAAGCGGTGAGGATATGTGAAAGGCGACGAAGGCGGATGCCTTGAACTACTTTTGCTGCGAGTTCACAGAGGCTTATGGGCCGGAGGTTTGTGACATCGCCCCCCCATGTATCTTTCTTTGGTATGGGGAAGATGGCAGTGAGGGTCCAAGAGGAGGGAACGTCAAGGACGAGAAAGGTTCGTTGGACGAGGGAGAGGAAGAGGGAGATTGCATCAGGGCCTGATGAGAGAAGGAGTTCTCAAGAGAGTTGGGAGGGGCCAGGGGCTTTGTTAGGAGCAAGGGATTCAAGGACCGAACGGCATTCTTCAAGAGAAGGGGGGAGCATAATGTGGGAGAAAGTGTGCGGAGGAATGTAAGGCCAGGGGTTCATTTCGTCGTGGAGAGGGGAGGTGGGGGGGAAGGGGTGAAGGTCCCGGGGGCGAAACCAATGTTCCACCTGCTCGCGGCAAAGACGTGGGACGTTGGCGGGGTCGTACTCAATTTCAGGACCCTCTGGGGTCTCCGCCAAGATGTGATCAATGCTGGAGTTAGACCGTTTGCGGTTGAGGATGTTGTTGAGGACGTTGCGGATCCTGCCGGTGGAGAACAAATCCTGGCGACGGTCGATGGCAGTAGCAATGTCAGCACGTTTAAGTGAGGCTGCCGCAGAAAGCTGTGCACGGTAGACTGCTTTGCGAAGTCGTTGCAGGAGAGGGAGGGCGTCGTTGGTGAAGGAAGTAGCCGATGTAATGGAGCTGGTGAAGCGAGCAAAGAGAAGGCACAAATCATCACGAACAGGGGAGGCATTCCACGAGGTGGGTAGGGGAGGAAGAGCGCCAAGAAAGGAGTGTAGAGGGAGGGTACCACGGTGTAGTTGTTTCCAAAGGTCCTCAAGTTTCTTCCGAGCCTCAATGTAAGGGGCGAGGCGTTGGTCAGTCTTTGCTGGAGTTGTGGACAAGCCGGAGCAAGGGAGACAGCGTCGGGCGGCGCTGGCGACGAGCTCATGGAGGGAGGAAGAAATGGTGTCCAGGGATTGGGTGTATAGGAAGGAGCGACCAATGGAGGGATATTCGAAGGGAAGGGAGGGTTGGGTAAGAAAGGTTTGTTCGGCGGGGGTAAGCGTGGAATCCAAGGCGGCGAGGTCAGCTTGGAGAGGTGGGAGAGCGGCTGACACTGCGTTGATAAATTGGCGTTTATGGTCCTCGGAGGCCTGTGAAGGGCAGGGAATGCGTCGCAGAATGGGGGTAAAGGAGAAAGTAGTGTATGGACAGAGGGCAAGGATGATGTAACAGGGAAGGTGGTCGGAGATGTCAGAGAGATGGGGGAAGTCAACGGGTGTAGCAATATGAGCAGAGGCAAGATGGTGGAGAAAAGTGTCGGATAGCCAAATGGCGTCGAGACGAGAGCAATAAGGAGAGTTGGTGGAGGAGTGGGAGTAAACAGAGAGGTTGGGATGAACGGTGCGAAAGGTGTCAGAGAGGCCACAAGCAGAGAGAGTAGGTAGGAAACCACGGCGAGAGGGGGGGATAGGAGCTGCTGTGTTATGGTCGAGAGGAGAAAGGAGTGCATTCCAGTCACCAAACCAATAAGCTGGGTGAGGTTGGGCGGAGTCATGGTTGAGGAGGTTGGTGCACCACTCTTGAAGAGGAGCAGTTTCAGGGGACTGTCGCAAGGCAGGCCAGTAGATAGAACGGAGGAAAAGGCGGCGGCGATGAAATGAAAGGGTGATGGCAAGGCCCCTGCTGGAGTGACGAATGGTGTTGATGACGTGTCGATGGAAGGAGGATGTCAAGATGAAGCCAACGCCAGAGTGTTTTGAGGTGGAGGCGTTGGTGAATATGCCAATGTAGTTATTTGCTGCGTGTTGGCGGACGGCGTGTGTGGCGTGAGCGGCAGTGCAACCGGTTGTGTCTTGTCATAACACGTAGCAGGTTTTGGAGAATTGGGGTATCGATCCCCGTGCCTCTCGCATGCTAAGCGAGCGCTCTACCATTTGAGCTAATTCCCCGCTCCTATGAAATAAAGTTTAAACAAAAACAGAAACTGCAGGAACAGGAAAGTAGACAATCAGGAGAGAGAGAAACTGACAAAAAAAAAAAAAAAAAAAAAAAAACACCAAACAAACAAACCAGTAATGAATAAAAGGTGCCTTAGCTTCCTGTTTGTTTCCCCCCCAAGCTGATTCCACTTTTTGCTGCTTTAGAAAGAGTGCTATTTTCATGAAAAAATTGTGCTGAAAGTCTGACTTACCATCTAGAAAATTGAAACTTTATGTTGGTGCGGTTGTGCTGCATTGCCTTCTTCATCAAGAAGGAAGGCTACAAATGTTCTTACTTTACCATACAAATGCAGCCGTCTTAGCTCATCTGGGAGAGCGTAAGACTGAAGAAGCCACCTTGAATCCCACCAGTTGGCTTGGCCATCTTAAGGCACCTGGTTCAATCCCGGGAGACGGCAGCTGGCTTCAGCATTGCTGTGCCCCATACGCAACACAAAACTGCCTTGATTGCCTGATGCTGCTGGCCCCTGTGCACACCTCCGACGTTGTGTGCATGACATTTGAGAGAACGTGAATTAGAGCCCTCATGAGAGCATCCTTCAGCTTCTACAAATCCTTGAAGCCAAGGATTATCAACAAAAATGGTTCTACTATGTTTATGATTAGCTGGAGTGATTATAAACTATTGGGGGAGCTTCATTCATTTTTGCAAACATGTGAGCAAAAGGGACACCGAGTTAGGGGTGGGATACTTGGCCTGCCAATTCCAACTGACCATTATCCTTCATTTAGCTATCTAAATGCCAAACTGACAGCAAGCACAAGTTACAACAGACAGCATTGGTGGGCAAAGTCTCTTGCTCAAGTCCAGTTTGATTGGCAGGATCCTGATTGTTGCACCTTCATGCTGTTAATCCCCTTGTTATTGGTCCTCTTGAACACTAGCCACCTGCAGAACGTAAGGGGGAGGGGAGTGAAATGAAAAGGCAGAACACACCAACCAAAAAAAAAAAAAAACAGGAAACAAGCAGGAGGCAAATGATGACAGTCTTTCAAAGTTTTGGTGTGGGCATATGGCGAAATGGTTACTGCGATCGACTTCGGATCGAAAGATTGCAGGTTCGAGTCCTGCTATGCTCGTGGACTGCTGGAGATACTTCGATGTCTGCAGTTGCAGCAATAGCACCAGGGTTTTGCAAGCGCCAAGTCAAAAGCAGCTTTAAGTAAGCATGCTTCCAGCCAAGCTCATGCTTGAATTCTGCAGTTGCAGAGGATCTTGCTGTCTTGCTGTTGGGTAGTGTATGGAAAAAGGCTTCAGGTAGGCCCAGTTGCACCACGCTTGTTTGCCTAAAGGGACTTGTGGAGGGTCCTGTTGGCGGAGAGGTTAACGCGGTGCCCTGCTAAGGCATTTCCCTTTGGGAGCGCAGGTTCGAATCCTGCGCAGGACGAAAGTGGGCTGAATGGCAGCCTCGTTACTTCACTTTATTGTAATTTTCATTTATTTGTTTTCAGATTTTGTGAGCCTCTGGGGTTTGGGAGTCAGGGCCAAACTGGGTCCGACGTCTGAATAACAATCTTGCACGTGGGCCAGCTGGCCTTGCCCACTTCTGAGACTTGCTGCAAAAGTTTGAGTGTGGCAAAGTTTCACTGAAGAGATGACAAGTCCAAGTCTGAGACCTTTGGCGCCCTGGGGCACAAGAAAAAAAACAATGCTGTATCGACTTGAGCCATACAGCCAGACAGAAATGTCAGTGGTGGCGTGACGACAATTCTCTGTTTTGCAGAAACACTGGCAGGGGATTTAGTCTAGTGGTATGATTTCTGCTTTGGGTGCAGGAGGTTCCGGGTTCAATCCCCGGAATCCCCCGATATCCCACTGTCTCAGGCATGAAAGGTCCCCAAAGTGCTGGCTGGTCCCATGCATCATTGCCATAGCGGTTTTTGTGGGTCCAGGGGACCAATGTGGACCTGAAAGGTCCAAAGAGCCACGCATTCTGTGAGTTGTTTTTCCCAGGTGCTGGACCCAGCACTGGCGGTAGGGGTGGATGCCATTGGGCTCAAAGTAGCGTCAACCATAACAGAAGCACAGGCATGCCAGCCCAAGCTCTCGTCATCAGAGTCAAACATTTGTGGCCTCTGTCAACAAGGCGGGTCAAGTCGTCAGAACTTGATCGAGTTGACAGATCCTTCGAGGGAGTACATGTAGGCGCAGGTGCAGCTATGGGTGTGGGCTTACGTGTAGCTGTATTGGCAGGCACCTCCCTGGTGCTTGCACAGGCACAGCGTCTGGCACAGCGTCTTGCTGATACCCAGAGTTGCTTCAGGATAAGGCTCGGCAGTTTGGTGAAATTTTACATTGTTTTAAGCACTGTGCTGGCCTTAAACCAGTCGGATAAAGCACCGGTTCAGTCAAACCGCTGAGCCCTTACTTCAGGATGGACCAGGAGCCAGCTGCCACTCATCGGCAATCTGCAGGTATGGGTAAAGCGCTGAGGGTGGCGGCAGTGGGAGTTCAAGTGCAATCCAAGCAGCTACACAACAAAGCTGTTATTTGGTTGTACATTGAGGCTGCTATCGAGAGGTGAAACATACCAAGAAGTTTGTCTCTGTGCCAAGTCCAGGCTTGCGTACACACAGGTAAGGGTTCAGACTGTTGAGGAATTCTTGAGATACCACCTGAAACCTGGCCTAGATAAAGTCTCGCTTTTCCTGTTTTTGTCCTAGTACTGTCCCAGAACCAGCCATCACACAAGGCTTGGTCTTCACACACTGGCCCAAGGGGAATGTTGTTCTTGCCTCTTCAGCTTGATCTGGTGGCTCTGGCCTAAGAGGACTCACCTTCTCCCTCCTTGGTCAACAACGCACTGGCCAGGAAGAACCACCTCAACAAACAAAGAACAATATGATGGCCCTGAGAGAGAGAGTTTTATTGAGGAAAGTAAGATAGAACATAGATAAAGAGAAAGGGAAAGTGGAAGGGGTGGCAGTGTTTATAGCAGTCAAGGAGAAAAAGAAAAGACAATAAGAAAGAAAGAAGGAAAGCAAGAAAATGAAACAACACAAAAGAATTAAAAAAAGGAGAAAAGGAAAGAAAAGAACAATTTGTAAGGCAACAGCCACACATTCAGCCACACCGCTCTCAAATTTGAAGAGCTTTCCTCAAAATTGACGATGGATGAAATTTGAAGCTCTGGGAGGCCACACATCATTGCACAGAAAGGGGATTGAAGAATGGTAAAAGGGAGCGACATCAACCAAAGCAACAAAAAGTAAACAGGAAAGAAAAGGGGTGTGTCCTCTATGCTGTGGCCCAGTCAGCATAAAGAACACAAGGAGCTCTTTTGTGATGCAGAGGACAGGACAAAGGTTTGCTGTTATGCAGGATAAATTATGGGAAAGTTTAAAATTAGAATTTTCATGGTGGTGGCCCTACTATTTGGTAATTGTCAATAATTATCTCAGGGAGTGCTTGTAAAACCCCAGCTAACTACTGACCCATGAGATTAAAAATTTCATAGGCCACCCAAAGCTTTTGGGTTGCATCTACAACTCTAGCAGGCACCAAACACCACTGCCGCAATACGGATCTTCACACTGGCAGCCAGCAACTGGCAAACCACAGGTTTTGTTTGCTGGTTGTATTGCAGTCATTTCTAAGGATCTAAATCAATAGAATATAGTGACATTTGGACCCATATTGGTGTTGTATGGCTTGGTCCAGTGGCTATTTACCTGACTATTTACCTGGCTATCTATATTGATATCAGGTTGTAGATTTGATTTCCTCCAGAACAAATGAAAGTAGACTTGATGCCAAGAATTATCAGAGTATTGCTATTGTCACCTGGGAGAGTCTCTGCAGTTTTTCACATAAGGATTTTTGTGATGTGATCTATGCAATGTTTCTTGGGTATCAGGACATCAATTTCAATCCTTAGTTACTTCCAGCAGCCTCCAATTATTGGAGAACGACCATGCACCTGTAGCAAAATTCAGGACCCCTAATGGCAATGGAGGTAACAGCCAGACCACTCTGGCACTGTTTTAAATGCCCTCCAACGACAACGGCAGGACTCGAACCTGCGCACCCAAAGAGTAACAAATTTCGAGTCTGTCGCCTTAACCGCTCAGCCACGTTGTCCACAGGGACAGCAGAGCACTGTAACTGTATTATCGCTCTATGCTACGCAACTGTTGGCAGAAAGCCCTCACCTGGAGTGAACCTGCAGTGTCATGAGACAGCCAAACAGAAGCCAAGCGTCCTGAGACATCCAACCACAGTCCTAAAGTTAGGTGCAGCTAGTAGCAAGAGGTACAAGACAGACCTGATCCCAGTGTGACTGTCAGTTATCACTCTTGTGAGGACGACAGGCTGTTGAGCCTGCGACCTCAAATAAAAAGAGTATACCCCATTTTTTTTAACTGATAACTTGTGAGGATTATCAATTTGACTTGACCAAACAACGTTTCACAAAAGTGACATAACACAGCTGGACCCCATTTCTTATTATTTTCATGGGTTATTATTGTCCCTGCAAGCCGACCACTGAGATTTGGACTGTCTCTTAGCCGCGGCCATGTATATTATTCATGTTATTATTACGCACTAAGTTGCAGGCCGAATGGTTCAGGCCGCTCTGCACTACTGGCCAGAGTCCCTCTAGCTCAGTGGTGTAGAGCGCTCCCTTCAATGGGAAAGGTGCTAAGTTCGACACATGCTGGCGGTCACTAACTGAATGATGCAGAAATGCTAAGTTCTGCACAATGACTAAGCCTTGCTCCCCTTATTTTGGAAATGGATTAGGATGATGTGCTTCAGTGGGTAGAAGTATAGAGTCCAGGTGTACACAGAGCTAACACAGAGCTGCTGCATAAGCTACCATGATGAAAGGCCTCATGAAAGGGTATGAGATCATAGGGTTTTTTCTCCTTTCTTTATTGATGATTTTTACTTATTTTTCAATTAGTAGTTTATCCTGTTTTTCCTGTTTTTACTGTTTTATCTTTTATTTATTTGTTTGTTGTTGTCTCTGTGTGTGTCTCTTTTCTTTTGTGGCTGTGAGTGACTGTCTTCCTCTTTGCACCAACCAGCTCTCTCCATCTCCTCCATCTTTCTTGGCAGCTGATGCCAAGAAATGCTCCATGATTTTCTGAGCTGTCTTCCTTGTTTGATGGCTCGGCCCCATTGTTTGGTGACTCACTCCTCCTCTTTCTTGTTGGTTGTTTTATTTATTGTTTTGTTCTTTTGTATATGTTTTCCCCTCTTTTCCCTTCCTTCTTCCTTCACCCTGCTGATTCCAACCCTCTCCTATTTAAGCAGCCCACCCCCCATTCTTGTTGCCCCTTAGAACCTGTACCTGAAGTCTTCTTGCCTGCCCTTATTCCTTTTCTGACTGTGTGTATGAGCTGGGGGTGGCAGTCCCCTGGTGTGTGACAGGAGAATTGGTTCTCTTGGCCAATTATGGCAGTGTGTTGGGTTCAAGTCCCAGTGCACCTCACCATTCTGCACATACTGTTTTAGGCTGGTCTGGGGTAGGAGCTACTTGATGATGGACGGTGGGAGAGTAAAACTGTGGTAGTGCCTCGCCGGTTCCTGTCAATACATCACTTCAAATCCAGGTCTCCCAAGGTGATATGAATGAGTTGGCTGGTCAGGTATTATGTGGTGGTATGGTCTCCCTGGTATTCCTCCCTGTCCCTGGTAATGGTTCCTTTGGCCTTTGGTGGGCCTGGTTCACTGGGCTCAGACCCTCTTCCTTTCATGCTAATACCTGTGGTTGTCTTTGGTGTCTTCCTTGTGTGTGGGAGTGGGTATTGACCTTCCTTGCTTCTAAGACAGGTTATTCTCTCTGGCTTGGCGAGGCAGAGGTCTGTCTCCTGGTAGGATGGAGCAAGAAGAGTCCCACTGTCTCCCACCCTGGTTGCACCCTCTCCCTTGGATTGAGTTGGAACACTCTCCTTGGAGTGAGACAAGTTGTGTCTGGTTCTGTTAAGTGGAAAACAGTTCTGGTTTGGTTCAACAGGCACTTCTGCACACTAACTGTTCCTTGTGTCTGCCTTTTGTCTCTCCAACCCCCTCCAACTCAGGGTTTGACTTGTTGTTTATTTCTTTTGTTGTTTCTTTTGATGGGTTGTAGTGGCTTGTCACTCCCCTTACCGATTCAGTCGGTTCTGTCTCTGGTCTAACTTGGCTTTTTGGCCTTGTGCCCCAGATGAAACCCTTCTGTGTCTTGCACCAGAGGATTATGCTTTCTTTTGTGATTGTGTCTGAGTTTCATGCTTTGGTGTGAGAAACCCCTCTTTTGTGTTAGAGATTTATTTGTGTTTTTCTTGGGCTTTTTAAGACTCCAAATACACTTTCCTGTCTAGTGCCCCTAGACACCCTCCTTTTGCCCCTTTTCATTAGCAGGATTGGTATTTAGGTCCATGCTCTAGTTTCCACCTATTGCCCAAGGTGAGGAGTTAGAGTGCACAGTCTCACAGCATCCCTAGCAGACCCAGTATCCCTCTGACCAAATTGCTTTACCTCAGCACCATCGCCGTCGCCGTCTGCCAACAATATGTGGTTTTTTTGGATGACGGCTATATTCATTACTGGATTCACAGCTAGCCTCTGCCATGACAAACCCTGTGATTACGATAGTTGGATCTATGCTGTAGTTCCCCTCTGCTTGACACTATAGCTGGATTCGACCAAAGATCTCACCCAGGAACAGTCCCTGGCGACTGGGAAAGAGCTGGTCCAGCAGACAATTTTGGATTCAAAGATTGCAGCTGGTTGTGGAAGGCCAGAAACCTTGAGGCAAAAGTAACTACTCCCATTTAGGGTCAGTTTGAGCTCAGTGACAAAATGTACTGTGAAACTGCAAATGTCAGCAGTGCTGCATTTGTGGACATGACAGACAAACAAGCCCCCTGGTTCTACATCAGTCTCCAGGGTGTGACAGACAACACAGTGGCATTTGATCTGCTTTTCTGGGTTATTTTCCAATCAATCTGAACCCAGCCAGGAAGGAGGCTAAGGCTGGCTGGATTCAGACCAGATACTAAGAGCTCCGTATCCAAGAATACACACAGACATGGTTTTCTCATATCTGTTTAAAGACCCAGATATCTGGTGGAGGGCGGATGTCTGGACTTTGTCAGCAGATTGGGCAGATATTTGGTCTTTTTGCATATCAGTGACTGGGAATTATCTGTGGGGCAGGTGTGGGCAGTAACCAAATCTGTCCACCACATCCGCCAGAGGTTTGGAGCAGATTCGGCAGAGATCCGGCAGAGGTCCAGTCTCCACTTTCTCAGATGCCAGCCTTAAAGGAAGCTGTTCTCCAGCACTGCCCATTGATTGTGTGCATACTCCAGAACTGTGTTCAAGTCATATTGCACTTAATCAGGAAAGCCATTTTGGTTTTTTTCCTTTTCCCCCCTTTCATTTACAGTGAGGCACAAATCTGCACCCAGCCTCTTTATAATTGTATGATGTTCCTAAGTGAGACACATTTGACACAAGGCAAAGTCTCAGCACGTTAGAAGAGTCAGGCATGCTAGCCCATTTGTTTACTTGGCTAAACTGGTTGTTGTCGTTCTTCCCACAACATTTTGCAAACCCCACGAAATCTTTGCATTGGTCACATGGTGTAGTTGGTTATCACGTCTGCCTAACACACAGACGGTCTCTAGTTCGAGTCTGGATGTGACCAAATTCTCCTCTTTCTTGTCCCAGCTCTACTGTCTGTTTGTGGTGTTTGTGCTGTTGGCAAAAGATGGGGGCTGGGCTGGTGAAGGGGTCTTGTGTGGGTTTCAGTTCCCAAATCAGGAAGGTGGCTCCAGAGCCCTAAAAAGGTATTGGACGGACAGTGTGTTGAGGGCACAGGCCTACTGTACGTCTGGCAATAATTCTACCACTGAACCCACTGTTGTGCAATGCCTATGAATGTGGCAAATTCCCAGTGTTACTCTTTCGACTAGTATCTCACCTTCTTGAACGCATTTTCCAGCACGAACAGCAAAGTTGGTCAGTGTGCTCAGAGTGGACCACACCTGCAGCATTACATGACTAGAACTTTGTTCCAAAAAGTTCCATTACATACACTCTGGTCTTTGTTTTCAAGAGCCCACCTGGTGGGCGGCAAATTCAGGGAGAGAAAGCCTGATAATTCCCAGGTGAGGCTCCAACATGACGCACCTCAGGTTGTAATTGTGTCCTCCCCATGGCCAGAAAAAAGGGACATATATTGCTGCTTTGTTTAAAAGTGTTGCTGATACCACCAGTTGGAGGTACTCTGTTATTTAATGGCACTAGTGCAAAAAGTGACCAAGGAAAGGCTGGTTATCATTCCTATAAACTTTTCAACAAGACTGCACACCTCACAACAATCCATTGTCAGCAGGTTGTTGGCCATGACCTGAACCAAGCAACTTTTGTTTACCTCTTGAGGGCATTGCACAGTGGCATCATGACAAAAGATCACTGGAGATTTCTTAAGAACAACTGCAGTTATGAAAGGGCTGGTGCATGTGAGATTTACCAAAAACAATTTCGGGATTCAGTGCATTTATTCTTCACAAACTTCGCAGTTGAGGAGCATAACCGCGCCCAGCAGCAGCAGCTTCGCTCTCCAATTGTTCAGGTAACTGCACTCAATAATCCTGAAAATGCAAGAAGAAATGATTCCAAGGACTTTCAAAACTTGGAGAACTTCATTTGCATTGCCATTGGGGCAAGGGTTGCCCTAACATCAAATATGTGAAAGCGTGTTGGGCTTGCAAATGGTGCACTTGGTTCTGTCCAAGATATAGTTTTTGGATCTGACAATGCTGCAATGCCGCTGTTTGTGGTGGTTGAAATGGACCAATATGCTGCTCCTGGTCCCTCTTTTGACGACGGTGTTGAGGGACATGAGAAATATGTGGCTATCTCTCCGATATCAGTTGATGGCACTAATGGAGGAACACGTACAAAGTTGCCCTTGAGGCTGGCCAATGCCATGACAATTCACAAGAGTCAAGGGCAAACACTTGCTTCTGCTTATGTTGACATTGGCTCCAAAGAACAAACAACTGGGCTCACGTTTGTGGCTCTGTCACGTGTGAAAAATGTGGCTGGCCTCATGGTAAAGGGTCTTCCGTATGACAGGGTGTCGTCACTCTGGGAGAGTCCAGGGTTCCAAAAAAGGTTGGCAAAAGATCAAAGATTGGATACTCTTTCTATCTTGCTGGATCAATAATTGCATCAGCAATGCAAAAGTTGCAAAAATAAAGTTTAATTAAGTTTAATCCAGCTACCCTCTGGGGTGCTGGATTACAAATATCCTTGCGGGCGAGGTGGTAAGCCATAGCCTTCCCATATCTTAGATTATAGGATGTAGACTGAGGGCTTTTTTGGGCATCCACTGCATTGGAAGATCCACCAGGCTCCCTGACTTGCCAAAACAGGGTAACAAAGCGGCTGATCTTGCCGAGGCTCAATTCCTCTGCATGTAAGTGGACAACTGTCTTTGTGAGTGCATTGCCCAACAGCTCCTCTTGTCAGATTGGTCAGCCAGAGTGGCAGATACACCGATAGCCCAATGCATTTCAACGACACTGTGGAGGCACAGGGGATCGAACCCTGGGCATCTCGCATGCGAAGCGAGCTATCTACCACTGATATATACCCCCCAATAGCAGTGTAGGGATCCCCTGGTACTAATAACAAAACTTGCTGTCAAGCCTGTGACATTCCCTCCAGTCTTGCTTGGCAGGTGTAAACAGTCTACTCTGAGTGAGTGAGTGGAAGGAGTGAATGAAGTGGAGATGTGTGTTTGTGGGTGGTCCTTCTCCCCAACTTGGAGAGAAAGAGAAAAAAACTCTGTTATGAATTATTGATACATAATCATGATATGCATGCTGTAATAGTTGCTAGGCAAGTGTGACTGGCACAGGGTAAAAACCTCTCCTATATTATCTGCTTGAGCAGAGGAGGAGGAAAACTGTTAGCACCAGGTTTCTGCTCCACTTAATACTCAGAGTATTTGTGAACAGCGCAAGCCAGCTCACTCGGGTGTCCAGGTCATCGTTTTTCTTCGTTCTTTCTTGATGGCTACAGCCACCGTTTCGTCTTGTAACTTCTTGCGATCCATCTTGAAATTTGATGGAAGCCAACCACCAAAATTTTGGATAATGGCGGGCTCTCGTTTTGGCTGAAATGAGGTGGATATCATTTGTGTCAGGAACAGGGCAGGACAGGACAAGGCAGACAAAGAACTGAGAGGAGTGATGATTGTATGGGAAACAATAGTTCACGTGAGGGATGGGACAGGTCCCCCATCCCCCTTTTATACCTTTTGAGAGTCTTCCTTGTCAAGACTCAAAGAAAGTTCAAGAAAGAGCAATTAGTAATACAATGATACCAATCATACCAATGACAACAAGAAAAGTCAGGAAAGCAAAGAAGGTTCCAGAAGGTTCCACAAGGTTCCATGAAGGAAAGTTCTAGAAGGTTCCAGAGGTTTCCAGAGGGTGATTCATAACAATTTGCAACGTTTTGCAAAACGAACGACGACCTTAATTTAATCGAAATTTACCCACTCATTTTGGAAATTTACCCGAATTTATTCGCCGAACAGGGCCTCAGTCTTTTCGAAAAAAATTTCTTTTTTGGTGCCCAAATTGCCTGCTCATGGCACGAATATTCGAAAGGAATTAGGAAAGGAGAACGCAATGGACATCGTCCGATGTGGTGGATTAGAAGATGCGGACCTCGCACTTGAAGAACGAGAAACTCACAGGCTGTGCCTTTGGAAAAGGTGTGTCGTTGAGTTACAGTTGGTACCAAAAAACTATAGTGCCTGAGCAGTGGATTGAACACTGGACCCTTACATTGCAAATCCGTTGCAGGAGTACAAGTGTAAAGCTCTACCACTGAGCTACACAGGCGATGCAGTGATAGTTCGTTTGCACCGAAATATGCGCAAAAGATCCTCCTGGAAACAACGGGTGGGCCAAAGAGTTTTTCAGTGCTTAAGTTTCCCCAACTTCAAACCACTTTGGACCCCGACACGGCGCGCGCTGCGCGAACAGCAAAAGCAACGAAAGCTGAGAGGATACCCACGCGCCCGCAAAAATATAAAAAAAAAGGCGGGAACGGGGTGAGAACAATGTGTGAGTTCAAATGTTTCATTGACCGATTGTGATTTTACAGGAATTGAAGTATAAACGGTCCCAGATCGTCTAACGGTTAAGATTCCGCCCTTTCACGGCGGCGATCGGGGTTCGATTCCCCGTCTGGGAGCAGCGCTCTTCTGGTTGTTGCTCACAACCTTATTGTGCCTTTCCTGAGGGGCTACCTTCTCTCTTTCGTGTTTCCGAATCTTTCCGTGTTCTGTGATTTCTGGATTTGAAGAAGAGAATGAAGGCAAGACGCAAGGTAACCGAAGGCGACGACTGAGCAACAACAACAAAACACTGGATAATATGACGTCCGAAACAGATGAACGGGACCAGACCCACCCACCCCCACCCACCCTAACCCCCCTCCAACTGCTTTTCCTCGCGCTCTTGCCCCCACGCCACGTGAGGGTACAGACACAGACAAGAGATACCGAAGAAACCCCAAAGAAACAAACCAAAAGAAAGAGGAAGAAAAAAAAAAGGAGGGCAACTTTCACTGCGCCTCGACGTAATTCGCGGGAAACACCCCCTCCCTCCCGTTCAACCTGCCCACCCACCACTCGTTCGCGTTCCGCTTGACGACCGTGATCACGTCGCCGCGCGAAAAGCTCAGGTCCCCGTCGCGCTCGCCGTTGAAGTCGTACAGCGCGACAACTCGGTCTTGCGAAGAGGCCGCCGGGCTGCGGGTGGGTGGTGGCGGGGCGGGGCGGGAGGGGGCGTACGAGGAGGTTGTGGGTTTGCGGTCAAAGGTGCTGCCGTTGTGGGAGTTGGAGTTGTTGTCGGGCCATTGGCGGTAGGAAGAGGACGAGGTTGTCGGCGAGCGGTAGACGCCGTCGTCGCCGTCGTAGCCGTCGCCGGTTTCGTAGTTTGTGCGGCGGTTGAGGGCGCTATTTTGAATTGGTGGAAAGTTTAAGTCGAACGATTCGCGCCAAAAACAAGCACGCAAGCAAAAAACCCATTTACCGATACAGCTCCTCGGCGGCGGGCGGTGGCGGCACGCTCCCCGACAAAATCTCCTTGGCCGACACCTTCCTCCTATAAAACGCCGCGTTCGTCTCCTTCCTCTCGACAATCACCGACCCTTCGATCGACACGCCGACAAACAAACCTCTCGTCTTGCTGTACGAAAAGATGGCGGCCAGGTTCCCGATGGTGCCTGCGGCCTCGGCGTTGCGGCCGATGGGACCGGCGGCGACGGAGAGGTTGCCGCCGAGGGTCACGTTGCCGCCGTGCGAGAAAGCTTTGACGGCTTCCTTTGTGTTGAGGATGATGACAAAGTCGGTGAGCTCGACGCCAATTTGACCGCCGGCGCCGAAGCCGGCGGTGCCGATTGCGGAGGGGGCGGACCAGGCTGTTGTGTATGTGGGGGGGAGGGGGGTTTTGGGTTAGTGGCGTATCTACGATGCATGCGGGAGTAGAAAGGGCGGATGACCGGGAAATACTCACATCCATCGTCAAGGCTGAATTGGAATCAATGGATAAGTCGTGGGGACATGGAACATTCGAGAAATCAGCCAAGCCACCGGGCGCGAGCATGGCAAGAAACAGGGCTCGTTCACTACTCACCGAGCGACGACCAGGCCAGATCCGCCGCGACCCGAGAAGAGGAAGCCGGCCTTGAGGACGCTGAGGATGGCGATGCCTTTTGCTTGTGCTGTTTGCGGGGCGGGGGGAAGCGCAAGGGCGACGGCGGATTAGGAGCTCGGTGGCTAAACGAAGTGAACTGTGTGACGGACTCACCAATGATGTGAGGAGGGATGATTTGGTCGATGCCCTGTAAGTGAAGAGGGTTGAAGAGTGAGACGAGGGACGGGCGATGAAGGGTGGATGGGGGGGTACGAGGGCAATCGAATCGGGGGTGTCAACCAGGAGCACTCGCTCATGGCACCGCCACTCTCTCTCTCTCTCTCGCTCTCGCTCGTTTGCAGCTCTCTCTCCCCTCTCCCAACAGGACCAGAGCCGCAGCACCTTCTTGTCCGGCTTGACGAACTGCTCGATGATCTTTGCGGCCTTGCGGCACTCGCTGGTCACGTCGGATGGGATCGGCGAGTTCATTGATGATGATGATGATGATGGCTTGGGTGTTGTGTTGTGTTGTGTTGTGTTGTGTTGTGTTGTGTTGTGTGTGCGAAGGAGGACGCCTCGCGACGACGAGGACGACGAACGAGAGAAACGGATGTGTGGTGTGTGTTTTTTGTCTGCCTGTCAGTCTGTCTCTGTGCCTTTCGCTCTTGTTCCGTCACATCGCGCTCTGTCTCTGTCTCTCTCACTCACACACACACACTCACACACGCACACACACACACACACATACACACACACACACACTCTCTCTCTCTCTCTCTCTCTCTCTCTCTCTATCTCTCTCTCTGTCAACCAATCAAGCCCATTCGAGGCAGACAACAACAACAACAACAACAACAAGCGAAAGCCCAGGCAAACACACACAGCGTGGGGCAACGAGCGAAGGCAGCGTCGGCCAACCCACCACCCACCCACACCACGGACTACTTGCGCCCCTCCCCGTTCATTAGCCAGGCGGGCACACGAAGGAAAAGGAAAAGGAAAAAATCTCCACCGCGTTCCCAACAGTAAATGCTGTCGCTCGCACAACTCCCCCCTGTACGCACCACAAGCGTCTCTCTCTGCACGCAGGCGAGACCAGATCAGGCGCGCCGGCGCATCATTGCCGAACTTGTCAAAGTCGCTGATGAAGAGTTGGAGGATGAGCTGCGGCTGAACGAGCTCAGAACCAAAGGCTGAAAGATTGGACTTTATCTGGCCACGAGGCGGAGCGCCAAAAGTCCAGTAGTATCTTGCCGCGTTGGTGAAGGAGCCAAAGCGCCGAGAGAAGGAGTGTGGTTTAGTAGGTCGGTCGTTTTTGATGTTGGTGTGTGGTCTGTGCCGCATCCGACGTACGTACGGTGTGACTGGCTCAAAAAACTACTCGATACTGCTACGAATCCGACTCTTGGGTCCCTGCTTATCACAATGGTGAGAGCCTTGATTCTCTTCTTCTCTTTCGTTCGACTTAAGTCACCACTCATGTCGTCCGCCGCCCTTCCTTTTTTGGCTCGTGGCCGTCGTGGCAGTGGACGTGGCCAAACGGTGGTGGCCGCGACGCTCGATCCCGATCCGAGGGCGCGGATTCGCCGATTTCGATTCGGCCCGATTCTTGAAAGAGAGAGGGCATACAGTCTGTCAGACTCCACCGTACTTCCAAGTCTGCTGGAGATTCAGGACGATTGCTTGTTTCGAGAGGAGTTTCGCATGGCAAAGCCGACCTTCCAGCATCTCCTTCAGCTCATGGACTGCTTTATTCACGTCGATGTCGACCTCAGCGCACCTGCAGGACTGCAAATTCTTATAGTTTTGAACAGCCTTGGGCACAATGGCAGCAGCTCATCATTTGGACAGCTTGGATGGATAATGTTTGCATCCACAGGCTCCATTGTGGACTATACTGCCCGTGTTTGCGACGTCATCAAAAGACTAACCCTGTTGGCCAAAAGTGGCGGGCTGAGGCGAAGGAATCAAGCGGGGAGGCATTTCTGCGTCCACGTCGTGGCTGTGGCGAATTCCGGTTCGTCCTGGACGCTCAATGTCCATTCGCCTTGCACCTCGACGACCTCGGTGCAAGTCGTCCGTCCGTGAGGATGACTGCTCCGACCGCGTCCAATTCGGCGCCGTCCGGACAGCAAGGTTTCGATTGATTGAACACGAGAACTCGGAGATGTTCGCGCCGTCAGTGTCTCGCAATGGTCCATCGCCGTTTAGGAGCTGCCGCGCTCCATCTTTGCGTACGCCCTCCCTGCCAGTATTCCTCCGTTGTCGGCGGGAAAACGTCGTTTCGTTCACTCTCAGCGATCCCGGCGCACCTCTGACTCCCGACGTCGACTACCCTGGTTCGCAAAAACTGACGGTCGACGGCGACCCCCATTGGACATCACCCGAGCGTTCTGAACGACTCTCTGCTGCAGCTCATTTTGTATCGGCAGCTGCCGCGGATCGGCGGCGCCGTCCGTCGGATGGACTTGGTATTTGTCGCGTTGCACAGCGATGATGTGCTTCCCGAAGTGATCGCTTCCATTATGAAGCACTGACCGCACTGGCAGCACTTTTCTCTTTCCGCACCGGCAGCACTTTTCTCTTGGGTGAGGGACCCGCCGGCTGCTCTCGTTCCACTGCTCGCAAATCCTTGAGCTTTCCGACCTACACAGTCTCCATGCTGATTCGGTCAAAGTTCAAGGGGAGCAGCTTATTGGATTGCCGCAAAGTATTCACGATAAATATTTTTTCGAATCAGAATTAAAAACAAATAGTCGTGATGAAGAATGATGCGTCCGCTGCTCATCAAAGTTTGGAGGTGTCCGGATACGTTGTACCCGGTCCGCCGCCGCTGGCAAAAACTTTCATTGGCACAGACCCTTTGCCGCTCACTTCAACGGTGGCGTCACTCGTACCGCTTGCTCGCCCCTGGACAAACGCCTTGACGTGGTGGTTAGAAGCAAACCTCTTCCCAATGTAAGTCTCCTCAATGCAGCGCACAAAGATGATGCCTCTTCCAATTCGCCTACCTGCAAAGCAGCACTCTTGACCTGCTTCTTCGACCACCCCTCCTCCTGGTTCAAGTTGGGCAGGTCCGGGTGCGCCGCGCTGTGATCGCCCGGCGACAGGAACACAGATTTCTTGAAGTTTTGCTTTTTGCCCTTTGCGGCCTGCTTCGGGTTCTTGTGCGGGCCCTGGAACTCGATCTGGGCGACGGCCGACTTTTCGCTGGCGGACTGGATCGAGTACGGACCGCTGTCGACGGCCTTTATGGCGCTCGGGGTGTAGTGGTGACCGCCGTAGGTGGGGTTGGATGGGTCGAACTGGGGGGTTTGTTTTTTGGTTGGCGCGTGTGGGGGTGGCGTGTGGTGGGGAGTTGTTCTGGGTTAGCAGGCGGAGTTTGAAAAAGTCCCGCACCAACCAAAGACACACTTTGGCCCACGCCCCCCGTCTCCCCTCCTCCCTTACCGGCACGACATGGTCCTTGAAGTTCTTCCACTTGTCCTTGACGCTCGGGTCCGCGTCCATCTCCGTCTTGAGCGCCGCCGCCGCCTTCTTGTGGGCGACCTTTGCATCCACGCGCTGCTTGTGCGCCGCCGTACGATCCGCTTTGGCCCCGGCTCCCGCCTTCTTGGTCTCGGAAGCCTGCTTACGACGGGCAGCGCGCTCTTCTTGGATCTTTTGCTTGGCCGCTGGGTCGGCGGAGGCGGCGGCAGACTTGGCGAGGCCGGCAGACTTGGCCGCGGCGGCTTTGGGGGAGGGGGCTAGAAGGTTTGGTGTAAGGGGGAAGTGAACGGCGGCATTACGCGATAAGAGGGACGGAGCAGCCGGAGGGCGGGATCGATGAACCGTTACGCCGAACTCACTCTTCTTCTGTCGACGGTAGATCGCCGGCGCCGCATCCAGCGTTCCCGCGGCGATATTCGCGTCAAGATCTCTTCGATGGTACGCGGCCGTGCGACCGTGCAGATCTGAGCGCTTAGAGAGGTTTGAAGCAGATACCGTCGAGGTCTCGCTGCTCCAGAAGCCAAGGAGCAGGACCAGGGCGACGACAAGGGCTTGCAGCGCGAGACCGGTTCCTGCCAAGTGGCGGTGTGGGAGAGAGTCTGGGTTGGCGCGCGACTTCATCGTTGGTTTTAGCTGTTGTATCTTTTGTTCCAGTTTTCAAATGTCAGTGCGTCCTTATATAGGTTGAGGAAGCGGATCTTCATCTCACCTAAATCCTGTCTTGTGTCTGTCTTCGTGCTCTGTTGCCGTTGCCGTTGTGTCTTTTGGCTGGACGCGATTGTGGGACGTGAGTTAGACACACCCGATCGGAGCGAAGAAGCAAAAACTGCTTTTCCCAGCATCAGATGTGACGATTTCGCGACTGGAAAAGGAAAGTAATCGTTGAAAATGTACATGGAGTAATCACTTGGTACGGCAGAAAGAAAAGCTCTCTGAGTGGAAAGTCTCATTTGCGGAGGTCTTGGTGAAGAGACCTGACTGTGGCAGTTTTCTTATTTTTTTTTTCTTTTCTGCAGATGTGTCGGGTAAGCGCGAGCGCCCTTGTCTGTTGAAGATGACACCTCGCCACAATCTCCGCCAACTGATTGCCACAAGGCGACCACCCGCTTGCCCAAGCGCCGTTGCCTATACGATTGCAAGTGTTGTCTTGCACCATCTCCATCATTCACTAAAGGATTTTCCTGGACTTATTCCACCCCGCACTCCTGGTCTTTTCAAAGCGCGCTCGGGGAGCATGGCAAGAGAGGCGACGTCTTCCCACTTCTATTTCGACCTACTCACCCCTCACCGCGCTGCAGAGACTCCTCAACTAACCTCGCGGCAATCTTCCTGTCTGCGTTATGCTGCTTCCGCGCCGCACGCTGCTGCACGTTAACCGAGTTGACCCCCAACGGTTCGCCCAGGGGATGGTGCCCTTGGCCGTGACGGTCGTGCCGGACTTCAGGCCGGAGAGGTCCAGCGTGGTTTTGGCGGGGACCGTGAAGGGGCCTGGATGACAATGTTGGTGGACGAAAAGCAGCCCGAGACGTCAGAGGCCTTGGAGATGGTGCAAGACGAGGAGCTGGCTGGGGTCGGGGCGGCGGAGGTGGCGCCAACGATGGCGAGGAGGGCGACTCCGAGCGAGGTCAAGGTTGAGAGGGTTAGGATTCTTCGCGTGAATATATGTGTTTTGTAGTGCTGGTCCTTTCTCCTTCTAGTGAGTATAGAGGGTATCAGTGAGGAATTCGCGGTGATGTCTGCAGAGGGAGGCGGCGACAGCTTTGTTCGAAAGCAGAGCAGCATGAGAGCTAAAAAAAAAAAAAAAAAAAAAAAAAAAAGAAGCAAGTCAGAGAGGAGGCATAACAAGACTCGCAATTCGGCCCATCACGGGCTCTTGGTGAAATCTTAATCCCTGGTGGACCTTAAGATCGGTAGTCCCTGCCATGTACCTCCATCGATCAAGAAAATATATATATAATAAACATATACTTTTTGCGCGCTCAGCTGCTACCCTCCTCCTTGTGGAACTTGGCATCATGCCCGCAACCCACCATCGACCGTGCTTCTGGGTTCGGGCGTTCTTCTTGGACGGGTTCCACGACTTTCGGTTTTTGGTGAACTTGTCTTGGAAAGGGGGTTGTGGAAGATGGGGAGGAGGTGGGCGGGGATTTGTTGGGCGGAAGCGCGGCGGCGGGCATCTTTTGGAAGGGACACAGCGGCCAATGACTACGGCCACCCTCTCCCTCACAGCCCACGCGCAGAAGCGTCCCTCGACTCCCTCCGCCGCGTGACCCACACCTTCTGACGCAGCCCCAGTACCGACCACACGACCATCCAACCATTCGCTTACAGGCGCGCGAAAGAAAGGCATGGAGAAAGCTCGCTTGAAGTGGCTGACGCTTCACAAAATTGTTGTTGATCGCCGTTGAAAAAACTGCGTTGGAAAAACCAAAATGAGAAGAAAAAGAAAAAGAAAAAGAAAACGCCGCACAAATAAAGGTCAAGACGATACGGATAAAACACACAAAAGGAAATCGCTGCACGGTCGCCACCCTCCTCCCCGCAAGCGTTTCCCTTCGTCGCTGTGCTCGCTCCGAGCAGGATCAGTGGCCTTGCCCACGCCCTCGCCCGCCTGGCGCAGAAATCGTTAAAATTAAATTGTTTGTTAAATCATGAAACGAAAGAGGGATGGGGTAGGGGAAAAATGAAAGGAAAAGAGGGTGAAAAGAAACCAAAGACTTCTTACCAGGGGGTGGCGGCAGTGGGTATCGAGCTAGCAAAAACGAAAAGCAATAATGCAACGTCGATCAGCAAAATGAGCATTACAATGAAAACAAACAAGGCAAGTGAAAGCGCGCTTACGGTGGTTAGGGCCGAACCCTTTGTTGTTGTGAGTTGTTGAGAGAGAGGGACAGACAAGGTTTGGCGATCGGTGCGGGAGTTTTAAAGAGGAAAAAAATCGGATATTGAGAAATGCTTGATTAGAAACTTTGTGATGGGCAACGAGGGGCAATGAGGCCAAGCAATGGAAACGAAAATCGCTAATCAGATGCCAGAAAGCATCCTCAGGCGGTTGGCTCACGTGGGGGTGGGCGTCTTGGAGGAGAAGCAGGGCCTGGGCGGAGGAACCAGTAAGGAACAACTGATGGTCTGAATAACGAAAAATGCACAGGGGCTTACGGGGAGGCGGCTTTCCCTTCGGGTCCCACTTAGCTTCCGAGCTTGATGAGGCTTGAGCGGGGTCAACAAAGACCGCGAGGAGGGCGGCAGCGATGGCGAGGAGCGAAAAGAACGACTTGGAAACCATTATTCACTGGGCACGATTTTGATTTTTGGACAAGCTTGAGCGATGTGGATGCAACGAACTCGACCGACGCCATTCTTTTATACTGGCGCTGGGTGTTGGGGAAAAAAAAAAAAAAAAACGTACGCAAACTGGCGGAAAGTACTGAAGTTGCCAAACAACAACAAAAGCAAACACACAGCGCGGAAGCACTTTGCGAATGTTCATGCGAGCTCAGCCTGCCCGCGCCGACGCGGCCTTGTGTCTCTCAAACAAGTGTGAGTGTGTGTGTGTGCGTATGTGCATGCGTGTGCGTACGTTGTTGATGGGCGGAGCACATTCTTTCCTCTTCAACCCCTATTTTTCCCTCGCAAAAAATCAATTTTCTCGCGTTCCAAATGGAAGTGTCTCCCTTCCGCTTCCGACGTCCGAAAAACAAGGATCCGCCCGCCCAAACAAAAATAATTTGCATTCCTGTGCCCCCCCCCCCGCCCACCTCGCTTGTCCAACAACACACTAATTGTTTGTCGTCGTAAGCACCAAATATTAGCAGCAGGGATGCGGGAATTTTTTTTTTTTTTTTTTTTTTTTTTTTTGTTACCATCATCAAATGGTTCGTTTCCGCAGCCGATCGTTCGCGCCAAAAATTTTTCTCCGTTGTTCAAAAGTATTATAACTTGTTTTGGACAGTTGGCCCGATTATTATTATTCGCTTGACTAAATCCTCCACCATAATTCCACTCCCAAACGAACAGAATGTTCGAAGAAGGTTGAGCCTTTCAAAGGGTTCAGGGAATGGAGGGGAAAAGGTGCAGCGTCTGGGCGCAGTAGAACTCGCACAGAGGTTCCTCCCACAACCTTCGCAGAAGGTGGCAAGCAGACTGTCGGGGAATCACTTGGTTGGATGCCTGCCCGACGATTGAGCGCTCCACCATACACGTAGCCCCACGTACCTTCTTCTCTTTCAAGCCACCTGTCTCTTCGTTGCTTAAAACGGTACGCCTCCACCATGCATTCCCACATCGCCGACACCTGCTTCCCTTCCGTCGACCTCGTCCTTGCCTTTCTGGACCGCAAGCGGTCCCACTATTCGTGATCGACTGCCGACCGCCATCAACAGACGCCATCACAGCTACCATCACAGCCTCCACTTCCACGACCACCCAGCCCGCGACTCGCTTTCCACTCATCGTCGTCAGCGTCGCCGTCACCTTTGGGTTGCAAGGCCGCCGCCCAGCCTCGCCGCCAGCACTGACCCACCAGGCGTTAGACTTGAACGCAAACTAGTTTGGTCTGCGCGACAACAGGAACCGCTCCGACAGCACCGTTCAACTCCTGGTGGATGACCCCGACGGCCAGACCACCGCAATGGGACGCAGGCGATTGTCTGGGCAGGAAGGTCACCTCGGCGCTGACTGTAGGTGTGTTCCTCAGCATGTCCACTCCGAGTCCAGGCCGGGACCCTGACCGACCAGCGGACGCCACCAGTGGTTACCTGCAGGTCGACGGATCTATCGCAGCCTGCCTTTCTCTCACCACAACTCGATGCCCTCACCTCGCTGGCCCCGCTTACTTCCTCAGGCTTTGACATCTTCACTGTCTGTCGCTTCCCCACGCCTTTCGTTGCCGAAGGGCCAATTGGGCTGTTCTTTCATTTCTTGTTTGCAAATAAGATTTTAGCGTCGTGCCCCCACAAAGTGGTCTTGCTCTCAGTGTAACTGCGAGTTAATTACAAAAGCAAACTGGATCTGCACTACAGAGACATAAAGATTTCCAGTCTCTCTTTAACGGTCTGAAGGGAGATCTATCTGCCGGGGGGCTAAACAATGTGAATTCAGACTTTTTTGATCAGGTTCTTGATCGGTTTCAACTGAATTATTCAAGCGAAAGTCTGGGCGAAAATGAACACACCTCAATTGTAGGCGAGGAGCAGTCTGCATCTGGAAGTCAGTCATTGCACTCGAACTCCTCCCATGAGATCTCAGGAACTGGCGAAGAGCTGGGACCTTTAGACCCTTCAGATAGCGATTACAACGAGGCTGGCTTTGTAGTTCATGGGGATCTTTTGAATCAAATACCTTCAGGCAAGGGCCATTTTGCTTTTGTCTTCCGCTGACCTTGACAGAAATTTATGACAGATGCGTAAAGGAATTGATGCGCGCAATAAGGATGCAGTTTTGATTGCCTGCGTCCTTCAGATTGTTGTTGACAACCCTATGCATGCAGTAATGTGTTCGAAAACTGGCCCGGCATCTTTGCATCCTTGCCGCTTCTGCATAATTCCTGACTGGCAGCATGTTCGAATCCGTCGAAATTGTCTTGTAGGCTTGCAGACAGTTTAGATCACACTCCTCTTCATTATAATACTGACTCTGCAATTGATAATTCTGCATTAAACTTTCAAGAAAAGATGGGATAGTGGATGACAATGTAGTTTAGGGTGAAGATATGTCAGAAAAAAGCAAGTCAGCCGAGACGAACTACAACGCCCAATGAGAAGCGAACATTGCTCCTCCGTCTGGAGTTTTTATCCGAAAGAGGGAGAACAACAAGCAGCTTTGGTTCACACTGTTATTGGTGAGATGATAAAAGCTGGTGGAAGACTGTAGAGTTCCAGTGAAGTGCGAAGCTGGTTTCGTCGGAATCGGCCGAAATAGTATTCCAGTTACCCAGAGGCTGAACCATATGGGCTTGTCAAAAGCGGTGCATTGGTTTTCAAAAAGAACAACATACTCAATACGTTCAAGTTTGATGGATTGTTGTGGGAAATCCAGATAACTTTTGAGTGGGTGTAGCTCGAAAAACAGGACCATCATCGGGCTCCCCACTTCGTCGCATGACCGAGTCCGTAGGATCGGTGAGGCAAATACTGCTTCGAGGACACCTGGAACTTCGGCAATGGCACTATGAGGGTCTACTTGTGGCGAGCAGTGTATTTTCTCAGATTACTACTGCTACGCATGCCGTTCATCAAAATCCCCGTCGTGGCCGCTGCACCATTTCACAACGGCGGCCGGCCGCTGGAAAGCGTTGCGAAAGGTGTCCTGCCGAGTGTCGAGCCATTCCTTAAACAGCCCGGACTCCTCCCACCAGTTGATAACCGTGAGATCCCACGTATCTTCGAAACGGACGGTAGTCGCGGCGAGTTGTACCAATAACCATGCGAGAAAAATCTCTACACGACTATGATTTCGTCCCACAATCACTCCCACGTCCGAAGTGTGCGGGAGCAGCGCCGAGGGGTTGCTGAGGCGCAATAATCACCGTGGCATCCCCTGCACTTCGCAACAGCATTTTCTCTCTCTTGCACATCATCTTTTGAGCCAAAACTCTACCTGCTGTGCGAACCGCCTTCGCACTTCCAAAGTTCGGACCACCTGTTTTTATTTGCTCTCCTTGTCACGCTCTTCAAACCAACCACCCACCCCGCCATGGCAGGAGAGACCAACGCCGCCACCCTCCCCGCCACGGCCCTTGCCACAATCGTGCACTACCTTCCCGCCACCGACGCATTTGGCCTCGCAACCATTTTACGCGTCCGCGACCTCCAGCGCGCCGCCCTCGCCTCGCTCCCCGCCGCCTCCCTCGATGCCGCCAGCGCCCGCGGCGACCTCGCCCTCCTCGACTTCCGCCTCGCAGACCGCCACCGCCCCAAGGCCGCCTCCAGCACCAGCACCAGCACCAGCACCAGGACCGCGCCCTGGACGTTTATGAGCTGGAATGCACCGCAGGAGAGCCGGTACGAGGGATCGCTGGTGTGGACCGAGGCCGCGGTCGACGGCGCCAGCGAGTTCGGCCGCGTCGACGTGCTCGACTGGTGGGCGCGGTCCGGCCTCGCGATGGTCTACACCGAGCGCGCGATCGACGCGGCGAGCACGAACGGCCACGTCGCGGTGCTGCAGTGGTGGGCGGACGCCGCCGCCGTCGCTCGAGGGGTGCCGCTGAAATATTCGCACGCGGCGCTGGCAGGCGCCAGTCGCGAGGGACGGATGGCCGTGCTGCGGTGGTGGCGGAGTTCGCGGCTGGAGCTGCGGTTCAAGGACGACGTGGTTCTGGGCTTGGGGGCGGCGGAGCTTCTGGAGGTGCTGCAGTGGTGGCGGGAAAGCGGGTTGCAGGTGAACTGGGTGTCGCGGGCCGAGTGGGCGCCAAGGTTTATGGACTTGCTGAGCGCGAACGGGTGCGTCGAGGTACTGGAGTGGATGAGGAGCTGCGGCGACGTACCGTTGGCGTGGACGGCGCGGGCGATGGACGCGGCGAGCGAGCGGGGGCTTGTGGACGTGCTGCAGTGGTGGAAGAACAGTGGGCTCGAGTGCAGGTGGACCGAGAACGCTCTGGCTGGTGCGCGGAAGCACGGGCACGCTGCTGTGCTGGATTGGTGGGAGAAGAGCGGTCTGATGTAACCAATTCTACAAATACTATCCTCACCGAGCGACACCCGTAGCCCTCTCCGTCGTAAGGAAGGGGGGGAGGAAAAAAGAGGGAGACCAACTTCGCGGTCCGAAGGGTCGAGATGAATGGAGGAATGGAGCGATGAGCTGGTGGAGTGGATGAGCACGAGGAAAGGGCGAGCGTGTTTATGGAGGGGAGGCCCGAGGAGAAGAGAAGTCGGAAACCTTTGCCAAGATCGGCGAACCCGCCGAGGCAGCGCTCAAGTCGCTCGTTGAAAAGTTTGGCTCCGACGATCCTGCGCTCAATAAGACGCTCCACGTCGTCCCTGACGCGGCGTCCCTCGCCAAGCTGCCGCCGAGCGCAGGAAGCGCGCCGGCGTCGTGGACGCCGCGATTGAGAAACGTATGCTCGCCTCGCGTCCCCTTGAGTTTTCGAGGGACAGGAAGAGCATGTCGGTGCTGGCCGAGGGGATAGCAGGGCGCCGTTGCGTTTGGCGGCCGCTGACGTACTGGCGTTTGCGGTTGTCGATAAGCCGGATGTTCCAGGACAACCCGACCCGGCGGCGTACTCCAAGTACGAGGTATTTATAGGTGTTTTTCATTGTTTGGTAGTTTCAATTCAGACTATTGCCACGCTCCTCACGGTTTCTTTGTTCGACTTCCGAAGAAGCCGATCGTCACATCGTGGCCGTTTAGGGTTTGGCTCGTACGTACGTCGGCTGCGCAACTTTCTTTGCGTACGCCAGGTGGTTCATGTACAACGCCGGCGGGCCGCAGATCTCGTTCTACCAGCTGGTGAGGAACCATGCGCTGCTCGAACCTAGAAGGGTGTCTAACCGTGCCTCACTGGTAGTCCAACTTCAACAAGTGCTCGGCGCTCTTCCCGGAAATCGGCTGCGAAATGTTGCTGAAAAAGGCGACCACCATGTCTCTCTCTCTATCCTCGTTGCCGTGGGAATGTAACAGGTAAAGAAAAGGAGTCTCCGGCTCAACACTGCTTGCAACGAATTTTGATTTCGCGCTAATATCAACCCTGCTTCCGCAAAAAAAAAGGCCATCTTCTCCATCACGTCGCTCAATGTCGAAGAAGTGGGGGTGGGTGCTCCTCATTGGACGAGATGCTGAAGCTCGTGTTCCTTTCTCTTACATTCATCTTCATTTTCTTCTCTCTTTTTCTTTATTTTTTTTTTAATCAGCGTTGAGCTCGCCTAATTTCGCTTTGCCTGGACCTTGTGTCCGAACCCGGAATGGTTTGGTGGACGAAGTTCTGTGTGTGTGGCCAGCCAAGTTTGAGGATCCGAGCGTTGATCACTGCGCCGCGCTTGTCTCTCCAAGCCGAATTTTCCTGCTTGTCTTGCCTCGGATACACGAACACACACACACACACACACACAAACACACACACACACACACACACACACACACACACACACGCCACAATTAGCCGTAAGCTCAGGGGGAGCATTTTGCACAATACTTCCGCACCGCTCATCACGCGGCGAGGCGCTCGACTTTACAGCCACCACAAACGTGCAGCAGTCACTCTGCCACACACCACGACGTGTACACGTGCGTGTTGGCGCGGCATACCCAACACGAGCGGAAAAGAAAAAAAAAAAACAGCAAGCAAATGACCAAGCAGATCACAAGCGCCGACGAATTTGTCGCTGCGCTCCAGCTGCCTGGCCTCGTCGTCATCAGTTGAGTATCCTCGCCCTCCTCCCACTATCGCCCCCTCACCAACTTCCTTCACCCCCTTCAGATTTCACCGCATCCTGGAACCCACCGTGCCACGCCCTAGCCCCATACTACGCCGCCCTCGCCGCCAAACACACCCTCTCTCTTCCCACCGCGTCCTCAACGACAACCCCGCCACAACCACCACCCGCCCGACCCGCAGCCGCCTTCTTCACCCTCGACGTCGACGAGCTGCCCGACGTCGCCGAGGACGCTGGCATAGCCGCGATGCCGACCGTCGTGTGCTACAAAGGCGGCGCGGTCGTGGGGACGGTGGTCGGCGCGGACGTCGAGGCGTTGGAGGAGGTTATCGCGGCGTGTTTGTGAGCGCGGCGAGGAGGTTTTTTTTGTGTTATTAATTGGGGTTTGTATGAGGGAGGCGGGGGGAGGAGCCGCGTATTATTTCTTCCTTCGCCCGCATCCTCCCGGGATTATTATTTTCTTCGTCGGTCGAATCTGTTTGCTGTGCTTTAGGATGTGCATCCCCCCATGTGCATTCCCGTCGCCCGTTGGCAGTGTTGTCTGCGGGAGTTGTCCCTTCTCGCGAAAATAAATGAGCGACAAAAAAAATGGCGACTGCCGCCTGTCCTCCTTGTTCGGATACAGTCCAGAAACTCCAAAACTCCGCCACCTGAAAGCTTCTCCAGCATGTTTTTATTTTTATTTTTATTTTTTTATTTATTTAGGTTTTTTGGTTATTTTGCTTTGTTGGCAACACACGCTGTGCTCCAAAATGGCAACGCCTGCCACCCATCCGTCCAACGATCAAACCACGGACAGGCTTCTCCACATCCTGGGGCCGCCCCTGCCGCGCTGCTCTCCCGCTCTTCTCCGCCCTCGCCGAAAAGTGCGCGCGCGCGGCCGCCCACGTCTCCTTCCTCCGCGTCGACGTCGAGGAGCTCGACGACGTCGCTGGCGCCGCCGGCGTCGTCGCCATGCCCACGTTCGTCGTCTACAGGGGCGGCGCACCCGTCGCGACTGTTGTGGGCGCGTTTGTCAGGAGGGTCGAGGAGGAGGTAGTCAAGTGGTTGTAGAAGCAGGGAGGATCGGCTGCTGCGGGGTTCGGGAAGGTGCGAGGGGGAAATGGGGCTGTTCGGTATGTTTCCACTTTGGGTGCATAAATGCCCGCTCAATACAGTATTTAATGTATGACGTTGGGGTTTCAGACATGAAATTAGATATGCGGATTGGACATTGCGTCCTGCACAGGATTCGAACCTGCGCTCCCAAAGGGAAATGCCTTAGCAGGGCACCGCGTTAACCACTCCGCCAACAGGACAATGAATAGATACGCCATTTAATTGTAATTAATCTATTTTTAATATGAATACTTTCGGGTTGCAATTTCACGGAGGTCAACACGTGTCCTCAGGCATATTCATCGAGAGGGCAACCAGGTCCTGCATCAAGTTTTCCCGCACAGCCTCGACTCCAACCGCCGCCAATGCTTGGGAGATTAAAAGCGAAGTTCTGGAGATCCAGCACTTGCTTGGGGGGTTCGTGGCGCTGGCGGATGGACCGAGGTCTTCAAGGACAATTTTTTTTAGAAAATATTTCTCGCCTCACTGTCTTGATTGTCTCATGAATTCACAGCCAACGAGGCAACTCGAACTCCGCCATTCACCACTCTTCCCCCTTCAGTGCTACTTTGCCCGAAAAACACGTCGCTGCCCCCTTCTCGTTCCGCTGAAAAAATTGCTCACCGTCTTCGCTCTGCTCCTGCATTTTGGTAAACGAAATCTTTCAAACGATTGAACGCATTAATGTCAGTCCTCGACTTCCTACTCCCGAAGATTTTTTCGAATGATGGCTGAAAAGATCCGAGTGGGTCAAGGTCACCGTAAGAGAACAGATACGATGCCACGCCGAAACCGGGGAACTTCCTGTTTATAATGACGAGATCAGTCAGGCTCGCAGGACTCGACTGCACAATGCCGTCAAAGAAATCCGCCCACGAAAGGTCCGACTCGGAGCCGACGTTGAGCAAGCCCGAAGCCATGCACTCCGTCAAACTGAGGCTTTCGATTGTGGCGGCGTGGGCGCAGATGAAGTCGAGGAGGGGTTTGTCGATGAAGGTGTTGTGCAGCTTCAGGGACCGTAAGCGCGGCATATTTGATTCTCCCAGCGAAGTCGGTGCGCCGAAAAAATAGTTTTGCCCACCATAGCAGCCCGAGGAATGCGCGATGAGCTCGAGAGCCCGCAGTTCTTGCGCATGGTTGAAAAAGTACCGCGTGAGATGGTCGCTGAGAAATGGTCCGTACCCGTCCATCATGATCGCATGGCAATTGGTGCCGTTCAACTGTCCGCCCCACATCTGGATGGACAGCCGCTCCAGGCGGCCGATGAACGTCGGCCAAGCGTCTTCGCACCACGCGGTAGTGATGGTGGGCGGGAGCGATCGAATTGTGAGGCTCCGGATCGATGGGTTCCTTGCAATTGCGCGCCAGAGCGCCGCCATAGTCCGTCGCCAGTGGAACTGCGCCTCGGCGGCGCTTGCGTCTTCCATGCCCTCGTGCCGGTAAGCTATGTTGATCGACGTTCCGTCGTCGTTATCGACCCACCAGGGGGTCTCGTAGTTGCGGTGGGGAAGGAACTCGATCGTTACGGCGGTCACGTTGAGTGCGAGCTGCCCGGACAGGAGGGCCGCTGCCGTAGCGCTGAGGTGGCTGACGCCGACGGGCTCCTCCTCATCATTGCTGGCTTCTCCCGCTGCACTGTCACTGTTTCCGAACAGCTTGCACTGCAGATGAAGCGTGCGCATGGTATGGCTGTGCGCGGAGGCGACCGCGGCGATTGCGCCAGCATCCGTGTCGAGGTTGGTAGCACGGACGGTGCAAAAGATGGAAGGAGCCAGTGCTGTTTGGAGCCGTGAATTGACGGTGCTGAGGACGCATCGGTCGAGGGAGCTTGGGAGGGCGTTGGCGATCGCGTCCAAGACAGCCACTGGGAGGGAGTCGAGCATTTTTTTTTTTTTTTTTTTTTTTTTTTAGCTTGCCAAAGACACCCACGTGACCAGAGTCTGCCGATTTTGCGAAGAATTTTTCTCATCAACGGCTATTTGAGTGGCAGATTCGGGGGTGCAAAGTTTCTGACGACGGAGGCAAAGCTGCGGTTAAGTCGGGGACTCGAAAGACTCCTCGGCCTAGTTCACTGACCACTTTTTGCACCGCACGCAAGGCTCTGACTGGTGGATGGTGGTTTCAGCAAAAAACGAGAAAAAAAATTATTTTTTTCTTCTGTAACCCTATCCCAGCTGCAACACAGTTATGCAGAAATTGCCTTTCCCTATCCTAACCTGGATAGGATAAATCTGGTTTTCAGTTTTAACAGAAAATCTGCCGATCCATAGACAACATCCTTGTATAATAGTCAGCCAATTTGCTGCTCCAGGAATGGAAGCACGTAACATCTGATCTTCACCACTGCAAGCACCGGTAACTATAATCTTTGTCACCTACAACACTGCAACAATCTCCAGGAGGGGAATCGAATCCTGATCGCCACTGTGAGAGGGTGGAATCGACCTGGAAATGGTGCCTGCTTTTCCTTCTTCATGCATTGCTCACTAAAATGACAAAGCCCCTGATTTTTCGACAATGCAGTTGTGTGTTGGGAAAGTGTTGCAGGAAAAGAAGGTTTCCTCCTCCAACCAAATTAACTTGCCACCAATTAAATGTTGGTTATGTGCCGTGGCCAATCAGAAAGGCTCAAGGTCCTGTCTCCAATGCGGGAGAGCCTGTTCACACACCCTAACGAAGGCTCCCCACCTTCTGGCATAGTGCTGCCAGTCAAGTCTGGTCTGGCTCAACAGAACGGCACAGGGCACCAGTCTCCACTCTGATGAACCGACAAAGGTCTGAGTACCAGTGTTTTTTTTGATCTGGAGCAGAACCTCAAGCAACCAGGGTCTGTACGGTGGTTTGATTATAATGTGTACAGACATACAGTCAGACAAACAGACAAATAGGCAGACAAGACCAATATGCAGACAAACCAAGCAAGTTTTTGAAAAACAGAAAGGAGGCAAAAAAGGCGCCAGCACAGTGCTTAATTCAGGCTGAACTCATTCTGTTGCATCTGGAGGAATTTGCGTTTGGGCGCTTCACCAACAGAGATCAGTGAAATCTAACATGAATGAAGGTTTGAAGGATGAGAATCTTGGCAACTCTCTGGGCTGGGTCCTGTCGAAATATAAACTTTGAAAGGGTGCTGCTCCCAGTCCGGAAATTGAACCCAGATCTACTCCGTGACAGGGAGTGATACTAGCCACTATACTTGTAAACAGTCCACTCTGAGTGAGTGAGCGGAAGGAGTGAATGAAGTGGAGATGTGTGTGTGTGGGTGGTCCTTCTCCCCAACTTGCTGAGAAAGAAAAAAACTCTGTTATGAACAATTGATACATGATGATGATATGCACGCTCTAATAGTTGCTAGGCGAGCATGACAGGCACAGGGTAAAAACCTCTCCTATATTATCTGCTTGAGCAGAGGAGGAGGAAAACTGTTGACACTGGGTTTCCGTTCCACTTAATACTCGGAGTATTTGTCATCAGCGCAAGCCAGCGCCCAGGTCTGCATTGGTGGTGGCTCGCTCTCCCATGGGCATCGTGAGAACAATAACTGACAGTCACAATAGGTTCAGGTCCGTCTTGTGCCTCTTGCTGCTAACCAGTCAGTTCCGCCTAACAAACAGTGTGTACGAGCTTTCACTGTGGTGCACAGGGGCACCTTGTTGAAGGGTGACTTGCAGCATTTTGGAAGTGATGGTCTTTGTAACAGTTTTGTACAAAGACAAAGGACAAGACAGACACATTTGTGAAGTCAGCCTCAAACTCTCATCACCACCATCTGCAAGGGAGCACTCTGTCCATCATCCAATCCACTGAATTCTTTCAGCACCAACTGACTTCTTATGGAAGTTGTGTGTCCTGGTGCGCCGATTGCTGAATGAATTGAAGAATTTATAGCTGCCGTTTTTCACCCTCTGCCTGCTTGCTGTCCGCCTGGAGCGTCCCAGCTGCGGCTCCCCCAAGTAGTCCTGACCCAGCGGAGTGGTCCCAGCACGATGTTACCTAGTCAGCTTGCCTGCCCTTATTTGACTTGGATTGGCAAGACAATTTTGAAAGGAATTTGCCCAGCGATTCTGTGTGAAGTTCAAAACTGTGTATCAGCCACACCTCATCCATTTCATGAGAAAAGCTGTTTTCCATTGCAATTTGTGTGCAAAGCATTTTCCTGGTGTTTCTCTCTTCCCCTCTTCCAGCCAAGAGGTGCGGATCTGGCACCCAGCCTCTTCATCTGCATAGTGGTCACAACTAAGACGCACATAGCTCCTGCAAACGAGACTGTGGATGGAGTATCACAGCAATTTTGATAATAAATACTGCGGGAACTTCCACTGCAATGGGGGTATATATCAGTGGTAGATAGCTCGCTTCGCATGCGAGATGCCCAGGGTTCGATCCCCTGTGCCTCCATAATTTAATGTTTTGTTTATCTGTTGGAGGAAACTAAGTCGCACATTGAGAATTGCCGCATCTACCAAGAATCACGTTCAAAAAATTGCGGACCTGGGGCAGCTGTGAGTTGCCCTTTTTCAACATTTCTCTGAACCAATTGAGTGTGATTCTAGGTGCTTTGACCTCACCAGCGAAACCTTGGAATGCAAAGCTAGAATCACCACCGTCTTCACCGAACTCTTTTTTGTTGGATTCAGATTAGGGCCTCTCAGCTTGCCTGACTTTGTGTAAATCGCATCAGCCGCTGACTCTTTAACGATTCCTGTTCCTCCACTCATCTTATTGCCTCTTTCTGTCTTCAAGTTCCGTTGAGCCTTTGCTGCCTGTAAACCACTCACATCTTGAGCGTTTGCGACGCATGCTTTAGACTGAGCAAGATGGGAGGGGGACGATGAAGGGCTGAAATGATCCCAAACATGGCTATGAAACACATATTTCTGAAACATTCTGAAACATGTCTGAAGAGAACTGGAACCTGAGACAAATTCAATGATGCAAGCTGATACATCAATGGCAATTGACGATTTATCGAACACCATCGCTAAAAATGCTGACAGTATCACAATTTTGAATGGTGCATCAAGCATCTTCGATGATATTTCTGCATTGGCGTCATAGGTGCTCTTCTGATGACTTCAGGAGCCTGCCGATGGCACCCTCTTTTGCTGATGCGGTTCAATCTTCAGGGCGGCAATCTGATATACATGACTTCCCATTCCTCATATCCCACTGGGGAATTTGCTGACCAGAACTTGAAATGCTCAGGGACAGCAGGAATCACAGTGGTTGTGTCTGTAGTGGGAACTGCCGGGACAGCAGCAACTAGTGTTGAAAAGTAGCCGAAAGGAGTGCGAGTAGAGAATCGTGGCCACTTCCGTTTCCAAACTCTGGCTGTCTGTGTTGCTTTGACAGGATCTGACGCCCAATCTTCTTTTCCGCTGGGCCTTGCTGGCGTCGCTTGCCAACTTTCCAAACATCCTCGATTGCGGCCAGTCTTTCGGAATCAACGGCCTATCTCGTCACCCTTGGAAATTGTCTGACCAATGGAATTGAACCGAGCATCCTCCACTTGTTTGTTTTGAGTTTACTGTTACATCACTTGTTTGGGCTGTCTTACTCTTCTGCCGAAGTATAAATGGCGCAAGGTGGAATGAGGGAATCATCTCGAAGAATAAGACCCTCATTGCCCACACCCTCTCCCACCAATTACTACCAGCACTGCAAAGAGTGACAAGGAAGTCTCCCTACCTTCCTTCCCAACAACAAGGCGGCCATCCACATCGGAAGCTGGCCTCCTTGGCCAAGTTGGCTCAAATACCAACAACGAAAGTTTATTCAGGGATTGTTTTCGCCATCTCTCACGAGCTCTTCTTGTCCAACCGAATCAGGTCTTTTGACGTCGTCCTCTCCATTTCTGGGCTTGTCTGTGCCACCACTGCTGGACGCCTTCATCCTTCAAGGTTTGGATCAGGTTGTCAAATACTCGCCCAGTGTCAGGCTGCTGCGCAAGCCAACGATCAAAAAGACCGCTCTGTGCCCACCACTCAAGAGCTACTATGCTGGTGGAAGTGTTGAAACACGTCAGGTTCCACTCAACGTCCAATCCACTTTCCAACCACCATTCGAGGCTCTTAGTCGCAGAAGAATATATGGCGCTTGTGATGGACCATCCAGTGTAGCGAAGTTCCAAGCCGCTGTTCTTCCACCACTCGAGAGCGTCAGCACGGTCAAACTGGCTGGCTCCATCCATTGCTCCCGAATTGTACTTGAGATCAAGGCCACTGTCTTTCCACCACTGCAGCGCCGGAATTGAGCCAGTGGATGATGCTACCCTCAGAGCATCTTCGTCGTACATGAGGGTTAGGCCACTGTCCTTCCACCATTGCAGCACGTTGATGTGACCCAGTCTGCTGGCGTTGATCATTGCCATTTTGCTGTACTTCAGGTCGAGCCCACTTCCTTTCCACCATTCCAGCACTTCGGTCAAGCCCAGCTCGGATGCCCTCACCATTGGCGCCGTATTGTACTTGGGTGGAAGTTTACACAGTTTCCACCACTGCAAAAGGTCGATTCGCCCGTCTTCGCTGGCGAGCTCCATTGCCGTCTCCGAGTACCGCATTTCCAGACCTCTGTCCCTCCACCACTGGAGGACTTGGACGTTCTTTACGTGGTCGAAGGAGCCGGGATCGTTCCAACTCTCCAGCTCCTCCTGCGGCAGATGCCGAAACAAGAAATCCAGGAGGCTGACCGAGCTGATCTCGATCCAAGCGTACGGCCGTAGGTCTACCAAGTCCAGCGCCTGAAGCCTGGGCAGGCGAAGGAGGGTGGCGATGGTGAAGCGATCACGCGGATCGTCGGTGTATTTGTAGACAACGGTCGCGACGATGGGGTTGAGTCGAGGCCGTCGACGTGGTGGTGGTGGCGTGGATTGATCCATCGCGATCGTCGCGATACTGGTCGCTGACATGGCAATGGTGGGACAAAGACGGCCTTCGAAGGACGCCTGATGTTTGGGTGTGTGAAAACATTTGTGCGATAACCCGTTGAAGCCCATACGCCTTTCACCCCCCCGCGCCGTGAATGGGGTTTGTGTGGGCCCCTGCCGGCGGCCGCGACAATAAGTTGCGAATGCTCTGTTTGTTTGGGTCGAAGTTCATTAGAAGAGGTGATCCCGACGCGTGATCTCAGAAAAACCATAGTGCCGTATACACTCAACCAACAGCGACGATTTTATTGCCAATCATTTGGGAAGGTGACAGGGACTGGCACGTTTCTGAACCCATCGAGTGTGGTGCTCTACCTCACATGATGTGAGAGAGGGAATGCTGGGTGCAGCTCACAGGAACCATCCCAGCAGGCATGGCCCATTGAGGGTGATACTAATCACATTGTCCTCACCGGCGAACCCTAGGAAAGCAAAGATAGAATCACCGCCTTCACCTAACTCATTTCGTTGGATTCAGATTAGGCCTTTCAGCCTTCCCAACTTAGTGTAAGTCACATTGGTGGCAGTTACAAGGTCGCTGTCAACATAGGAAGCTGGCTTCCAAGGCTCAAATCTCAACACTCTGCAAGGATGCCAGCTGCATCCCTCAAACTGCTCAATGTCAACCAATACTGTTTCCTTTGCAATTGAATCTTTGATTACACTTTCTTCATTTTGGGGCGTGTCTTCGCTGCTGGTCCGACCACCACTTTTGCTTGTGCTGCCTGCAGGGATGTTTTGTTCTTGGCCTAATGAAGCAGATGGAGTCGCTGGTGTAAACAGTCTACTCTGAGTGAGTGAGTGGAAGGAGTGAATGAAGTGGAGATGTGTGTTTGTGGGTGGCCCTTCTCCCCAACTTGGAGAGAAAGAGAAACACTCTATTATGAACAATTGATACATGATGATGATGTGCATGCTCTAATAGTTTCTAGGCAAGCATGACAGGCACAGGGTAAAAACCTCTCCTATATTATCTGCTTGAGCAGAGGAGGAGGAAAACTGTTGACACCGGGTGTCCGTTCCACTTAATACTTGGAGTATTTGTCATCAGCACAAGCCAGCGCCCAGGTTCGCATTGGCAGTGGCTTGCTCTCCCATGGGCATTGTGAGAAAGATAACTGACAGTCACAATAGGTTCGGGTCTGTCTTGTGCCTCTTGCTGCTAACCAGTCAGTTCCACCAAACACCCCACTGCGTGATGGCCATGGGTGTAGCCCCTGTTATGCAAAGCGTGCGTAAGCGTCTGAGGCTTCGACCAAAAGGGTGTTCGAAAGGTCAGAGCAGGGTCAGAGACCAAGTAGTGAGGTCAGTCGCTGGTCATGTAAAAAAACATTGCTACCCATAAATGACAAGCACCAAAGGCACTTCTGCTGGTCAGAGTTGCCTCTTCTCGTTCCATTTGGCTTGGTGCGCTGTGCTCTGTGACTCTCACGAAATGAAAAAACTGAAACTCAACAAAAGCCTGCCTGTGCCTTCTGCCGGAATCGGACCGACGGCCTTATCCTTGCAAGGGCCGGGTAGCCTCCTACGAGGGATACGCTCTGCCAGCTGAGCTAAGAAGGCCCTGTTCGATTTGCTGCCCCGGCTTTAAACAAATAAAAGCAGCGTTGGAAAAGTGTTGGCTGATCAGTTGCTGAGGGCCAGGGCCAGGCAGTGTGAACAAGTCTCCTCTTCCAGAAAGACAGACACCAATAAATCATACAAGACATGACAACCTTTTGGAAGGCTGGCCTCATTGGAGGGGTCTGATTGACAACAGCACCTGTTTCTGGTCCAACAAGGGTTGGTCTTCAATTCCAGTTTGATTTGGTTTCATTCAATTTTTCAGGTCGGACAGCTTGGACTTACAAAATTGCGAATCAAGTCGAATGGGAAAAACCCCCTCCTTTCAAACAAACTGATCCCACATTGCTGATTTTGTTTAGATTTTTCTATAAGAAAAAGTCAACTGTCTGATTTGATTTGCGCGTGGTGGCTGATTAGTGCTGCAGGCCTGGGCCAGGCAGTGCGAACAAGTCTCCTCTTTGAGAAAGACAGCAATACAAAGCCTGACCAGCGAGCCCTCATTGGGGGGCTGATTGATTTAGGCACCTTGTACAGCGGGTGCCTGTCAGAAAAATCAATGGAGAGAATAAGTAGAAAAACAAATCCCGCGACCACGCACGTCACGATCGTGCCCACTCTCGCAGAGCTAGCAGGAGCACTCACACTTTCAACTGTCGACACTCGTTTACAGTGTGAACAAGGCTGGCAGCCTCCGGTCTGGCGACGATGGTCGCGGAACTCGTTGCTGTCTTGCGATTTGGCTTTGTCCCTACACACCAAATGCTTACGGCGACGAAATTGCTCGCAAGTGACCGGGAAGCGAGAATACGGACAGCTAAAGTTGGATGAACGCCTTTACAAAAGTGAGATACGCGCAAAGGGCGCGCCGGCCGAGCTGCCTAAGCGCACACGTCAACCTTATGAGATGCCGTTTCCCGTCCTACACGGTGTGCTGTTTCGCGCGAGCTCTGCTCGAGAATACTGTACGATATATGGGGCTTATCTGAATGATCTTGCAAGAGGCGAAGTGTTTCTTTTTTGAAGGATACCAACACCCTTTCTTTGAACTCGCTTTACAAACTCAAACTGCGGAATGACGCACACGCCGAGTAGATGCGTCCAGTCATTGAGAAAGGTAATGGGAAGAAACAGCAGGTTTTTCTTGGACCACCTCCACCACCTTTCACGTGAAATCGATGCCCTACGCGACGAAGGCAGTCACAACAGCGCCCTAATGCTCGCGCGAACACTTTGCACGGCCTCGAGCAGGATTAGGACCCGACCGACAATCCGCTGATACAACACACCTCGAGGTTCCGCAAAGTGGAAAAATCACAACTCCCGCCAGGGAGGCGCAGTCACGAAGCAGCCGGAAGATGGCACACAATGCGTCGCCATCGAGCAGGGTGGCGGCTGCGAGCGCCGCACCAAGCGCGTTCAATACCACCGCCGCGTCCTCCACATACCTCCCTCCACGACTGCCCTTCCCCGTTGCTATTGCAATCTGCTGCTACCTGTCCTCCCCCCACGATGCGTTTACGGTCGCAACCCTCCTCCGGCTTCCACGACAGCAGGCTGCCACCCTCTTTCAGATCCATCGACAGTCAGTCGATCGCATCGACTCCACCACCGCCCTCGACTTTCTTTTGCGCCATCTGCCGCTCGACAACCTCCGCCTGGCGTACAGCAAGAAAGCCATGGATCGCGCCAAGTCGACAGAGATCCTCCAGTGGTGGAGGAACTGCGGGATGACACTTTGGTACTCAAAGGTTGCCATCAAACGGGCGAGCTCGTCGGGGCGAATCGATCTCCTGCAGTGGTGGAAGGAAAGCGGGCTCCCCCTCCAGTACAGCGCGCGTGCAGTCCGTTTGGCGTCGGCAGCGGGCCAGGTCCACGTATTGCAGTGGTGGCTCGACAGCGGACTCGAGTTCAAATACAACCCCCAGGCCGTCCACGAAGCCAGTGCAAATGGCCACGTCAAAGTACTGCAGTGGTGGAGGGATAGCGGGCTTCCTCTGAAGTGTACCGAGAAAGCGGTGCAATTAGCCTCGAGGTACGGACACACCAGCGTTTTACAGTGGTGGAAGGAGAGCGGGTTACCATTCTTGTATGATCATTCAGCGATCGACACAGCCGTGTCCAACGGCAGAGCGGCAGTGCTCCAGTGGTGGAAGGAGAGTGGATTTCGGCTCAGATATTCTCGATACCGTTCAGTCAAAGCCGCTGTCCGTCGGGGTCGCGTGGAGTGCTTGCAGTGGTGGTGGGAAAACGGAATGGAGACCGACTGGTATCGTGTTCCGTTTTATTCCACCGACTGGCGCAAGGTTTTGGAGTGGTGGGAGGCGTCTGGTCTGTTTCACCAGTGGCTGGAGCGCCAGCCAGAAGCGCAGAGAGCTATCGATGGAATTATTGACCGCACCGAGTTCACGCGAATACACCCTGCGGCCTGCAACTGGTGGCATGAGAAAAGTGACGAGGTGAGAGTCCGTGAATAAAGAGTTGGTTATCTTTCCTGTGCACCCTCCCTCATTAAAATTGAATCTGGGCATCATTCGGACCCACTCTCGTGTCTTGCCTCATCAAGGTTGCGCATCTGGCCCCACACCAAAGCGCGAAAACACTTTTCGTCTGGCGGTTGCCGCAGCACTGCAGATATTATCTGTGCAGTGATGAAATTGCGGCGCGGTGAAGAGTGGGGAGGATGGCAAGGCTGTGACGGCGGAGAAGTTGTCACATGTGCGAGACAATGACAGTCCCCAGACGAGAAACAATGGCGCCAATCACGATGGCGGCGACGACGCCCTCTCCCGCCTTCCGGACGAGATCGCCGGACCGACTCCTCACGTTTTTCGACTGCGTATGCGAGGGTTCACCCACTTGTTCATGGCAACATTGCCGACGCCAGCCAACGGCAACCGCAAGAGGGTCAACCCTACATCCCAGAAAAAGTCGAAAGAGTTGCGATAGACTTCCCGTGTAGTCTTCCTCTTCGAGTTTGGTGCCTGTCACAGTCGAAGGGTGCATATCACTGATTTTCACTGCTCTCCAGCTGGAGGACTGTTTGCTCCGGCGTCCAGTGAGCCCGGCTATTCGCCCACCACTACCACCCCCTGCTCCCGCGTGCCGGAACCTTTCCTCCTTCGAGGAGTAGGAGGAGGAAGAGGAAATTGTCGAACGCAGGCAGGGGGGAAAAGGGAACAAGCCACTGGATGTCGTCAAAATGTTGTCTGAAAGCTGGCCACTCTTGACCGGAGCCATACCATCCTTCACTGCCGTCGTGAAGGGAGATGTGCGTACGGTGCATTGGCTGCTGCGGCACTTTGCGTGCGTGGATCCACGAACAACCAATGACAAAAACCCGCTCCACCTTTCCATCGACAATAACCACGTGGAAATAGCAAACTGCTCGTTCAGCACGGAGCCGATCTCGCCGCCAAGACTGCTGAAGGAATGACCGCTGTGCTTCTTGCGGCACGTCAGGAGATTGTGATGGCCTTGATGGAGGCCGGTGCAGTCCTGTTCACATTGAAAGATTTCGGTTCCGCATTGATAACTCTTACTCTGGCGTGCACGCCGAGCAGCTCCGCTGGATTCTCAGATTCACGCATCCGCATCAGGTGCTTGCTGGAGACGAACAGGAAATTGGTAAGTGCAAACACTTACTTCACTATATCAAACTCAGGATGAGCTTTTGGCCCATTCATCTCCAAATCATCTTCACAGTTCAGCAACAGTTGGAGTCCAGGGCTCAGAGGGTGAGCA
The DNA here is from genome assembly GCA_025765615.1 of Zopfochytrium polystomum. Lineage (NCBI taxonomy): Eukaryota > Fungi > Chytridiomycota > Chytridiomycetes > Chytridiales > Chytridiaceae > Zopfochytrium > Zopfochytrium polystomum. The sequence goes on along the minus strand of JAIVFJ010000013.1, from coordinate 524,186 downwards.
TGCAGTCTGTCAGTGTCAGGAACATGGCAGGACGGGACAAGGCAGACAAGGAACTGAGAGGAGTGATGATTGTATTGTAAACAATAATTCACTTGAGGGATGGGACAGGTCCCCCATCCCCCTTTTAAACCTTTTGAGATTCTTCCTTGTCAAGACTCAAAGAAAGTTCCAGAAAGAGCAATTAGTAATACAATGATACCAATCATACCCATGACAACAAGACAAGTCAGGAAAGCAAAGAAGGTTCCAGAAGGTTTCACAAGGTTCCATGAAGGAATGTTCTCGAAGGCTCCAGAGGTTTCCAGAGTGTGATTCATAACAGTCAGGAAACTTGGTGTGATCAAATGTGCAAAACTTTTTCATCAACAAGGTCTTCTTTCCATCCTCAAGGGTGGCATCCATCTGTCTCTGGGAAGGGTTGGTTAAAAGGACAAGGCAAAGCACTGGTGTTCACGAATAATTTACAAAAAATACACCTTTCTTGCCTTCCAAAAAATCATTTTGCTTATAATCCGAAACAAAAGGAGCAGCATTACTAAGTGTACTTTAGCTCATCACTGCGGAACCGCTGCTTCCAGCGGACTGTTGAGAGGCGTGAGGCACGTGCACGAGGAAGCCACCTGCGCCCTTGTTGTTATTGATACAATTAAGTAAGTTGATGTCCTCGCTTTGGCTTTGTTTTCAACGCGGTTGGTGGCGGCGATGCTGCGCTTATCGCGGGTGGCTGAGGCGGCTGTGTGGGGGTGGGGCGGGATATAAAGGGATGCCGACCAGATACACTGGCGTTCACAGTTCTTTTTGTCCGTCGCGCCCCGGCGGGCGCTCGACCCACTGAACATTCGCAATGAGCTGGATACACGCAGCCCTCGTCGCAGTCGCAGCGATCCCTGCGGCGGGCCTCATCGCGCTCGCGGCGGCCGTCGCGTCCGCCGCCTACATGGAGGGCATGTCTGGCACGGACTGCGAACTGGCACCGGCAGCAGCAGTCAAGCGCCTTCGGGATCCGGAGCACCTGTGCTGTGGCCGTTCTCGCTTCGGGGACGCCTCGGCCCGTGCCATCGCCGACTACGTGGCCAAATGTGCGGCCTCTGATCCCGGTCAGCCGAACGACCTGACCGCTCCGATCGTTGTCATCAATTTCCCCTTCAACAACTTTTCGAGCCGCGGCGCCAGGCGGATCGCAGATGCTGTTCGAATGAATGCGACTCTTGAACGGCTGACGATCTCGGTCGCGATGATGGGACAGCCAGGCCTGCAAGCTCTCTGCACCGCCGTCGGATCGCACCGTTCCGTTCGGGCTGTGTCCTTGCTTGGACTCCGTGGCAGTCGCCATTCACTTGAACCGGTCGCTGAAGCTATCGAGCGTAGTCAGGTCATTGAGAGACTCGAGCTCGCTTGCGAGGGACGATTAACTGGGTTTGACGAGCTGTGCACGAAGCTGGAGGGAAACGCCACGATCAGATCTTTCTCGCTAGACTGGGACATATTCAATCCCGAACTAGCCGAAGCTCTTGCACGCGTCCTTCAGTCTTCGACGTCAATGATTGCCTCGCTCGCTCTGGTTATTCTCCGCAATGACCTGACCGCCACGAATGTTCTCGCGGAGGGACTTCTCCGAAACTCCAGTCTTCAATCTCTCATTTTGCGGCACAAAGGTGACCCTCTGCAAGACGGTGGGGCACTCCGGCCGTCGCTCACTAGACTGCTGGAGGCTTTTATCGGGAACGCCGTCATCAAGTCCTTGCAATTCACAAGTTATGGCCCGCAACGAAAGGCAACACCCTTCTCTGGCAACGAATGCTTGATCGGCAGCGCTGTCGAGCAGCTATTGAACCACCCGGACAGTCGACTCGCCATCCTCCACCTCGACGTGCCTCTCTCCGACATGGACGCTCGGGCAATAACTCGCGGCCTCATCAACAACACATCGCTGAACGAACTCAAACTTCACCACTCCAACTTTCCCAAAAGCGCTGTACCGGAGTTTGCGTCGGCTGTCGCTCGACACCCTGCGTTGCAAACCCTCGCCGTTCCGGAAAGCGGTCTGGACTGCTCCGCTGTGGCAGCGGTGATCGGTGCAGTGGCGGAAGCTGGTGCACGAAGTGCGTTGCGCGAACTCGACATTCGTCCAAAGTACTTCATGGTCGACGAGGAGACGGAACAGGATTTTACCGCGATGGTGCGGACCGTTGTGGGGCACTTCGAGCGGCTGCGTTTGACACATCTTCAGTTCATGCCTACCAGCACTCGGGACACCAACGGCGTCGTCGACGCACTTCCATATTTCTACCCACAGATTGAGGGCCACGAGGTCGCCGCCATCTACCAAGCCATTGCGGCGGCAGGATACTGGCTCGAGTCGGCGGACATACTCGACTGGTTCCCGCCAGACGACTCGAGCCGCCGTCTGTTTGACCCGGCGTCGCTGCTGCAACTGAAAGCCTCAGATTCAAAGAAAAGCAGCGAAGATGGGCGACTTGATTCGATCGGCGAAATCGCAAGTAAGCAGCTTGAACAAGTTACTTCACAGCACTGGACTCCGCCTCAACGGTGGACGCTCTCGTGGCGCGTCGGAGAAAAGTGGATAATTTCGCCGCAAGCGCAGCGGAGTGCGCTGTGCCGGGAGCTCTTCACCAGACGGAATCGTGCCGCCCGAGGTCTACTTGCTGCAGGCCGGTTTGTGGCATGGCTGGTCGCGGCGGAGCGCATCTCCTGGATGGTGGCTTGGATTGTGATGGAAGTGCTTTCCGAGGATGAAATCGCTGGCGGCCGCGGTCTCGGCGCTAGAAACGAGGCCGCCGCCGCCAATGCTTGGGTTCCACGACTGTTTACGAAGGAGGAGGTGGCTACCATGGTGCATGCATGCAGTCACTGATCGACGATCAATTGGTCGGCTCTTTGGTAGCTACCTTGACTATAGAAGCCTCGATGGAGAGGAGTTGGATCAAGCCAAGTTTGACGTCAACAAATTCTACGCTGCCTGTGGGGTGTTTTGCTTGAGCTCTTTCTAAACGCCTTTGGAGGGCGCGTTTTTACATTACGAAATCCTGCATGCTTTCTTCAACTTGTTTTCCCCCTAAAGGTGCTTGTTTGCTGTGCCTGTCATGGCATCTTCGAAAAATGAGCTCGCCGCATCCAACAAGCATGAGCAATATTAATACATGGCTGCTATTATTTCGGCCGAGCTACCAAAAAACCACTCTTCCCATTTCTTTTTTTCCCCCGGAACATTCCCCTTTTTGCAAAAACATCACTTTCCCATGGGCCACCAGAATTTCTGGTGCCCACATTCTCTCGTTTTTGACTGGTTTTTACTTATGGAACGTGCGAGCGGGGGGTGGATCTTGCAAAAACTCTCGTTTTTTGCTCGATTCCTGTAGGACCCCTGGGAAAGGTGGAGTCAGTCCAGGACTGACAAGCCTCCATGCCTCCTTGCCGTTTAATGTTTTTTTCTTGCTGGGAAGGCGAGAATTCCGGAACCCATAATTTGAGATGGCTGGGAGCGGTACGCCGCTGATCGTGAAAACTGGTTCACTTTCCGGTGGAAAGGAACAGTTCCCGTGCCCCCCTCCGTCCCTAAACCACTGGATCAGTCGAGCCGTTGCTACGTTCACGACCAAGTACGGCGTTTACATCCACAACTCTGCGGTCGTCCGCGCAAACAGCTCCCTCGCCGTCAGCCCGCAGGTGCCCATTTGGTCATTTCTTGAATTTGGCGAGTTGAGCAAATTATCATAAGCTGCCGTGGCGCAACTGGTTAGCGCGTGCGGCTGTTAGTTATCTAACAGATTACCGCAAGGTTGGTGGTTCGAGTCCACCCGGTAGCGTTCAGCTCTCACCGTTTCGATAAATCTTTGTTGTCTTAAAAAAAAGAAAAAAGTGCCAAAAACTTTTTCCACAAATAGCCCTGTGTTCTGGATTTCGCTTCCATTGATACTTTCTCGACGCCATTAAACACAAATGCCGTCTGCCCGCACGCTTCCCGTGGCGCTCGCTTCCGTCACGTTCGTCGTCACCGCGGCCTTCGTCAGCGCTCATGGTCGAATGACCGACCCGCCTTCGCGGTACGCCATCGGCCTGGATAACTACGACCACCAACGCAGCCCCATGCAGCTCCGCGGGGCAACGTTTCCGTCCGGTTGGACGACGCCGCTGATACCATGTGGTGGAGTGCTCAAGAGCCAGTCGAAAATCGCCGAGACGGCGGTCGTGGCCGGGGACGATCTCTCCGTGTCGTGGGAGATGGGGTAAAAAACTTTCCGTCCCCCAAACTCTTGTTACGTACTATGAGTTTGCAGCCCCCTCCTCACCCCCTTTCTAACTCAGGCTATGGACCGGCGCGGCGCTGCACCAAGGCTGGGTCGCGGCGTCGATCAAAGCGGCGACCGCCGACGACAGCGGCGAGTGGACGCTGCTGAACAACATCAGCCTCGTCGGGCTGACGACGGTCGCGGCGACGCCGCACGGGTTCACAGTCAAGGTGCCGGCGACGTACAGCGTCGGGGACAAGCTGACGCTGAGGTGGTCGTGGGTCGGGAGCGTTACGGTCGGGGTGGTTTTTTTTTTTTTGTGATTCGTGAAGCGAGCGTTCCAAGCCTGTGCTGAACGTGCGTTTTCCTTGTTTTTTGTTTCGCAGCCCGAGGAGTACTACAACTGCGCAGATCTGACGGTAGCAACGTCGGTCGCCGGCGGCTCGTCCGCCGCCGCCGCCGCGCAGACCACCCAGCAGGCAGCCACTACAGCCGTCTCGACGTCCGCCGCGTCCCTGCCGGCCGCGTCGTCGTCGAGCTCGACCGGCGCGAACCTCCAAGCGGCGCCGGCGGCGGCGGCGGCGGCCCCGCTCACGGCGACGGCGTGCACGACCGGGAAGCTGTCGTGCGACGCCGGCAACAACATCCTGCTGTGCGCCGGCAACGCGTGGACGGCGCTAGGGGCCCTCGGTGCCTGCGCTTCGGGCACGTACGTGTGCCTCGGGGACCACTTTGCGCAGTGCGGGGCCGGGGGCCAGTGGGTGTGTCAGGCGTGCGAGGCCGGGTTGACGTGCCAGCAGACGGGGTCGACGATAGCGTGCGCGTGGCCGCTCACGAGGAAGAGGCGCAGCGATGAGATATGAGCAAGAAAAGCGTGGTGGGGGGGTTTTTTTTTATATTATTATTAGCAATGTGCGCCGTGCCCTTGAAGAAGTTGTTCCATGGTAGTTTAACAAAAAGGCGTGGGCTTTTTCGGCGAGATTTCAAGAGAATACCTTTTCGGTTTATTCCGCCTGCCGTTCAGGCTGCCATTTAGAGGAAAGGCGCCAAAACGTCCAGGCTACCCACGCGCTGATCCCTCCTGCAACCAACGCAGTGGTTTGCGCCACAACCGGACCGTCCTGAAGGTATCCGTTCGGCACTGCAATCGCCCAGTTCTCCAACGACGGGGTGTATGCGACTGGCAGTCGCGTCAGTCCAGCCGACTCGACTTCGTAAAAGTTTTCCAAGGAAAAGAGTTGTTGGAGGAGGACAGAGTGTTCTGGTATATGTTCTGATAAAAGAGATCATTAGAAATCATTGGGGAGAAAGAAGCAAGAGTTCGCACCGTATGTGCTGCTGTTGAGAAAAAAAGCTCTCAGGCCTTCCAGGGCTGAAGTCGTGTGGCTTGACTCCCAAGACGGCATCCTGTACCGCAAATGGATAGGTATCTCCAAAGTGAATCTTTTAGGAGCAATGAGCGCGAGCACTGGTTGGGCGGAGCGGACGCAGTACAACCAACTTACGGAGTTTTCCGTTCGGTCACGTTCCTCACCACCACAACGACTCCGTTGAACCGGACCCTTTCGCTCGGACAGCGGGCAGCGTCGCCCTCCAGGGCTGCCGCCTCGAGGTCGGGGCGACCAAACGCCCAGTACGAGACACCCGGCTGCAAGTTGTTCAACCCGGCAATCTGGTACTGGTCGGCAAACGCGTGCGGTGGGATCGGCAGCAGGAGAACCAAATGGCCCGGCGTCGCTCGCGTCTGATTTCGCTTATCCACCGTCGCGTGTACGACGGGGTGGTACCCCACCACAGGGTCCAACACGGCCTTCACGGACACCGGCTGCGGAAGCTCCGGTTCGACAGTGATGTCTCCCGAGGAAAAGCCAAAGTACCGCAAGTCCGACCGCGTCTCCTCCACGGCCTCGTCCGTGCCGTTTGCGGGGTTGAAGATGGACATTTCGATGCTTTGCCAGGCCGAGGAGACGCCGTAGGTGCGGAGCTTGGACTCGCGGGCTTTGGGAAGAGCGTAGGTGAGGGAGATGTTGAAGTGGGTCTGCGAGAGCGAGACGTGGATGGTAGAGAGGGTTCCGGGCTTGCTGTGCTGCATGGTTTGGGCGTGGTGGTTGCATCGGGGAAAGGAGTTGCGCAGAGTCTTTTGGAGGAGGTCCGAGGGAGGCAGCTCTGGCGGTGTAAGGTGGTGGAGGCGCAACGCAGGAGTCACGGAGAGGGGCTGTGCCAGGTTGATGGTCTTGCAATCTGCGTTACCAAAGGGAGATGACTTGCAATGGCGCCGTCGCTCACCTCATCAGGGCAAGGGCAGGTGCAGCAGAACAAACCGGGAGTGTGAGCCGCCGTGTTCAACACCTCGCAAACCTCGCGTCTCGTGGTCGGCGGGCTCACGCCGTCCGAAACAGAGTACAGCACATTGATGCCCGCCTCCGCCTCGCTCGACCTTCCGACGAGCGATCGCTTCGAGGGACCTTCCGCGCGGTAGGTAAAGGTCAGATCGGTCAACCATGGCGGCAAATCTTGCGGGTCCTGCGATTCGCACACAAACGGTGGTCAGATCTTCACAGAGATCGTCAGAAACAAGAGGTTGGGTCGGAGCATACCTTCAGCACGGTGTTGATCGGTAGATCGCATCGAAACCTTGCAAGGCGAGCGCTGTGATTGCGCGAACTGATGAAGAGCGAGGGCGGCATAGGGGGTCTCAGGGCCGCCTTCAGCGCGACAGGAGGGGTGCCGAGCGATGCAAGGGATAGATGCAAGCGAGTGGGGATCCACGGCTCGTCTGATGCGGGTGCGGCATCGCTTGATGATTCGGCGGCAGGAGCGTCGGTCGCAGACGCGATGATGATGTTCTCGAAGATCGCAACCGCTAGGAGCCCCAACGCGAGGGCGAGGAGAGCGGCGAATTTGAGCTCACCGCGAGCCATGTCGGTCAATCAATTTCTTCGGCTGAGCCAGCGCGTCGCCCACGCTGAAGCTACTGCATCTATTCGTCGTAGTGCTTCAATCAATCGCCCGCTCCCCCGCCCTAACCGCAAACGCGAGAACATTCTCCGGCCTAGGCGGATGGCACTGTGCGACGGACGTGAACGCGCAGTCAGGATTCTGCGCGTAGTTGAAGTCCACTCTCACGCGTTTGTTTCCCTTCGCGTCCTTCTCGGGCAGGAGCACCACGACGACTTCCCTCCCACCACCAAACGTTTCGTGTCCATTCGTAGTATCGCCGAACAAAGCAGTCACTTCACACGGGTGGTCGTCAACTGGCTGGTCAATCAATAGTGTGAAGGAAGTTTTGGTAGGTGAAATTAGCGACACCGTCCCCCCGGAGGAGGTGGGAGGAGTGGGGAAAACGCCGAGGAGGTTGAACAAAGTTGAACTCGGAGCTGATCGTGAGAAGGTTCCCTCAAGGCACCAGGCCGGGTCGTATGGATAAGACGGGATCGCGTTGAGGGACTTGATTTGGCTGAGAGTCTCCGAAGCGGAGTCGTACACTTTGACTTTGTGGTGACCTCTGTTGTAAAGGTCAGGTCATGTGGCTTCAGGCGATCACAGCGCCTACCCAGCGAGGAGTTCTGCGTGTAGTGTCAAAACACCTTCAGGGTAAGCAACCGCGAGCTGCGCGGCTAGTGAGGATGTAACGCCGCTGGATTCATCTCTGAATACGATCGCGCCGCCGTCCTTTCTGATCGTGCCTATCAAGTCGGGGACGTCGTCGCTGCCGGTCACAACGACATCGGAAGAAAAGCTCGCGCCGATCGTGTAGTCGCCATTGCAGGACAGTTCACTTTCGGCCACCTACTCGGGCAAGAGAAATATTAAAAGCTCTCGGCGGCGAGACGAAGGGCGGAGTGTTGTTGCAGCGTACCAACGCGGCAATCCCGCAGTTGCTCTGAAGTTCGCTGAGGCGGGTGGCCAGCCACTTTTGATGCAGACCCAGCATTCCACAGGGTGGCGCGAAAGCACGCCCGGTATTCAATATTTCCTGTTTCGATGGAAGGCCGCTACGTCACCAAAGCTCCCAGTAGAGGAGCTGTGGAGGTTAGTTTAGGGGGGCGAAATCGCCGTGAGGATGCGCCTCGTCGTCGCTTCCCACCACGCTTGCGCCATTCGCCGGTAAGTTTTGCCAGAGCTCTGCGAATCCCTGGCTGGGGAGACTTTGCGTCGCCCCCGCTTTTTACACCTCAACAGGACCGTGACCTATGTTCGCCTCTGCCAACGGCTCTGGTGTTGTTCCCGACCCGCTCTACCGAAGCGTCCACTTCAACATGTTTTTTGTCGGCTTTGCAGCGCACACTGGGGCAAGCCGTGTGGAAACTTATCGAAGCAATCGTTATGTGACCCTTGCACTAAACATAGTTTGGAACCCTCCACACTCTATGGTCAAACATGGCCATTCCTGGTCGCGCACTACCCAAAGCACTTGACTTCTGGCCACTCATTGATCGAGGTCCGGCTCGCCTGGTGTCCCAGCGCAACGGTTTAGCAGTGCAAGCCTCTCGATGTTGGTCAGTTTCGGCTTCGTTAGCTGTAGTTTCGTGGGCTCTTTGCATTGAACGCGACAAGAAGAAGAGTCTACATAGATGAGAGCTACTGTTCTGAGAGCTGAGGAGGCAGGAGGCATTGGTTTCGTTTTTTGTTTTTTTTTTTTGAGGTTTCGCGGTCGGTGGGCAACCAAGTAGCTTGAAAAAAAGAAGAAAAAAAAACCCCCCTCGCGGCATTTGCCCGAACTTTACGACGCCTTCCATAGCAGAATGCCCACAGTCCCACCAAAATACATGAACATCAGGTTTTTCATTTCGTGGGTGACGTCGAATCCGTAGCCTTCTCCCACGACGGCGTGCCAGGAGCTTCCGCATCGTTTGTCCATTTGCTCTTTGATGTTCTTTGCGGCCGCCTTTGGGGGAAATAGATTGCGAAGCGATGAATACGATTTTTCTCTGTCAAGAAAGGTTCAAGTCTTGAGCAATATAACCTCATAGTTCCCAGGATGCTTTTCAACTGCTGTTACCACCATGTCCACGACTTCCACGCGCAGCTCGTCAATCATGTCGCAAAGCTGCGGCCGGAAGGAGTTAGGGCGACCACCATACACACACAAGGTACGAAACAAAACATGGAAAAGACCGGAAAAAAACCCACCGACCTTCACGAGCGGGTAGTTGAAGTTCTTCCTGAGCGAGTCGTCGGCCTTCTCGCCCGCCGCCACACCCCCAGCGGCGGCTGCTCCCGCGCCCTTGTCGCCGCCGCCGGCGAGGTTGGCTGTGCTGCCCAGATCGCCCATATCGGTTTGTGAGTGAGTGAGTGGTGTGTGTGCGTGTGGTGTTGCTTGCTTTTGCGACAATTCCCTTCGGAGAATGGATTTGATGGACGGGAATGGTCCTTGTCAGAGCCAGGCAAAAATGAAATGAAAGGGGGAAAAAGAAAAAAAAAAAAAAAAATGGTCGCGATCGCATTCTATGCCGCCGACGAGGTGAGAGAGAATTCGAAGCACCGATCGGCCCCCTTACAGCGCGCTGTCTAACAACTGTATTGGCGGACGACGACGACGACGACGACGACGACCGCGCAAAAAAGGTAGGCAAACTCTCGGATCTGATCGGCGAGTTCCTTGGCGAGCCCGCGGAATCGAGCCCGTTCGCGACAAACATCAAGCAGCTGCTGGAACAGGACTCGGCCACAAAGGTCGACAAGATCTGCGCTCTCATCGCCTCTCACGCCTCGGTGCTTTCAGAGAACTTGGAAACTAAAGGTTTACTTTGCGTTGACCTACCCCCCGTACCCGTGGCGATCGTGGCCCAGGGCCTATCCATCCAGAGCCGTTTCTTATTACGAGCTCACCCCCCGCAGACTTTGAAAAAACGTTCAACCTTGTGATCGCGATCATCGTTCAAGCAAACATCAAGCTGCTGGACTCGTCGCTCGTGCCGCAAGTCGTCAAGGCCGTTAGCAGTGGCGCGGACAAGAAGCAGCTGCGCTTGAGAGTGTGAGTGATCAGCAACAATCTCGTACTGGATGGCGTCTCAAACGAAAACCACCGCGCACAGGCTGTCGAACCTGTACAACAGCGTTTTGCCCCACGGAAAGAGTCGCCCGCTGGTGTTCAGGGCCATCGTTTCTTTTGCAGCCGAACACGATGAGCTGGAGGCAATCATCCCTACGCTGGACCACTTGGACCAGATGATGACTTCGTGGGGATTCTCAGTACAACAGAAGAGCGAATTGTATCTTCACATTGCCGAAAGCTTGAAGAAGGATCCTGAACAGTTGAGTGCTTTTGCGTCAAGCTGGGTGGGTCTCATGTTTTGCTAACTTTTGCTTTTGGGCTTCCCGCCAGTGAGCTTCTCGGCTTCCAATACACCCTTCGTCACCTCTCCATCATCGAAGCAACCGACAACGCCGCATTGAAAGCCGCCTCCAAAACTGCTGTTCAGGCAGTCAAGGACGCCATTCGCTACCCGACCGTGTACAACTTTGAAGACGTCTTCCGCCTCCCAGCAGTCCAGGCCACAAAGTCAGCGAACCCGAAGCTGTTTGACCTCCTCAAGATCTTTTTGGACCAAACGCTGAAGCAGTACCGCGCGTTTGTGAAGGCGAACCCGACGTTTTTGAAGGACCAAGGCATCATTGCAGGCTCTGACGATGACGCGTTGGTATCCAAAATCCGTTTGCTGTCGCTCGCGACGCTTGCCGCCAAGCACTTGAACGGAGAGATGCCGTACGCGGCGGTCGCGGAAGCGCTGGAGATCCCGGAGGAGGACGTCGAGATTTGGTTCATCGACGCGATTCGGGCGGGGCTCGTCGACGGAAAGCTGAACCAAATCAAGAAGGCCGTCGTTGTCAGGTGAGCTGGCCTTTTTTTTTTTTTTTTTTTTTTTTTTCTTCAGTGCGTTGTAATCGACTCCCATTTGTAACGGCGACTCACCCTTCCACCCCGCCCTTCGCCGTCTCAGCCGTTCGACCTACCGCGTCTTCACCAAGGAAGAGTGGGCGACACTGGGGAACCGTTTGGAGGAATGGAAGACCAACCTGAAGGAGGTCCTTCAAGTGCTGGCGAACGCCAAGCTCATGGGCGCCTCCGAAGCGGCCGCGGTGATTGAAACTTCGGTGGAGGCGTGAGAGACGTTTGGTTGGGCACGAAAGCGTGGAGCGTGATTTCCTCCGCGGTGGGGGGGCGTGAATCGTCCAAAAACAAAACCGATGAAATCGTTTTCCAGTCGGTGTGTGTGTTTGTTTTGTTGTTGTTTTTTTTTTTTTTTGAAATACATGATGGGATTGCGGCATTTCCTTGTTCCCTTCTCTCGAGCGTCGCAACGCCCCAAGTAATCCCCGCCCCCAGCCTCCCAGATTTCTCACGTAGCGGCTCCCCCCCACAACTCCCGAAAAAACGCGGCGCAGTTTCGTCAAGTGTGGTACGTGGGCCTGGCCCCGCCCTTGTACCCGCTTTTTTTTTTTTTCAATAGTCAAATGGGGCAAACCTGAGGAACGAACGTCCAAAGACCTTCGTTCCGCAAAGCAAGGCCCTGCAACGGGCGAAGTTGCCCGCACGGCGCCACTGAATCCGGACCTCGCCCAAAAAAAAAAAAAAAAAAAAAAAAAAATCGCGTTTTTCGTCAATTCAATACAATTTACATGATTTGGAGCATCGTGGGGCGGAATTCCAACATATGGATTGCAGTCATACAAAAGGGGGGTTCCTGTAGTTGTTATTTTTGCTCAAAAAAATCATATAGCCCCCCTGCACCCGAGTCCGTGTAGTTACTCCAAATCACATACAGTAAGAAACACGGAAGAACACGAACCACAAAAAAAAAAAAAAAAAAAAAAAAAGGAGACTACGCAGAAAAAACGAAATGCCGACCGACACACCCCCCCATTCACGCCACCTTCAGCCACGGGGGGAAACAATAACAAAGACCGAGAGAAATAGGGGGCAAAACAAAGAAAAAGATAATCAACTACCGCGATCCCGTGCCCCCTCCCATCGCCGCAAATCGCGCGCGAGAGTCGAGCACCCAATCAGCGACGTGGTCAAAGTCGGCGAACTCGCTCTGCTGGATTTCGCTGAGGACCGAGTTGATGGGCGTCAGCACGGGCGGTTCTTTGGTGAACTCCTTGTCAAAGTTCGAGACGTCTGTCGCAGAAGACTGTGTGTGTGTGTGTGTGTGTTTGGGGTCGATAGAGAGTGCGCGGGTCCAAATAATTTTGCGTGTGTGCGGAAAGACGAAAGAGAGAGAGCAATGACAATTGTTAGTCGGCTCGCAATCTGTGGTATGCGAACACCAAGAATGTGGACAGAAACCGGCAGAAAAGATCACGCAGTTGAAAACAGAATGCGCGCGAAAGTCGGCCGAACTTACGATTTGTGGCTTCCACGGCGGAGGAATTTGCTTCCTGTACAGCTTATCCCAGTCAAGATCGGCGAAGTACGGATGCCTTTTAACCTCCTCGGCGTCCAGACGACCACCGCCTAGTCGTCGAGTCGGGTCGATTTTCAGCAGCTAATGAGTAAAAAAAAGAAACTCAGCCCACGGTTTTGGGGTGCGCGTCACGATGAAGAACTGAACCATCATCTTACCCCTTTCAGCAGAGTTAGACTTGCATTGGGGAATCCCGATGGGTATTCGACTTGATCCGCCATGATCGATTCAAGGATCCCAGCCTCGTCTTCACCGGTGAATGGATACTGTGGAAGGCGTCAGTGTCAGAGAGAAAATTAGTGGCGAAAGTCAGCATTGAAAATACAGCGACTCACTTTTCCTATTAGCATGACGTACAGCAAGACCCCTAAGCTCCACCAATCCACCGCTCGTCCGTATCGGCCTTCGCTAAGAATCTCCGGGGCCATGTAGTCCGGCGTTCCGCAGTATGTCCGAGTTGTGCCACCGTAAGGCATATTCTCCTTGCAGATACCGTAGTCGGCCACTTTAATATGTCCATCGGGGTTCATGAGGATGTTGTCCAGTTTCAGGTCTCTGCCGTGGCGGCAACGTGTTTGATTTCAGCGAGACCGCCTCAAACAGGAAAAGGAACAAACAACAAACCTATAAACAATGTTGTTCTTGTGAAAGTACTCAAGAGCGAGAACAACCTCCGCAGCGTAGAACCTAGCCCTCGATGGAGTGAAACGCTTCCTTTCTTGAATATGGCACATCAGATCGCCGCCGCTGACGTATTCCATAACAAAGTAAACTCGAGAGTCGGTTTGGAAAGCGGAGTGCAAATTCACAAGGAACGGGTGCTGGGCTCGTGATGCCAGCTGGTGAACACGTTTCTCAAGCTTCACGCTGGTTATGTCGTCGTTTTGAATGATAAATTCTTTCTTCAGGGCTTTGATGGCGTAATACTTTTGTGTCATGCGTTCTTGCGCAAGCATCACCTTGAGAAATGAAGGAAGGAAAATATAAATGAGAAAGAAGCGTCTTTCTGGACACGAGGGTCGAGGGTGTAGGGAGGCACAAAACTTCACCTTGCCAAAAGCACCGCGGCCGAGAACAGCAACGAAATCAAAGTCCGACAAAGAAACACGTTTCGCCGCATCGTTTACAACAGTCAATTTGGATCTTGCTGGAGGAACTGGAGATGGGGTCGCTATCGCCGGAAGTGGAGCTGTCGGAGGGGATGTGGGAGAAACGGCAGACACGCCATCCCCAGGTACTGGACCGCTGGCCTGGGGTGATTGTTGATGCTGCTGGGCCTTTCTCCGCGCCATGGCGGCGTCGGCTTCGATTCGCTCCCTGTCCAGCCGTTCCCTTTCAGCCTTAATCCGCTCGTCGAATGCAGCCTGGCGTTCTTTCTCTGCTGCTCGTCTGGCCGCAACCATCAATTGTACTCTATCCTCTCCCTCTCGCCTGAAGGTCTCCTCAGCTAGTGCCGTCGCTCTTCTTTCCTCATCGCGCCTTCTTTCAATTCGAGCCTTCTCCTCCAAATATTGATCTTCCCGGAGTCGCTCTTCGTCTCGCAAAGCTTCAAGCCTGACCAAGTCCTCCGCGACACGTGCCTCTGCTTCTTGTTTTGCAGCAGCGCGTGCTGCAGCTTCCCTTGCAAGCTGTGCCTCAAGCTCAGCTTGCTCCGCCTGAAGATGCCGTTCTGCGGACTCACGGCGCTGCAGCTCGCCCGATTCGGTTTCCAAAAGCTGATGCAGCTGCGCCAACCTGACTGCTTCTAGCGCCGCACGCGTCTCAGTTTCATCAACTTGCGAACTCGGACTGAAAAGGTCCAGAGATGCGGTGCGGGGGGGGGAACGACAGCGTAGCCGCCGAGCTGATCGAGGCGAACGAAGGTGGAGGGGGCGACGACGAAGTCGGTGGGGCATCAGCCACAGTAGCCGCAGCCTCCAGAGCGACCCGTGCCTGCTCCGCCTTCTCTGCCTCTTCAGCTTGCTTACGAAGGTTTGCGATTTGCTGCTGCTCAAACGCTTGCGCCAGCTCTTGAATCATTTTTGGGTTTAGACCGCAAAAGTGAGGGACAAGTGGAGAGCAGTCGCGGTGTGCAGTAACAGTGCAGAATGAACACTTGTTGACTCGTTGTCCTGGTCCGGACATGTTGCCACAATGCGCACACCACGTCGGCTAATAACAACAGTTGTGGTTAGTGGAAGATCAAATCGACGTGGAAAATACTGACAACTATGTTCGTTTTCAATTCGAATCTGTGCGGTACGTTGTGTCGGAGGAGTTGTCCCGTGTTGGTGTCTGAGCCCGGACGCGCCTGAAAAAACGGTTTTTATTTTCATTAGTTCGAAGCGCCGAGCGAGGTCGGAGATCCACGCGTCATTTTCTTCTCTCACCGTCTGAATAAATTTGAGCGTTAAACATTTGGTGATAACGTTTGAATGGCACTTTGCGTGGCACGTGTAGTTACAGTTTGCGCACTGGTAACCAGACCCTGCTGACCCCAAAAACTCGTTACAGACAGCGCACTGACTTTGGATGATGCGATAGTCCTGGATGGCAAAAAATTTATGCCCATTTTTGGGATAAGCCTTTTGAACAGCGCCGCGTCTGTGAATCGCGTCGGGGCTCGTTGTGACAGATTTTTGGACCCCCACTATAAGGTGCATCGGTCGCGAAAGAAAAGCACAGGCGTCAGAGGCAGGTTGTGTTGATAATAAAGGTGAAGGAACGCTCACCGAAGTTCATTCGGACGAAGATCTCTCCACCGGGGTACAAGTCCAGCTTCGACTCGTCTGGTTCGCCTTGCAGACCACCGGGGTATTTGGCCCGCAAGTCGTCTTCCAAATCTGCCAGTTTAAACCAACAAATGGATAATAGTTGCGAAGTATCGTGGTGATGGTGCTGTGAGGCTGGCAATAACGGCTGGTGCGTCTTCGTGTAGAGAGCAATCTCAACATCCGAAGCGCGATCGACCTGGATATCAAATTGATCCTCCCATTTTTGCTCTTTCGAGCGCGTTGTGGCTTTCAATTGGCCGTCAATGCAAACTGTGGCATAAATCTCTGACGACTGGGAAGTTCGACCGTGCACATTGGCAAAGCGACCAAAGCGGATTCGAAATCGGCCGGAACTTCGACGTCTTGAATCTACATATTGTTTTGAATCATGAAAGAAACGGCTTAGCCAATGCAAGGCTGGAGGAAGCAGTTAATGTGCCCACCGAAGCCCGAATCCTCATCGTCCGTTGGTGCCAACGGCTCGATCACGAGCTGTGCGTAGTTGTACTCTGCTCGCGTTAGGATGCCGACCTTTGCTGACGACTCGGCTAGTTTTGAGCGCAACTCGTTGACGACCTTCGGCGGTGTATCTGGGCCAATCGCATACAGCATCTTTTCTGTGCCTGCCTTGACTTTGTGCTCGGTTTCTAACTTTCGGCGTATCTCGGTCAAGCGATACTTGACCATTTCCGAGGTTATTTTCGAGCTAGACCGCAAAAAATCTTCAGTATTTAAAGCGGGGTTAACCTTTCGCAATGACTGGACAAACAGATGGTCGAAACTCTGACACCGGCTACTCACCCATGTTCGTCGCCAAAGACGGCGAGGAAAGGGCGGAAAACGACCCAACACCCGACCGCATGGTACCTCCAGCAGTGCCGGCCCCTCCCATCACAGAAGAACGCGACGATGAAATGCTGCCCTCCCGGATCGTTTTCCCTTCCTCCCTGATTCCCGACGCCGCACCAGTTCCAGTTGGTGATCCAGCGCCCGACTTCCAGCCGCTCTCTGCAGCTTGCTGCTGATGCAACTGCTGCATCAGTGCTACTTTTGAACGTTCCAAAAACTCGATCCGCTGTCGGCATGTGGCAATTTCCGACTCGCACTGCTGCAATATCGCCCGGTCGATTGCACCAGGTATCAGCTGGTTCTGCGCGAGAATTGCTTGGGCGGCGGAGAGCATTTTCTGCTCTTTGACCAGCTTCTCCGCAATACCCGCAATCTGAGCGTCGAGGCCGGCAGGGGGATGGCCGTGAGTCAATGACGATGAGTACGCTGTCGAAGACGAAGAGTGTGGAATCGCTGAATGGGTCGAATTCGTCGATGAAAAGGAGGCAGAGGATGCAACTGGGGGAGGTCCTGAGCCGAACGAGCCAGCTGGTACGGATTGAGGATGAAAGGTACCTGCTGTATTGGCATTTGGAGTCGCGTGTGGAAAAGTCGATGTGGGTGGCGATGAAAAGTCCAGGTGCTGTTGGTGGAAGTCCTGACTCTGGTGACCTTGTGGTGGATAGTTTGAGCTACTTCGCTCCACCGACGAAGGCGATGGGGGAACAGGGCTGGAATAGGGAGGCGGATTTGGAGGAAAATAGTTGGGATCCGTGTGTTGCGAGTTTGGTGATGCAGCAGAGAAATTGAAGCCACTGGAACCAGCCTGAGGCGACGGGAATGGAAGCTGAGGGGGGTGCTGCTGGTGTGAGTGGAATTGAGGAAGCTTGAAGCCGCCTCCGCCGGTGGGATTTGCGGTTGGGTTTGCACCGTGATATCCTTGATTTGAGGGGGCCGAGGTGGATTTGGACCGTTTCCCAAAGCCCGGCCACTAATGGGGGGGATTGAACGCACACGATGCGGTGGATTAGGCTCAACAGAGCGAACCAAATCTACCCCCCACCACTGCACATTCCACCCATCCTCTATCTGGCTGGACCAAGTCGCTAACTACAACCAGTCGGATCGGATCGGCCCATCGACCACCTCAGGCGCGCACGCACAGACCGCCCGCCCCTCCTCACCCCGCAACCGTGGACGGTGTCGTTACCATTTTCTTCTCTTAAAACTGACTGCCCAGTCCGGCCTCGCGGGCGATGTCGTCTTGCGTCGCGCGGTGCGGGAGTTTTGTTTTCTCCGGATGTGTGCTGGCTGTGTGACTGGCTGTTCTGACTGACCAGCTGGGTGTACAACGACCGCCTGACCGACTGACCGCCCAACGGATTGCAGCAGATCTTGTCTTTGCGCATATTCGCATATTCGTCACAAGCCCTCTTTGTCTTCTTCTCCAGATGTGAGGCTGGAGAATCCTTGTCAAGTTGCGGCGGCGGGGTGGTGGGCGAGTGGCACAACCCAAAAAAAAAAAAAAAAAAAAAAAAAAAGGACAGACAGACAGGCTGTGCTCGAAATTTGGGTGACTTCACATTTGGTGCGCTTCGTGTGTTTTCGGGATATTCAAGGCGTGGCTCGCCCGGTCGGCTCCGTTTTTCTTATCAACTGAGGAGGAGGACATATTCACCCGCCTTTTTTCCCCCCCACGTTCTACTTTCTTTCTTTCTTTTTTCCTTTCTTTCATTTTTTTCTTTCTTTCTTTCTTTCCTTTCAATCTTCTGCTTCTGTGCGATCGCCAGGAGAGAAATGAAGAGGATGAAGAAAAAGAACAAAATCGAAGATGGGGCGAAAAAATGAAAAATTCTCCGTCCTCGCAGCACCCATCTCCAGACAGACAGACAAGTGCTCTCTCTGCCTTTCCGTCCGCGCGATTCTCGATGGCCGAAATCCCCATCAATCAATCAACTCTCCGTCTTTGACGGCTTGCGTGGGTTGTCCTTTTTCTTCTCTTCTTCTTCTTCTTCTTCTTCTTCTTCTTCTTCTTCTTCTTTTCTGCTTCTTCATTTTCTTCTTCTTTTCTTTCTCTTCTTCTCCTTTTTCCTTTTCTATTTTTTGCTGCCCCCCTTTTCTTGCGAGCCATTTTCCCCGCTGTGCGTTTTTTCTTCCGTGCCAAATTTCCTCCCGCCAGTTTCGCGTTGCCGCCCTCCCTTCCCCTGTGGGTATCGCCTCCTCCTTCCCTCTCCTTGCCTTCACCGCCTGGGTTGACCCAGCAGGCCGTGTCAGCCCTACCAAGTGTTTCAAGTACTGACGTGCAACCTTTGCTCCCCCCCCTCATCATTCAGCACACGCTCCCCTTGAACTCCAACCCCCTCTTCCTTATTAAAAATGGCCGCCCCTAAGGAGAAGAAGAGCAAGCTCCAGCAGTTCGGATCTGATCTCATCATTGGTGGTACTGCCGGCGCTATCGCCAAGACCGCCATGGCCCCCGTTGAGCGCGTCAAGCTTCTCCTCCAGACCATGGAGTCCAACCCGGATGTCATCAGCGGCAAGGTCAAGCCGTACAAGGGCATCGTCGACTGTTTCCAGCGTGTGTCCCGGGAGCAGGGTATCTGGGCGTTCTGGCGTGGCAACCTCGTCAACTGCCTGCGTTACGCTCCCCAGCAGGGTTCCGCCCTTGCGTTCAACGACGCTATTAACAACCTCTTCCCCAAGTACGACTCGAAGACGCAGTTCTGGCAGTCGCTTGGCTCCAAGCTCTTCTCCGGTGGTGCTGCCGGTGCTGTCGCCAACACCCTCGCTTACCCCTTCGACTTCGCCCGTACTCGTCTTGCCTCTGACCTGAAGGCTGGCGGTGGCCAGTTCAAGGGTATCACCGACTGTCTCGTCACCACCTTCAAGCAGCAGGGTATCACCGGTATCTACACTGGATGGTCCGTCACTGTTGCCGGTGCCTTCGTCTACCGTGCCGGTCAGCTCGGTTTGTTCAAGCAGATCCAGGACCTTAACCCGTACAAGAACGACAAGGGCACCATCGGTGTCATCGCGTCGTTCATCGCCGTCACTACCGCCCGTACCGCCATCATGCCCTTCAACTACCCCTTCGACACTGTCCGCCGTCGTATGATGCTTGAATCCGAGAAGCCCAAGGCTGAGCGTACGTACAAGGGCTCCATCGACTGCTTTAGGAAGGTGCTTGCCGCCGAGGGTCTTGGTGGCATGTACCGCGGTATGATTCCCGAAATCTTCCGTGGTGTTGGTGGATCTGTCGTCATCGTCGCGTACGACCGTATCAAGGTTATCTTCAACCTGTAGAGGATTTCACAACGCTGGGTACAGTTCTCCATTTTGGAGGATAATTTGGCCCATGTCTGCGGTGCATTTGCTTTTCGTTTTTTGTTGTTGCCTCGTTTGTTGGTGTGCTTCGATAATAGGTCTATTTAGTTGGGCCCGCGGTGGTAGATCTTATTGCCGTTCGTGTCATTACTCTCGATGGTTCGCATTCGGGTGTTCTTCATGTAGTTCCCACGCGAGGGGTGTCGCCCAGCTCGTTTTTTTCTTGTTCCCTTTTTCTCCCCCTTTCTTTTTTTCAGCCGGCACGGTTGTTCCTTCAAACTCTCTCTTCTTCGCTTACAGCCTCTCTCCCCGCCACCATGAGGAATCCCGACCATCTCTTTTTCTCTTTGCTTCGCTGCGACTGACCGCGCTCCTCTGTCTGGTCCCCGATGCTTTCTTTGCTTTGCGTTGCCCTGCCAATCACAGAAGAGTTGATTCGAGTGGTGTAGAGAACAAGAAAGGGTTGGTTGGTCGTTTGTCAGAACTTTCAGTCAGCCTGGTTGCTTTTTTTATTTTTATTTTTAGAAGCTCAGAGTAGAAGAAGGCAAAGTGGACGATGGTGAATGCCTGGAGAAGAAGTAGAAGTAGAAGTAGAAGGATATGAATACATGTAAATATAAATCCTGTGTAGTAAAGGAAATGAAAGGGAAGGGAGGGACAAGGAAAGAGACGCTCATTCTTAATGGAGGATTTCAAATCTTTGGCGCCAACTTTCCCACGATGATGATGTTGGCAATGCAACGCGTCCCATCATCGGCATCCACAAACGCCGCCCACCGCGCCCATCACACCGGGCATTCGTCAAGACGGCTCGTCTCTGCTGCGATCGGCGCCCTGGCCCTGGCCCTGGCCGCGCTCGTCCTCTTCGGAGCTGTTGCTGCAGGCGCGCCGGATTCCGCCGCCGCTGCCGACGCCGCAGCAGCGCTGGATCGGGCCATCTCCGCCGCCAACGCCGTCTCGCGCTCCTTCCTCAGTTCCGGCTCCTCCTCCTCCTCCTCCGCCGCCTCCCCACCGAACCCGGACGGCAGCATCGTGCACCTGACGGACAAATCGTTCCCGACGCTCACGGCGAGCGCGCCGTGGCTGGTCATGTTCCACGCCCCGTGGTGCGGACACTGCAAGCACCTCTCGCCGGTGGTGGAGGAGTTCTCAAAGACGGTCAAGGGCAAGCTCAACGTCGGGAAGGTGAACTGCGACGCCGAGGTGCAGACGGCGAAAAAGTTTGGGATCCGCGGGTACCCGACGTTGAAGTACGTGCAGGACCCGTTTCCGAGCGTGGACTTTAAAGGCCAGCGGTCCGTCGAGGGGCTCACGCAGTTCACAAAGACGTTTTTGAGGTGAAAGATGCTGTTTCGCACCCCGTGTTGGCCGAATGCGCACCCCCCACTTACTTTTTTTTCAAACAGGCCGCCATTCAAGGTCGTCAGGGCCTCTGAGATTCCGTCCATCGTGGAGCGGAACGATGCTTCAGCATTCTTCGTGTACGACCACGAGACGACGTCAAACGAAGATTTGGTGAGTCGACTCGCAAAAGCAGTGTTTACTCGTTCGCGTTTACTAATGGGGCGTTTTTTATTCGGTTGTGCAGCGATCGTTCGCGGCCGTCGCCGCGTCCCTCCGCGCGGACCTTCCTGTCTACGTCACTCCCGACCCCGAATCTTTCACCTTTTTCAAGCTGGACCGATCAAAGTCGCCCGCGGTCGTCGTGGCCAAAGACGCCGGCACGGAGGTGCTCGCGTACCACGGCGCGGCCCTGACGGACCTCGCGTCGCCGTCCTCGCAGCTCGACCTGCGCAGCTGGATCGTCGACAACAAGCACGCGCTGGTGCCGATGCTGGACGCGCACAACCTGGGCGAAGTGATGAGCAACGACAACGTGATCGCGGTGGCGGTGCTCGACGCGTCGGCGTCGTCGTCGTCGTCGTCGTCGTCGTCCGAGGGGGTCCGCGACGACGTGGCGGTCGCGCTCCCCGTGCTGCGGCAGGCGGCGAAGGCGTGGAACCAGCGGTGGGCGGCGGACACGGCGGCGTCGGCGGCGTCGAAACGGAACCCGGTGCGGTTCGCGTGGCTGGACGCGGCGGACAAGCTCGAGTACGTGACGAGGGTGTACGGCATCAAGAGGGAGGACCTGCCGCGAATTGTCATTGCGCAGCCGAAGGAAGAGCTATTTTACGACGTGGGCGTCGACGGCAAGCTGCTGGCGTTTGACGTGGAGCGTCTGCTCGCTGGCGTCGACGCGGTGTTGCGCGGCAAGTTGAGCGTGAGTACACTTTGCCGAGTGTTTCCCCCAACCGTTGTCTGTTTTCCTTCCCGTCCGTGGCCCCCTTGTCCCCGCCACCCCTAGCCTTTAACTATCATATGATTAATCCCTGGCTTTTTAGGGAAAATCCGTCCACGGCTACTTTGGAGGGCTGTTTGTCAAATTCAACCGGTACATGACCCCATTTGTGGTAAGAATTCCCCAAAATTAAATTTGTTGCTGCTTTGTTTCTTTTTCCATCCCGGAGGATGTAACTTGAAGAGTCTCCTGCTGACTGACCTGGTCCAACTCACTCGCACAACCCCTTTTCCTTCCTCGTGGCGGCTCGTACTTCGCAACTTCGCAACTCGTGGTGAAAAAAAAAAACACACAAGCTTTTCGTCGCGAAATACCCGATCGTCATTGTGCTCGGGGGCGTGGCGGTGGTGTTTGCCCTGACGTGGTTCCTCATGTCGGACTCTGGCGGCGAAGAGACGACGACGGTGGTGAACGTGGTAACGAAGGAAACGAAAAAGGATTGATTTTTTTTTTTTTTTGTGTGTGTGGAGTGGAACACGAGGGGAGTTGATTCGACGTTCTCTATTTTTTGTTTTTTCCTTTTTCCTTTTTCTTTTCGTTACTGTGGAAAAGAAGAAAAGAAAAAGAAAGCGACATTTGGACGTACAGGAGACGGGAAGTTGGACACGCGAAGAATGAGGAACATGCTAATGTGCCCTGTGACTTCATAGATGATACCAAGAAGAGCTGAACCACCTCGTGATTCCCAGGCCGCGCAGGTACGCGTTGACGTCGGCTCAGGAGCAACGCAGCGTGGCCGACCTGACCGGGTTTCGCACCGCGTGGTTGCAGCGCCGTCATCCCGTCCGAGTTCCGCCCGTCGACCGCCACCCCGCAGTCCAAAAGCAACTCCCAAAACCTCCACAGATCCGTTCGCCGCCGCCCCCCCCGCGCGCAGCGCTATCGTTCCCGCGTTCTCCGCCACGTCGTCCTCGCAGTGTCGCTTGTATCAGGTACCACGGCTCGTGCGCAGCATTCCTGCTCAAGAGCAGTTCCAGAACTCTGCCGCCTCGATCAGCCAATCGGCGGGGTCGTCAAATCCCCCAGTCCAGCATGAACTCGACGATCCCCGCGTGATCCCCTTGGTACGCGCCCCTCGCCGCAAAGTCGGCCGACTTGCCGCCCTCGTACGCCATATCAGCCACCGGACCACCTCCTCGTGCCCCGTTCCTCGCCGCGAAAAACAGCACCGTCGCGCCCCCCAGGCCCGCTCCTCCGCGACGTCCGCCCCCGACCTCGACCAGCGACACCACCGCCGCAATCTGCCCCTCGGCGGCCGCGGCCATGAGCGGCGTCGTGCGGTTCGCGTTCCTCGCCGCGAGGTCCGCGCCGTGGCGCGCCAGCACCGCGACGGCGCCGGCCCTTCCGCACTGCGTACTCCCCGAAGCCCCCCCCGCGCGTCGACCGCGGCCCCGTGTGCGCAATCAGCCACTCCACAACGTCGTCGTCGTTCCCCCCTGCTCCGCCGCGTTGTGCAGCAGCGTCGTCTCCGTCCACGTCCGCGCCCGCCGCGACCCAGCGCCGCCGCGAGGTCCAGCCGCCCGCTGCTCACCGCCGAGGACAGCGGCGCCGGCCCGCCGCGCGTTCTGTCGTTCGGGCCCGCCCCGCGCGAGCAGGGTACTCGGCCACCGCCGTGTGCAGCGCCGCGCACGCCACCACGAGCAGGTTCCCCGCGATCCCCGCCGGTGATGGGCGCGCCGCCGCGCTCGTGCAGTAGCCGCACGAGGCCGAGGTGGCCCCAAATCGTCGCGGCGCAGAGCGGCGGCGGCGGCGAGTCCCCGCCGTCGACGCCCACCGCCGCCTCCCCGCGGTCCAGCAGCCTCTCGGCGATCGACGCTGAACCCGTGCTGCAGCAGCGTCCGCACCGTGGCGACCGACCCGCTACCCGCGGCGGCAAAGAGCGGGTGGTCCGTGGTCGCGTCGGGATCGGCCTCTGCGCCGTGCTCCAGCAAGTGAATTGACCGCCTGAGGTGGTCGACCATGCTGGCGTGCCCGCTCTCGGCCGGGTGGTACAGTGACGGTTTTCCCGTCACCTGTCGTCTTGCAGAACGGCCGACGCCCAGCCCGACGGCGGTGCTGCTGCTGCCGCCACTGCGGATGCAATCCGGATGCATCGCCGCGTCGCGGCCAACCTGCTCTTCTTCCTCAATGTCGTTCGCCTCACGCATCGCGGCGTCAGCCTCCCCCTCATCCTCTTCCTCCTCCTCCTCCTCCTCCTCCTCGTCCGGCTCCCTTCCGTCCAGCCGCGCCCCGCACTCGAGAAACACCTCGGCGAGGGGGCGCCACCCCATGCACGCGGCGAGGCACAACCCGGCGGTGGCGGCGCGCGGCGAGAACGTGCCGCGCCCCGCGGCGGCCGCCAGGGCGCCGGTCTCGGGGTATCCCAGGGCGATCGGCCAGACGGCGACTTGGAAGTGTGCGCTGCGGACGGCGGCGACGAGGGGCGACGAGCGGCGATGGCGGCGTCGTCGAGGGCGGCGTCGGCGTCGAAGCGGGGCAGCGGCGAGAAGTCGGGGGCTCGGGGATGCGGGAAGGATGTGAGGAGCGTTTGGACGAGGTCGAAGCGCCGGGCGGCCGCGGCGGCGACGAGTGAGTCCTGCTACGGCGGCGCTGGCGTCGCCGTAGGCCGCGGTGGTGGTTGAGACGGTGGGGTGGGAGGCGCGGTGGCGGCGGGCGCCGTTTTCGTCGCCGCCGTTGTTGTCAGTCGTCGTCCTCGGCGTCTTCGTCATCGCCGTCGTGGCCGCCGCGGAGATTGCGGGAGCGCTTTCGCATAGTGAGGGTGGGAGTATGTTACGATCCTGTCGAATCGATGAGAGGGAGGGTTTCTCGCTCCCCTCGGTAAAAAATTGGGAATGAATTGACCCCCATCCTGCTGTTATGAATCATCATCGATCAAGCGAGCGACGCCTTACAAGCTGATGGCTTGAATCATATGTGCATGTAATACAATATTCATATGGAAACGAGTAAGCACTGCTATTTGACTGAATCCAAGGGTTGGCCAATTAGGATATCCTTGGCCGCATTACATAGTACTTTAGTGTGCGTACTTGTAGATTAAAACTAACAATGCTGAAGCCATTTTCGAAAACATTCATGAGGTCACAGTAAAACGATTTTCGATACAAGTGAAACTCTTTGGTTCCTTGATTACTGGGTACCTTGGTGATCAAGTACCGTTGGAACGAACTATGTTCTTAACCTACGAGGCCCTTTACAGTCTCATCATTTGGAGAAGAATTCAGGAAGAGAGAAATGATATCTACAACCAGAGAATTATTGTCCATATCCTAACTCCTAACGACAGGAGAAAGAAGTTAGTGCAAATAAATGTAAGTCATCATTAGGACAAAATTCAACCAAAGTTTTAAAGATCGTTTTACTTGCCCACGAAAATGTTTCACATTGTCCGTTTACCTCAACATGCTCGGGACGACTCCTGCTCCGTTCGTCATCATCATCGTCATCGAATCGCCCCCCCCCCCCCCCCCCGGCTAGCGTAGGTGGGCAAGTGTACGTTGCATCATGTTGGATGCTGGGAGGTGTTGTAGTGTTGAAAGCGAACAATGGGCTCCGTGCTTGGTTGGATAATGGAGTTGAGCGGGATAAAGGTCATTTGCCACTCGGTCAAATCGGTCCACTTTCGTGTATGAAAGTTGGTAAGGTCTTTTGCGGTGATGGGGATGAGAAACAGGTCGTTCCCGTCAAGGAGTTCGGCAAGACGGTGGAGTCCAGAGTAGCCGATGTAGGACGTCCAAGTGATGCCAGAGGCACGAGTGTGGATAGTGGAGCAGTATCTTTGAGAGGTGGGGCTGCAAACAGTGCAGCTCATTCTGGTGTTATGGTGCTGTCGACGTTCGGAAGCAAGGGCTTTACTGTTAACCAAACCTATGATTCAAATAGGTAGTTAAGTTACACTCGGCTCGTGTGTGTTATAAACTTTGGCTTGTGTGTGTTTTGTTTTGTTTCGTTTTTTTTTTTTTTTTTTTTTTTTGTTTTTCCCTGGTTTTTTTGTTCTTTTTTTTCCACCACCCGCCACCAAATCTCAAATACATGTATGTACATGTGTAGAACATTTTCTAAAGGCTTCTTCTTCTTGACACGTTAAAGAGAGTAGAGGCTGTGTTGTTCAGCCCGCTTCTGTCCGCGTGTCCCCTGGAGGTGGTGAATCCTCAAACTCGCCCTTCTGCCACCAAGCACAAATGTGTCCAGAACTCACTTCACCCTTATGCTGCTGCTGCTGGAGCGGCGTTTTAATTTTTTGTTTCCCCCTCTCGAAGGCCCAGGGTTCGGTTGCGTATTCGTCTTTGCACACACTTTCCTTTTGGGAATACATAGACCCCTCCTCCCACTTTTTATATTTTTTCTCAAGTTGTAATCAAGCCCCCGCGGGGGACACGCAAAACAGAACAAAACAAAACAAAACAAAACAAAAAAAAAAAAAAAAAAACCGGCATAAGCCGCCGGCGTATACTTTCCCCTTCCCCTCCCACCCCTACACCACCGTCGTAGCCGCCGCCGGCACCGGCCACACGGCGTCGAGCAGCGTAAAATTCCCGCACGACACGACGTGCGTCAGGCCCGACGACAGCGTGTGGAAGCACCGGCCGGCGCCGTCGACCAGCTGGCGGTCGGCCACCAGCGTCACGGACTGGTCCGTGGCGCGCGTGCAGTTCGCAAAGCCCGTGTCGAGCTGGTTTGGGTGGGACAGAGAAGAGGGGAGGGGGGTAGGGTTGGTTCTAAAAAAAAAAAAAAAAAAAAAAAAAAAAAAAAAAAAAGCGAGTAATTTTTGGGTTGGGTTACGGCGCGCGCCTCCTTACCGCGTTTCCGACCAGCGCCAAGCAGTCACCCGTCGCGACGTGCACCCACGCCGCCGCCGACGCCGCTGCTGCGGCGTTGCCCTTGTCGCCTTGCAGCGCGGCGACCTGGACGGCGCGGAACACGGTCGTCGCGAGCGAGTCGTCGCACGGCTGGGCTGCGGCGGTGTCCTGGGTGCCAGCGCGGCCGACGCAGACGGGGAAGTCTGCGCGGCGGATTCTGAACGTCGACGGTGGCGGGGGCGGCGGGGGTTGGGGCAGGAGGGGCTCGACTGGCGCGGTGGTGGTGGTGGTGGTGGCTGCGGAGCGGTGGGCGGGCTCGGGGGCGGTCGAGTTGGACTCCGGGATGGTGGTGGTTAGAGATGAGGCTGTAGGGGTGGCGGCTGCGGTGGACGCTGATGAGGACAGTGGTGAAGGTAATGAGGATGATGATGATGAATATGATGAGGAGAACATTATATTAGTTGTGGTTGTTGTTGATGAGGCGGTCGGGAAGGACGAAGCTCTCGCGGCTCCGGTGCTGGTGCTGCTGCTGATACTTTGGCTGCGCGTCGGGTCGACGTGCGCGGCGCCACCGACGTTGTCGCTGCCGGCCGGCCGCGCGGATCGCCAGACCGCGACGGCGGCGGCGGCAGCGATCGCGGAGACGAGTAGGCCGACGCCCATGAGGAGCGCCGCTCGCCGTTTCCAGCGGGACCCTGCGCCGGGTTTATGGGGATTAGTTGGGGAGTTGTCTGTGCTAAGCGGAGGACGTTCTAGTTTCATTACATTTCTGCGCGAAGGCGACGCCGTGGGGGTCGCGGAAGGGTGGGTACGTCAGTTCGGATGCATCGGCGGGAGGAGCCGGCGGGGGGTACGTGTACTGTTCTCGATGAGTGACCGGCGCAGCAGCGGCAGCGGCTGCACCAGTACCAGCATCAGCACCAGCACCAGCAGAGGCACCATCCGTGTCACGGAGGGGCGTCGTAGACTGAGTCGACAGAGGAGCCTTCCGCACCCCAAGGTCCGGCGGCGGCGGCGGCGGCGGCGGGTGACTCGCCAGGACCGCTTTGCCCCTCCAAGGCTCCTGCTGCTGCTGCTGCTGCAGGGGCCACCAGGACGGCGCGGTGTCGCTGGTCAGGAACGCTGGGCCGTCCCGGGCGGCGCGCGACGGGGACGGAGGCGGCGAGTCCGTCTGCAGCGCGCTGGGTTGGCTGAGGAACGGTGCCTGGTCGAATTCCGGCGTGGTGGACTGAGGCGGCAGCGGCGGCGACGGCGGTGATCCCTCGAAGAACGACTGGCTGAGGTACGGAGCCTCGCCGTAGAAGCGGGCGGAGTCGTCTGATCGAGTCGACCCGGCCTGCGAGAGGGCCCACGGCTCTTCCGCCGGCAGCGCGCTACGCTGGCTGAGGAACGGGGCGCGGTCGAATGCGGCGGAGGTTGGAGGGGAGGAGGAGGAGGAGGAGGAGGAGGAGGAGGAGTCGGGCGGCGGCGGCGGCGGAGGCGATGGCGAGGTTTGCCCGAGAAAGGACTGGCTGAGGTAAGGGGCCTCGCTGTAGAAATGGACGAGGGGGCCGTCCTCGCCGCGGCCCGAATCCGATCGCGGCCCGGAGGATGGTGAGGACGGCGAGGACGGCGAGGACGGCGAGGACGAAAACGACGAGGAGGCCGTGGTTGTTGCAACAGGAGGTGGCGGCGCCATTCGCGGCTATTAGTGCTTCCAGATAGATACGTAGCAAGAGAGTGTGTGAGTGTGTGAGTGTGAGTCTGGGTGTAAGAAGACTTCGCGGTCAAGTTGGTGTGTGTGTATTAATGATTAAATACGACGAGCCTATTTACTCGCCGCGCAGCGTTTTCGGTCGCTCGCTGTCAGAAAACCTCAAGAAGTCTGGATAAAAAGGGAGAGACATTGAGAGAAGACAGATACAGCGAGAGAGAAAGAGAGAGAGAGAGAGAGAGAGAGAGAGAGAGCGAGAGAGAGAGAGAGAGAGAGAGAGAGAGACAGAGAGAGACGCTTACGTGATGGGTTGCAACATTGGATCGTCTGTTTTGTTTTGTGGTCCATTTTCTTTCCTTTTTTTCTTCAGAGACAAAAGTTAAAATTTTTTTTTTTTGTGATTAATGGAGTCTGCGGCCCAGGCCTGTCTTCCATTTTTTTTTTTTTTTCCCCCTCTTTTTTTTGGGAAACGTTGATGGTTCAGCTACAAAATTTTGTTGTTCTCAGTTCAGCTGAAATGAAACAGCCTTCTGTTTGAAGGTTCAGTTCGACCGAAATGGAGGCAGTGGCCCGTTTGCAAAAAATTTTGCCCCCCTCCATTCCTTTGGAAATTTGCCATTGTGTATCCAAATGGAGGAAACCAATGATGAAACCACCACCACCCAAGGGAAGACAGCACGCAAACCAAAGATGAATTGGTCAGCGCCGAAAGGACATCCTTCTTCGTCGAAGCAGCCAGGTTTCAGATCCTTGCCGGAAAACGAGCAGGGTCGAGCATCCACAAGAAGGCCTGGGATGTCGTTTTGCAGCAGTGTCGGGCGAAGTTTCATTGCGAACTGGATGTCACTCAGTTGAAAACAAAATGGGCAGATCTGAAAACAAGGTTGATTGAGGCCACAAAGAGAAGCAAAACCTTTGGTTTCCTTGTGTAAATTCTTTAAGATGATAACGAACACCGTGGTACGGCACAAAGAACCGTTTTGATAGTGAGTAGCCGGCATCTGCTAGATAATATTTTCCTGCAGGGACGGAAAACCCTTTTGAGAGCGCTGTGAGGACAACAGGCCGTCAAGCCTGTGACCTCAAATAAAAGAGTGTATACCCACTTTTTCACTGATAATTGTGAGGATTATCCACCCGTCTCGAAGCGCGTTATACACGCATTCGGCTTGGACACTGCTGTATATATTATTATTTTATTATTATTGGTTGTCCACATGAGCCACCGACTGACACTTGTTGTCGCGCCTGCGTCACCTGTCACTATTATTATTTGTGCCATTATTATTATTATTCTGTACAATGGCTGCAGACCAAGTGACTCAGTGTCTGCTCAACTGCTGGCATAGGGCTTCCTTGCTCAGTGGTTAGAGCGCTCCCTTCAATTGGGAAGGTGCCAAGTTCGAGACATGCAGACTGTTGGGCTGCAAAGTCCACCATGTCCAGCTAATAACCCCTCGCTTTTGGAATGACTAAGGACTGAACCACTTCTGTGGGAGAAGTGCAAAGTCCAGATGCCCAGCTACCATGATGTAATGCCTCATATGAGTGGTATGAGAAGACAGGGCTTTTCTTTCTCTTTCTGTTGATGATTTTTACTTATTTTTCCAATTAGTATTTTCTTTTGTTTTGGCTCTTTTTCTTGTTTTATCTTTTATTTAGTTGTTTGTTTACTGTCTCTCTTTGTGTGTCTTTTCTTTCTTGTGTGGCTGTGGTGAGTGTCTTCTTGTCTGCACCAATCATTTCTTGCCAGTTCCTCCACCCCCCCCTCCACTCTGCTCTGGTGGCTGTCTGCCAAGAAATGGCCCCATGATTCTCTGAGCTGTCTCTCTTTGTTGATGGCTCAGCCCCATTTGGTGAATCACCCATCCATTCTGTTCTTTATTGTTTTATTTATTGTTTTGTTGTTTTGTATGTGTTTTCCCTCCTTTTTCCTCTCCTCCCTGTGATTCCAACCCTCTCCTATTTAAACTGCTGCCCCCCCTTCTTGTTGACTGTGAGAACTGTACCTGAAGTCCCTTGCCTGCCCTTTTCTTCCTGACTGTGTGTATGAGCTGGGGGTGGCAGTCCCCTGGTGTGTGACAGGAGGTTGAAGTCCTCTTGGCCATTATGGCAGTGTGCTGGGTTCAATCCCCAGGGCACCTCACCATTCTGCATGCTGCTTAGGTTGGACTGGGTAGGAGCCACTTGGTGATGGAAGGATAGAGGGTAAATCTGTGGTGGTGCCTCTAGGTTCCTGTCAATACATCTAGTCAAATCCAGGTCTCTCAAGGTGATATGAATGAGCTGGCTGGTCAGGTACTGCTGCAGAAATGGTCTCTCAGGTATGCCCCCATCTTCCTGGTTGTTGGCTCCTGTGGCCTCTGGTGGGCCTGGTCTTCACTGGGTTCAGACCCTCTTTCTCTCAGATTAATGCCTGTGATGTCATGGTGTCACACTTGTGTGTGGGAGTGGGTTTTAACCTTCCTTGCTTCTAAGATAGGGGATTCCTCTGGCCTGGTGAGGCAGATGTCTGTGTCCTAGTAGGATGAAGCAAGAAGAGTCCCACTGTCTCCCACCCTGTGTGCCCCCTCCTTGGATTGAGTTGGAACCTCTCTTGGGAGTGAGACAAGATGTGTCTGGTTCTGTTAAGTGGAAAACAGTTCTGGTTTGATCCAACAGGCATCTCTGCACACTAACTGTTCCTTGTGTTTGCCCTTTGTGTCCAACCCCCTCCAACTTAGGGCTTGTCTTTGGCAGAGAGGGAGCTGGTGCTCCAAGGTGGTGGCTCCAACGGGTTGGGACCTGGCCACTTTCCTCCCCACTCTCTTGCCTTTCCCCTTGGCTCCTGCCTTGGGAAGGAGCTGGCACAGATTGGTTGGTGCTGCCTTAGGCGCCCCCTTTGTTGCCCTAAATCTCATTCCTTACTGAGTGATTCGGTCCCTTTGGCTTTGCCATTGGGGTTTCTCTGTGTCTTGGACCAGAGGCATTTTGCACTTTCTTTTGTGATTGTGCCACCTTTGTCACACTTTTCTTATGTTTCCCTTTTAGATGTGTGATAACTGCTCTTTTTTGTGTTTAAAGAGTTTCTTTTGTGTTTGATGATGGGCTTTAGTAGACTCCAAATACATTTTCCTGTCTGGTGACCCCTAGACACCTTCTTTTGCCCCTTTTCATTAGATAGGATTGGTATTTAGGCCATTGCTCTATTTCCACCTCCAGCCCAGGGTGAGGAGATTTAGAGAGCACAGTCTCACAGCGCGTCTTGGAGAACCTGAACATAGTTTTCGAATGAACAGTGAGCATAATAGCGACAACATGCCATCACAATGCAAATCATAGGTTCATCACCCTTGAGTCGTGGGCACTGCCCTCCCAACCAGCAAGGATGTAATGATAATTCATGTCGAAACCACAGACGCCAAGAACGTTCTGGCTGATCGTACCCTTACAATTTCTCCAAGCGAGCGATGAACCGGATTCGCTAACACAAGCTGAAGTATGCGTTCCGTCAATTGCTCCTGGATTTGTGCAACGATCAGACGAGGAGTGAGAGTTAAAACCCCACCGATGCAGTCTTTGAAGTACAGGTGAAGTTTTGGATCGGAGGAGATGTATCGAGGAGTAACTGTTTCGGCTTGAGGAACCTGCACGTAGATTGGGTAGAGTGAACGAAGGGCCTGTATCACTCCATTCATTGAACGGCTGATTGTATCGCCTGATCGCTGGAATCGCTACTGCACAGCTCGATTTGGAGAGGCTGTTAGCGCATGATTTTCATGGATCCGCCGTTTATGCAAATCCAGTGAGGGCCGATGTATGTGCAGGAACCTTGTTGTACAGACTGTTCCAGCATGGAACCACGTATGCATCGATCGCAACTGCAGCGTAGGCAAGTAATACAATAACGAGAACCTGCTTGTCATCTGCATCGTCGATGTCCATATCCTCATCTTGAACTGAACAGTCATCAACGACAGCCAACTCCTCCCAAGTGTTGTCCCTGTGTTCTTTGGTTTCAACCATTTCGTTGGTGATGTTCATTTTGTTCCAAAGTTCGAGTCCCCACTCGAATTTTCAAAATTGAGGTTTTGGGGGGTCAAAATGAGTGATTTCGAACCTGCGGTTCTTGTTGCCAATCACGCCAGGATGGAAATGCCAATTTTTGACCTGAGTTTCCAAAAGGATTTTGCTAATTGTCGCCCTCAATCACTAAGTGGTCATGTCGCCCTCATTCCCCCCACATCCTCTGTTGTTTGTCTTTTTTTTTTCGCCTGATCCTTTTTTGCTTGTTGTCTTTTTCTTCTTTTTCAATGTCCCTTTCCTTCCATTGCCGGAGCAGACAAAACAAAAACCTCTGTCTGTGTCCGGATGGAACCCACCACTGACGAGGGCGGCGATGTTAATGCTGTCGGTGAGCGCGACTTGGATTTGGACGAGAATGACAGCTACGGCAGCAATGACTTCGACAACAGCGAGGGCAATGGGAATGCTTATGAGATCTCCTCTTCATCTTCAGGGGCTCATCTATAGTCTAGTGGCAGAAGGGATAAGACAAGTCTTTAAGATGGGAAGCTCCTGGTTATTAGCAGAGCCAGTACCCTGGATTCAGCTCAAACTCAACAAAGATGGATGATGTGGTTCAATTCTGTCTTTATTCAAGGACAGCTAGACCAAGTGGAGTTGCTCAATGAAGAGTACCCCACAGGCCCCAGGTTCAAGCCCTGACTATCCAACATGGTGACCAACAGGCAGCAGTTCAACAAGGGGATGCCCTAAGGCAGTATGGCATCTGCCAGTATCACAGAGACAGAGCTCAATGTGAGAACCAACCAGGTAGGGGAAGGAAGAGAAAGGAAAGGGAAGGAAACCTCACCCCAGCTTGGCATACAACACACTGGCCTGGGGAAATCATACCTCTACTAGCTTGGTCTGGTAGCACTGGCCTAAGAGGACTCCATCCCCAGCTTGGTCTGGTAGCACTGGCCTAGGGAGAAACACCAAAGAGGAAAGAAAAGGATTGGTTGTTACCTAGGTAGGATTTATTGAGAGAGAGTAGATATATATAGAACAAAGGAGGGGAGAGAGGGAGTATTTATAGGAAAGGGGAGGAGAGAAAAAAGGAAAGAAGGAAGAAAGAAAGAAAAGAGAAAAAGGGAAAGACATAACAAAAGGAGAAAATGAAAGAAAGAACAAGTTGGAAGGGTGAATCACTCTTTCAGCCACACCCCCCCTCCACCCAGTGTCTCTCCTGCCTCCAAATTTGGGGTGAACATAATTTGAGGCTTTGAGGCCACATCAGTGCAGGGACAGTGGATTGAAAGGTTGGAAAATGAGAGAAAAAGGAAAATGAGTAAAAATAAGAATGAATAGGATGAATGAGGGGTGTGCCCCTTGTGCTTAGGCCCATTCAGCACAAGGAACACAGGATGCTCTTTTATAGTGATAAACACTAGAGCCCGTGAGGGATGTGATGAATGGTAATAAAAAATAAATATGGGGGGCCAATATAATGACATAGTCACAACTGGGGAAGAGCTTTTAGGGAGACCCCAGTTAAGACCATGATCAGTGAGATTAGGAATCTCACAGTACCTCTTTTTCAATATCCTAGCGCCCCGTTCGCAGGATCAGTACGACAGTGGTAGGGAGTCGAGAGCGTTCGTCACCAGATGGACGCCCTATGGATCCACTACTTATACTTAACTGGAGGGAGCTGCCGCAATCGCGAAGATCGGGCCATCGGAGGTGGGTCTGGAGACGTAGTTGCAGGTGTTGAGGGAGTGCCAGTTGCTTTGGATTGTTTAAGCTTTCGTAGGGCTTCTTGTCTTTCTTTATAGGCAGTGGGATTGGTCCGGCGGACATTATCCCAGTATTCTTTGACAAATTCAGGGTCCATATCAACTTCCTCATTCCAACTGTTAAAGCGATTGGAATAATTTTTCCATTTGAGGCGGTATGAATAAGTGTTGTCATTGTTATGACGGAAGGCTAAGATCTTGTCGACCTCATACAAAGGATTGTAGATGTCGGCTTCAGTAAAGTGAGGATCAAAGCGACGCATAAGTTCAATACTCATTCCGAGTGCGGTACGTTGAGATGTGGCAGGCCTTCTTTTCAGAATTACTGCTTTTTCCCATTCTTTTATTGCAGTGGCGAGCTCTTCAGCGTTGCTTTTAAGTGCGTCTTCAGCAGAATCAATGGGGACTCGAGGAGTGAAGGGGCGTAGTCGGGAGATATGAACAGTGCGTGCAGCAATCTCTTTGCCAGG
This sequence comes from Zopfochytrium polystomum, assembly GCA_025765615.1. NCBI lineage: Eukaryota > Fungi > Chytridiomycota > Chytridiomycetes > Chytridiales > Chytridiaceae > Zopfochytrium > Zopfochytrium polystomum. Next base: position 489,540 of record JAIVFJ010000013.1, on the reverse strand, counting down.
AAAGGTTTCAATGACGGTGCATTTAGAATTGGAGTCTTTTCCGTCAATGCGGATTATGCGGACAGGCCCAGCCCATCGGTAAAGGAAACTTTCGTTCTCTGGCATGTCAGAGCGTGTCGGTCTGAGGATAACAGCCATCCAGGCTCTATCGCCAGGAAAAAGTTTATGTGGGTTGGAGTCTGTTTCTTTTGATTTTTTCTTCAATTGTTTTTGTTGTGCTGTGGCATTTTGTTGTGCGACCAAGTGGGCATGCGTTAATTTATCAAGAGTACGCACAACATAATGTCGAATTATATTATTAACATAAATACAACTCTCTTGCTCAGAGGGTTGGAGAAAATGATTTAAATCTTTGTTTTCAGTAAGGTAGGTGACAGTGAGATCTTCTTCACCTTGTGGTGAAGGAAGATGGAGAAGCAGAGGCGATGATGTGCCTTCCCAAAGTAATAAGCCTTGGGGAGGTTCAGAGCTATTGACGTCAATCAGTTTTACACTGGTGGGCGCAAGCATACTATGCCAAAAGCGGAGGTTCGCAATTTCATCTGATGTGCAATATCCTCGTGGGAAGGAAGGGCAAGGCCCATCAGTCTCTTGGAACAGGGTCCCACGTAGGGAATAGATGTAGCGAATCTCTTTTTTCTGCGGATTGTAGAATACGACTGACCGAACAAGCACTCCATGGTTGGTACGGAGGAAAAAAGGGAGATCTACTTTCTTTATGGATTGGGTCTGTCGAGTACGTGTGAATACAATGTATACAATATCAAGGTTATGGATCTCAACGAGATCAGTCAAGATGCGTGAGGCAGATGGTTCTGTTGGGTAAGGACGCAGCTTCCGTGGGATATGCTGGAGCAGTGTCATTCGAAGGTCAAATGTTTTGATATATGCAATGCGGAGGAATGGTGCTGGTTCAAGCTTAGGGTTTAAGGTAAGCGGGATAGCTTTTCCCCTTACTACAGCGTGAGAAAGAAGGGTTTCTGGTTCATTGTCATTGCCGTCAGGGATGCCAGCGACGTCAGACACTTTAGTAATTTGGGGCATGTCCTCATAATCCTCAGGGGTGACTCCGAGGAAGAGGTCGGGGGGTAAACGGCAGTCACGTCCATGTAATAAGAAGAAGGGTGTATCACCGAGGAGTGGGTGAGGATGAGTACGATATGCAAAAAGCACATAAGGAAGGATTTGGGGCCAGTCCTCATGGGTGTGTTGGTTGATGTAGGCACGAATCATAGTTTTCAAAGTTTTAATGAAACGTTCAGCAGTACCATTGGCGCGGGGCCAGTATGGTGATGTAAAAGACTGTCCCATTCCGAGAACGTGTCCGATAGCAGAAACTAGTGCAGATTTGAGCGGTTGGCCGTTATCAGAATGAATTTCAACAGGGATTCCGTGTCGACAGAAGACATGTTCAACTAGTGCTGCTGCAACTGTCATATCTTCAAGATCAGTGAGAGGGATGGCTTCAGCCCATCGTGTGAAGTAATCTACAACAACAAGGATGTATTTATAACCATCAGGCGTTTCTTTGAAAGGTCCAGCAAAATCAATTGCAATTCTTTCAAAAGGAAAAGAGCCGATAGGTATCGGGTGAAGATATCCTGGTCGATGAGGGTGATCTTTGGTTTTCTGGCATGTCTCACAACTCTGGATGTGATTCTCCAAGTCAGTTGTGATAGTAGGCCACCAGAATCGATCAAGGAGGATATCCATTGATTTTCTTTGGCAAAGTGACCAGCAAATAAGTCATCATGGAAGAGTCGTAGGCTCTCGCGCCGCAGAGAATCTGGAACACACAGGGCAAGTCGAAGTGGAGTGCGTTTCAACATAAATGAGGGGAGGTCGAGTATACGATACAAAAGCCCCTTGCGGACAATCATCTTTTCAGCCCATTTGGTCAGAGCTTCAGGCGGATTGTTGTCAATAGCACCAGTTTCACGGAAGCGGAGGATGGGTCCAAAGAACTTATCAGCAAGTTGTAATTCTCTAACTTTGTCAGTTTTGGCAAATACGCCAAGCTTCTCAAACATGAATGTTTCAAAGCCTGTAGCCAGTAATTTGTTTACAAGTGATTCATAATTGGGCTTTGTGGGACGTACTGTTCCATAAGGGCGAGGTGTGTGATTAAAATGAGGGGATTCTTGTACTCGCTCTGTCATGCAGAGATGACGGCGGGGAAGAGGTTCATTAAAGTTATCCAATTCATAAAGTGACGACATTCGTTTAAGAATTGGAGTGAAATCCAAAGGGAGGAAGCAATCAACACGAAGATGATCACTTGGCAGGTCGATGGTGGATGAAAGTTGTGTTTGGGTGCGTGGACTATAGATCCGTTTGTCAAGGAAAATATAATCAACACGGAGAGCAGGGTAATCAACAGTTTTACCTAGGATCTTGCCTTGTGGCGCAAGCCAGGTATAACCATTGGTTAGTGGATGATCAGTGCGGTAAGCATCAATGAAGCCGTCATTGAGAAAGGCAGTTATCCAGTCACGTTCCCAAGCAAAATAGGTTGAGAATGAGGCATCTTTCTGAGTCAAGTATTTCTCAATTGCGGGGTGAATATCCATCTCAGTATGGGCAATGTTAAAATCACCAGCAATGATGAGGAGATATCCTTGGCTTTTAAGATAATGACAATGGCTCCGCAGATTCACAAGAAAGGCTTTCTTTGTTTTTTCTCTGTCAGGGTCATGGAATGCGCTAGGCACATAAACAGTGATAACAGCCATTTCACCAAATGCAATGGTAATAATGCGCCCTTCCTCATCAGGGTGATGGGAATAAGGTGAGCATTTATGTTCAATTCCATGGAGTTCTTTCTTCCAAAAGATGGCGACACCATTTTTACCAGTACGGGGGTCGTGTATGACACAATTCCAGTTTGCAAGATTGCAGAGACCAGTATACAGGGAACCAGCTTTCGAACCAATGCGAGTTTCCTGGAGACAGATAATTGAGCATGGTTGCGAATTGAGGTATTTCTCAAAGATGGCAAGAGCAGGGGTATTATCATCAGAAGGTCGAATTCGACGAGCCCATGATCGAATGCTGTTCAGGTTCCAGGTTGAGATACCAAGGGCAAAGTTCGGTGGAGGCGGAGAAGCCTGTACTGGGCAAACATCAGGGTGATGTCGATAGTAAGATCTGAGCACCGAGGAAAACAGGCCACTGCTTTCCTTCAAGGTAAGTGCTTTATTGGTGGAAATGAATGAATTTAGTTGATGATAGTGAGTATGGAGTGCTTCCTTGAAATTGGCAGGCTCTTTAAAGGATTCCTGAAGATTATCAAGAGAAGTATAAAATGTAGCTGCATCGTCTACCTCTTTTTCAAGGGTAGCAGTACAGGGAGAGGGTTTTGAGACTTCAGCAAAGCAGATAGGAGATTCTATGCCAGAGGGTGTGACAGCACCATGAAGAGGTTCTGATAGAGCTGAGGTATTTTTTACCTCTTTTTCAACACTAATGTTGGTCTCAAGAGGAGATTTGGTATCAGAAACAGGTTCTGATTCTTCAACATCAGCAAATTCTTCAGGGTCGGCGTTCATATCAAAAGGAACTCGGGAGAGGGTGTCAGCAACAATATTGGACTTGCCAGGGACATGGACAAGCTCAACATCAAGGTCGCTAATTTGGTAAGCCCATCGGGCAAAACGGCCAGTTAAGCCTCCATTCTTAAACAAATGCAGGAGGGCAATATGATCAGTTTCAACTGTAAACTTCTGGTTGAATGTATATCGTTCGAATGTGTCAATGGCCCAGATAACAGCAAGCCCTTCACGATCTGTGTTACTGTAGCGCTTCTCCACATCGGTGAGGACGCGGGAGGCAAATGCGATAGGTTTTCGGAGATGACGTGAAGTTGGATGTTCTGGGTCAACAGCATAAAGTGCAGCACCAAGGGCGACTTTAGATGCATCACAAACAATAACAAGTTTGTCAGACTCTTGTGGTAAGTAAAGGAGTGTATCCTTTGCAAGTTCTGCTTTGAGGATCTGGAAGGCATTTTCCTGGTCAGCAGTCCAAGTAAATGCGTCAGTTTTCTTCAACAATCGGTAAAGTGGTTCTGCTTTATCAGAGAAGTGTGGAATCTCTTAAAGTAGTTGGCAAAACCAAGGAAACGTTGCAATTGCGTCAGCGTTTGGGGTGTTGGGTAACTATCGAGAGATACAGTTTTGGTGTAGTCTTTGCGCACTCCATCCTTTGAGACACGATGTCCAAGGAACGGAAGGTCAGCATAAAGAAAGTTGCATTTGGAGGGTTTAAGCTTCAGATTATATCCCTTAAGTCTTTCAAAGACATTACGAAGGTGTTCAAAGTGTTGATCGAGTGAGTCAGAGTAGATGACAATGTCGTCGACATAAACCATGCAATAAAGCCATTTGATACCAGCCAGGACAGTGTCCATAGCACGTTGGAAGGTTGGTGGGCTATTACAAAGTCCAAAGGGCATGACATTGAATTCATGAAGGCCTTGTGAGGTTATGAATGCAGTTTTTTCTCTGTCATCAGGATGAACAGGGATTTGCCAGAATCCACTAAGTAGATCCATAGCACTGGATACAAGTTTATGACCAATGGCGTCAAAGATCTCCTCGATACGGGGGAGTGGATATCTGTCACAGACAGTGATTTCATTCAGTTTTCTGAAGTCGGCACAGAAACGCCATGAACCATCTGGCTTTTTGGCAAGTACAACAGGGGCAGCAAAGGGCGATCCAGACTCTCGAATGACATTATCATTTTTCATCTTAGAGATGTGTTCACGTAGAACAGCAGTTCTTCCCATTCCTTCAGGGTACGGATTGGAGGCAGGAATCTTAGCTCCAGGTTGAAGCTCAATCCGATGAGGTGGTGCAAACTTAGTTCCAGTGATTTTTCCAGGTCGGAAGATGTCAATGAACTCAAAAACGAGTGCTTTCAGCTTCTGGACAGCTTCTTCTCCTTCTTCTCCAAAGGTTTTGACAATGTGACCAGTTTTAATCTTATTCCATATTTCATCATTGGTCATGGTTGCTTCAGCTGGAAGGTAATCAAGTCGTTCTTCTGCCACAGAGTTTCTCATTGGCATCTGTGGGTCTAATTCAGAATGGAGAGCAGTTGGAACTTCTCTGAGAGAAACTGCTTCTGGTTCGGCAAAAGTTTCACCAGAAAATGTGGTGGAGGTTTCATCAGAGTCAGGGTTTCTAGCAGCTCGGGTAGACTGAAGAAGGTCCTCCCACTGAGAGAAGTCAGTTTTGTTAATTTCTGAATTAAATATAAATTCTGACAGGTCAGCACAGTTGCCAACTGTGGCTTCTGATGCATTGTCATCAAAATTAGGATCGTCGAGCTTATTCAGGATATCTAGGAAGGACGTAGTGTCTGAAGGATCATGTTTTGAAGCAAGGAGAGTCATTTCAATCAAGCTGTGAGGGTCATTATGGAGTGAGTCAGGAACATCAATGATTTGCTTCGGCCGAGGGTCAAACGGGACTTCTCCATGTTTGTTCTCTGGTGGTGGTGGGAGATCAAGGATAGAGGCAAATCTGGTTCCTCTTTTGATGCGAATCGGGGCACTTCCTGTCATGAAGATGGGCAATTTGAATTCCCTTGCATGTTCATAAACATGAAGGTCATTGGCGTTAAAGAGCGATGAAGGGAAAAGTATTCCTTTGTCAGTGAGGCTGTTTTCAGGTGAGGCATGGACGAGAGTGTCACGGTACTCGAGTGGTCGATCTAACATCAGGTGGACTGCATTCTTATCACTACCAGGAAGGAGGGTAATGTTCTTAGTGGCAATGAGAAAAGAGTAGGAGATTTCTTCTTTGATTGGTATTCTCTGAGTCCAATGGGTTTTCAATGGGGTTGTCATAAGTTGACGGCCAAGGTCTGTGTTGATGGTCCATTCAACTTGCGATGTACTGTATTTGATGTCAATGTTAAAACTGCGCATTGCAGGGGTACCGATGATAATAGGTCGAGGGCACTTCTGAACAACAGAGAACCAGAGGGTGCGAGAGCCACGGCTTGAGTGGCCGAGGTTAAGCCGAAGCTTAGTATATCCGATGATTGGGACATGGCCGCCAATTCCACTACTCATTTTTGGTGTTTTTGCTTTGTAGTTGATGGTCATATGCTTAATTTTCTTAGGAGGTCAACTGTGATGACATTGTGATTAGAACTGGAGTCGATGAGGCAGTTGGGAATAACTTTTCCTTCAAGCCAAGCGCAGGCTTCAGCAACAGTAGAGTCACGAAATTGCTGGTAATCTTCATCTGGCGGCTCAGCAAGTTCTAAATCAGGCTGTGCAGTTGACATTTTGTTTTTTGTAGTTGTAAATTCAGGCTCACTTTCGTGATTGGAGCTGGAGTTGGAAGTAGTTCTCGAATCAATTTGAGGAGGTTCATATAAGGTGCTAGTCTTTTTACATGGTGTATATGAAGTAGGACCAGTCTCTCTGGGCTTTTGAGGGGGTGGTCGCTCCGTTGACCGCAGAGGATTGCGAATGCAAGGGCGAGATGTTTGAATCAAGCGGAACATCTTCATTAAAAAAGGATTAAGTTCTGGGTGAAAAATGATTGGAGAGGGATAGCGAATAGCAGTAGAAAAATTGTGGGCACGCAGGTGGTAGGTGCCTCCTCCATATCGGATGGCGCGTCGAACAGATTTAGGTAAAGTTGGAGGTAGGACAGTTGGAGAATGGGTAACCCATGTACCATCTTTTTGAGGGTAAAGGAGAGGTGGAAGCCCATTCTTAGTTAAAATAGAATAATTGAAATGAAGAATCATGCCAGAGTGGTTCAAGTCGGTAGAGAACTTAAAAAAGTAACCGATATTTCGGCAGAGCGGGAAGCTGACAGGAAGTCGCTTTGGAGTCTTCAGGATAAGAGTAAAGGGTTGAGGCATGACAGCAACAAGCTTTGTGATTAAAATTTCATTGAAGTCATCAAGGACAACAGCAGGGTGGCCACCGTGGAAGAGATTTGGCGGAAAAGCAGTGTAAGTTGGGGATAACAGGATGAGTTTTATTTCTTCTAAAAAGGATGGTGATAAGACTGAAGTCAAAGGGGGAAAAGCATGGCTCTCCAATTGAGAGTTGACCATGGTAAAAAAGGATGTAGGTAAATCATAAATGGGTTTGGATAAAGGTAAAGATAACTCAAGCAGAGGGCTTGGAGTCATTGGCTTGTTTGAGGCCACTGCAGAGGCAGGGGTTAGAGCAGTTGGAAACATAGAAGGCGGAAAGCCATACTTAAGGTAATGTTCAGCCATCTGCATAAGAATGCAGTATCGATCAGGGTGTGAAAGGCTGAGAGGAATCTTGCAGTGACTGCAGAGCTGAGGAGGCTTGGGCACGTAGGGGCCCCTGTTGAAGCTTTGAGAATAGCGACGGCCAGAGGGCGGTTGTTGCTCGTTGTTGTAAACCTCAGCCTCAGGTTGATCTTCCTCAAAGAGTTGGTCATAGGCAGTGGTGATGGCTGCAAGAAAAGATTCCTTGTTACGAGGGCGGCGACCATCATCACGGCCATCAGTGCGACGAGGAGGAGGAGTTGCAACATTAGATTGTAGAATGACACTGGGCCATTTTTTCATCATAACTTCAGCGATAGAGTCAAGTGTGACACGGGGGTCCTGATAGAAGAGCTTATTGGTGCCAATCCGGTATACTTGGCGGGTGGCAGCCTGTTGGATATCAGGGCGAGGGCAAGATGCGATGAATTCTCGCTTGACAGACTCATCATCCAGCGGGGTAAGAAGTTCATCGTTGGCACGGCGGATGGCAAGAGCAGCAGTAGCTGGGTCGAGGTTGCCCCATTGGAAGGGGTGAAGTGAATAGACGTCTGTGTGGCCAAGCTGAGGCGGGAGCAGTGTAAGTAGGAGTTGATGTTTGAACTGCGCTAGCGTCAGGGTTGATAGGGTACTAGAGAGTTGATGGAAGAATAGGCTGCCCCTTTCAGTTGGAAAGCAGGTAGGCTTAATCATAGCAACGAGAAGAGCATTGTCCGAGGCAAACTTAGGGCGGTAAGTGTTGAAGGTAGCAATGAAGTCGCGGAGGTACTTCTTTACTGAAGCAGTTGAATCATCACTCAGGACTGGGAGTTGACTGTGCAGAGGGTATTGAGCAAAGAAGTTATTGCCGATATTCTCAAGCGTGTCCTTAAACTGGCCATCAGCAAAATAAGAGGCCATGGCCTTAGTTGCAGAGTCAGCAGAGGCGGAACCAGTGGTCGGGCCTTTTCCTTTACTGTCGATGAGGATGGAAGCAAGCTCGGCGTTAAGGCGATTTACATCTTCAGTGAGGCGTTTGTTGTATCCGAGGCGACGAAGAATTTCGTTCTCCTTAGCAATAGTCAGAGCGGGATCCTCTCCCTCAGGGTGAGAGATAAGGTCAGCAGCGTACAAGCCGGTGACATCAAGAGTGGGCTTTTCTTCATCAGCCATGGTGGTGAGAATAGGAACGTCAAAGGCGTAAACAAGATCAGAGTCGCCTGGCGAAGATGAAACAGGTGAGGAACCAGAACTGGTGGAGTCAGAGAAGCCGGAGAACTCAGGTGTAGTAACAGATGGTGGAGGAGGAAGGACAAAAGGGTTGCGTCGGGTTCCTCCAAGATGGAATACAAAAGCTTTCCAGATGGAAGTCGTACGGCGGCCTCGAAGTGGGAACCTGGCAGGGTCGACCTGGAAAAGTGCGTGCTGAAGAGCAAGGTCTTCAGGGCTATCGTACTCAAGGAAGGAACTTGCACCAGAAAGGCAGAAGGACCCGTCAAAGTATCGATAGAGTTGGTTGTTGTAGAGGAAGTACTTTGAGTTGGGTTCTCGGTCAGACGAGGAAGGAGCCAGTTTGAATGTGTGGGAGAGTGTGAGGATGATGAGAAAAATCAGGAGGGGAACCCCCAGTTTATATACTCCTGGCCCCAACCAAGAAGGAAAATTTGCAGGGTATCCACCAGATAAGATATCATCTGATGCGGCTGATGTCACAGGTGGGAAAAGAAGCAGAGATGTGATCAGGAAAATTTGTTTCATCATGTGCTTAGGCGAAATCCTCCGATATGGAATTCTCTGAGGTGTTATGGAGTGCATCAGTATGCACACAGAGAGAAGGGATGTGCATATCACGGAGTACGACCTCCTAGGATGTAAGAGAAACAGGAGCGTACTAAAGGAAACTAAAGCTGCATGAGGAACGGTATCGAGTTGCAGGTAGGGAAGCGCGCACTGCGCGGAGACACAAGGGAACACCCTGAGACGTGTTAAGGGTCGGTGGAGGACGGAAGACACAAAGTCGGAGATGGAACTGTGAAGGAAGACACCAAGTGTCTGTTGTTTATTTGTCCAGAACCAAGGTGGGAGTTTCCGAAACACAACTGGGGTTGTGGCAGGAAGTTGCAAGATCAGAAGTGGTAGAGATAGGGATATTCTATTTACCCGCCATGGCGGGGGCCGGGAAAACTTTTGTGATCCGTGAGCGATAGGAGGTGTGTCAGACTGGTGAGTCAAAGAAGATAATGTCGCCATAGAAGGAAGACAGGAAGTAAGCTGAGTCAGAAGACAAAGAAAGATGATAGAAAACCACAAGGTGGCATCAGGGAGCGGAGAGACATCCGGCAGGAAAAGATAAAATTGAGACAAACGCCAAAAAGGGAAATCCCAGAGGAGAAAATTGGCTAAAAATGGAAATTCACAGCAAGGTGAGACACTGAAACACGAGACACATGGTGTGGAAAAGGTTGAAAGCAGATTATGCCAAAGTTGTGTTTGCGACAGCAGTCGTGAGACCAGATGAGGAGTTGCCAGAACCACGACCACCAGCACCACCACCGTCGCCGCCATCAGGGCGTCCCCAAGAGGACGAGGACGGGGGGGTACGTCGTCGTGACTTCTTTGACTTTTTTGACTTTGAGCGGCTATATTTTCGAGGGCGGCGCTCCTCTTCAGAGGAGCTGGAGCTGGACGAGCTTGTACTGGGACTACGTTCTCGGCGACGTTTTTTGGAGGGACCTGGGATGGGAATGGCCGTGAGGCCAGAATTGTGAGCGCGAACGCTTTATCACCATAAAAATGGCGAGAACCAACACCTTGATCGGAGGCCTTGAGTCGACGGTCAGCGAAATCTTTGGCGTCCTTGCGGAGATGCTTGGACTTCCGATCCTCGGGCTTGGCGGTGGCAAGGTACTCTATGGTAGCGGCAGCATGCCGGCGGGCGGCCTCGCGGTCGTTCCGAATAGTGATCTGGGACTGGTGGAGCCGCCGGCGGTGCTGGAAGATCCAGAGGGCATAATAGTAGTGCGCTGCAGTGCCTGGGGGCAGTCGTTCACCGGGTCCACCAATGATCTTCCGAATAAGAGTGGGGAACACCCAGGGTTGAAGCCTATCGAAGGTATCGACGACGCCGGCGGTGAGCTGGGCAATGTCATAGTTTTCTGGTGCCAGCAGATTGGGTAGATTGGGAACATCGCCATGATCCGGAATAATAGCCTGAATATTAAAAACAGGAGGAGCAGGAGGAGGTGTTTTCCGAATGGGAGTGGCCATGTTAGTGTCTGTTTGGCATACAGCGCAGGTAAAGTAAGCAAGAGGAGCGGAAAAACCCGTGCAGAGATTCAAAATAGTCCAGATCAGCGGTAGCAGTAAAGACGGGAGCGGCAGTCCGGGGAGTCAAATGGCGGGACCAGCAAGGATCGGTCACAGCATCAGCCAAGTCATCCAGAAATAGAGGTTCAATCCGATGGTATGAAAAGAGGATGGTGTCAGATCGGTGCAAAGGGTTAAAATGATTGAGAAAACAAGAATGGAAAACCCGTGGGGTCATGTCAAGTATAGGTAGGGCGGAGCCAGGCCAAGGTCAAGTCCAGAATCAGATCACCGCCGCGGAAGAGGGCCGTGATAGAGAAGGGTAAATATGATTAGAAGTCAAGATGAGAGACGGCACAGCGGATGAAAAAAAATGAAAAACCGTGCAGGCTGGCTTGTGATTGAGGGAGTCGATGTCGAATCGAGGGGGGTTGATGGGGAAAGAAAGCCCAAAACCTCCTGGCTTTTATACTATTCCTGGCTCAACGAGAGCGGGTGTTTGCGGGATGGAATCCTCCGAGCGTGTGATCGATTGTGGTCAGCCGTTGTTTGTTGCCTTGTGAAAGCAGGGGGCAGGCAGACAGAAACATGGCGTGGTTGCATGCAATGGCATAATCTACCGCAAGTCAATCAGGACGGCTGTGCGAGGCGGCGGGACAGAGAGACAGACGCGAAATTTCTGAAGGGACAGCGGCGTCTGTGGCACCAAATTTTTTCGTGGTAGGACAAGGTTTGATTGGTGGAGCGGCGTGAGACGTGGTGCGGTCATCAGTGAGGGCTGTAGCAAAGCGAAATAGTTGGTGCGTCAGGGAGTGGAATGTACATCTGTAAAATAAAGTTACTGAACAGTCCTGTCGAGTTAAGTCATTCAATCAGGATTTAAACAATTTTAAAATGTGCCAGCCGTTGGGAGGACAGGAATCGAACTGTCGACGTCGGGTGGGGTTTTATCGAGCAGAAACCAACTAGGCAAGTTGGGCATGGAAGAGGAATTGGGACGTTTCGCTTCGATCAGATCAGCGGTTTCATCTCCATGGAACGACTAAGATAAACAAAATGGTTATGGCAGAAGCAAACAATCATTCTATGCAGATGGGAAGACAAAATGTTGGCAAAGAGTCTTCCATGGAGAGGGAATCGATCTGGGGACCTGTCGACAACAAGCCGACGTTATAACAGCTGGTCAAGTGTGGTTCGTTCTACGTCCAAAAAATAAATAGTTCCATGGAAGTATAGTTGGATATCTGAGATATGTGGAAAAAACCAAGTTGTTATGGTCAGTGGTTATAGCAATATTGCATAAGTAAAAAGCGACAAAGTTGTTATTCAAGAAGGAACCAAGCGTGGAATCGAACTCAGGCCTCAATCGCATGAAGCGGAGTCACATCCAAATAGTCCAAGAGGCTTGCACCAAAGTGGCCGGCAAATGTCAACATGTGTGTCCACTGGTTGTTTCCATAATAGTAAATAGAATAGTGAGTCAGGCAATCTGAGTTAAGAAGATTTTGAGAGATAGTGAGAAAATTAGATATGATTTCATGGAGTGAGCAAAAAGGTCAAGGATTCATGGCATTGGTGGAGAAGACAACAATGGAGACCATTTAGGGAATCCCCCCCACTATGAGATCTCCTCTTCATCTTCAGGGGCTCATCTATAGTCTAGTGGCAGAAGGGATAAGACAAGTCTTTAAGATGGGAAGCTCCTGGTTATTAGCAGAGCCAGTACCCTGGATTCAGCTCAAACTCAACAAAGATGGATGATGTGGTTCAATTCTGTCTTTATTCAAGGACAGCTAGACCAAGTGGAGTTGCTCAATGAAGAGTACCCCACAGGCCCCAGGTTCAAGCCCTGACTATCCAACATGGTGACCAACAGGCAGCAGTTCAACAAGGGGATGCCCTAAGGCAGTATGGCATCTGCCAGTATCACAGAGACAGAGCTCAATGTGAGAACCAACCAGGTAGGGGAAGGAAGAGAAAGGAAAGGGAAGGAAACCTCACCCCAGCTTGGCATACAACACACTGGCCTGGGGAAATCATACCTCTACTAGCTTGGTCTGGTAGCACTGGCCTAAGAGGACTCCATCCCCAGCTTGGTCTGGTAGCACTGGCCTAGGGAGAAACACCAAAGAGGAAAGAAAAGGATTGGTTGTTACCTAGGTAGGATTTATTGAGAGAGAGTAGATATATATAGAACAAAGGAGGGGAGAGAGGGAGTATTTATAGGAAAGGGGAGGAGAGAAAAAAGGAAAGAAGGAAGAAAGAAAGAAAAGAGAAAAAGGGAAAGACATAACAAAAGGAGAAAATGAAAGAAAGAACAAGTTGGAAGGGTGAATCACTCTTTCAGCCACACCCCCCCTCCACCCAGTGTCTCTCCTGCCTCCAAATTTGGGGTGAACATAATTTGAGGCTTTGAGGCCACATCAGTGCAGGGACAGTGGATTGAAAGGTTGGAAAATGAGAGAAAAAGGAAAATGAGTAAAAATAAGAATGAATAGGATGAATGAGGGGTGTGCCCCTTGTGCTTAGGCCCATTCAGCACAAGGAACACAGGATGCTCTTTTATAGTGATAAACACTAGAGCCCGTGAGGGATGTGATGAATGGTAATAAAAAATAAATATGGGGGGCCAATATAATGACATAGTCACAACTGGGGAAGAGCTTTTAGGGAGACCCCAGTTAAGACCATGATCAGTGAGATTAGGAATCTCACATGCTGGTGATAAGGAAGCAGAGCCACACACCGATCCACATGGAGATCTGGAACGCCCTCCACCATGCGACGGCCAACTGTTTGACTGCAAGGAGGACATGGTGGACTACGTTTCCAAAATGAGGATTTCGCAAATTTTGTCACTTGCGAAATACAAAGCAATTGAGGAAAATTTGGGATTCTCGCTCGCCGAACAGGGCCGTAGTGTATGTTAATAGGGATGCTCAATTTTGACGGAATTTTCCAGAAAGGACCAGTGCTGGTCCTTGCCCGTCGGTCTCCACTAATTGCCGGGGACCAGCAACGACCAGCAACAGCCCAACACTTGCTGGTTCCTTGTCAGATTCGACGAAATCAAAAATATTTTCTTCACCCCAAGCTGCCATCACGCTCTGTCAGCTAGGAGAGTTCAATTTCAATTATAAATTCCACAAACTTCCGGCAACGCGTTGCCGGAGGCGAGAGACAAAATTGAGGATCCCGAATATTAATATTAGAGGCTCCAACTCTTCTGCCAATGCCAGTGGTGTGTGGTGGGTCTTGCATTCTGGATGCCCAATGCCCAGCGGTGCGCCATCGATGCCAACGTTGCTGCATTTGCCGAAAATGAACACGGGCTAACACGCAACCCGCAACTGGGAGCCTGGGGACGAACTGCCCCTGCGTCCCGCGCACTCATTTTTATGAGAGATTTCCACCACACTGGCGTTCTGTTAGTTAAATTTTACTGTTATCCAAATCTGGAAAATCCCAGATTGGGTTAGGATTGCGGTTCCCACCAGGTAAACACCAGGTATCAGTGCAGGCAGTGATCGATGTGCCAAGGCGGCTGTCTTTTTCTTTATGAACCTTTATTTTTGTTTACTTCTCTTGGTTGAGCTGCCTCTTTTGGCTGGTTGAGGGCGAGAAGACGGGCCAGACAGGCTGATGGGATGCCTAATACTGCGCAGACGGCTTCAGCAGCTGGTTACTGTAATAGTATCTCCAAGCGCATCGTGGTTGTACTTTGGTGAGCTAGCATCACTGCTTACAATATCTTGTTGCTTTTTGTTGTATATCTTACTGCTGTTGACTCTCACTCTTCCATACACATATGTCACACATTTAAAAACATAGAAAAACAATCTGGCTAGGAGTTTGCTCCGCCAATATTCCACCCTCCTCTTAATCTGGAAAAAAAATGTTTCCAACATGTGGGAGGAGCCTTCAAAGTCTCGTCCTACAGTACTCATACCATTGGGACAAAGGATATTGAGTTCATTCACTGTAGGATAGTGTCATTTTTGTTTGAAGTATGGTTGAAAAAGAGAGACAACCAACCAGTGGTCACCATTAGAATATTGTTGCAGTGCAGGCAGCGGGACACATCAAAAACAAGCAACATTTCAAATCCTTGTTCTCCAGCATATATTTTCGTTTGGGTCTATGTAAGCCTTCCCATTTGCAAAGCCCAAAATGGTTTTCTTCAACCAGACTGTCCAGTAGCGTTCATTCCGCAGAGTTTGCCAACTGGCCCAGGTTTTGACCGTGCTTGTTTTTGTTTTCTTCTTTTTTTTTCTTCCTTTACTGATTTTCTCCCATACACATACCAGAGACAGGGTTAGATGCCCTACACCCCAAAAACAAAAGCTTGAGGTCTCTGGTGGGAACTACTTTCAGGCTAAAGTACGAAAAGTGGAGTAGGAGTACTCTGGAGGAGTTGTTGAGAGGTGGGAGGGAAGCAGGAAGCGCGTGTTCGGCAAAGCATTTGAGAGGCTGGCTGACCAATCTGGTTAGCGTTGACGCCGAGAACAGTTATTGTGTGAGTGCATGAGTACACTACTACTGTAAGTTGTCATGCAATTACAATATCGACCATTTGCGGTGAGCGAGTACGTAAGAATGACGTCGGGTGGAACAAACTATGGCGGGGACTACTTGTATTAGTATATCCTATTTCCGGGCGCCGATGGGCGGGTGCCACCCTTTTAAAATTGACTATTACCACGCCCACGAGGGAAGGGAGGCAGGCGATGACGACCATGACGACAACGCCGTCGACGCCGACGCCAGGCGCCGCGGCAACAGCAACAGCAGCAGCCGCAGCAGCAGGAGCCAAACATCCCTACTCCTCCTCGTCGTCCTCCTCCTACACGAAGCCCACCCTCGTGCGCCGCCGCCAGACGCTGTCCGTGCTCATCTGGATCTTCCTGTCGCCCGTCGCCCTCCTCCTCTTCTACTGGTGCCTCACCACGCCGTCGCTCACGCCCTTTGCCCTGGCCTATCTCATCTTCATCGCCTTCGACACCGCCCCAGAGACCGGCGGCCGCAAGATCGGCCTGGTCCGCCGCCTGCCGCTGTGGACCTGGTTCAGGGACTTTTTCCCAATGTCGCTCGTCAAGACGACGGACCTCGATCCGTCGGCAAACTACAGTTGAGTATAATCGGCGAGCGCGGTGCTTGTGCCTTGCGTGCGTTGCGGCGGGGGTCGGTCGGCTCCCGTCGGATCGGTTCGTCGATGGGTGGTTTGGTAGGAAGGTCGATCGATGGGTCCGTCAATCCATCGATCGGACATCCTCGCCGCTCGGGGCTCTGCTGGAATCAAGGATGGCCTCAGCGGGCCTCAGTAGACCCACTGACCGAACTACCCTCACTCCTCCCTCTCCCTCCCTCCACCGCACCGACCAAAATACTATAACATACGAATAACATACAAACACTCACCACACACATCCAGTCTTCCTCTACCATCCTCACGGCATCATCAGCCTGGGCGCCTTCACCAACTTTGGCACCGAAGCCAGCCACTTCTCGCGGCTGTTCCCCGGCATCGACCTGCGCCTTCTGACGCTGGACACCAACTTCCGCCTGCCGTTCTTCCGCGAGCTGCTGCTGTCGCTCGGAATCTGCTCCGTCAGCCGCCAGTCGTGCCAGAACGTACTGACAAAGGGCCCGGGCAACTCGATCATGATCGTCCCCGGCGGCGCCGCGGAGGCGCTCTACGCGTTCCCGGGCACTTTGGACCTCGTATTGAAGCGCAGGCTCGGCTTTGTCAAGCTCGCGCTTCGCCACGGCGCTTCGCTCGTGCCCGTCGTTTCGTTTGGAGAGAATGGTAACATATTTGCCTCCGTGTGTGATTGTGTGGGACCATCTTATCTTTGACTCGTTTCTGCTCACAAACACGCACCTTCCCATCAGACCTCTGGCAGCAAGTCCCGAACCCAAAGGGCTCGACCCTCCGCACAATCCAAGAGACGTTCCAGCGGTACGCGTCCTTCTCCCCCCCGCTGCTCTTTGGACGAGGCATCTTCAGCCCCTTCTCGATGGGATTTATCCCATTCCGCACGCCGGTGGTCTCCGTCGTCGGCAAGCCGATCCCGTGCCCGCGCGTCCCCAACCCATCGGACGAAGAGGTCAGGAAAATCCACCAGCAGTACATGGACGCGGTGAAGGCGCTCTTTGAAGAGCACCAGGACAAGTACGGTAAAAAGGTGACCAACGGCATTCGCTTTGTTGAGTGAATTTTTTTTTTCGTTTTTTTTTTTTTTTTTTTTTTTTTTTTTTTTTTTGTTAGCCCGTGCCCCCCGCTTCCATTCTATAGTTTTGGACCACCCATACCGACCCTGTCGACAGTAATTTCCCAGTTGGGTTCATGCCTATGAAAGTACTATGTGGGATACCCACACATGACCCTTACGATCCTTACTACCATTTTTTCGAAGTATCCTTTTATTTTCGTGTTGTCAACTACCTCTCTGTCCCGCTTCTGCGATCGTGTGCCTTTTTATCATATGCTGCTTCTGCATATTGTGCGTTCGCGACTTGAACCTTCTCTCTCTCTCTTTGATCTCATTATGATCAATTCCCTCCTCGTCTTTTTCCTTCCTTTTTCTGTTTCCCCCTTCTGCAACTGGGTGACGGCACGTGGGTATGCTCCGTGGAAAACACGATCCATATCATTATTAATCTCATGCTTGGGCTAGTGCAGTTTGCTCCACCCACCCTTGCCACCGGCGAAAGAGTTAATTTGCCAGGATGTTCGATGTCGCTGGTTTGGTTGGAGGAACAACACCGCATTTAACATGGCAATATAATCCACTGACTCTACGCGATATTTCGACGAATAGAACATTCTTTGTTATCGCTGATAGAAATTTGTAGGCCTCCTCCTCCTCCTCCATCCATTTCTTCACATCCAGGATTTTCGATAAGTGTTCCTTCTCTGATAGGTGAATCAGCACCTTCCGCTCTGTTGCTGCATTTGTTTGGAAGGTTTACTCTGGCTGGGAGCCTAGGATACGCAGCAAGAGTGACACTAACGGTATTAGGGTCCATCACAAATCGAATCAAGTCCAACTTGATTCGAAAATTTGATTCAAAATTTGGTTCCTATTGCTCTTTTCTCCCATTCAATTTGATCAAAGTATACTGCACCGTGAGGAGGTCCATTTCGGAAAACAAGGCCAAACACAAGTAACCAATTCGATCTGTGCTGTACGGGCCTATGGTGTTATTTTCTGGAACTTCTGGTAAGTTACGACTTGAGTTTTTCTAAATTTACCGAAGTGGTGCCTGTGTAGCTCAGGGGTAGAGCTTTACACTTGTAACCTCGGCAAGGTCTGCAATGTAAGGGTCCAGTGTTCAAATCACTGGTCAGGCAATCGTCGGACATTTTCAATTTAATATTGTGTAGACCCGCAAGCCTCTCTGCTCAACCTGACAAGCGCAATTCATCCAAGCATGAATTTCCTCCGCGATACTGTGACGCAATTCAGTGAAAAACGATGCGTGAGCCGCATATCGGAATCAGATTAGGCCATGTCGCAACCCGAATGTCTCGAAAATCATCGGAATCGCCATATCGTTTTGGCCATAGTTTTGGTTCTTAATGAGCTCTGACTTTACTATGAGTCGTAAAACACATCACTGCTTTAAATATAACGCGTTGTTCTTCTTCTTTCTTTTTCTTTCTTTCCTAATGTCCCCCTAGCTGCCCTGCGAGAAGCAAGCTCATTAATCCCACCAATCTTCACAAATACAAACTTCAATGAATTCAATTTTTTAGAAATTAGATTTGTTTCCCTGAAAACTACCCTTGCCTTATGAATCTCCTACTCTGGCAGCATTGTCTTCTTCACGCCGACCTGTTATTGCGGCTGGACCCTCTGTATCACATCCAAACTGTCACAGACATGACCCAGTCACTTCTACTTGGTGCACCGAACATTCCACTCACATTTTGGAGCTATGCTCACTGTCAAGCTCCGCATATCAAGAACTGTTTACCAAACATCCAGCATGGCATCCTCTCTCCATTTGGAAGCCGCCACCACATCCCACCAATGGTTGGCCACTTTCGCACCTCCAAGTGTTTCTACTGTGTTATTTTTTTTTTTTTTTTATTGTTTCAGCCCCAGAGGGGCTGGCGGGAAGAGAAAGAGCCATCAACAGTGAACCGTAATGGACTACATCCAGGTATCACCTCAGCAAACCCACCCCATGCGCTACGGACTTACAGGGTCATCAGGCATCTCCACCGCACATAAAGCCACAATGATCAAAGGAGAAGGGAAACACACAGAATCAAGAAAATAGAGAAGTAAATCGGAAGGAGGTCAGTGTCAGAGAGGGGAACAGCTGTGAAAAGTCAGAGGGTTGGGATAAGTCCGATTAGGCTACAGCCCATGTCAAGATTGAGAAGTGCAACAGTGGCTCAGTGAACGTCGGTGGGCTCAGCAGGAGATGGGTGACGAGTGGCTCTTGATTGTTGGCGTGAGGGGAGTTGTATTGTGTGGTGAAGCCAGTTAATGCCTGCAACAAGTTTTATGCGGCTGAGGTAGTGGTCAATCCATCTGGAAGAAGCCTTGGTGCGCAAAAGCCAGATGCCTGGGCAAGCGTCAGTGGAGCGCCAGTGACTACATGTGGTGCAGCAAAGTTGAGAGGGTTGTGAAGAGTGTTACGAGTTCTGTGGGATGATGGAGTGGGAGGGAGGGAAGAGTTGATGTTTGGAGAAGACAGTGGGTGAGAGGCTGTGGAACGAGGGTGAGAGGCCTGGGAATTTGGTGGAGGGGATCTGCAGGGCTTGGAGCGCTTGTCAGAGGGCTTGATGGACTTTGACTTCTCCCTAGAGATAGTGTCGTTGCAACAGGGAATCCCAATTAGTCGATGGGCGTCAAGAAAGAGCTGATGGAAAGCAGTGACAAAGGTTTTAAGGACAGAGGCAGCAGGGTTATCACATGAGAATAAGGAGTCATAAAAGGATTGAGGGATGAAGCCACGAAGGAGGGAGGAAAAATTGATACAAGATTGATGATCAAAGAGAAATTCAGGGCGGGAGAGCCAGTAAATGGGATGGGCTTGGGGAGGAGAGTGACCACGAGGTGCAGGAGGAACAGAGGAGGAAAGAGTTTCAGCAAGGGTGTTGCGAATCACCGCAATGGCGCCAGCAGCTGCAGGGCATTGCCAGAGATGCTCTGTGGTTTCCAGAGCGTGGTGGCATCGACGACAGAGCCCATCAGGGTAGAATTGAGGGTGTCGTTGGTGTAGAATTTTTTGGTGGGCAAAGTGTTGCTGAGGATTTGAAGTCAATACTTGCAACGAGCAGAGCCAGGGAGGGTGCCAAAGATGGAAGAGGGTTTAATTCCAGAGTGGAGAACAAGAAACGTGGCTTCCCAATGAACTAGGGCATGGTTGTGGGTGATGTGGGCAAGGCTGAGGTGTTCAGAAGTGCAAAATAGTGAGAGAGACCTGTGAGGAGTTGCAGTTGTTGTTGAAGTTGGCCCAAGACCGGGGTATTTGAGATGAAGGCGATGGCTGGGAGGATCTGTTGTAAGAGGATTGGTAACGAGGTTGGGTTGGAAGTCGGGGGTACAGATGTCTGCTAGTGTTATGAATCACCCTCTGGAAACCTCTGGAACCTTCTAGAACATTCCTTCATGGAACCTTGTGGAACCTTCTGGAACCTTCTTTTGCTTTCCTGACTTGTCTTGTTATCATTGGTATCATTGGTATCATTGTATTACTAATTGCTCTTTCTGGAACTTTCTTTGAGTCTTGACAAGGAACACTCTCAAAAGGTATAAAAGGGGGATGGGGGACCTGTCCCATCCCTCAAGTGAATTATTGTTTCCAATACAATCATCACTCCTCTCAGTTCCTTGTCTGCCTTGTCCTGTCCTGCCCTGTTCCTGACAGCTAGTTTGTTGGCAGCATCGCTGTTGTGTCCACAAACCCAGGAAACTTGTGGAGAGGGGCCAATCCAAGACTGTAGAGTGGCTGCAATGCATGCCCAAAGGGTGGGGTGGGAAGTGGTGTGCAAAAGATGATGGAGGGAATCAGAGAGAGGAGGTGTGTTGAGCTTGCTGTGCGGATGGGGAATAAAGGAGTTTGAGGGAAAGAGTTTCTCAAAGGTGTGAACCACTCCAAGATTGTCAAGTCAAAAAGTGAGGGCAGGAAAAGCTTTGCAGTGATGGTGAGGGCAGCAAGGAGAGCAGCAATTTCAGCAGTTGTGGAACAGGCAGAGAGTGGAGGGAGGGCAAAAGAAAATTCAAAGTTAAGCTCAAGGCAAACAACAGAGCCAGCCATGAAGCCCTCCTCGCGAAGGGAGCCATCAGTGTCAAAGGTCAAGGATGGGTGGGTATGAGCAAGGTCAGCAGGGAGAAGGGGCACATCCATTGGTTGAAAGCAGGGATTTGTGAAGGGAGCTGGATTGAAAGTGGAGTGGCAGGAGGTGAGGAGTGGGAAAGGTGTGGGTGTGAAAACGGTGGTGGGGGAAGGTGAGTTAACAAAGAAGATGGGCTGGGAGGGTCGAGTTGCAGTAGCAGTTGTGCAGCTGCTGATGGGGACTGTGTAGGTGGAGTGTGCAAGGGAAGTTGGATTGTAAGGAGAGATGTGCTTGCTGCAGGGGTAAGAGAATGTGGGGGAGCCAATGGGGCAGCCAAGGCATTGGACCAAGTGGAAATTGTGGTAGGAAGGGTGAAGGCGTTCAGGGAGCCTGTAGTAGTGATGAGAAAGGAGTTGGGGGGTTTGGGACTGTGTGAGTCCAGTTAACAATGCAGAAGAATTTCACTTGTGGTGGGGTCATCAGACGGAAAAAATTGCTGTGGGCAAGGGGGGGATGGTGAAGGGGATTCAAAAAGATGGGTAAAAGGGATTGTAAAGAGGACCATCAGGGCTGTGGTAATAGACTGGAGAGCCAAAGGTGGGAGCAGCAAAAATAAAGGTCTTAATGATGTGGTACACTTCACAGAGTTTGTCAGGGAGATAGCTGTCTTTGTAGGAAGGATTGGTGAGGCGGAGGTCAAAAAGTTGTTCAAAAAAGAAGACTGAGTGTGAACAGAGAGTGGGAAGCACTTTGAGAAAAATGTGCCAAGGAACTAATGAGTTGATGGAGTGAGCGTGAACAGAAAATAGGGGTGGACCAGAGTATTGGAAGGATGTGTGTTGGTTAAAAAGGAGGGGATTGAGAGACTTGGTGAAGTGTTTTTTTGGCTGGGACACAGGTAAGGGATGTGAGAAACTGGAGTTCCAGAGGCCAGGTCAAGTTGGAGGCGGTGCATCATGATACAGCTTATGTGGCCAATGAGAGAGGGGGAGTTCAAGTGAGAGCTGAGGTCAACAATCCTGTCAGAGCAGTATTTGTTGTAAAAGTCAGGGAGGTTATGGGTCATGGGGTGATGGAGGAGGGCATTGGGAAAAGAGGTATCAAAGTCTGTGTCCTAGCAGGATGAAGTAAGAAGAATCCCACTGTCTCCCACCCCTGTGTGCCCCCTCCTTGGATTGAGTTGGAGCTTCTCCTTGGAGTGAGACAAGTTGAGTCTGGTTCTGTTAAGTGGAAATCAGTTCTGATTTAAATTCAACAGACAGCTCTGTACACAAACTGTTCCTTGTGTTTGCCCTCTGTGTCCAACCCCCTCCAACTTAGAGCTTGTCTTTGACAGAGAGGGGGCTTTGCTCCATGATGGTGGCTTCAACAGACTGGAATCTGGCCACTGTCCTCCTCTGAAGTGCTGCACTTAGCGCTGCTCCTGGAGCTTGCTGCCTCTTGCGCCTCCAGCATAGTTACCAGGTTTCCTGTCATGGACCAGAGAACTCTGCACATTCTTTACTAGTGTGACACCTTTTCACAGTTGCCTTTGGTCTGAGTGTGAGAGTCTACTCTTTGTGTGTAGTAAGAGAGTTTAAATCCTCACCGTGGGCTGTGGGTGGCAATTAGCGCAATGACCAGAATACCAATCCTGAAAAGTGAATGTGGGCAAAAGGAGATGTCTAGGGGCCACTAGACAGGACAATGTATTTGGAGTCTTAAGAATCCCAGGAAACACAAAGAAACTCTTCCAAATACATTGTCCTGTCTAGTGGCCCCTAGACATCTCCTTTTGCCCACTTTCACTTTTCAGGATTGGTATTCTGGTCATTGCGCTAATTGCCACCCATAGCCCAGGGTGAGGATTTAGAGAGCACAGTCCCACAGTCAGTTCTGTCTCTGGTCTAACTTGGCTTCGGCCTTGTGCCCCAGATGAAACCCTTCTGTGTCTTGCACCAGAGGATTATGCTTTCTTTTGAGATTGTGCTTGTTTCATGCGTTGGTGTGAGAAACCCCTCTTTTTTGTGTTTGAGATTTATTTGTTTTTTTCTTGGGGTGTTTAAGACTCCAAGCACACTTTCCTGTCTAGTGCTCCTAGATTCCCTCCTTTTGCTCCTTTTCATTAGTCAGGTTTGGTATTTAGGTCCATGCTCTAGTGTAAACCTTTGGCCCTAGGTGAGGAGTTAGAGAGCACAGTCTCACACTTATACTATCCTATCTTAACTGCCGATCCTTAGGTGGGAGAGTACCACTTGTCTTTTTCTCAGTGTGAGGAGTGAGAGTGGTGTGTAGCAGAAAGATGAGCGACCCCCTTTTACACCAAGTGGGGCTTAAGAACAGCGGCAAAGTTGACAATGGAACCAGAGCAGCTCTTTGTGAGTCATGTGTGTTTTGCCACTGGTGCGACGATGTACCAAGAGCTGTCCCGCTGTTGCGGAGCTAGCGGCCTTAAAACACATAATTGACAGTTGTTCTCACACTGGTGTCAGCTTGAGTTGCTCAGTGGTTAAGGTCAAACTGGCTTGTCCCTCTTACTCAGCGCAAGCGCAATGTTTTGATTCCTCATTCCTGCTACTTGGTGGATCTTGGTATAAAACGTAGCTAAGGCGTCCAGCAATTGCAATGGGAGAACCACGGCCCGCGATCTTTGCTGGAGTGAAGCACATTAATGTTTTCTACCTTGGAGAAAGGATATCGAGACCACCCTTAAAGCAAGGCGGTTCGTCTTTTTTCACAGCTGGGAAAAAAAGAGAGGCCAAAAAAAGGAAAGCCAACTTATTCGCCTCAGCCCTCCCGAAAGATCGGCACTTCACAAAAAAAAAAAAAAACAAGACAATCATAAGAAATCAAGGAGACCTTCTTAAGTTTGCTCTTGCGCGCAGCAGGGCTCTCTCTCAGCAGCGACTTTGTGGCAGGTCGATTTGTTGCGCCGCACAGAGGCGTGTCGACAGCGGGTGCAGCGCGTCTTCTGAGGCGGCGCATGTCACATTTCGAACAAAAGGGGCACGATCTCCATTGCCTCTCAGTACCATTTTGTTTGTTTTTTTTTTTTTCTTCTGTTGTTTCCGTTCTGAAAGGAGGTCAAGGCGCAAGTCGCATGGGAGAGGAAGAGAAAATTTGTGGGTAAGCAACAAGGCATGAAACGGGGAAAGGGCCACAGTGAGGACTTCAAGTCAAACGATTTCCAATTTTCTTAAGATAATGGCGTGAGAAGAGGTCCACAAAAGTGGTCTTTCCAAACCATCGGAGACCAAAGACTGCTTTTCACCTCCTCACGTTACATACTCGACGGAGGGCGGGTTAATGGAGGAAGGTCAGTGGCCGTGATAGTGGAAAGGAAGAGGAAGGGCGTGGTGAAAAAAGTAAGGTCAAGGGCATAAAGAAGAAAGCGGGTCCACTTTACAATCATAACAACAAAACAGGGTTGATTCAACGTGTCGCTCAAGGAGGATTAACGGAAGTACAGACAATGCTGACAACCAAGAATCTCAAAAGAACAATTTCAAAAATTCATAGAAAGGTTGGGGAGACAGCTGGAGCAGTTGGATTTTTTTGTTCTGGTTTCAGGCCGAAGAGGAGTGTGAGGACATCTAAAAAAGGCGAATGCGTGTGGCTAAAACGAGGTTAGCCCCAAAACACGCGGTCGATCTCTTCTCCTTAAGCCTTCTTGACCGCAATGTCGGCACCCTCCGAGGAGCTGGCGACGGCGACCTCGCCGGCCTTCTCGTTGATGGTGGTGAAGGGCTTGAGCGACTCCTTGACAGGGTTGGCCGAGGCGAAGATCTCGTCGAGCTCCTCGAGGGTGCGGCCCTTGGTCTCAACCATGAGGAAGTAGACGATGACGTACCAGAACGCGTTCCAGCCGGCCTGGACCCAGTAGTAGTTGTACGACAGGTTTCCGATGCCGAGGGGGTTGACATAGTTGAACAGGAAACCGGAGGTACCCCAGAAGATGTTCGTGACACCGACAGCCTTGGCCCGGAGGGCGAAAGACCAGATTTCGGTTGGGTACAGGGCCTGCAGCGGGGTCCAGTTCATGGAGAAGCCTATCTGGATCAGGTAGACGGCGAGCACGGCGAAGACGGAGGCGGTCGAGTTGTGCGCGGTGCCCTTTTCGTCCTTTGAGTTCTGGAGGGACATGACGGCGATACCGATGATAAGCATGCCAAGAACCGTGAAGGTGACACCGAGGAAGGCCATGGGGCGGCGACCGAAGCGTTCGACGAGGAACAGCGAGCCGGCGACGGCGGCGAAGAAGGAGGCAATGTCGACGCCGAGCTGGATCCAGAGCTTGGTGGCGGCGTCGGTGATACCGGCACCCTCGTAGATGAGCGAGAAGTAGTACGAGATGATGTTGACACCGGGGAACCACGCGATCATCCAGGCGAGGACGAGGCGGTGGAGGGAGGAGCGCTTTGTGAACAGGGACAGGGCACCCTTCAGCGAGCCAATGACGGTGTCGGGGCGGTACATCTTCTCGCGCTCAATTTCCTCCTTCATTTCGGCAATCTGGGCGGTAACGAGGGGGTCTTCGGTGTTGCCGTCGGCCTGGAAGCGGGCAATGATGTCGGTGGCTTCCTTCTCCTTGCCGACAAACATCAGGTAACGCGGGGATTCCGGGAGCAACCAGACGGTGAGGAGGACAATGGCGCAGGGGGTCATTTGCAGGAAGAGGGGGATACGCCACTTGGCATCGCCGGAGTAGTTGGCGAGGGCGACGACGGTCACACGCGACGCGAACGAACCAATGTACCAGAAGCAGTTGTAGAGACCGACGAGGGTTCCGCGAACGGCGGGCTGCGACAGTTCGGCGACGAAGATGGGGGCGGCAGAGACGCAGATGGTGACACCGACGCCGACGAGGAAACGGCCACCAGTCAGCTGGGACGCGCCAGTGGTGGTGCCCTGGATGATGGAGGCGACAATGACGAGGACGCAGCCGAAGGCCAGAGCGACACGGCGACCGCGGAAGTCGATGACAGGGCCGGCAATGAAGCCGCCGACAATGTTGCCGACGTTGATGATGGAGGCGAGGTTGGAGGTAATCGAGTCATCACCGTTGGTACCGAAGTAGGACTTGAACTCTTTGAAAGTGAGCACGGAACCGAACATGGAACCGTCATAGCCGTTCTGTTGATAAAAGAGTTTGTGGAAAAAATCAAGAAGCAAGGTAGATGTTAGAAGTGCGAAGTGGGACAATCAGCCAATGTGGCGAGGGGTGGCGGACGCGTGGAAGGGGGGGCACTCACGTTCGCCGAGTTGATAAACACGAGCGCTAGAATCAGGTAGAGAATCCATCTGTCGGATCCCGCCATTGTTGCGTGTTGTTGAAGGTGTAGCCGAGACGGAAAGGCGGCTACTCTATGCGTCGATTAGGTTGAGTGTGGGAGAAGGCGGGGGAAAGATGCCGCGCTGAATGTGAGGATGAAAGAAGGGTGCGAACGTATGGGATGCTTGGTTTTTATATAGCGGGCGGAAAGAGGTGGGGTGGGCGGCGAACAGCAGGTAGGCAGAGAGACAGAGAGACAGAGAGAAAGCGAGAGAGAGCCAGAGAGAGGGAGAGACAGAGCGTGCAATTGTATTGGAGAGCGGGCGTTAAGAAATGGACGAGAGACAGATCCCCTTCCCCCACGACAAAAACCGCGTCAGACGAGCGATTTTCCCCTGTCTGGGGCGCTGTCACCGTGCCCTTTTCCTCGCACTATTTCACTCTTCTGTCCTCGTCTCTATCTCTCTCCCACCTCTCCCAAACGGGGAAAATTTTTAGTTCTTGTTCGATTTTCGCATTTCTGTTTCTCTGTCTGTCACTGTTGTTTGCTCGCACGCGCCTCGCGGCTCTGTCGCTCACCCGTTCAAGCGTATGACGCTGTCACGCTGGCCCCCACAGCGGCTGCATGTCACTTGGAACGGACAAGCAGAGAGGATCGAGCTGAGGTCAGCCCCCCTCTGCGGATACACACACACACACTCACACACTTCTCTCTCCTGATCTGTCTCTTCTCTGTTTCCCTTTCTCACTCTCTTCCTTGCTCTCTCTGTCTAGCAGATACAACTCATGACGTTCTCGCCATCGTCATCATCACCATCAGCTGACTCCGTCCAAGGAGGATCAGCGGTCAGTCTCTCTAGATTGTCCTTTGTCTCTCAATCCCACTGACCTCAAAAGCTTCGGCCCATCCAAGCCGAAAGGGAAAAATAACAAAAACAAAGAAAAAAAAATGTTGGGGCTTCTCGCCAGTCTGTTTCTCGCCGTCTGCATCGGTCTAATGTAACTGGCTGTCACACCCCACACGTGGAGTGTCTGTCTCTCACTCTGTCGGTCGCTCTGTTTGCGAGAGGGTCTGGGAGTGTCACGGATGTCAACCGCAAGCTGTCTGTCTGTCTCCGCGGATTCCGGCGCCGATTGGCTTCGGCTCCCAAGTTGACCGAGGTCAGGAGGTCAGATGACGCTTCTCTTTTTTTCTTGGCAGCCATTGTTGCATTAACACAAAGGAGAGGAAAATTTCGCCTTTTCCTTTTCCTTATTTCTGCTTACCGTGCGAAGGGAAGCAAACAATAAACAACATCCTTGAATTTGCAGAGCAAATTTTCTTCCTCTTACGTCAGGGAGAGAGTAGCCTCCACGTTTTGACATTATCTCAATAAACTTTAAAATCTAACCAAAAAAGAAAAAACACAAGAAAATTGTTGCATAAGAGCCCCAAACCACCACACCCGCCACGCTTCGGTTAAATTTTTCGCCAAGTGTTCGAACGGGGAGAAAAATCCATGTTCCGATCAATTGAAAGCGTCAAAGACAGCTGGAATGTCTGTCTTCGATTTTACTCCATTTTTCGTTGCAATTTTTTTTTTTGCGATTTGCAGATCAGATCTCCGGCCAGGCATCCCAGGGGGGCGGTCGGCTCGATGTGTGTGTGTGTGTGTGTGCGTGTCCTGAGAACACTGTCTCTCTCTCCTCCACGCACCAATCCACGAAGAAGCCTTCACTTCTCGGCAGAAATATTTTGGAAATCCAATCACTTTTTGCCGAGGCGGGATTCGGCTGTTTTGTCCATGCATGCAAAAGAAAAAAGTATAGTTTTCCGCACAATTCATTTAAATTTTTAGGGAACCAATCAATAAAATTTGCTAGAGCCGAGCTAGCTGTCTTCCGCGTCGACGCATATCCATCGAGCCAGTCGTTGTTGTTTGCACAGATCTCTCTCTCTGTCTTCCTTCCTCTCCCTCGGTTTCGGTCGTTCCGCCTTTGTTTGCCACATTGCGGAGTCAAACAACGTCAGGTGCTACGGTATAATGTTGTAAGCCTGGCATTGTGGAGCACGTGAGCCAGAGCATCAGGCATACGCATCAAGAGAGGGTGGGGGAGACAGTCGCGAGTAGAGTTTGAGTGACCAATACTTGAGAATTGAGGGAAGTCAGCGAATGGCGAGCAGCCGAGAGAGTGTGTATGTGTGAGTTTGAAAAAAGCGGAGTGAGGGAGCGAACGACAGTCCTGAAGGCCTGTGGCTTTGGGGAGACAACGACCGAAAAAAGCTGGGCGAGGGGTGGCAGCTCACTTGAACAGGACTGGCTGCACGCACTGAGAGAGAGAGAGAGAGAGAGAGAGAGAGAGAGAGACAGAGACAGAGAGACAGAGAGAGAGAGACAGAGAGAGCGCGAAAGAAACGACAACAGGAGAATTCGGAATAAAAAAAATTAAGCAAATTGAATTGGGACAAGCAGACTCGCAGACAGACAGACAGACAGACAGACGCACAGAGACCTCAGCAGACAAACAGCACCTACACCCACCCAATGTCCGCCACCATCACGGGCCGCGTGCTCGTCGCCGCCGCGCGCCCCGCCGCAAAGTCGACCGTTCGCCTGGAGGCCGCCGCCGATGGCACGCTGCTGCCCGTCGCCGTCTACGCCGCCCTGCCGCCATCGTCGTCGTCCTCCCCCCCGTCGCACTGCGAGGCCCACATCACGCCGCTGTCCGGCGGGACGACGACCGTGGTGCGCCTGGCGGCGGTCGCTGCGGCGGGGGCCGCCGCCGACGCTGCCCGCCCGGCATCCGTGTCGCGGCTGACGGGCAGCGCGCCGCTCGCAGAGCACTTTTTCGAGGGCGAGGTCGCCGCGCACGAGTCGTGCACGGTCGCATTCCGCCTAGTGTTTGACGACGGCCACGAGGAGTGGGTCCCAAGTGACGTATCCCCCACTTCCCATTTCCCCCCCTCGTCTTTCCTTTGACCTTCCCACTTCAACAAACACCCCTTCCTCCCCTTACACACGCACTTTTTCACCAGACGGCAAATCGGCAACGGTGATAGTCGGCGACGCCGTGCACCCCGCCGACGCCACCAGCGCGCTGGTCATCACGCCCTCGGACGGCCACAGCACCCGCGTCCTCCCAGCCTCACCGACGGCGCCATCGCAGGCGATCCTGACGTTTCCGCGCGGGTCTGCGCGACCGACGCTGTCGGTGGCCGACATGGCCCAGCACGCGGTGGTGGAGCGGTCGCAGCTGTGGTGGCTGGAGGGGCGCGCGGGGGAGTCCCAATTCCACGTCGAGAGCGACTCTGCGAAGCGGCGCGCGGTGCAGGTGGTTGTCGCGCAGACGCGCGCGGGCGGGGTGGTCGTGGTGGTGCCGTTCCCGCCGGGGTTCCTGCGTGCGGACGCCGCGGAGGCGTTGACGCTGGACTGGGACGACCGCCACGTTGTCGGCGGCGCCGCGGAGGGGTACAGGGTGTATGTGGGCGTCGGCGACGACGTGCAAGGGGTGCTCGGCGCCGCGGCGGAGGCGATTCGGCGTGAGGTGAACGGCGGCGTCGACGTCGTGGGCTCCGCCATCCCGGCGTCGGTGGCCGCGAACCCGCCGAGCCAGATTTGGGACTACTTTGCGTGGTGGTGAGTGGTTTGATCGCTCCCCCCGCCCACCCTTTCTTTTTGAGTTCTCATTCCCTCCTCTTCCGTTCGTGTCGCGCAAGCACGTGGGACGCCTTTTACAAAGAAGTGACGGAAGCCAAAGTGCTCGCGGGCGTCGAGGAACTGCACCGCGTCGGCATCCCCGTCGAGGTGGTGCTGATCGACGACGGGTGGCAAGACTACAACAACAAGGACTCGGAGTACAAGCAGGAGCTCGTGTCGATCCTGCCCGACATGGAAAAGTTCCCGAACGGCCTCGACATTTGCCGCGCGCTCAAGGAAAAGGGCGTCAAGTACGTCGGCGTGTGGCACACGCTGATCGGCTGCTGGAACGGCGTGAGCCCCGACGGGCCTATCGGCAAAAAGTACAAGCTGACCAAGGTCACAAAGAGAGACGGGTCGGTCCTGCATGTCGTCGACGCGGTCGATGTCAGCAGCTTTTATGAGGAGATGCACCAGTACTTGCGCGACAATGGCGTCGATTTCGTAAAGGTTGACCACCAGGTATAGCTTTTGTTTTTGGATGATTCTCCTCCCCGGCCCCTTTCTTCTTTTGCTGTATTACCAAAATTGCAGGCTGAGCTGAGTATGGCGGTTTCCCTTTTTCTGGGGACTCTCTTGTTCACCATCAGGCCTTTTTCGACGATCTCGTTCCTGAAGACTCGGACAGGCTCTGGGCCGCATACCAAAAGGCCATGATCGAGCAGGCGAGCAAAATGGTATAGCGAGACTTTCCTTATTTCCTTCGTGTTTCCGTTTTCACTTACCCCCTCAAAAAAAAGCCCGCGGTCTGGTGCATGTCGCACAGCCCCAACATCATCTTCGACTCGATTCTCGGCAAGCTCGGCTCGGGCTCTGCCCAGCGCGAGTGGCAAAACACGTTCCGCAACTCGGACGACTTCTGGCCTGGTGAGCAATGTTTTTTTTTTCGTTTTGTTCTTTCTTTCTTCGACGCACCATTCACCCTCCACCGTAATCGAACAGCCCGCCCGGCCTCGCACACGTGGCACGTCTACACAAACGCTATCAACACGCTCATGCTCGGCACCTTCTCCGCGGGCCGCACGATCCTCGACTGGGACATGTTCCACTCGGTCCACACGTACGGGTGGCTGCACGGGTGCGCGCGGGCGGTGAGCGGCGGGCCGGTGTACGTGTCGGACAAGCCCGGGTCGCACGACGGCGGCCTGCTGCGGGCGCTGACGGCGGGCGGGCGCGGGCTGCGGTGCCGCGGGGCCGGCGGCGCGGCGTCGCCGGCGCGGCTGGACGGCGCCTCGGGGGCGGTGTTTGTCGACCCGACGCGGGCCGCCGCCGGGGCGTCGCTGCTGGCGGTGCGGAACGTGAACGCGAATGTCGGTGGTGGTGGCGACGGCGCCGGGGTCGAGGTCGTTGGCGTGTTTAACTGCCTTGGTGACCCGGCCGACCGCACGCCCGCGGCGGCGTGGGTTGCGCCGGAGGCGGCCGCAAAGAATGCGGCGGGCGCGGGCGACGTGGTGGCGTGGTTCGGCCGCGCCCAGGTCGCGAGGGTCGTGCCGGCGGGCAAGGCGGTGCCGGTGTTGCTCGAGTCTGGGGACGCCGAGGTCGTGTCGTTTGCGCCGATCGTGGGTGCTCCGGTCGGGGTTGAAGTGGCGTGCCTGGGGCTTCTTGGAAAGGTGAGCGTGTTTTGCGTGTGTGTTGGGTTTGTGTGGGTGTTTGTAGGGGATGCGTTGGCGGGCATCCTCGAAGTCGACCATTGGCTCTAACGCCAGCCGCCGCCCACACGCCCCGCTTCCAAACGAAAAACAACAACAATTCAGCTCAACGGCGGCGCGGCCATCTCGAACTGGACGCTGTCAGGCACCGAGTCGACGGCCGAGTATCGCGCGACGGTGTGGGTGTCTGGGGTGATTGGGTTTTACGTCGGGCCGGCGAGCGCGGGCAAAGTGGTGGCAGTGGAGGTGAACGGCACCACCCTCGGGTCGTCGCTGGAGGGCCTGACGGCTGCGTCTTCGTCGCCATCGGCGCGGTGGTCGCCGGGGACGGGCATCCTGGAGGTTGACAGCGGGAAGGAGGTCGTGGGCGACGTGACTGTAACGTTGCGGTTCGTCACGGCGTGAAGGGGCGAGGTTGTTCTTCTTTTGCCTTTCGCTTTTATTTCTGCTTTTGTTGTTGGTTTTTCTTTTGTAGTTTCTCTCTCTGCTCTTCTCTCTCGTTCGGTAGTTTGCTCTCTCTCTCTCTCTCTCTCACTCTTTCTCCACGGTTTGTTCTGTGACACTCGCCCGAACACTTTCGCGTTCTGACACTATATCTCTCTCTCTCTCTCCTCTGTCTCCTCTGTCTCCTCGTCTCAAACTTGCGCCTCGTTATTTGGGGCTCGCTGTCGATGTTGATCTACGCCTTCCTTGTGGATCATCGTCGCCCGTCATTTCATCGATCTGTAAGCCGCGAAACTCAAAAGGCGGTGGGCGGTGGCCAATTGTTGGACAGTTGGAGGAGAACTGCTAAAAAACTTGCATTGGCTGTTTGCCTGGATTGGCTGTTTGTCTTTGGATGGTGCTCTGCCTGTCTGTCTGTCTGTCTGAATGTAGAGCGTTCCTGTCTGTCTTCCTGTCTGTCTGCTCCCCGTCAGGTGCCAATTGCCGTCGGGTCGGTTTGTCCCTCGCAATGACGTTAATCAATATGACACAGGCAAGGGGCGGGGGAGATCACGAGTTTTTTCGGGCCGGGCGGGTTTGCTGAGGCCTGTCTGGCGGTCTTGGCCTCGGGCATGAATCTGCGCGTTGTCGGCTTGCTTCTGTCTGTCTGTCGGCGGGCCTACGGTTCACATTTTGCTTCGATTATATCTGTTTGTCAGTCTCTGCGGACTAAGGATCCGCTCGTGGAGGAGCTTGTGGAGCGTCTGGATGGCTGTCACTCCGAGGACGCTGACAGACCAGTGTGCTGGTCTGTCTACGTCCTTCTACTAGCTGTAACACTGCAAGGTTTTGCCGAAAAAAATCCGAGGGCTCCCGTGTGTGCGTACGTCACGACACTTTTTTACAGCCGTTTACCGAATTCCTTATTTTGGTAGCGGAATTTCGATGCAAATGCATCGAAATTGCAGTGCAAACCTATCGAAATTCCACTGCGACTGCAGTGCTGTTGCAGTGCAGCTGCATCGAAATTTCACTGCAAGGTCTTGCGTCATTCCCTTGGCGGCTGGCCGCAAACCAATCAGGAAGGCTCTTTCTTCTTTTGGCAATGGACATCTTCCCATCATTATCCTTCCGTCAACCCCGGCTTCTTCCTTCCC
Source organism: Zopfochytrium polystomum (assembly GCA_025765615.1). Lineage (NCBI taxonomy): Eukaryota > Fungi > Chytridiomycota > Chytridiomycetes > Chytridiales > Chytridiaceae > Zopfochytrium > Zopfochytrium polystomum. Next base: position 456,529 of record JAIVFJ010000013.1, on the reverse strand, counting down.
CTCTCCCACACAATGCGTGGCCGACGTATTAGCAATCAAATTCGAGAGCTTGTGTACGACTGCTTCTATGGACCAGTCGCACAAACAGTACACCAGCTTGCAGGCACTTACCGAATCAGCATCCAGTCAGTGAGAAAGATTCTGGCCACGTACGAGAGATGGGGCACGCACACTCCTCCCTGTGGCGTTGGGCGTGGTCGCCCAATGTCACTCTTGCGCAACGATTTGGACTTCATTGAAGATCTCCTTTTGGAAAACCCCCAGATGCATCAGGATGAGATCGCTGGCAGGCTGAGCGAACGACTGGATCTGGCAGTGTCACCAAAGGTGGTCCACTCCGCATTGAAGTTCCTTGGAATTACAAGGAAAAAGGTTCGTGGCGAACCTATCATCTCTTCCTCCCCTCTCTCAAGTCTTCCACCAAAGCTCTCTGTCTCCTTCATCCAGAGGTCGGAGGTTGCGATTGCTGCGTTTCGCCAACTGATGGAAGAGGAGCTCGTTGCAAGCGACTGTGTTTTTGTTGACGAAACCCGCGTCGATGACAAGAGCTTCAGCCGTCGGTACGGTTATTCCAGGGCGGGCCGTCGAGCTGCAGTTCGCCAGACAGGAATCCGCGGACAAAGCACGACCCTGATAGCGGCATTGGGCGCAACAGGAATCCGTGCCAAGTGCACAGTGGACGGATCTGCAACTGCGGACATATTTGTCGACTTTCTGGTGAGCGTACTCCTTCCGAAAATGGAGGAAGGTGAAGTTCTCATTCTGGATAATGCGAGAATCCATCACGATCGTCGTGTGGGCGAGGCATGCGAAGAATACGGTGTGCGCTTGATCTACCTCCCCGCTTACTGCCCATTCCTCAATCCGATTGAAGAGGCTTTCTCAGTCATCAAGTCCGAGTTCCGTCGAATGGAAGGCCACCTTCACAACCTTTTTCAACGACACGATCTTATTTTGATGGTTTGCGATATCATAACAAGAAGAAAGGCAGTTGGCTTTATTCGCCACGCTGGCTACACCCAATAAACTTGTTTCAACTTCCGTTCAAGGCCATCTGAGCTGCGTAGCCCAAGGGGAGTCCAATCCTCAGCAGCATGTCCAGATTGATGAACTTCAACGCGACAATGTCGATGCACTGCCTTTGAAGCACACCCAGGATCGCCGCTTGATGTGGGATCGGGGTGATCTCGCCAACAAGAGCCTCAATCGAAGTAGCAGCACTGTTCGGAGCAGCACGAGCAGATCCACCTCCGTAAAAGGCCATGCGCACAGCATAGCCCATGGGAACGCCGATAGACTCCAGCCTGTCAGAACTGATGAACTTCAGCGACTCCACGCCAACAAAGTTGCTCCTCAAAGCGGTCAAGCACCGTTCTTGATCTCGGGCAGGGACTATCTCGCCAACAAGAGCATCAATTGACGTATGTAACGGAGCGTGGGGAGCCGTGGCAGTTGCAGGGCCAGAGCGTGCGATAGCACCCAGTCCAGCCCCACCCAAACTGATCGCTCCTCCCTGTGGCTGCACGATGTTGTGTATCTTAGCGACAAGTTTGTCCAGCCCCTCGAAGTTAAGATGGACTTGTGGGCCAGGAATAGCCGCTGCAGAACGGTTCGGCTCAGGTGGTGACCTCTGGCCAGCTCGCTTCTGGTGGGTGCGATGGAACAGATGGTGTGCTGGAGCAGTGCGAAGAGTGGCGCCACATTCTTGCCTGATCTGATTCGTGTTAGAGCTTTCCCTGGAGGCGTGATCGCGACCACTTACAATCATTACTGCCCAGGTTGTGACCATTGGGTGGGTGCACTTGATGGTACCCGCCGTTCTCTGAAACATAAGTGAATCCTTCACGCGCATCGACATCACCCCCGTGACAAACATAGAGATCTTCCACAGTCTGACGAAGTTCAGCCGAATCCATCTCAACCTCGGTCGACTGTCGACGATTCTCCTCATCCGATGAATCATCCCCGACATGGGTTTGAGGTGCACTCTGGGTAGCTGTCTCCGATCGCCCACGCGTGGGCTGGGAAAGTGTCCTGAGTGGGGGACGGACAGCTGGGGTTCGAGACGCAGTTCTGGAGGATCCAGCAGCCGCTGCTGCTGTTCTGACCTTCTTCTTTTTGGTGGAGGTAGAGAGGGGATGGGAATAGGTAGAATGGGTGACGAATTTCAACTTCCAATGTTTTGCTGTTAGCCTGCTGGCGCAAACGGCTTTACGAAACGCGGTCAGATCGCATGGCTCTTGCAGTCGGCGGTCACGCTGGGTGGCTGGGTCACGGGGGTGCCGATATCCCAGACCCCTTATCTTTCTGGCATTCAATCTCTCACTGCCAAATGCAGCCTCAATTGCATTCTTGACGTCGTCAATAGTTGCTGTTTTCACGTCTGCAATCTGAATCTGAAGTTGCTCCGCTTTACCAAACGGTGGGGTGTATATAGCTGTGAAGGTCTCTCCACGGCTTGGACCAATCGGCAGAAAGTCATCGCTTTCTTCTCTGCTGGAGGAGCTAGTGCTGGCGTTGCTGTCCTCCAGCTTGTCCTCCAGCTCGTCCTCCAGCTCGTCGTCACTTGTCATCTGACGAAGGGCACTTGCCAAAAGAAGAAAGAGCCTTCCGGATTGGTTTGCGGCCAGCCGCCAAGGGAATGACGCAAGACCTTGCAGTGAAATTTCGATGCAGCTGCACTGCAACAGCACTGCAGTCGCAGTGGAATTTCGATAGGTTTGCACTGCAATTTCGATGCATTTGCATCGAAATTCCGCTACCAAAATAAGGAATTCGGTAAACGGCTGTAACTTGTTCTTGACAACCCTTAAATCAATTTTCTTGCTCCTTTGTCTGTCTGTCTGTCTCTCTGTCTGCCTGTCTCGGTGGCCCTGCATGCTTAAATGTCACCTGTCGCCCAATGGGGCAAGAAAACAGGTCAGGCGACTGACTGACAGTGAAGACAGACGCGGGGAAGTGAGAGGGAGACAAGGAAGGTAGGTGGTCGTTGTGAAAGGTCGTTGTGGAAGGTCAGTCGTCGCTGTGGGGGAAGTGTGTGTGAACGACGAGCACAGCAGCAAGGTTCCAACAGACCAAAGAAAGGAAAAAGGCAAAAATAAGCAAGAAGATGTCGTCGCCGCCATCGTCGGGCAAGTCGACCCCGTCGTCGGCGCTCGCCAGCGCCGGCTTCCGATTCGCGACGTCGCGCGCTGTCGTGACCGGCGCCGCCGCTGCCGCCGCCGCCGCCGTCGTCGTCGCATCCACGGTCCTCCTCGGCCTGCGCGCCCGCCGACAGTACCTTGCCGCCTCGACGCTCAAACAAAAGGTTGGGGGAAATCAACCGTTTTGGCTGCCTGGAGTCGGCGACCCCAGCACGCCCTTACCACGCTCTTCCACTGCTCCCTTTTTCTTGCGAGTCGCCCTCCGCTTACCTGTGCTTGTCATTTCTTCTTCCAACCCCCTTTCGCCCGACCCTCTCAACAGGTGAAATCCGAGGACGTTGCCTTTGACCATGCAACCCACGGGGAGCACGTAACGTTCGACCGGCACTCGCTCAAGGTCAACGGGAAGCGCATCTTGATCGTGTCCGGAGAGTTCCACTACTGGCGCGTGCCCGACCGCGACCGGTGGGAATCGGTCCTGCGGACGTACAAGGCCGCCGGGTTGAACTGCATCCGAATCTACTTCCATTGGGGGTGAGTGGAAGGAGGGGGGGCGGTGTGTTTTTCCTGGCGTTGATGATATTGGGAGGGAAATGGGATGGCGGACGGCGCAGTTGATGACGGCGTTCTTGGGGGACTTGGTATTATTTGGCTGGGAACTCGCGTGCGCGTTTCCGTTACACCATTGTTCTAACTGTCCATGTCTCTTTTGCTCGCCGGGCCGACCGACAGGTACCACACCCCATGTAAGGCGCCTTCCGTCGCGTCCCTCAAGCTTAATAATTTATGAAAAAACCCCTTTCATTTTGGCCCTTCCCTTTTTTGTCACCAAAAATTGCAGCCGAGGGCGTTTACCACTTTGACGGGAACCGCGACATCGACTACCTTCTCACTCTGTGCGAAAAAATTGGCCTCTACGTCATGGCTGCCCCCGGTAAGTGCGCGTCCGCCTTGGGCTCTTTGGCCCAGATTTTCGTTCCTCAGATTGGACCTTCCGCTGCTTTCAGTCGCTGTCTGACGCTCTCTCTACCAGGTCCGTACATCTGCGCTGAGACCCAAGGTGGCGGACACCCGATCTGGCTCCTTCAAAAGAAGGAGATCCGGCTGCGCCACACTGTAACGATTTTCCACAAAGAGTACGACGCGCGCTACGACCGGTACTGTTCGGAATGGCTCGAGCATCTCTGCCCGATCCTCGCCCGCCACCAGATCACGGTTAAAAAGGACGGCTGCCTGATTGCGTTCCAGGTCGAAAACGAGAACATGGAGGAGATTGAAGGGTTCCCCTTCGGATTGAAGCTGCCGTTTGCGCCCGCCGACAGTATGCGGTTTTTGGCGAAGCGCACGAGGGAGCTCGGAATCAAGTTGAGTGGCGCGCTCTCTCTTTCTCTTCCTTTTTTCTTTGGAAAACGGGAGCAATGCCTGTTCTTTCGCGGAGCGATGAGGTTTGCTTACCTGAATTTGACACAGTGTACCCCTGTTCCACAACGACGCGTGGGAGCTGAGCTCCTTCAACGGACCCAACGCTTCTTTCGAGCTGGACATCTACGGTATCGACAAGTACGTCGTGTTTGCGCCTACCCTGTCTCCCATGAAATACACTCCGGACCGCGTGTCCGGCTGGCCCGACTGGCAGCCGGAAACCGTTACCAAGAAAGTCGACAACATGGAGACCACTTTGCGATCCTTTGGAGGAACTGCCAGCAAGGTGAGCTCGTAAACGGCCGTGTTGCACCTGTCCACCTTACTCCCCGATGGAATTCACTGTCTGCTTGAATGTTGACCTTGTTTTACAAGGCTCCCTTGCTCATTGCTGAGCTGCAAGGAGGCTGGTTCAACCAATTCCAACACGACTGCACCTACGACGATATTTACAAGTAAGCATATCCAGTCAGAACACATCAGTAGCTGACTGAATCTCCTTTGCATCCGTCAAGTTACTACGGCGAAAACTACCAAAAGATTATTTTGGATGGCATGCTATCCCAAGGAGTCACTATCATGAGTTACTACATGTTTTACGGTGGGACCAACTGGGGTACACTCGGTAAGCAAGAAAATTTTTGAAAAAGCCCTCCTCACTTGGGATGGCTTGAAACGGAAACCGCTCACTCGCTTCCACTACTCAGGTGATCCGGATGTCTACACGTCGTACGACTACTCGGCTTGCATTCGCGAGTGGGGATTCCTCAGCGGACGTGGCCGCAAGCTGCGCCTCGGAATGCTTTTCGCGCGCTCGTTCTCTCACGCCCTGGCTGCCAGCGATCCTGTTCCGTCAAAGTCAGACCCCGCCACTGCTGTCCTCCACCGCACCCGCACCAGCAACTCCGTCCCCGGCATCCGCTTCAACTTTATGCGCAACCTCGAGCCCAAAACCCGCAAGGAAGCCGAGATCACCGTGGCCCTGGAAAAGAGAAATGTCACTCCGGCAAAACTCAAGGCGCGCCTCGGCCCCCGCACGTCTTACGTCACCGTGGCGGGAGTCGAGATCGCCAAAGGCCTCCGCGTATCCGCTTCCACACTACCCGTCTACTGTCGCCTCGCGCTTGGTGTTGCAGAGGGCGAAGCCTGGATCGTGCAAGCCGACGAAGTCCTTTGGGGAGAGCTCCTCTTTGACGGCCAGGTTACCGTCGTCGCTGGCAACGCCACCGTCCGCACCGCCCACGACGGCGCATCCACCGTCGTTACCCCGACGGCGGCCAAGGGTTGGTTCAAGATTGCCCCGACGGCCTCCGCAGGCGGTCCGGCACTCGTCGTCGTCGCTCTCACCGGGGACGACCTGTACAAGCTGACGGCCGCATTTGCGCAGGGCCGCGAGGCTGGCGAGGACGCCGCGTCTGTTGCATGGGGTGCGCTCGACATCTGCCACGACCCCGCCGCGAACACGGTCCGCGTCGAGGCGAGGGCTGGCGACGACCACGTGTACCTCCTCCTCCCGGCCGCGGCGCCCGCTCCCGCCGGGTTCGCGCCGGTGCCCACCGGCGACGCGTACCACGGCGTGCCGGGACTATGGCGGCGCTCGACGGCGGTCGCAGCGCAACCGGGACCGTCGGCGTTGGCGGTGACCTCCAAGGGCGCGTTCGGCGCGTGGCAGACGCGCGTCAGCGACTTCTCGGCCTTCCCGTGGGTGCCGCTGGCGACCAAGACGACGCTGCTCGGTGCGATCCGCCCCGTCAAGGACACGCTGGACCTGCAGTACACCTCTGGGCACGTGTTTTACCGGATTCAGTTCCCGACGCCGACGCGGAGCGGCGCGGAGCCGCACTTTATCGAGCTCGACGTGCGACACCGCTGCCGCGTGTACCTGAACGGCAAGTATCTCGGCGGGCACACGACGTTCTCGCAAAACGACGACGGGTGGACGGCGGGCGCAAAGACCGGACCCGACCCGTACGCAGACTTTAAAAAGTACGTGCTTCCGGCGTCGGCGCTCCGCGCCTCCGCATCGAACGACCTGGTCGTCGTCGTCGAATCGTGGGGGTTCGCGCGCATGGCGTTCTGGCGTAACGATTCGCGCAACCCGCGCGGCATCCTCCGCGCGCGGTTCAGCTCCCGCGCGCTCGCCGCCGCCGCCAGCTGGGCCGTCGCCGGCGTCGACGTCCGCACGCTCGCGAACGTGTTTGAGTCGACCGGGTTCCCCGACGAGCCCTTCCGCGCGGCGTGCGCCGCCGCTTCCGCCGACGGGTGGGCGGCGAACTCGGCGGCTGCGCCGGCAAAGGCGGCGGCGGCGCTCTGCGCGACGCTGACGGCCGACGGCGCGCGGCCGACGTGGCACCGCGCGGCGCTGACGCTGCCTGCGGCTGGCGCGCTGCGGGTGCCGCTGTGCCTGCGGCTGCGGGGCGGGGCAGACGCGCACGTGGTGGTCGCCGGCGTGTATGTCGCGCGTTACTATGGGAACGGGGACACGCCGCAGACGTTCTTCCCTGTTCCCGAGTCATTGCTGGCGGCCGCGACGCGCGCCGGCGGGGTCGAGGTCGTGGCGCTGGTGTACGGCGAGGGCAGCGTCGAGGTGGAGCTGGCGCCATATGAAGTGGAGAGCGGGGCTGCGGTGCCGCACACGCGGTGGAGCGGTAACGATGCGGCGGGCAAGACTGCGACGGTGCAGTTTGCTAGCTGCGTCGAGGAGTGGTGATGGCTGTGCTGTTTCGGTGCGCTTGTGGCCTTTTAGCCGTTAGTGGTCCAATTTCGTTGTACTTGTGTCTTTTTTTTTTCTTCGTTGTTGCTAAGCTGTCTGTTCGCTTGCGCGCTCGTTGCTCCTTCCGTTTTCATTCGCACTGCAAATAGCAAGCGCCGCAGGAAAGGGGTTTTCTGTCTTCGTCGGGCTCAGTGGCTCCTTGTTCTGTTCTTATTCGTTTTTTTTTTTTTTTTTTTTTTTTTTTTGGATTAGACTGCGCTTTACAGCCTGTCTCTGCATCGAGACAGGCTGTAAAGCGAAAAATAGAGAATATTTGAAGGGGAGTGCTTGACGGGTCTTCGTTGCAGTGTTGATATCTGTTCCAGCCACAATTGGCCTTGAGGATTTACTTCAGCTTGTGGCTGACTGTTGGAAGATTGCTGTTCCCATTGAGTTGGTGTATGTTAACTATGCCACTGGTGGTGAGATAGATGGTCCTGATTGTGGAGAACCTAAACTATGGGCAGCACTTAATGTGAGATACTTGAGAATCTCATAATTCCGGATGATTGGCAGTGCAAACCGCTGTTCATTCTTCATGTGGTTTGTCTGATACTCCTTCAGTTTAAACATTCTGACTCTTGGCAGCTATCGTCAGACATCAGAGACTTTGTTGCCGAGGATCTGTTCCATGAGATCCAGTTAGCTTTGCTGAAGAGTTCAGAGTTGACGAGTCCCAAATGTTTGGTCTGCATTCATTTGGATATAAAGTGCCTTGCATTTGGTCAGAAGTTGGGAGTCAACTTCATGTCTGGGCTGTTTCATTCTTCAGTACTTATCCTCTTCTGCCCTTGTTAGTGAAACTCTTCAGCACATTTGAACACACCAAGTTTACTGACAGACCCACGCTCACCCTCTGAGCCCCAGCGTGCAAACTGTGGCTGAAACTGTGAAGATGGTTCTGGAGCTGAATGGACCAAAGGCACATCCTGAGAGCGATGTTGTGAAGTCAGTGTCCGTGATGTGTTGATTTCCTGTTGTTCGGTCGTTTTTGATGATCCTTCAAAATTACAGGATTGTAACCGAAGCCAGAAAGTGTACAGTCGCCACAAGGTGGATTTGAAGACTCCAAACCCAGATATTTCTTTATCCAGATCCAGCTTGTCGCATTGGAGAAGTGGTTGACTCCCATGAGCGAGATGATGGAAGTTGAGAGGCAAGCTCTCCAGAAGAATGTCCCCTCTGGATCAAGGCAGTGGCTTCTCAAGAAAGTGTTTCAGTTTCTTTCTCCAGATGATCCCTCAGCAGCCAGTACCAACTGAGTGATGTGGTTGAAAGGTGTGGCTGGAGTGGGCAAGTCTTGTTGGAGTATACCACATTGGTAGTCCTTTATTCAAGATCCTCTGACCCGTTGGTACTCCTCTGAGGTTATTTCAGCACTGTCTTAAACCTACGACACATCAGTGATCAATCTACGACATCAGACACATGCGACACACCAGTCACCACTTTGACACACCGCTCGCACAGTTTTACCCCCAACTACAACACGTGAGTCGTAGACCCTCAGTGGCTCAATACCCTCGCAAAGTTTATGTACGCTCGAGGGCGAACTCCAACTAGTCTGTGATGGCCGCCATGCTCTCCAGGAGCTGCAGGCCTGGGATGCTTGATGGCTTGTTCTTTTGCAAGCATGACGACGAGCATTGCGCCTGCAACCTGGTCCTCACCCTGGTGTTTGGTCTTCCAAAGTTCAGTCTTCAGTTTGGCGAGATTCAGCTTCAAATTAAGCAAAGCAATCCAGATACCCTGTCCAGATCTGTGTCTGAGATGATGAAAGTACTGCTCGTTCCGCCATTGAAGAAGCTTATTGATTCCAAGAAACTGGCTGTGCCTGCTGTTCCGGTTGTGGATGGCTTGGATGAATGTGGTGCCATTAACAAAAGGAACGAGATTCTGTTAGGGTTTTCAGGAGCTGAACAGGAAAATGTGAAGCTCTTGGAGACTGGGCCTCCTGAAGAAGATAATATTGCAAGGGCTTTTGAGAAGATTCCAGTTGAGGAGATTGAGCCCACTGCTGAAGAGAACATGCAGGACAAGATTGACTTCACAAGAGACTTCCTCAGGTCCTTGAATTCTGAGTCTCATGTGGTTGATGAAGGATCCAAATTGCTTGTATCAAAGGCCTCTGGGACTTTTGTCTCACTTGTGACTGATTTCTCATAACGGAAGAAATCGGTGAGTGAAGAAATTCACACTGAAGCAAATTGAGAATCTCCCTGAGGTGACAAGATGGATGGCATGTATGTATGACAGGATATTATTTGGAATGATTCAGGCTGTAAAGTGAAGTCATTTAGAATCGCTCTTGAAATCTGTGTTGTCCATCATTGTTCTTGTGTATGAACCATTGTTTCTCTGCTAGACACAGAAAAACCTGAAGATGTGAAGTGATGCATCTGTATGCTTGATTCAATACTTGTGCTTGATGGTTCCACAAAGAAGATCAGGATTTTCCATAAGGCTACCTGACAATGCCATCAAGGTGCACACTTTCTGTTCTGTTGCAATTCAGAGTTGGCAAACCAGTGCATAAGTGCAATGAACGAGAACTTACTTTCAACATGTTTGATCTGCCCATCTCAGACTTTGATCAGAAACTCCTAATTTTGATGAAAGGGTTGCAAAACGAGTTCCTGAGCATGTCAGATATGCAGTGAAGCACATTTCCAAGCACTGTTTTGATTCCTCTGTGAGACTGTACTCTCTAACTCCTCACCTAGGGCTATAGGTGGAAACTAGAGCATGGACCTAAATACCAATCCTGCTAATGAAAAGGGGCAAAAGGAGGGTGTCTAGGGGCACTAGACAGAAAAGTGTAGTTGGAGTCTTAAAAAGCCCAAGAAAAACACAAATAAATCTCTAACACAAAAGAGGGGTTTCTCACACCAAAGCATGAAACAGACACAATCACAAAAGAAAGCATAATCCTCTGGTCCAAGACACAGAAGGGTTTCATCTGGGGCACAAGGCCAAAGCCAAGTTAGACCAGAGACAGAACCGACTGGATCAGTAAGACTGACTGAATCAGTAAGGGGAGTGACAAGCCACCGCAACCCATCAAAAGAAACAACAAAAGAAATAAACAACAAGTCAAACCCTGAGTTGGAGGGGGTTGGAGAGACAAAGGGCAGACACAAGGAACAGTTAGTGTGCAGAGGTGCCTGTTGAACCAAATCAGAACTGTTTTCCACTTAACAGCACCAGACACAACTTGTCTCACTCCAAGGACAATTTTGACATGGGCACAAGCCTAATCTGACTTATCCCTACCCTCTGTCTTTATTCACAGCTATTCCCCACTCTTACAATGACCTCCCTCAGACTTCTCCATTTTCTTGTTTCTGTGTTTGTCCCCTTCTCCTTTTATCATTGTGGAAAAACCTTGTCAACAGACACTCAAGACTGAACCCTCCACCACCTTGCCACCGCCTCCACCACCTTCCCTCTGCCAGATTGACGGCAGATCGTTGTCAGATCGTCAGAATATCATCAGATCGATGTCAGATTGACTCGTCAGATTGACTCCAGATTGCAGCCAGATTCCCTCCAGCGATTGCTGGCCTCGCCTTCCAACCAGACTGCAATCACCCCCTTCAACACCACAACCACATCACAACCTTTGGGCTGAATTGGGATTGCTGCCCCTTTTTCATGAGCAGCCCACCCCTCCATGTTCTTCGGCACCCATGCTGATCAACGCGTATTGACGATCACCACTCAGCCAGACCCCACTATTGCCCCACTCACTGAACTTGACATCCTACGCTTCACCTCCACTTGCAACCTCACCATCCAACAGCAGCCCTTGCTCTCAAAGGACCAGACTTCTTACTTGCTCTGCCTTATGCATCCTTTGTCAGACAAACAAGCTGCCTGTCTTCAGACCACATACCCACACATTAATTTTTCTTACACCTGTCGACTACCAGCTGCCGCCACAGAATTCACCAACGAACCTGCCAACCAACTCATCCTCCAACACCTGGCTCCTGGAACTACTGGAAAAAATTTTGATGAGCTGAAGGACTCCCTGCAATCACCTCTGCTTTATCTCCCTGTGGCTCCATAATGGCTATTCATTTTTCACACCACCAGCTTTCCGCCTCCACATCTGCCACAGTTCTTTTGACAGCCCTCCTCGCAATCCCCCTCAGTTCATAACAATTATGGGCGCCAGCGTCACAATTCGACCACTGGAACCTTCTGCAGAAAACCAGCAGGGAATCAGTGATGAAAAGCAACACACAGCCGTCCTTTATAACATTCGTCACTCCACAAGTATCTATGACCTTGAGCCCATCCAATATGTGTTTGGGTGCAAGTCAATTCGCATTCCAAGATTCTTCAACTCAGCAAAGGGCACTTCTGGCCTTTTGTCATCTGCCCACTTTGTTTTTACAAGCTGTGCATTGATGCTGCAAAAAACTAACCAATCAGTTGTCTTCAATGGCCGTGCCCTCCCATTTCACCCACTCCAAAAGGAAGATTTCACTCCCTTCCCCTGCTGTCGCCATTGTGGAATCTCCAACCATACCTCCCAATTTTGCAAAACTGGCTGCCCCTCTGGCTCCCTCCTTAACCAAGCCACTTCAGCAGATTCCAAAGACAACAGATGGACTGAACAACTTTGGCAGCAAGTTCGCAGAGGCTGATTGGATGGAGGTGAGTGATGTCACCCCCCCATGCAGCTTTCTTGGGTATGAGGAAGATGGAGGAAGATGCCCAAGAGTCCAGGATGTCAAGGAAGAGAAAAGAGTGAATGATAAGGGAGGAGAAGAATGCAAGAGCATCAGGACCAGCTGTGAGGAGGAGCTCTCTGGAGATTTCAGAGGGGCCTGGGGCTTTGTTTGAGGCAAGAGATGTGAGAGTGTTTTCGATGTTGTTGGCAGAAGGGGGCAGCATAACCTTGGAGAAAAGATCTGGGGGGGATGTGAGGATGGGGTTGCATCTCAGAGTGAAATGGAGAGGATGGTGGGAAGGGAGTGAGGGTACGAGGGCAAAACCAGTGTTCAATCTGTTGTTGGCAGATACCAGGGACAAGTTTGGGATCGTGGGTGATTGAGGGACCTTTGTCAGTAGTATAGTGAATGTGGTCAATGCTGGAGTTGCTGCATATGGTTAAGGATGTTGTTGAGGACAGTCTTCATCTTGCAGAAGAGAAAAGGTTGTGTCTATGTGTGAGAGCTGTGGCAATGTCCTCCATTTTGTGCTTTTCTGCTGCCTGGCATTGGGCATGGTAGATGGCCTGGCGATGGCGGTTGAGGGCGGGGAGTAAAACATCACGATAGTCAGTTGTGCCAAAGAAGCGGGCTTTGTACTGAGATTGGATGTGGGACAAGAAGGAGTAAGACTGATCTGCACCCCATTCAGATGGGGTCAAAGGAATGGAAGGGAAGATGTTAGCCAGATCATGCGCAGGGTCTTTGGCAAGTGCCCACAGTTTCTCTACTTTCCAACGTGCAACGAGAAATCGTTTGGTGCAGCAATCTATCTTTGGCGCTGCTGAGGAGGTTCCCTTGTGAGGAAGGAACTTTTTGCCAAGCTGAAGCAGCAACTTGTGAAATGATGTGGAGAGTGTGTCAAGGTGGCTGACAAGGAGTGATGCACGTTCTGGGGAGGGGTATTGAAAGGGTAGGGATGGAGAACAGAGGAACTCAAGCTCAGAGGGGAGAAGAATGCTGTCCAAGGCTGCAAGGGCTGCTGAGAGGGGGGCAAGCTCAACTGAGACAGCTGATATGTAATTGTCCAGTTGCTCTTCTGAAGCTTCCAGGGGTTTGATGACCTGCCGGCACAGAGGGGAGAAGGGAAAAGTGTGGAAGGGGGAGGAAGCATGGATTATGCTGAAGGGGAGGTGGTCTGAAGTGTCAGTGAGATGGGGCTCTTCAAGTGGAGAAGAAATTTAGTTTCAGTGACGTAGCCAAGAGCAGGTGGTGGGAGCCAAATGCTGTCCAAATGAGAGGAGTAGGAGCCAGCAATGTGTGTGTACGAGGGTAAGTCTGGGTGCAGGTGCCGAAAGGAATCAACAAAGCCTTTCAGGGAGAGGGCGGGGAGGAACCTGTGGCAGGAAGGAGGTGTGGGGGCTCTGGTGGAGTGGTCAAGGGGGTCAGTGATGGCATTCCAGTCACCAAACCAGTAGGCTTGGTGGGGTGAGGTGGAGTCAGATGAGGCAAGAGAGTTGCACCATTTTTGCAAGTCAGGGAGTTCCTCAGATTGGGGGTACAGCAGGCCAGTAAATATTTTGCAGGAGGATGGAGCGTCGAACAAAAGATAAGGTGAGGGGAATGGCACAAGTTCCAAAGTGGGAGACATCAGTGATGTGTGGTGCCAGGGAAGATGAATTGAGTGTGTGGCCTCTGTGTCAGAGCAGCCCGTTTCTTGAATGGCAAGGATGGTGGTTTTGGTGTGATCGAGCCAGTGGAAGATAGATGCAGCCTTGGTGGGGAAGGCACGACGGATGTTCCAAGTCGCAAAGCGAGGGAGGGGTGGTGGTGTTGGGGGTGGTGTGCTAGACACAGGGCTAGTTGCATAGCTGACTAAGGGGTGCAGGAAGTCCTGCTAATAATGTCTCTGTTTTTTTTTCTTTTTCTTTTTTTTTGGAGAAATAAGAGTGATATCAATAGCAAAGGGGCTTTCACAAAAGAATGAAGGAGAATGAATAAGGATATTGGTCAAGTTGAGGCAGCGGTCCTGGGTTTTGAGGCAGTTTTTGGGCAACTTTGGGGGCAGTTCTGTTGGGAGGAGTTGAAGCGGAACTGGAGGCGTTGGCCAGGGCAAGAGCAGTGTGGGTTGAGCGTGTGGTGACAGCTGATCGAGCTGGGAGAGTAGTAGAAGAAGGTTCAGCTGAGGAACAGCCGTCAAGGTCCTCATCAATCGGGTCATTGTATTTCAACCATTCTTCAATTTGCCTGGAGGCGGGAGCTGAGGAACTGGGTGGTTGTGTCCACTGCAGTTGTCCAATTGTGCAGTGAGTGGCTCCAGTGTGGTGACTTGCTGATTTAGGTTGTGGATGGTGCCAGCAAGTCTCTGAATGTTGTGGACCACCTTTGCTAGGCTGTGTCCCAGTGCTGCAGGAATTGGCTCAAGTTGGGTAAGCTGTGTGGTGGGTTTTTGGATGTCAGTGCGTACTGAGGTCTGATGCTCTTTCAGCTCTGTGGGCAAGGAGGTCTGTTGTGTGTGAAGCTGTTGCTGGATGTTTTCAAGGACCTTCAAAATTGACTGCAGCTCTGGAGGAGGGACAGAAGTGGGGGCAGGTGGGACAGGTGGGGAGTTGTGGTGTCAGGAGGGGCCTGAGCTGTCTGGCTGTCTTTTTCATATCTCTTCCATCCTCTCTTCTCACAATGTACTCCTTGGTCACAACTTCTCTGCCCTCGCTCTTCTCCTGACCCACCTCTCCACCCTGTATGCTACGCCTTTGACCTTGCCAATTCCACTAAACAGCCCTTATACCTTCTCCTCAATGACGTTAAGAAAGCTTTTGACAGTGCCCCTGTTGCTGGCCTCATTGCCTCCTGGGAACGTCTTCACCTCCCCTCTTCTTATGTTTGCATCAGTGTCAATTCCCAAAGTTGTTTTCGCTCCTCTGTCTTCGCAGCTTTTGGCCCATCCCCTTCCTTCCCCATTGGCACTATGATTCAGCAAAGCTCCCTTGAGGGACCCCTTGATTGGAATATCTTTTGGGACCCCATTCTTTGTGTTCTTGATCGTTGTACCACTGGTTTCGTTTTCTCAGTTCCCACCCCTTGTAACTTTCCTGTCCAATTCTTCAACCACCCACCCCCTGTTTCTGTTACTGGCTTTGCCCTTGTCGACAACAGCAACACCCCCTCTAGCACCTTGGAGGTTTCGCAGCTCCAGGCCAACCTCCTCTTTGAGTACCAGGAACATAACAACATCAAGTCTGACACCAAGAAAATCTTAATCTCCACTGTCAACACCCCCCGATCAGCACCAACCACCATCAACTGGGGCACCACAGTCCTTCCCATCCACCCGCCAAACACCACCTTTTGACACCTAGGAAACCACTTCACAGCAGAGAGTATGAGCTCAGCAGCATGGCAGCCAATCTTTTCCACCACTTCCAATTTCCTCGACATTATCAAACACAAAAAGATGGGTGATAAAATTGCTTCTTACCTCATCCGTAACGTTCTCCTCCCACATGTCTGCTTTCTGTGGAAAACTGCCATTCTCCTCCCCTGTACTTTCCTCAACAACCTCACCACACTCTGTCGCAAAACTTTCAAACACCTGGTTGGCTACTGCACCTCCTTTCCCAACACGCTCCTCCATCACCCCATGCCAAAAAGGTTCTACACCATTGACACCCTCAAGTCTACCATGATGGGCTCTATTGTCGATGCCACCATGCTTTGGAAACCACAGAGCATGTCTGGCAATGCCCTGCAGCTGCTGACGCCATTACCATGATTCGCAACGCCTTTGCTGAAACTCTTTCCTCCTCTGATCCTCCTGCACCTCATGGTCGCTCTCCTCCCCAAGCCCATCCCATTTACTGGCTCTCCTGCCCTGAATTTCTCTTTGATCATCAATCTTGTATCCACAGCTGTCGCAAGACTCGTTGCCACCTCCTTGCCACTACGTCCCCATCACTCTTTTCGTCCCTCCACATTTCTGGCAGTCTGACTCACTCTACACCTCAGGTTCCTGCAAATAGGCCATCTCCAGATTGTTTACATTCAAGATTTGACTCTCAGAATGTTTGCTTGGCCAGTTATCCTTCACTTTCAGTTCCAACCCTACTGTCCTTTTTTTTTACCCAGCATTTGCCCCTCTGACTATAAACTTTGATGCTGCCTTCTCCAACCTTCCCTTTTGGGAACTCTGACTTAGGCTTTGCCTACTTTGACTTCTATCGCAACATATGTTACTCATTCTTTTCCTCTTCAACTCTCTCTTCGAGAACATTGCCCCCTCACCTCTCCAGTTACAACTACTAATTCTCTTCAACCACCAAATCCCCCAGTCATCTTCCCAATTCCCTCTTCTTTATCTCTATCTTTTACAACTATGGCCCTATGGGGTCACTGCTCTTGCAGCCCCCAACTTGCCGCTTCCTACCCCTTGAAACCTCACTCACTACAACTTAATCATTTACCTGGCTTTTGCCCCTCTGACTATAACCGTTGATGCTCCTCCAACCTTCCCTTTTGCGAACTCTGGCTCAGCCTATGCCTACTCTGACTACTATCACAACGCATATTTGTTCACCTTTCCTCTTGAACTTCCATTTGGGCTCTTGCCCTTCTGACCACAACTCTTGTCCTTGATCTCCCCACTGGCTCTTGCCCCTCTGACTATTACTCTTTCTTGATCTCATCAACTCTCTCTTTGAGAACTTTGTCCCTCAACCTTTCCATTTGCAATCTATCTTTGGCACTGCTGAGGAGGCTCCCTTGTGAGAAAGGACCTTTTTGCCAAGCTGAAGCAGCAACTTGTGAAATGATGTGGAGAGTGTGTCAAGGTGGCTGACAAGGAGTGATGCACGCTCTGGGGAGGGGTATTGACAGGGTGGGGATGGAGAACGGAGGAACCCAATCTCAGAGGGGAGGAGAATGCTGTCCAACGCTGTGAGGGCTGCTGAGAGGTGGGCAAGCTCAAGTGAGACAGCTGGTGTGAAATTGTCCAGTTGCTCTTCTGAAGCTTCCAATGGTTTGATGACCTGCTGGTGCAGAGGGGAGAAGGGAAAAGTGTTGAAGGGGGAGGAAGCAAGGATTATGTCGTTGAAGGGGAGGTGGTCTGCAGTGTTGGTGAGATGGGGCTCTTCAAGTGGAGAAGAAATGTTAGCTTCAGTGACGTAGTCAAGAGCAGGTGGTGAGAGCCAAATGCTGTCCAAACAAGAGGAGTAGGAACCAGCGGTGTGTGTAAGAGGGTAAATCTGGGTGAACGTGTCAAAAGGAATCAACAAAGCCTTTCAGGGAGGAACCTTTGGTGGGAAGGAGGTGTGGGGGCTCGGGAGGAGTGCTCAAGTGAGTCATCACCAAGCCAGCAGGCTTGGTGGGGTGAGGTGTGATGCTCTCTCAGCTCAGTACGCAAGGAGGTCTGTTGTGCGTTGAGCTGTTGCTGGATGTTTTCAAGGGCTTTCAAAATTGATTGTTGCTCTGGAGAAAGGACAGAAGTGGGGCAGGTGAGACAGGTGGGGGAGCTGTGGTGTCAGGAGGGGCCCGAGCTGTCTGACTGTTGTCTTTGGAATCTGCTAAAGTAGCTAAGGAGGGAGCCAGAGGGGCGGCCAGTTTTGCAAGATTGGGACGTATGATTGGAGTTTCCACAACAAAGACAACAGGGGAAGTGAAATCTTCTGAAATGTGAGGGCACAGCCATTGAAGATGACTGATCGGTTAGTTTTTTTGCAATATCAATGCATGGGTTGTAAAAGCAAAATGGGCAGATGATGAAAGGCCAGGGGTGCCCTTTGCTGAGTTGACGAAGCCTGGAATGCAAACTGACATGCTCCCAAACTCATATTGGATGGCCTCAAGGTTGTAGATACTTGTAGAGCAACAAATGTTATAAAGGACAGCTGTGCATTTCTATTCATCAGTGATTTGCCACTGATTTTCTGCAGAAGGCTCCAGTGATGCCAGCACCCATAACTGTTATGAACTGTGGGGGATTGCAAGGAGGGCTGTCAAAAACAACTGTGGCAGAGGCAGAGGCGGAAAGCTGGTGGTGTGCAGAATGAATGGATGTAATGTAGCCACACAAGGATAAAGCAGAGGTGATTGCATGATGCAGTGAGTCTTTCAGTTTATCAAAGTTTTTTCCAGTAGTTCCGGGAGCCAGGTGTTGGAGGACAAGTTGGTTGGGGGGTTTGTTGGTGGATTCTGTGGCAGCAGCTGGTGGTTGACAGGTGTAAGAAATTTAATGTGGGGATGTGGTCTGAAGACAGGTGGCCTGTTTGTCTGACAAAGGATGCAAGAGGAGGAGCGAGTAAGAAGTCTGGTCCTTTGAGAGGAAGGGCTGCTGTTGGATGGTGAGGTTGCAAGTGGAGGTGAAGTGTAGGATGTCAAGTTCAGTGAGTGTGGGGACGGCAGGGTCAGGTTGAGCGGCAATTGTCAAGATATGTCAAGGGGCATGAGTGCCAAAACACAAGGAAAGGGGAGGGCCACTCATGAAAGCAGAAGCGTTCTATTGTGTTGCAATCTGACAATCAATAGGTCTCTTTAAAAGCTCTTCCTTGGCTAGTTCATTGGTTTTACCTTTACATAAAGTGCCCCCATCAATCACAAACAACCACTCTATTCCAATATTTGAATACTTATTCTTACTTTCAAAACTCAGCTTGCACGACGTTAATAGTACTTCAAAAGTTTAATACAGCTCCTTTGGGGTGCCTGATTATCCATATGTCGCAGCGTGGTGGTAAGGCATAGCCGCCCATATCTTTAGGGAAACTCAATTCTGCCTCCGCAGCCGGTCCCTCTCCAATGATTGGAGGCTGCCGGAAGCGACCACGGCTTTAGTGGATGAAGCGCTTTTTTTTCGGCAGGTTTGTCTCCCCCTCCTTCCTTTTTTTTTCCTTCTTCTTTTTTTCTTTTCTTTTTTTTGGATTGGAAATGAAGACAGATGGTTTAATTTGTGCAGTGCCGTGAATGCCGAGCGAGATGGAGAAGGAAAAAAAAAAAGAGAAACGAAAAAAACAAAGAAACGAAAAATTGACGGATGTTCCATCGGACGAGACTGGCGCGCCAGCAGCAGCAGCAGCTCGAGCCGCAGCAGCAGCAGCAGCAGCAGTCGGCGGCCGTGCAGCCGTCGCCGTGGTGGGGCTGGTTGGCCAAGGGCGGCGGCGGCGGCGGTCGGTCGTCGTCCTCGCCGTCGTCCTCGTCGTCGTCGGCGGTAAAGAGCAAACGCGAGTTTCACCCGGTCAAGGAGGATTCGCTGTACGTCTTGCCGTCGGGCGGCGAAGAGGTGTCGAGGCTGAAGCTGCAGGTAAACATATTCATATTTATTTGTGAGGCTTCCCTCCCCCCCCAAAAAAAAATGAAGATGGTAGAGTCGACGGAGTCGGTGTGTGAGAGCCAGCGAGAGTGTGAGAGAGAGATAGAAAGAGGAGAGCGCTACCCAGGGTTGTTGTTCTCTGTCTCTCTCTCTCTCTCTCTCTCTCTCTCTCTCTCTCTCTCTCTGTCTGCACCGCGTAGGATTTTGCGGTGACCCTGAGCTCAAAATTTTCTCTCTTTTCCAATTTTTTTTTTCTTTTTTTTCGTTCTGTTCTCTGCCATCGGTGTTAATTTGGCCGCGAGACAAAAGCCAAAAACCTCATGGTTTTGGGCAATTGCGAATTTACTTCCAAATCGATCCCGCGCGGGATCGGGGAGGAATGTGCCGCTGACCAACTGACTGACTGGCCTGACTGGCCTGACTGACTTCTTTGCCAACCCAACGAACGTCACACACCACTTCACAACGCACCCAATCAAATCAAATCAATCAATCCGATCGTCAACAATAATGCGGAAACAAATCCCCAAAAAAAAAAAAAAAAAAAAAAAAAAAAAAAATACAACATCACCACCAACAAAAAACGCACACTCACGCAGCACATTATCGTTCGCAGCGCATTCGGCGGCGCGCTCTTCCACCCGCACGACCGACTGCACGCGCTCTTCTCCGCGACGTCGTCGTCGCCGGCGACGGCGGCGGTGGTGGCAGGGCCGGTGGTGCGCGTGCTGGACATGGGCTGCGGCTCGGGCGCGTGGGCCGCCGACGTCGCGAAGACGTACCCGGGCGTCGAGGTCGTCGGCGCGGTGAGTTTGCGGGCACGGCGTCGCCACATCCCGCATTTTTTCCCCTGTTATTTTTCTTTCTGTGGTCGGGTGCATCTCTCTCCGCCCCCGTTGAGCTTATCACATTTTCTTTCGTTTCTGTAAAAGGACATTGTCGACGTCGTGAGCGAAAAGTCGCTTCCGAACTTCACGTTTGAGATTCAGGACGTCGTGAAGGGAACCTCCTGTACGTTTGTTTAAAAAAAGGCAATCCCCCCGTTCTATTCCAAAAGCTGACCCCCCCAAGTTCCCGACAACCATTTTGATTTCGTATACCAGGTGCGACTTTCGATTAGGGCGAACCGGCCAAGAAATAATTCCAACCCCATTTATGACAACTAGCGGCTGCTTTTCCTCGCGATCCCACACAGCAAGTGGCCCGACGTGGTCAAGGAGCTGAAGCGCATCACAAAGCCGGGGGGCTACGTCGAGCTTGTTGAGGTTTTTTTGTTATTACAAATCTTGCCTTTCCCCACGCTGTTTCGACCCGCTTCCTTCATGCTAACTTCCAAACAACAACAAAAACAACAAAAAAAATTATGAATCTAAAAACAAGACCGGCATGCTGGCCATCGACATGGGACCCAAGCTCGAAACCCTCGTAACGATGGTAAGAGAACTGCTCTTTGCGCGCGGGCTGGATCCCGAAGTCAGTTGAGTGTGTTTTTGCTACCCTTCGCTATTTTTTATTCATTACAGTTCCACAATGAATCGCCTTTTTCACCATACAACCCCTCTTCCCTTTCCCTCTTCTTGCACACTTTTTTTTCTTTGTTAAATCAAACCAAAAAAAAAAAAAACAAAAAAAAAAATAAGGTCTCCACCTCACGGACCACGCGATCGCAGGCGGCCTCGTCGACATTGAGGAGGGCATCGTCTCGCTTCCCGTGAGTTTCTTCGAATTGCCTTTGTCATTTCATGTCACACCTTGTGTTCTCGCCCCCAAAACGAAAAACAAAGAACGCTCACGCTCAAACCCACACACACACACCCAACACGCACCCCATGCACCACGCACACACAGGTCGGCTGGGGCGGCCCGCTCGGGCAGCTGGCCAAGATCAACGTGACGGGCGTGTTCAACGGCAGCAAAGGGTTCGTGGTCAAGGCCGGCAACGTGACGGACGCCGAGTTTGACGCGCTGGTCAAGGGCGCGATGGACGAGTCTGGAAGTGAGTTTTTTTTTTTTGTTTTTCGTTTTTTTTTTGTGCGCTCTTTGCTGGACGCTGAATCGGTCCCACTCTTTCCAAAAAAAAAAAAATAAAAAAAATAAAAAATATACACACAAAAAAAACAAAAACGAAAACAAAACAAACACAACCCCCTCACAAATGGCTTGCCTCTGCAAAAATACAGCTGAAGACTTTCGGCCGTTCTATCAGATGGCGTATGCGTCGGGGCGAGTGGATAAATGATTCTCACTTTCTTTTTTTGTCGACCGCAGCCTGTCTCCCTCGGTGTTTCTTTTTCTTCTCGTGTGGTTGCTGTGAATAGACGAACGTTTGAAATAAATACAGTAAGAGGAAGGGCAGGGCTATTTGGCTTGCTTGTGCGACTAAAGGCCTGCCCTTTCTTCTATTATCATATCTTCCTCTTTTTGCAACCATTGTTTGGAACCGGCCGCCAGGTGTGCGTCAAATGAAGGTGGCACAGCAGACGGGACTGCGTCGTGAGTGACGGCGGAAGAGGACAGAACGGGAGACAGAGGATGGAGACAGAGGGATCGAAAGTCGACAGACAAGGACCAAGACAAAATGAGAAAAACAAATTTTTTTCCTATTTTTTTTTTTTTTTTTTCATCACTCGATCGAGGATTACTAATATTGGTCATGTTGTTTATTTAGTACTGTTTCGAACAATCACACAAATAATATTTTACCAAAAACAACGACGCACACACGCATGTCATTGCTCAAGCGGCTGTCGGCGTCGGCTGGCTGGATCACGCCGCCGCCGCTTCCTCCTCAGTCATCAACGCCCGCCACCACCACGGCTGCTCCCGACGACGGCCGCGGCGGCACTACCACTACCGCAGCTGCCAACGACCCCACCACCGCCGCCGTCCTCAACGTCGGTATCCTCGGCGCCGCAACCATCGCCCCCGCCGCCTGCACCACGCCGCTCAAGCTGCTCCCGTCCGTCGGCCGCGCCTACGCCGTCGCCGCCCGCTCGCCCGCCCGCGCCCACAAGTTTGCCCGCGCGAACGGCGTCGGCGTCGTGCACGACTCGTACGACGCCTTGCTCGCCGACCCCCGCGTCGACGCCGTCTTCGTGCCGACGCCCAACGGCCTGCACCACAAGTGGGCCGCGGCGGCGCTGCGGGCCGGAAAGCACGTGCTGTGCGAGAAGCCGCTGACCGCGAACGCGGCGCAGGCGCGGGACCTTGCGCGGGTGCTGCGCGAGGTCAACGCGGAGCGCGCGGCGAGCACGCCGCAGCCGCAGCCGCCGCTGGTCGCCTTTGAGGCGTACCACTGGTGCACGCACCCCGTGGCGCACCATTTCCGCGGCATGCTGCGCGGCGAGGTGGACGGGTGGGACGTGGGCGCCGTGCGGAGCGTGCAGGTGACCATGTGCATCCCGGGCATCGGGTTCGCGGCCGACGACATTCGGTTCCGGTACGAGCTGGCGGGCGGCGCGCTCATGGACCTGTGCTACGTGGTGCACGTGGCGCGGTTTGTCGAGGACGCGGCGAGGACGAGGGCGACGGGGACAAACAAAAACAACAACAACAACAACAATAACAACAACAACAACAACAACAACAACAACAACAATAACGATAACGACGAGATCGAGGTCCTGTCGGCCACGCCGACGCTCAGCGCGACGGACGCGCGGGTGGACACTGCGATGGAGGCCGACATCTTGTTCAAGGGGTCCGGGGTCACGGCCAACCTCAAGTGCAACCTCAAGGCGAGCCTTCTGGGGCTCAACATGTCTGCAACGGTGACGGGCGAGTCTGGCGCGACGCTGACGTGGACCAATTTCATCTTGCCGTCCGTGTACCACGCGTTCGAGTTCAAGGATGCAAACGGCGGCAACAAGAAGACCAAGAAGGAGTACGGGCTGGGCGGGGACGCGCACATGACGACGTACTGGCACCAGATGAGGCGGTTCCTTGCGGCGGCGCGCGGCGAGCTCGCGCCGGCCGACTACAAGGAGGCCGGGCTGACGCCGCTCGAGGACTCTGTGGTGACCATGTCGGTCATTGACGACATTTACCGCAAGGCGGGCCTCCCGCTGCGCGAGTGATTGGAGAGTGAGCGAGTGAGTGTGGGCAGCGATGAAAGGGGTGGTCGTTGTGGGGAAAGAAGTTGAGCGAGAGAGAGCAAGAGAGAGCGTGTGTGTGTATGAAAAAAAAAAAAAAAAAAAGAAACAAAAACGAACAGCAGTCTATTCACATTCATTTCCTCTCAACTATGTTCAAGAAGCCCTTTACTACAAAGAGGTGAGCGAGTAGTAGTACCGAGGGAGGGGATGGAATCGACTAAATAGTGCATGGAGGGAGAGATCCGCCGTTTCTGGTCGTCTCTCATTCAGATGAGCGCGCGCGGCACCCTCTCGCTCTTGTCTCACCTGCAATGTTGATGATGGGACGGGGCAGGTGGTTGTTGGACGCTGTCGATCATGTTCCCATGGCTTCCCCTCGCCGTTACCCTTTCCCACACACACGCTGGACCCCTACGCCACAACCCCCCCTCTAATCCGCATATGCTCACGCGCCCCCCCCCCCATCAGCCAGGCTGCCGTGCGCTCGTCAGACCGGCGCAAGCTGCGCTCCGAAGTGCTAACCACCTTCCCGCTCGTCTCCGAGGACGCCCTCGCCCCGCTCCTGCCGGGCGCAGCAACATCCGCTGGCGCCGGAAAGCACCCGCAGCCCCACCACGCTTCGTCGGCATCGTCATCTTCGTCGTCATCCTCCGCCTCCTCCTTCTCCTCCTCCGCGCCCACCGAGCTCGCCGCGTGGTCCATCACAACCCACGCCGGCGACGCCGCAACAGTGTACGCGCTGGACGGCCAGCCGACGTTCCTCCGCCTCCACGACCACCCGGCGCCGCCGCCCCCGCGCCCCATCGCCTCCTTCTCCTCCTCCTCCTCCTCATCATCTCGCGGCGGCGGCGGCGGCGGCAACGCAAAAACCAGCGGCAGCAAATCATCCACATCGGCGGGAGCGGCGACGGCCGGCGCCGCCTCCGCGGACGGCGCGCTGCTGCTCCCGACCGTGTACTGCCTGTGGCGTCTGCACGCCTCGACGACGGTGCTCCCCTGCGTGGCGACGAACCCGCACGTCCTAGAGCGTCTGGCCGGCGGCGCCGACCTGATGCTGCCGGGTGTCGACCGCCGGCGGTCGGCCGCGGACTGGGGGCCTGCCGGCGCCGCCGTCGCGGTGTGGGTGCGCGGCGTGGCCGTCGGCGTCGGCGTCGCCGTCGTGTCGCGCGAGGACGCGGAGCGCGCGGCCTGGGCTGGCCGCGGCGTCAAGATGGTGCACGTGCTCGAGGACGCGCTGTGGGCCGCCGGAGACCGCAGCGGCCCGCCACCGCCGCTGGTCGAGGATGGCGACGCCGACGCCGCCGCGGTGGCCGCGGCTGCGGCGGCCACGGCGGGAGCGGGGGATGGCGGGGGCGACGGCGGCAACGGCGAGGACGGGGAGTACGAGATTGTGGGTCCCGGGGAGGGGGACGAGGAGGCGTCGCAGGTGCAACTGGACGACGTGCGGTCGCTCGCGCCAACCGAGACGACCGACGGGAACGTGATCGCCGAGCTAGGAGTCGCAGACGAGATGGCATCGTCGTCGTCGACGACGCCCGAGGCCATGGACGCCCTCCTCGCCCAAACGTTCCTCTCCGCGCTCAAGCTGAGCGCGCCTTTGGCAGACCCGAAGCAGTTCCCGATCACGTCCAGCACGTTCTACAGCGCGCACATGCTGCCTTACCGGGCGGCGGCGCCCGGGGCGCCGCACCAGCCGCAGGTGCTGGACGTCAAACACTCATCGCACAAGAAGTTGTCAAAGTTTTTAAAGGCCATGGAGAAGAAGGGATACGTCAAGCTCAAGGAGCGCGCAGGCGACACTTTGGTCGTCGGCGTCAACTGGAAGCACCCGGAGATTGTCGCGTTCGTGCCGCCGCCGATGCCGAGGAAGGCGGCGGCCGCTGCATCCGCCGCGTTTGCGGCTGGCGACGGACCTGGTGGCAGCGGAGGCGCGCAGTCGTCTGCGTCGTTGTCGTCGTCGTCCGCAGCGGCCGGCTCCGCGGCGGGCGGGCCTCGCGCTGTGGTCAAAATCGTCGAAATGTACCGGCCCAACGGAAGCGTCTCGCTGCTCGTGGAAGGACTCGGGATCGAGTGAGTACTCACTCACTGTCCTGTCGTTGATTCCTTTTCTCCCTTCTTTCTCTTTTTTTTTTTTCTTCTTTTAGTGATTCTGATTACCTTCTTCCTTTTTCGCACAGCAAGGACGCGTACTTTTCGGCGTCGGAGATTCGGAGCGCATTGGACGGATACTACAAGGGAAACAGTCTGATTGACTCTGGGAATCCACGGTAATTTTTTTTTTCCCCCTCTGTCTCTCCATTTCCCCCTCTGTCTCCACCACACCCCCATTGTTAGAACCCCCATTCATTGCCCCTCCCACCCTTGAAAATTACACAACAGACTCATCAAACTCGACATTGCGTTGGCGCACACGATCCTCCGGAAGGAGGAGCGCGACGTGGACTACCTTGCGCGCGACGCGATCCTGACGCGGGTGCTGGAAAAGATGTCGCCTTTTTACGAGCTGACGCTACCGAACCAGCAGCCGACCATCAAGTAAGGGGGAATATTTTTTTCTTTCTTTTTTTTCTGTTGCCGCCTCCGTCGACGAGCCTACTTTTTTTGCTAAGATTATCTCTCCCTTGCACTCTGCGGCGAAAACCCCTTCCAGAAAGGGCCACATGAAGCCAATCACGCTCACGATCGAAAACCGGATGACGCGCAAGTCGGTCACGCGCATCGCCGGCGTTGAGGCGTACGGAATCGACCCGGAGGAGCTCGCAGGGATCCTGAAAACTCTGTGCGCCAGCAGCACGACGCGTGAGTTTGAACTTTGTTTTTTTCCCGCCCTCCCTTTTTCGTTAAGTTGATTTTATTTGTTTACGACGTGTGCAGTCAACGCCGTGGTGAGCGGGAAGGCGACGGGGTCGGTCAAGACGCACGAGGTGCTCGTGCAGGGGTCCAAAGTGCCCGAGGTGTGCCGGTGCCTGGCGGAGCGGTACGGCATCCCGTTCGGGTCGGACGAGAAGGGCGGCGGCGGCGGGTCGGGGTCGTCCGCGTCGTCGTCGTCATCATCAGCGGCGTTGTTCGGCGTGAAGGGTGGCAAGCAGAGTCGGTTTGTGGTGGTGATCGACAAGAGCTGATTTTGAGGGGGAAAAAAATGAATGAAATGGGGATCGAACACGCATGTTTGTTTTCTTTTTTTTTTTTTTTTTTTTTTTTTGTTGAGGCTGTTGGGTTTGGGATAACAGCTGGTTCAACAGCTGGTTCAGCACTGTTTGACGCGCGTTTGTTTGGGTGAGCACCGCCACCACACGCTGATTGGCCGGCTGTCACGCCACCAACGCCACAGCGTGCTTGCGAGTCGGAGAATTCTTGAAAGAATGTTGCATGTTAACCAACAAAAACACAAAACATGAAAAAATAAAAAGGAACAACGAGAACAAAGAGTTTTGTCTCGTTCATGGACGGCACTTGCACTTCCAAAGGGCTCTGTCTCCATCGGCTCACCCACCCAGCCACAGCGTCAAGTGGACGCTCTTCTTTTCGCTCTGTCTCCTCATGCCCTCCCTCCACGCATCTCCCCGCAATAAATACCAGCCGCCCAGCCTCCACCCACTCGCTCAAAGCCAGTCAGTCCAAGAAGAAAAGGAAAAGAAGAAAACTGCACCGCCTCCTGCCTGCCCCGCCTCCCGCCCCGCCTCGTCCTCACACCTGCCACCCCGCACCAAACCAACCCGCCACGCCCTGCCCAGCCCAGCCCTGCCCAGCCCCTTCAACCCTTCACACACTCAATACCTTCTTTCGGCCCATCGCATAGCAGCCACGACCCCCACTCCGTCACACCCCGACCCCGAGTCACCCTCCCACTCAGTCAACCGCTAGTACTCTGATCTCTCCTCCGCCAAACACACACTCTCTCACCCACACACTCTCACAGGTCCCCCCCACTTCTTCGCTTCCCCCACCCGCCCCCTTTCCCTTTGAATGTGGAACTTGCAAACGCCAATCATGCAGAACACGGTACTGGAATCTCGGGATGCCGCTGGTAGAGTAGTTTGGGGGTTGTGGGTGTTTGGGGGGGTGGTGGGTGGGTGCGGTGCGTGCATCGAATGTGCAGACACGATCAACGTTTCTTTCTTTCTTTCATATGTACATATATATATATATTTTTTTTTTTTTTGTGGTGTTGCCGATTCCCTTATCTTGGCTCTGACGCCACGGCCGACACCCCTCCGCCGTGATTTCCTCTTTTGCGTGTAACTAACCTCATTGCGTTCCATTCTTCGACCGCCAGGCGAGTCGTCCCCCAACAGCGTAGGCAACTCGACAATTGACGATGTTTGCGCTGCGTCGGATCTCGGCGCGTACGACCTCCACTACCACATTGCAAGCATCTTCATCGTTTTTGCCGTGTCCTTCATTGGCACCTTTGGCACGCTCCTGCTGGGTCGCGGAGGGTCCGGCAAGCGGCGAAACAGCGCAGCGGTGGCGCTGCAGCTGTTCAAGCTCTTTGGCATCGGCGTCATCGCCGGCACCGCATGGATCCACCTGCTCCCCGACGCCTTTTCGCAGTTTGGTAACCCGTGCCTCCAGGGCGGCTGGGCCTCGTACGGAACAGCCTACGTCGGCCTGTTTGGCCTTATCGCTGCGTTTGTCACGCAGATCCTCGAGACGTCGGCAATGAGCCACGGCCGCGACCACGACGAGCACCACCACGACCACAATCACGCGGACTTGCCCGCGCCGCTGCCCGCCTCGACCGCCGCAGCCGCAGCCGCCGGAGGCGCGGCCGACGCCGCCAGCACCGGCGGCTTGAAGCGCCCCGCGTCGACAAACACTTCTACCACCACCGCCAGCGCCCACACGGTCGGCGATGCCGCTGCCACCACGGCCGACGACTGCGGCGCGGTGCACCCATCGAGCGCCGACGGCGAGGCGGCGCTCACGTTTGCCGTTGTAGTCGACGCGTCGACCACCGCCGCGACGAGCATCGGCGCGACGTCGAGCGGCGCGGCGATCGACGCGATCCACTCGCACGCGACGCGGCGCGGGCTGTCGACTGCGATCCTGGAGGCCGGCATCGTGTTCCACTCGTTGGTGATCGGCCTGACGCTCGGCGTGACGGCGGACGATCAGTTTGCCGGTCTGCTGGCGGCGGTGTGCTTCCACCAGCTGTTTGAAGGCATGGCGCTGGGGTCGCTTCTGGCGGACCTCCAGGGCAAGTCGTTCGCGGAGCGCGCGGCGCTGGCCATCATGTACCCGCTGTCGACGCCCGTCGGCATCGTGGTCGGCGTCGCGGTGCACAACTCGTTCAACGAGAACGCGACGGCGCTGATCCTCGTGCAGGGCATCCTGGACTCGCTCAGCGCCGGCGTGCTCATGTACAACACGTACACGGAGCTCATGAGCGTCGAGGTCGTGCACAACCCCGTGTTTAGGCACTACTCGAAGCCGTTCAAGGTACTGTGCTACTGCGTCATGTACTCTGGTGCAGCCGCAATGGCCCTCGTCGGTATCTGGGCGTGATGCCCGGGGGGTAGGGAAGCGAAAGTTTTTGCTTCTTGGCTTCCTCTTGGCTTTGTGCGGTTGCTTCATTTTCTCTTTTTCGTTTTTCTCTCCACGTTGGGCATGTATATTTAAGGACGTCTTTCTTCCTTCCTCTTCCCGCGCCGCCGGCCCCCACGCCTCACACCTTTTGCTTCCTGCGCGCGTAAGAAGAACGCTGGGCGCGCGAGGGTTGGTAGTAATTTCACAATTGTTGAGCAAACCAATTATTCAAGTCCCCGATCTTTTGCCTTTTTTTTTTCTTTTTTTTTCTCAATTTTGGTCCCCTTCAGCCATCGATCCGTGGTTTGGGCGGCTCTCTCTTCTTACTTTAAAACGCGTTTTCCCATCGCCTTCTTTTCCTTGTATCTTTTTTCTTTCCCCTCTCCCACTCTCGCGACTACTTTTTTGGTGTGTTCTCTTTTTTTTCGATGGGGTCGCAGACCCACAACACGTGCAAGTCGCGCCACAAAAAAAAAAAATAAAAACAGAAAACGAAAACCCCACGAACACGAGCACGAAGGCAGAGACCGCAAAACACAACGGGAAAGGCCAAGTAGCTCTGAGGTGCACAACTCGTGAAACTCGCATCTTAGAAGACAAATCTGCCCCTACAACGGCGCCGCAGACAACGTGTTGTTCATTTCTTTGTGGTTGTAGTTGTCGATGTCGTTGTTGCTGCTCCAACTATTGTTACGTTGTCACTCGTTGTTCCGCTCATTTGGTGGCGCTGGGTGCCTTTCAGCGTTCCCCTAACTCACTGGCCCAGATGATTATGGGGGAGGGTTGGGGGTCAAAAATTGGCTGTACTTCTTCGTCTATTTGCATATTTATTTATTCTTTTTCGCACGGATTCTGATAGAGAAGGCATTTTTCCAGCTTTGCGATTGGGGAATGGGTGGTGAGGGGGAGGGGACGCTTACTTTTGCAGAAGGTAGACTCGAAAATGCCGGTTTTGGCCCTTGTGGGTGCCCCCTGTGTGAATTGAGGGAGCTGCAAGCAAAATGAAATCAGTCTTGTAAATATATAATTTTGGGTTTATCGTCCTGCTGCTGGTAAAAAGGGTCAAGATCCATTTGCGTCGTTATTTTCTTTTTTTTTTTTTTTTTTTTTGAAAAATTGTTTCCCTGGCGCCAAACACGGAGAGACGTGACCAGAGGAAAGAACGGGAAATGAGCGGGGAAGGCGGAGGGAAGTGTTGGGGAGGGGTGTTTTAGCGAGGAGTGGTGGCAGAGGCTAGCGGTCGATTAGCGTAAGAGTACGCGTAGTATAGAAGGAGGCGGACAGACAGTGAAGCCGGGCGAGAGGAAACGAGAGGGAGGGAGGGGGTGGGGGCTGAGGCAAACTAGCAAGAAGGCACGTTTAGGGATACAGGAAACAGCAAAAACGAAGTCAGCAACGAAGAGCAGAAAACGAGGTCGAGAGCTGGAGAGATAGAAAGAGATCTGTTTTTTTTTTCTTCTTTTTTTTTTCCTTCTTTGGTTACCGTGGCCGGAGGGAGGCGTATAAAATGAAAAGAGGGGGGCTTGAATTTCCTTTCCCCCACAGCAGGAGGGAAAAGCAGCTCCTTGAGGGAGAAGAGGAGGCAAGGGCAGCTAGTACGCGATGGACAGCACGCTGCTCTCGATAATCTCAAAGTTGTCGTCGGCCTCGTACCGGCCGGGGGTCATGTGGTGCATGGCCTTGATGCGGAGGGTGTACTCGCCCGCCGGCAACCTGATGAGCGTGCCCGTCGACGTCGCGGAGGCTGCGGGCGGCTGCGCGACGACAAACCCGGACCAGTACAAGCACCACCCAAAGTCGTGAAAGCCCACGCCGTACTGCACGTACTCTGCGCCGACCGTCTCTGGGAAATTCGCGAGCGCCAAGTACCCCTGGTTCTTGCCGTGCCCGATCCCGAGCCCGTCCAGGGTACGCTTCACCGAAGGGTCGGAACCGACGTACCGCGCCTCGAGGTACCCGAGCCGCGTCGTGCTGCCGAAGATCGTGCACGCCATCACCCTCCCCGTCGTCAGGTTCATCGCGGAGGGAAGCGGACTAATTGTCGCGGCGTCGTAAAACCCGGACGCACGCCCCCAAGTGAACGGCGCGTTGACCGACAGCACGGGCGCCTGCTTCCACGCGCCGACCATCCCGGCGTACGGCACCGTCACGACGGGCGCCGTCGCGTCCGTGCTGTTGATTCGGATGTACCCCGAGTAAATCGGGTACGGCTTGTCCGTCGCCGCGGCCGGCGGCGTGACCTTGACGTTCACCTTGACCGACGCCCCGGCGCCCACGACCGTCGTAAACACCCCCTCCTGCTTGTTGCCGAACCCGAGCGCCGCGTACCGCGCCGAAAACCCCGTGCCAGCCATCACCTGGATGCAGTCCTCGACCCCGTTGTACATCTCGACCGCCGCCGCCCCGACGTTGGTGAAGCTGTACGCCACCGCCCGGTCGTTGCCGTTCGTCAGCGTGAGCGTGTAGTGCGTCCTCGACGTAAACTCGGTGTCGTTCAGCGCCAGCGCCGACGGCGTCACCGCGGTCTTGGCCGTCACCGCCGCGTACACGTCGACGAGCCCGGCGCCCTGCAACGCCGCGGACGCGACCAGGTTGCTGTCGTAGATCCGCGCGGCCCGCGCCGTGTTCTGGAACGCGGTCCGCACCGCGTCGAAGCCGCCGGCCTTGCCGCCGCGCGACTGCACGTACAGCGCGACCGACCCGGCAAAGTACGGCGTCGCCATCGACGTCCCGCTGTACGTCGCGTACGGGGTACCGAGGGCTTGCTGCGCCATGGCCGACGGAGAGATGCTGGAAAACACCTTGCCGCCGATCGCGCCCAGGTCCGGCTTGATGTGGAGCTCGGCGTCGAGGCCCGGGGAGGAAAAGTACGAGACCGTGCCGGCGGTTGTGAGGGGCTCCTGCTCGTAGCTCATGATCACGCTCTTGGCTCCCGCGAGGATGGCGGCTCCCGCCGCTTCGGGGATGTAGGCGCCGGGGATGCCGTTGCTGGAGAAGGTGGCCAGGTTTTGGCCGTTGGCGTAGATCAGACAGCTCGTTGCCCCGGCCTTGATGGCGTTGCTGCATAAGCAGTTTGATCGGCCAGGGAGGGGAAAACAAATAAAATAAAAATTAAAAAAAGGCTCATCATTAGTTTGAAAAAGAGAAGTTTCCAGTAACCCACTTGCATCTCACAGTCGAGTCGCAGCTCCACCCCCAGCGGAGAAGAACGGCCTTGCCGGCGGCTTGCGGCTTGACCGAGTCGCAGCCGTCGTTTCGCACGTCGTTTTTCACCGCGTCCGGGTTGTTGACGAAAACGTCCAGCTTCTCGCCCACGCCAAAGCTGCTGTTGGTGTTGCTGGCGACGTACGCGTACGACACACCGTCGATGAGCATCGTTGGCTGGAGGGTGGCGGCGTTGTCAAAGCTTGCGTTTTTTTTTTATTTTTTTATTTTTTTATTTTTTTTAGTGGAAGGAGACGCGTTTTTTTCATATTCAGTTCGTGACGGCCGACTCATACAATTAGTCGCGAGCACGTATCATACCTTGCTACGCCGAATCCTCCAAGAGCCCCGCCGGGGTTCCCTCCCATCATGTATCCGTATTGGCCGCTGTTGCCACTCGCAGCAGCGACGATAACCCCTGAATGACATTTGCGCACGTATTTTTTCATGTCAGTGGTGCAAATGGTCTGACGGTTTTATGCGTTACCAGCGGCGCTAACGCGCGTCACGGCAATGGCATCGGCTTGGTCGGCAAAGCTCGGTTGGCCACCGAGACTGGGAAACGAAAAAAAAAAAAAAAAAAAAAAAAGAAAAAGAAAAAAAGAATCGAAAGTTAGAATAAGGATTGCCCCCTCAATGTCCTTATGACTTCAAAAAAAAAAAAAAGTTTGCAAGCCCCGCCATTTTCCAAAAACACACTAACCTCAAGTTGATGACGTCCGCGCCGTCCGCAGCGGCCTGGTAAATGGCAGCCGAGATAATGTCCGTCTGCGAGCCGTCGGCGTCGCACCCAAAGATGCGGTACGCGCCGAGCGTGACGTCCGGCGCGACGCCGGTCCACTCGAATCCCGGGTAGAAGAACGGGTCCGAGACGTTTCTCGCGTCGCCGGCGACGATCCCGGCGACGTGCGTGCCGTGCGCAAAGGACGAACAGTCGTCCAGCGGGTCCGCGTCCGGCTTGGGGGTCAGGTCCGCGAGGCCGTAACCGTCGCCGACCAGGTCGTACCCAAAGGACACCTTGCACCCCGGACCGAAGCACCGGCCCAGTGCCGGGTGCTTGTAGTAGATCCCCGTGTCGAGGATGGCGACCTTGACGCCCTTACCAGTGAGACCTAGCTTGCGCCGCGCGTCGGTGACACCGGTCAGGTCGTGGATCCACTCGGATCGGTCACGTGCGGACGCGTCGGACGGGCTGGTAGTGGGGATGATGGCCTGTGGGGCAAGCCGCTGAGTGACCGGGTACGAGTTGACGATGGACGCCTTGAGGGCAGCAATGATGGTGTCAGACGCTTTTTTTTTTTTTTTTATATTTTTTTTTAGAGAGAAAAGATTTATTGGGTTTGGTTCGTGGTTGGTTAGTGAAATGTAAGAAAGGCACTACAACTGGAATAGCCAAATGTTGATAAGCAAACTGCTTGTATTAATAACAACATTGATACACTACCCAAAGATCCCGCCAAGCACGCAAACGACATGCCGCAGAACAGCGATGTGTCCGTCTTTGTGCGAAGCACGCAGCCGGGCGCGGCCTGCACGGCGCTGAGGGCGTCGGCGAGGCTCGTCGCGCATGTTGAGCCCGCCGCGAACTCGACGTGCTGGAAGACATTGCTGCTGCTCGCGGAGCCGCCGCCAATGTTGGCGGCGGGGACGGTCAGCTGGCGGGCGGTTGTGCTGGCGGCGGCGGTCGTGCCGGCGACCGCAATAGTAGCGGCAACCGCGGCGACGACGGCGGCGGTGGTGGGGGCGCAAGAAGGATGCGGGTTTGTTCGCGTCATCGTCCGTGCCTTGTTGTTTCTCGTCGTCGACGTCGCAGCGGGCAGGTGAAGCTGGCGATGAAGAAGAAGGGGAGGGTGCCGGGGGTGGCGATGATGAGGATGTGGTCGAGGATGAGGAAGAGGCTGCTATTTATTACCTTTTTTTTTTTTTTTCTTTCTTTGCTTACTTTTTTTCTTTTTTGAATCTTCTACTATATGCAGATATTTATCTCCTTCTTTGGACGTAAATCGGCGGGGCGGTTGGGGCCAACGTCGCGCGCGCTTCTTGTATTTATTTGTGCTGCGCTTGAGGGGAGAGACAGAGACAGAGAGAGAGAGAGAGAGAGAGAGAGAGAGTCGGATAAGTCCTTATCGACAACCAGCCAGCGACAAACACGGCTGTTCGTTGACAGCTGGTGTTTCTCTTTCTCTTTTTTTTCTTGTCGCGTGAGAGCAGAGACAGGCCAGCCAGCCCTTTCTTCTTTTTTTTTTTTTTTTTTTTTTTGGGCGATGTCTCACCCTCCTCCTTCCTTGTTTGGGAAAGGGGGAAAGACAGACACAACGATGACGACAACAAGGCACGTGCGCGTGTTACGGGGTGTGAGTTCTGGGTCGTCGGAAGGCAACATATTTCTGTAGTACATGGACGAAAGGGGGTGCTGCTCCGATACTCTGTTACCTGTCCAAGCAAGAAGGTCTTTGTGTCAGGCGTCCCCCATAATTACACAAGAGCCCGCTGCTGTTCTTTTTCGCGTAAAAACCCCCCTACCTGTTGCAAGCTCCTTGACACTGCCCGTGCTAGTCGCTTCCGCACCTCAGGCGATCCGGAAGAGAAAAAAAGAAAGAAAAAAGGGTCACACAAAAACCCACTCCAGCCTTACTCAAAACAACCACCAAAAAAAATCCATCAATCCTCTTTGGTTTCCTTCGCCACCACGTTCACCACCGTCGTCTCTTCGCCGCCAGAGTCCTACATGAGGAGACCACCAGGGCAAACACGACTGCGACGGCCCCTCGAGTACAATGACGATCGTAGTATTTCGCGACGAAAAGCTGTGCTGTCACACATGTGCAAAAACGAAGCGTAACTGGGAAGAAAGGGTTGCGCGAGTAGGGGGGTTGGGGAGATGGCGACTCGTTCGGTCAACGAGACTCTTCAAAGGTACCCTCCGCTTCCGGGATGAAAAGAAAAAAGCAGGGAACAAGAAAATTGGGGAAATTCTTACCACAAATGGGGGGGTACATAAACCGGTTGAATTTGACAAACACCATGCCAAAGCGGGCGTGGACGGATTTTCCCTAAAAGAGCCATGGACAGAAAGGGGGCAATTAATTAGTCATAGGCGATAAGAAAGAAAAGAAAGAAAAAGAGAAGAAGAAAAAATAGGAAAAGGAACAGATGTCATTCACCCGATCGTGGGTGGTATGGTATGCAGCCCTTTCCCCCCTTGGTTGGCGCCGACGAGGCAGCAAGGGGCTGCTGGCTCTTTTTTTTTCTTCTTTTTCTTTTCCTTTTTTTTTGTTTTTGTTTTTGTACAAACGGAAGAGGAAGGGAGATTTTCTTCTTTTTCCCTTTTTCTCCCTTTCTTCTCCTTTTTTTTTTTTTTTTTCTTTCTTTTTTCCTTTTCTTTTCTTCCTTGTGTACTGACGTTTTTGCGGGTGCCACCGGAGCGCGCTTCTTTTGCCTGCCCGCCTCGCTGGGTCCCACCACTTTTTGTCTTTCCTTGCATGTGCACCCTTTCACTCGACTGAAAATCGTGGGGCAACATTCGCGCCCCCGTCCCTCGTTCAAAACTGTATTGTATTGTTGCATGTAATACAGGCCCAACGAAAAAAAAAAGAAAAAAAAAAGGTGAAGCGAGAAGGTTTGGTTGTTTTTTTTTTTTTTTTTGCTTTACTCGGGCCTATTGCAAGATGCTTGCTTCCGTGGTTGCTCTGTCTGTCTGTCTGCGGATCAGACCTTGTTTTTTGTCTGCAACAACCATATCGAGCGACGAGGGCGCGCGCGCGCCCGAGGGCCGAGGGCGCCCCACGCTTTCGGTTCCCGTGGCGCTGCGGCTACCGCCTCCAGCGCGGGGGATGCGATGGACGGGGGGATCAGCGCAATATAAAAATCTCCTCGCTCGCGTCACCACTGAGGATTCACGCCTCTCTCTGCCTCTCTCTGTCTGTCTCCTACTCTTTCACAATCACCAAGCACCGCGATCGTAACGGTAAAGTGCTGCAGACACCCGACGGATAGGGGGAAAAAAAATTCATGAGGGCGTTCATGGTCCACTCATCGGCTACCCTTACTCGATCATCCCCCAACCCCAGTAATCTGATGAAACTAAACATATGCCCCCCCGGCGCTTTCCGACACAGCCTGTAAAAATCTCTGCGCATCGTCGCTATGACATTCGCCTTGTCGGCCACCTGCAGCGACGGCGAGGGCTGGGTGAGTGCGCAGGCAGTGCTTTGTGTTCGTGAACAGGAAGCGATGGGCCTCGATTATTTTTTTTTTTTTTTTTTTTTTTTTTTTTTTTTGTGTTTGAGTACCCCAGCCACTCATCGATTGACTGCTTTGCGTGCTTTCGTTGTACAGGGTCCTTTCTCCCCCACTCGCGCTTTCGACTTTTCACTCTGCTTTGAAAACGTGGCGTTCAACGCGTTCATCGCGCTGCTCGCAGCAGCCTTCGCGTGCGTCCGCATTTTGGTGCTTCGCAGACACTACGCCTTTCACAAGTCAACGGGGTCGGCTTCCGCCTCTGACCGTCTTGGTCCTCGCGACTATGTCCTTGTTGCTGCAAAGCTGGTTGGTGCCTACCGCCCCCAAGGGAGGGCGCAGAACTCGCTGGACGCGTTTACCAAAAAACTAATCATTCCTCTCCTTCCCCATCCCCGCTTTCCCTTGACACACCCCACTCGCAACCACAAAAAGACACTTTCGGCCGGGTACGTCGCCGCGTCGGCCTTTGCCAACTTTGGTCCTGGCGGCGCGCTGGCGGACGCGTCCAACGCCGCATTCGTCCTCACAGTCCTCGGCGTCGCCGTCGCTGCCGTCCTCACCGTCGCCGAATGCGCGCTCGCCCGCGACCGCTCCGTCGCCCTCGCCGCCTTTTGGGTTGTCGTTGCGCTCGCAAACGCAATCACCCTGCGCTCCCTCCACGAGCTCAGCAGGCCGCTGCAGCCTACCGCCGCCGCCGCGGCCCGTCGCCGTCGCGCTGGTCGCCGTCGAGGAGATCCCATTCTCCCCGCGCCTCCGTCGGCGGCACGTACCGTCGGGCGCCCCCGCGGGACCTAGAGGAAAAGTCCGGGCCTGTCGCGACAGTCGCCATGGCGTGGATCTGGGCGCTGCTGTTCAAGAACGCGCGGACGCCGCTGCAAGAGTCCGACGTCTGGCCGGTGCGCGCGGACCTCGAGGCGCGGCTCACCACCGCGGTCTTTGACCAAGTGTGGGGGGGAGAGCGCGCGGCGGCGGCCGCCGGCGTCGGCGCCGGTCGCAACGCTGGGAAGGTCAAGCCGTCGCTCACGCGGGCATTGGTCAAAGGGTACGCTGCGGAGATGGCGCTGCCGTTCGTCCTCGGGACCGTCTCGGTCTTTCTCGAGTACTGCCAGCCGCTCCTTCTCGCTACGTTTCTCAACCTCTTTACGGACTCGGGCGTCGACGTGCGCGTCGCCGTGACCGTGGCCGCGGCCATGGCCGGCGTGACGGCGTTTGCAAACTTGACCGCCATCTGGGCAGAGCAGGCGTCTACACGTCTGGGCTTCTCCATGTTAGTCCTAGCACCGGCCCTTTTGAAGCCGTGCAACTGCTAAACTTACCCCCCCTCAGACGATCCGGAGTGTCTGGTGCAATCTACCGCAAGTCTTTAAGCCTCTCGTGGTCCTCGCGCGATGCGTGGGGCCCCGGCGAAATTTCGAATCTCATATCTTCTGACACTGCAACCATGCTTAGCTGGCACGCGTCAATTCTCTCTGTCTGGCTGATGGTCCTCAAGATTGCCATCGGCGCGCTGGTTCTCTACACGCAGTTGCGTTGGCCCGCAATCGTCGGCATCGGCTACCTCCTGGCCATGAGCCCAGTGCAAATCAATCTCGGCTCGCGATTGAAATCTTGGATGACGGCGTTCCGCGGCGCAAAGGGTGCACGGCTCCGCCTCATGAACGAGATCCTGGCCGGGATCAAGATCATCAAAATGTCTGCGCTCGAAAACGTCTTTATCAAAAGGATGAACGCGCTCTACCAGACCGAAATGAAGGCCTTTAGCAAACTGGCGTTCAACTCGGTCGCCATGGCCGCGTTCGGCGGACTCGTTCCCACCGTCGCGTTCCTGATCACACTGACCCTCTACATTGTCGTCCCGGGGTTTCCCGCACTCACTCCGGCTACTGTCTTTGCCGCGCTCTCCACCTTTTCCCTCATTGGATCACCGCTTTCGCAGATCACCCAGGACCTTAACACGCTCATGGGAGGCATCGCTTCCATCGTCCGCATCGCCGAGTTTTTGCTCTGCGAGGAGCTCCGCGACGACGAGGAAGAGCCGTCAGACAGCACCGGCGTTGGAGATGCAAGTGCCGGAGACAAGGACCTGGCGATTGTTGTGAAGAACGGCTCGTTTGCGTGGACGGTCGGAAACAAGCCTCCCACTGAAAAGAAGCCTAGCGGTCCCGGCGGAGCAGGCGGCGCAAGCGGTGGGGGCGGACCCGGACGGAAACCCGGAGCCGGTCCGCAAAAGGAAAATGAAAAGGAGAAGGAAAAGCCGATCGAGCTGACACCTCTTCGGAAACCGTACACGCTGACGGACGTGAACCTCTCCATCCGAGCGGGAACCCTCACAGCGATCGTCGGCCCGACGGGCCAGGGGAAATCCACGCTCCTCACCGCTCTCCTCAGACAGACCGACGTGGCGACCGCAACTCCGGTCCTCAAGGGCGCCGTCGCGTACGCCAGCCAAAAGCCGTGGATCTTCAACGGGACCGTCCGTGAAAACATCCTCTTCAACCTCCCGTTCGACGCCGCCTGGTACGCCCGCGTCCTCGACGCCTGCGCGCTGCGGGCCGACCTCGCGCAGCTCGCCGCGGGCGACGCGACGGAGCTGGGGTCCAAGGGCGGAACCCTGTCCGGCGGGCAAAAGGCGCGCATCGCGCTCGCGCGCGCGGCGTACCGCCGCGCGAGCGTCTACCTCCTCGACGACCCGCTCTCCGCGCTGGACGCCCACGTCGCCCGGACCGTCTTTGACCGCGTCATCGGCCCGCGCGGACTGCTCGCCGGTGCCACGCGCGTACTCGTCACACACGCGGTAAAGTTTGTACCCTACTGCGACGCCGCCGTCCTCGTCGACAACGGACGGCTGGTGGAGCAGGCCGCCCTGCCCGACGGGCTCTCCGCCGCCACCCACCCGCGCCTGTTTGCGCTGATCGAGCCGCACCGTGCCGCCGTCGCCGCCGCCGCCGCCGCTCGCGACGATGCTGACGGCGTGGAGGTGGAGGACGAAGGGTCCGCTGTGGCCGGCGCTGAGACGCGTGGGAACGCGGCGGCGGCGGCGGCGGCGGGTAACGACGAAGCCGGCCGACGGTGGCGCCGACGAGCCGCAGACGGTCGCGCTCATCATGAAGGAGGACACCAGCTACCGGTCCAGCTCGGCGTGGGAGTTTCTGCTGTTCCTAAAGTCCGCCGGCGCGGCGATCGTGCTGGGGTTCTTCCTTTTGAATCTGACCACCGCGGCGGTCGACCTCGGCGGGCGGTACTGGCTTGCGAGTTGGTCGAACGCGGCGTCGTCGCAGGAGGGCCAGCCGCACAGCTCTGCGTTCTATCTCGGAATTTACGTTGCGCTTTCGCTCGGGCATGTGGCGACCGGCATCGTTGAGACGTACGTGTGGCAAGGCGTCCTTCGCGTCAAGTCGTCGTACAACATCCACGCGGACCTTTTGAAAAACGTCATTCACCTTCCTATGGGTTTCTTTGACACCAACCCGCCCGGCCGCATTCTCAACCGCTTTGCGCAGGACTTGTGGACCACCACGATGAATCTGTCGCTGAGCATGTTGCTGTTCATCAACAATGCGGAATCGATCTTGCTGGCCGTTATTCCTGCTGTAATTAATTCCCCGTTCGTGCTGCTGGGCTTTGTTCCTGCCGGTAAGATGAGTTTTCTCTTTTCGGGTTTCCTTCGTCTTTTTTCTTTGTGCTATCTGTTCACTTATCTTACACTGTTCGTTACCGTTCGCGCGACAGCCTTCGTGTTTGTTATTGTTACTCGATTCTACATTCCCGTTGAGCGTTTCCTTGAACGCGTCGGCTCAGCCAAGCGTTCACCCATCCTGGACAATCTGATCGAATCCATCGACGGAATTGCCATCATCCGCGCAACGCGGTCGCGAGACGCCTTCGTAGCGCGCCACATCCGCTTCATGAACGAGGAGCAGTCCGTCACCTACCTGACCATGATGCTCGAAAAATGGACCTCCCTCTTCAACCGTACAATGGCCACCCTCCTCTTCTTCCTCATCGCCGTTGTCTCCATCGTCTCCGCGCGCGACAGCTCCGCGGCCGCCATCGGCCTCTCGCTCTCTTACATCGTCGGCATCACCGAAACCCTCTCCTACTTCTTCTCCGTGATCTCACGCCTCGCGGTCTCCCTGACCTCCTTCGAGCGCATCCTCCGCTACACTAGGCTGCCGGGGGAGGACCTGGACGCCGGCGGCGCGGTCCCGCCGCGGTGGCCGGACCGCGGCGCCGTCGAGTTCGTCCGCTTCTCCGCGAGGTACCCGTCCGCGCAGACCGACGCCCTCGACGAGCTGACCTTTGCCATAGCCCCCGGTGAAAAGGTCGGCGTCGTCGGCCGCACCGGCGCGGGCAAGTCGTCCGTGGCGTTGGCGCTCCTCCGCGTCCTCGAGGCCCGCCCCCCGCCCGCTGACGCCGCCGCCGACGGCTCGCCGTGCGCTATCCGCATCGACGGCATCGACATTGCGACGGTGCGGCTGCGCGACCTGCGCGGCCGGCTGGCGGTGGTGCCGCAGGACCCGGTGTTGTTTGAAGGCTCGGTGCGGGCGAACCTGGTGCCGGACGAGGACGCCGAGGGCGGCGGCGGCAGGAGCCGTCTCCGCCGCCGCGACGACGCGCAGCTCTGGGGGGTGCTGGAGGCGGTGGGGCTGAAGGACCACGTGTCCGGGCTGGAGGGGAAGCTGGACGCGGCGGTCGGGGTGGGCGGGGAGAAGCTGTCAGCGGGGCAACGGCAGCTGGTGTGCGTCGCGCGGGCGCTGCTGCGCGGGGCGCGGGTCGTGGTCTTGGACGAGGCGACGGCGTCGGTCGACGACGCCAGCGACGGGGCGGTGCAGGCCGCGCTGCGGTCGTCCCTGTCGGAGTGCACCGTGCTGACTATTGCGCACCGCGTCCACACGGTCGCCGACAGCGACAAGATCTTGGTGCTGGACGCGGGCAGGGTGAAGGAGTTTGCTCCGCCCGAGGAGCTGATGGCTGTCGAGGGCTCCATGTTCAAGTCGCTTCTTGATGAGAGCAACAGGGCCTGAGGCGGAAAGGGTTTGGCGGAATGTTTGGCGGGGGATTGAGTGATGACTCCATTTGAGTGAACCCACTGCCGTGTTTCATACTGCTTGCTGCTCTGGTGTTTTTTGGGGGGATTGAGGATGTTACCAGTCTTCATCCGACTTGTTTGTAGTCTCTTCACGTGTTTCCACTAATTGCTGTCTGATTTGCTCTCATAACACTCTACCAATTACTTGTCCTCAAAAAGATTTGATATGCACCACACCGGAATACTAAGGGACGGGTGTGGAGGACTGCTGGTGCAGCCTGCACTGCTACTTGATGAAAAAAAAGAGGGAAACTTCCAGACTTACGAATTGTGAAGAATCGCAACTCGCAATGGATGAAGGAAGCACTGGAAATCTTAAGAAACCCATCCAGGGGAACATTCGATTGAAGGGCTTGCGCTAGTTCGTGGAGTGCAGAAGCCTGGCAATTGGAAACGAAGAGTTCAGCCAAGAGACGAATAAAATCCATTGGGGTGTACGTCCAGTCAACCTTCGCCCTTCTTGATTGCTTTTTTTTCCAATTTCTCCCCACTGTTGGTCAATCCTCCTGAATCGGCAAGAGCTCTTCTTTGGGTAACACGCAAATTTTATTCCTTTATTTTTGTTGGGTTTTCACTTAATTTCATTTTGCTTTTCAGTAAAGTTGACAGAACGAAGCAGGCGAGGGGCAGCGGAGAAGGGCGATAACGAGGACGAATCAAGGAAAGCGGTTATTTGAAAGGAGGAAGGATGAGAAGAAACTTTGAAGGGCCATACATGGCGCCAAAAACCAAAAAGCGGCAGCCGAAAAAAAAGCCTGCCAGAGGAGAAAGAAAACGAAGTCCTACTAAGAGAATCAAGTTCCGAAAGAAACGGGAGAAAAAAAAAGGGGGGGGACACAAGTGTCCGTGAGGCTATAAAGAAAAGCGAAACGAATTAAGGGGA
Organism: Zopfochytrium polystomum; assembly: GCA_025765615.1. Classification (NCBI taxonomy): domain Eukaryota; kingdom Fungi; phylum Chytridiomycota; class Chytridiomycetes; order Chytridiales; family Chytridiaceae; genus Zopfochytrium; species Zopfochytrium polystomum. Next base: position 414,210 of record JAIVFJ010000013.1, on the reverse strand, counting down.
AGCGCACCCATCCGTAAACGGAAGGAGAGAAAGTAAAGGAAACGCCGAAGGAACCGGTGCTCCTGTTTCCGTCGTGAAAGGCTGGCCGAAGCCAGAGTTGAAAATGGGCCAACAAACGACTAGCCGAATATGCGAGGGAAACAAGACGAATTAAAAAAAAAAATAAAAACAGAGAGGATGTTCCGTAGATTGGTCGCTTGGTAGCCTTGGTCCGAAACCCAACTTGAAGTGAATCACCTCAATTCGGCCGCCATTCGCTTGAGCTTGTGGACATACACCGTAGTGCTGGGCACTTCCCTCGCTGCAACGGCGGCGGTGGGCGTACCCAGTGCGGGGGTACTTAGCTTTCACATCGGATGGTCCACCATCTTGAGGCGTTTTCTTCTCTGGTGCCAGCGTCGTTTCTCGCGCAAGGTCGAGCACGAGATCAACCACGTCTCCGTCGGCGGGGACCGTCCAACCGAAGTCGGGTTCCGCCACGCCAGCAGCCGCGAGAGCACGCCGCACGCTCTCGACTTCGAGCAAGAGGACGTCGACCGCGTCCATCCGCAGCGCGCGACGGCCGTCCGCGTTCTCGACCCACCGCACAAAGCGTGCTGTGCGCTGCCCGCACGAATGCTGCTGCTGCTGCTGCTGCTGTTGAGGATGGGCCGCCGCCGCCTCCACAGTTCTGGCGCCGCGAGTGAGCACGGCGTCGAGGAGCGCCACTGCGACTTGCGAGTTTTGCAGCGCCTCGCGAGCGCGAATCGGCGCGACACGGGAGACGGTTGGGGAAAACGGCTCCAGACGCGCAAGGAGGTCGCGGCCCGAGGCAAGACCGAAACAGAGAGCCAGCTGAAGATCCACAAAGTACCGCTGCTTGTCTCCAATTTGGAGCGGCCCCTGTTGTTTGTTCAAGGGCGTGTCTTGGGCCACGTTTTCGTCATTCCGAGTCACGATGAAAGGGTCTGGCTCCAGCGTTATGGCATACAGCGGGAGACCCAGGGATGTCCTTTCGGGCAAGGCCTGGGTGGTGTGCATCATTTCCTCGTCGGTCATATGGCCGTTGGGTGGGACTGCGGTCCGAACATCGGGTGACGCTGGAGCGATAGCGGTTGCTCTTTGGGCATCTGCTCCGACGACCAACTCGTTGCGATCATTGAGAATGGCGCTCACTTGCAACCCGTCGGATTGACGGGCTGTCTGAGAGTGGTTCTCGTCCGCAAGAACTTGATGCCCAGATAGGCCAAGCGCGAGCTTCTGCCGTCTTTTCTTTGTCGGTGCACCGTGAGCGGTGGCCGGCGCACCCACTTTTTCATTTTTCAAAAGATCCTTCGAGTCCGTTAGCTCCGGACGAACAAGAGATGTCTGCAGTGAAAAAAAAAAAAAAAAATTAAACCAACTTCGTTTCACGAGGGCAACTTACTTTGGTGCAAGTTGCTGCAGATTCCAAAGAGGGACGCAAACTGTCCACCATTCCGCCGCCCGACTTCTGGGCGCTATCAAGGGTGGTGGGGAGCGTGGGTCTTGGATCGCCTTGGACGGCAGTCCCTTCCGTTTTTGGAATCGTACCGGCTCCCTCCTCGGTTCCAACCTCGACAACCATCTCCTCGGCCAATTTCGAACACTCAGTGCCAGATACTGTCTGTTCACTTTCCGCGGCCGCCACGTGTTTGTTATCTGATTCTCCCGCGTCTTCCTCATCCGATTCAACAACCCGCATCTTCGTCCATCTCCTCAAGGCAGGTCCCTCTACCACCGCCATCTCACTCTCTCCCTCCTCACCGTTCCCAGTTTCTTCAGCGGCGACAGGGACACCAAGCCCGCCGTTCCGCGTCAACAACGCCACCAACCTCTCCCTCTCGCCGCCAACCCGCTCGGGCCAGCTCCACGCGTCACTGCACGCAACCAGATCCCTCGGCGCCTCGCCCCACGCGTTCCTGGCGCCGCAGTTGGCGCCGGCGCGCACCAGCACGTCGACCGCGTCGACGCGAGCGTAGAGGACGGCGTCGTGGAGCGGGGTGTCGCCGGCAAAGGTGCGGGCGGCGGGGTCGGCGCCGGCGGCGAGGAGAGCAGCGCAGGCGGCGGCGTGGCCGCCGGCGGCCGCGTCGTGCAGCGGGGGTCCAGCCGCCGGCGTCGCGCGCGCTGGGGTCGGTGCCGGCTGCGAGCAGCTCGGCGAGGGCCGCGAGGTCGCCCGAGGCTGCGGCGGCAAAGAGGGCGCTGCGCGCGGAGGCGGAATTGCGCTTGCTTGGGGCGCGAGAGCTGACATCAGTTGTGCGAGGGCGCGATGGCTTCGCGTCAATTGTTTCTGGGCCGAGGTTGCTGGGGCTCGCGCCACCAATCCTTGGTGTGGCTAGATCAGCAACGCTGTCTTTGGTCTCGTGCGCAGGTGGATCAAGCAGCTGGCCGATATCGAACCAATCTTCGCCGTCTTGCGAGCGTTGGCGTGCTTCGTCGGGTTGGCGCTCTCCTTGTTCGAATCGATCCATCCAATCATCCAACTCCCACGAGACTGCCTTTAAATGGTCCTCCGCTCCGGCGGCACCGGCATTCTGGAAGTTGCCCACGATTTCGCCTTCCCCCCAGTCATCCACTGTCCTAGCAGAGTGTTGTTGTTCGAAGCAGCCTTCTACCACTGCTGTGACGGTAACCCTTGCTATAGAGCTCTTACTTTCGGAGCGTCCTTCGTCTGCAGTAACTTTGACCCTCTTCACATGGTCAGCAGACGCGGATCGGCCGCTCGACCTGTCGCCACTCTTACTGATACGGTCACCGCCGCCCTTCGCTCCACGGCTGAAGCTCCTTGACCCCCTTTTCCTGCTGCCTGCTCTCTCGCCGGAATCGCCAGTGTGTCCTGAGCTTCCCCTGGCACTGCCACCACCAGCGGCGTGCGAAGAGTGGTTCCGCTTACGGCGCCCGCCCGCGCCAGACTTTGGATTGTAGTCGTAGTCCTCCTTGTCAGACTCTGGCAGCGGGACCGATCGGAAGATGGATTCAATGTCATCTTCGTCGATGGCGTAGGGGTCCAAGACTTCGATCGGAACCGGCGAGGGCGGTCCAGCAATAACGTGCTTTTTGTGCGATGCTTTCTTCAATGGCGGCCTCGGCTACGACAGGGCAAGCGGGGAAGGGTGTGTGCGTGTGGTATTGATAGTCAAGCGAACGAGAGAAGAGCGAGTCAGTGCACGCGCTACCTCAACAAGCCGCGTCCTCGCAAAAAAAGAGAGAAAAAATATGCTGCTACACACCTTCACGCGTTCTCCTTTCCCCTTCGACCGGCCCCTCTCCAGCGTTCGCGCACCCGCATCCACGACCTCTTCGACCCCGTCGGCTCCGTGAGGCTCTTCTTCGTCCACCACCGCCTCCGCCTCTGCGGAACTGTCGCGGGGCGCGGTCGCCGCCGCCGCCGCCTCCTCTGCAGCGTCCGACTCCCACAGCCCGCCGAGGTCCGACGACGGCGGCGGCGAGGGCAGGCGAGAGGGGCGGACCGCACGGCGGCGGCTCGATGACGGCGCGGCCGCGGGAATCGGACGCTGCACCTCCAACGACGAGGAGCGGTCGCGCCAGCCTCCAGAGGCGTCGCTGGCGTGGCCATCACCCGAGCTCCACGCGTCGGAACGGGTGTTGCGGCCGGCGGTGGCCGTCGTCGTCGTCGCCATCGTCTGAGCGGGGGGCGAGTGCGGAGCGGTCGGCGCGGTCGACGGTGATGGGCCGGCGGCGAAGCCGTTTGCAGCGCGGTTGAGTCGATCTGCGGCGCTGGCGAGGATGGCGAGCGGGCTCGCATTGGGAATGGGTTTGCGCGGTGGATCGGTTGACGGGACCGGTTTGCGGGGCAGGTCGTGGTGGTGGGCTTGTTTGTGGACGTGGTGTTTGGGTCCAGTGATAGCAGCAGGTAGTGTGTTTTCGTCCATCGTTAGATTGGGCTCCAGTGAGTGTAGGGATAGGGATGGGAATAAGTGCTTGATAGCTCGTTCAGCTCCTCTTCCACTCCACGGTCAGCTGCTGCCGCTGGCCTTGCTCACACCGGCAGCGGATGTTGTTGGTCAGCGGGTGGCAGTCGCCCGTTTCAATTGACGCCGCTTGCGCTGCTTTGATAGATCCAACCGATCTTTCTTGCTCGACTCGCTAGCTGGCGTCGCGACGGCGGGTGATGAAGGACGAAGGGGCGGCAGAGGGTTGGGGAGTTTGGGTTGGTGTGGCAGGGGCCTCCACACTTTTTCCTTTTTCCGGTTGGACCTGTCCGACACACAGACCCCTAAACAACGGCTGGTCCGAACTCTGTCGCCCTCTGCTCTGTCCGAATGCACGTGGGACGGTGACCACGAAGGCTTGCTGCCCTCTTCGCGTTTTTGGCGTTGCGCACACCATCACCTTTTGATTTTGCAAAGTAGTTCACATGGGGCGATGATGTGATGCTTCCCTTTGAGGCAAACATCATCACGGTCAATTGTAACGCCCCCACTCCGATCTCTCCCGGCGCCTCCCTCCTTTGCACACCCAAACTCTCCCTCTCACCCCCTCACTCTCTCTTCTGGCAGCAGAGAGAGAGAAAGCGAGATGGACCTGAAGGAAATGAGAAATAATCTGCCTGACTCGAGGAAGCGCTAAGGGCGGACGGCGTAGGAAAGAAAAGCGTGTCTACTGTGTGAAACGCCTTTATTTCCTTCGATTGCATCCGTAAGGAGCGATGGGAAACATGCAGAGTCGCGAGGAGCACAGGAAAAAACTTGCTTTTTGGATGAAAAATTAGAGAGCAACCATAAATCAAATGCATGAAAGAAGTCCCTCAAGGAAGGCTCGGATGTTTGGGGGCACACGCGCGAGGCAGAGTTAAGTATTCGTCCCCCCACAAAGCAGATTAGAATAACTTGATTGGAGGACGGTAAGCCATGATAATGGACTCATCGCCTTCCAAATAACCCTCATTATCATTGACGGAGATCAAGAGACCATGGAAGGTGGAGGAGCTTCAAAAATTCACTTCATAACCCTCCATTTACGTACACGTCGCGGCAGCGAGTGCTGCAAAAGTACTTTTTCCTCGAAAGCGTCGCGGCCGAGTAAGTACCTCCTGCACCTCCGCCATGCACACCCTTCACGGCAGCGCGCCAGGCGGAACTCCATACTTCGTCCATATCGGCTGTCGCACTGGCGTCGGCCAAGAACTGCGGGACAACGGGCAAGTCGCCGAACGCGGGTGTCACGCTTGTTGTCAGTTCGAAATTTGCAATGCCCCCGGTCGGTGCACGGGCGGGAGGAGGCACGATGGGGATGGCATCGTCATTGTAGCTGAGCGAACACCTCGGGCAAGAGGACAGCGGTTCCGCGCAGGTCGTACAGTTTCGAAAAGACGCGTTGTAGCAGGCTGGACATGCAGTGTCTATTGCATTGATGGTTTCACAGGTTAGCCGAGTGAAAACGATCCTGCAAAAAATAAAGAGCTCAACTGCGAAGGCACGAGGCTTTCGACGCGCCGCCTACGCATTCTCGCTTCGCACTGTCGCAGTGAGAACAATAGGATCTCCGCAAGCACTCGTCTGTCAAAATTGCATCGTAAGAAAATCAGAAAAGCCTTTAACATTAGGCTTTTTTCACTCACCACAATTGAGTAGTCCTGTGTCTAAGCTCCACCACCCGTTGCCTTTACGCATTTTCTTCAACAGTGCGGGCAGTTCGCACGACATTCCGGCTGCCGTCCGATGGGGCGTTGAAAGGGATGGCGTATGTATTTCGCCAGATTTTGTTCTCTCAGCGTTCCTCCTGTCATTGGGAGGGTTATCGGCAAACGTGACAAAACCGGCGGAGCCGATGGATGAAGCCATCGCCGCAGCAGCGAGAAAGTCGAAAGCAGAAGATGACGTCGAGCGGTTTCGGCGGCTGGGAGTGCCTGCGCCGCTTGTCACTACGAGAGTATCCGAGGACACGGACGAGAGAGACTCGAGCGAAGACGGCGGGTGGCTCGGTGATGACAGCGGCTCTGCGGCGAGGGGAACACGGAGACAAAACACGCATAGAAAGTCCAGAGCGAGGTGCGCTCGGAACCAATCAATACCGACTGGTACGTTGGGAGACAGCACTTCTGCGGGTACGATATGAGACGCCCTGGGAGGTGCCAGCATGAGCAACATTGGATGGGGCGCGAGTTGCGATGCTATCGCTCGTGAAGCGACGAGATGATCGAAAAGATCTAAGGGTCGGGTGGGGGCGTGGCACTCGGCGAGTACGCGCCTTCGAAAGAAAGGCTGGAGTTGCGTGGATCGAAACATATGGTAGACTCTGCTTGCACTGTACGGGGAAGAAAAACGATGCTTAGCGGAGCTCGGATTTGAACTACATTGCCGGCACACCTGTGAACAAACTTTAACAAATCGGTTCGGTCAAGGTGCCCGGCAATGGCCTCAACCAACTCAGTGGGAAGCGATAGTAATCCTGGTGCTGGTTTCTTCGCCCTGCGTGCAACCGGCTGCTGTGAGCTTTGAGGGCCATGACCGAGGTGCTGCTGCTGATCACCACTCAGGGCTTTGAAGCGGAACCGTGGGCTCACGGATGCGAAGGTTGTCACGGTTGTCGGGGGTGTTGGGGAGGAAGCCCTGGTCTGGCTCGAAGGGGTGCGGCTGGTCCACGAGGAGGGAGCAGCAAAGGAGACGGGAGGGGAGGTGGCCGGTGGCGGGGAGATGCCACCACAAAGGGTGGAAGAGAGGCGGTGGCTGAGGCGACGGCGGCGATGGAAAGGCGACAGCAGCGGGGAGGCGGCGGACGAAGCGGTTGTGGTCGCCGCTGCAGTTGGAGGTGATGCGGAGGTGGGGGAGGGGGTGGAACAGGGTGGAGAGGCAGAGGACGACGAGGAGGATGCCTGGTCGAGCAGAGACAGGTCAGACAGGGCCTCGAGAAGGGTAAGAGAGTCTGAGGAGGAGGACGAGGAGGAGGGAGGCGAGAGGTGGTTATGGTGGGGCAAGTAGTCGAAGGTGGCGGCGGTGGCGGTGGCGCTGGCGGAGGTGCGGTGCTGGTGGAGGGGAAACGGCGGCGGCGGGGGCGACGGCGGCGGCGGCGGAAGTGGGGAGGGGAGAGACGGCGCCGGCGTCGACGGCGGCGACCGCCGTGACATCGTGATATTTTTTTTTTTTTTTTTTTTTTTTTTTTTGGTTGTTGATTGTTTCGATTGATTGATTGTTTGTTTGTTCGCTGACTGAGACAGGCGCACAGACAGACAAGCAGGCAGACAGGCAGACAGAGAAAGGAAAGGAAGAAAAAAAAATTTTTTTTAGAGTTTGGCGCACATGGGGAGAGAGATTGAGCTCTGCGCGACCAACCGTTCGACAAGGGTTTGGGTGTGGTCGTTGTAAATGCTCAATATTTATTGAAAAAAGGGAGACCTCCTGCGACATACAAAAAATCATTTCATTTCTCACGATTCGGCGCTGTCGCTTCTCCTCCCTCTCATCCTCTCACAGACGCAGGGGGCGACGCTCCGCAGAATAGAGCGGCCGAAACAAAACGGAGACAGGGCGAAGGAATCGGAGACAGGTTGGTCCACATGAGTAATACGCAAAGGTTTCTTTGGGAGTGTTGGCACAAACAAGAAACCAAAGCAACAACAGCAAAGAAGAAGAAGAAGAAGACGACGAAGTAATATGTATGAAATAGTGATACAGCGTCGTGGGGCGTACGGGAATGGGCCGGAGACTGGCGAGAGGTGGTCGATGGGACGCGCGGGGGACAGTTGTTCGAAAAAAGAAAAAAAAAAAAAAAAGAGGTAAGGAAAACATCCTTAAATAAATAAGTCTTCATGATTGGCGGGGAAGTTAGGGAGGAAAAAACACAGAGCTGACAGATATTTTCGGGATGTGGGCAGTTGGGAAGAGGGCTTTCGACAGGGGTTACTCGTCGAAAAAATAAAAATTGAAAGTGGCAAAAGCACACGGAAGGACAGTGAATCGAGTACGCCGAACGTGCACGGTGCAAAGGCGGGGGAAATACCGGGACACGGAACGAAGGGAAGGGAGAAAAAGAAAAGAATACAAAACAGCCAAGTCCACGAATTTCACCGATCCCCGCTCAGTAAGACGGCTTCGACGACTCAGTCGGCGTCGGCATCGCGTACGGCACAAGCGTCGTCGGCACGCTGTACGGCGTCCCAGACGAGCTCGACGAAGACGACGACGAAGACGGGACGCTGATTGCCCTCGAGATAATGCTCCCCAGCACGACCACCGACGACGACGACACCGGGCACGGCGCAGTTACCGTTACCCGAGCCGTAACGGTCTGCAAGACGGTGTTGGTGACCGTCGCAACGGCGGTCACAGTCGCTGTACGCTCCGTCGTGGCCGTGGTGGTGGAAGTCGCGGTGGATGTGACGGTTGCGGTCGCGGTGACAGTCGCTGTCGCGGTGACCACCTCGACCACGGGGACGGCAAAGCGGGAGACGGCGGTGGACGTGGCTGTCGTAGTCTGCGTAGCGGTGGAGGTCGCCGTCGCAGTCGTCGTCGCCGTCGCCGTTTCTGTCCTTGTCGTTGGCGAAGGCGATGCAGAGGGGGACACCGAGACTGACAGGGACGTCGCCGTCTCCGTTGCCGTAGAGGTCTTTGTCGTGGGCACCGTGATAAAAGAGGTCGCCGTCGCCGTGGAGGTGGCGGTGGCGGTGGCGGTGGTGGTTGCCGTGAGGTTGCGGGTCTGCGTGTCTACGGAGACCGAGAGGGTCGTCTGGGTCTGGGTGAGGGTTTCGACCTGGGTGGTCAGAGAGACTGATGTTGCGGTGCTGGTCGCTGTCTGGGTTGCCGTGGTGCTTTGGATCGCTGTGACGGTGGCGGTAACGGTGGCAGTAGCGGTGGTGGTTGCGGTGGCGGTGACGGTCGCCGTTTCGACGCGGACCTGGACGAGGGTTGCCGTCTCGGTGGCGGTAGCTGTGGTCTTGGACACGGTGGTGGCCGTCTGGGTCTGGGTGTTAGTCGTCGTTGCCGTGGTGGTAATGTTGCGGGTGTCCGTTTCGACGTCGGTGACGACGCGTACGGACGTCGCGGTGGCCGTGGCTGTTGCGGTCGTGTTCCGTGTGGTGACGGACGTGGCGGTGGCCGTGACGGTCGCGACAGAGATGGAAACGGCGGTGACAGTCTGGACCTGCACGACGACCTGGGTGACGGTGGCCGTTGCGGTAGAGGTGGCAGTCGACAAGCTGACCGTCGTGGACGTGGCGGTGACGGTGGCAGTGTTCGTTGCGGTGCTCGTCCAGAAGCTAACGGTGGGCGACACGGAGACGGATGTGACGGTGGCGGTCTGGGTGACGGTGTTGAAGGCGGTGACGCTGAGAGTTGCGGTGGCGGTGACCGAGGCCGTCGCCGTGATAGTTGTCGTGTTCTGCGGGCATCGCGAGACTTCCTTGCCGAGGACGCTTACGGTTGGGGTGACCACCGCCGCCGATGACGCGCTGCTCTTGGTGCACGAAGTTGTCGTCGAAGTTTTTGACTTTGTGCAGCTTGTAGAAGTGTATGAGTAGTTTGCGGCGCTATAGCTGGGTGTGGTCGGGTTCGGGGGTTTGTTTTGATCGTTGGGTGGGGGCAAAGCAGACAATTCCAATCAGTCAATCAGCGACAGCAATATGACACGGCCTTGCGCAGTAAAATAAAGACCCCAACGCACTCGATTCACACTCACCCAGCCTCGGTCGAACCTCCGATGTCCGGGAGCGCGCGCGCAGAGACGAACGCCGACGCCAGCAGGAGGAGGAGCGCGGCGGCGGGGACAATGGACCGCCAGGAAAGGCTGTTCTTTTTCATTGCGGTGAGGGCGGAGCGGCTAGAGCAACGGGTGTTAGTGAGCGGTGGAGCGGGACGGGTGAACGGGACGAGAAGGGTTTAGACCGAGCGCGCAGAGGGATCCGAAAAATAAGGTGTTGTTTGGATTGGATTGCTGGGCTTACCTTTTGACGGAAGGATCAATTTGATACGTCGCGAACGACACGGTGAGAGCGTGCGACGGGTGTTGGTGAGCGCGGGGTGAACGGGACGAGAAGGGTTAGAGCCGAGCGGACAGAGGGTGGAAACATGAAGTCTTGTTCGGAATGCTGGGTTACCTTTTTGAGGAAGAATGGATGTAAAAGGTCGGTCGCCGACGGCAGAGAGCGCGTTGAGATGGGAGGGCGAGATTAAGCGGGTGCGGGGTGCGAGATTAAGCGGGTGCGGGGTGCGAGTGTGCGGGTGAGGGTTGCGTGGCTGTTGTCCTCTTCCTTTTTCCCTTTTTTACTTCGACGGCCCGTCTTTTTTAACTTTAAAAGGCGGAGTTTAGCGGGGACCGCCCGGCTCCAGGTTTTCCCGACAAAACAGGGGGGTGGAAGAAGAGAAGGACGTCGAGTGTGTCTGCGCCGCCTCGGGATTGTGCAGCTGAGTTTGAAAAGTGGGAGGACAAAGTCCGCACACGCCACCAGAATTGTCGTTGATCCGATTGACGTCACTCAAGAGTTGGGTGCCTCCCAACAGACGAGAGATCTGTGGCGGGGCAGAGTTAGTCGGCACGGGCAGGTGTGGTGGGGTATTAATACACAGACCGCCACCTACCAACCGCCGATCGCCACCCCCTCCGTCCCCGTTCGATCCGAGCCCCCCTACCTGACTGAACGAGGGACGAACGAGCCCCCTCTCTTTCCATCTGTTGTGGAAGGATTATGGCTGTAATAGGGGGGTGGTGGTGGCGGGTTGCTGTCATCGGGCGTGCCAGCTGCTGCTGCTGCTGCGGCGAGGTGGGTTCTCTGGGATGTGCGATGGGCGATGAGAAATCTCCCTTCATTCTTCTTCATTAACCCTGGAGTGGCGGAAAAGGTTTGCAGGGAGGCATTTCTTCCTTTCGCCGCCTTTCACCAGACTGGCTTCGCGCAGGCGCACGCACGCAGCACGGATACGCCTCCGAGGGGGAGGGGGGCGTGCTGGGTGCCGTGTACGTCTGTGACCCCCCAACGCTGCAACCAGCGTTTGAGAACGGCCCATTGATAGCCGTTTTGTGAATGAAGCAACCCCGTTGGACCCCCGGCTTCCTCCAACGCTCCATCCATTCACAGAACACAAACGGACAAAGCTTCGCGACAGGCGACAACCGAGGCCGAACCCCCCCGGCGCAATTTCGGCGGCGGCGGTGGTTGAGGCGAACGAGCTTCGGTGTTTCTGACCTAGCAGGGCCAACCACTGGGCGGAGTTCATCCGTATCTGTCCGACAGATCATTGAGAGATTCTCGTCAAAGTCGCCGAAGAGTGAGCGAGCAGTCGGGTACAGCGGCCCGCGCAGCATTTGATCGATTTGAAAGCCCTTCTCTGCTCCACCACCTCCACCGACCGCGACCTCGTCCAGCTCGTCCACCACGCCTCCTCGTCCGGTCCAAGCGTGGTCGCCTAGCGTTTGGTAGCTCCTTGTTCGACCTCTGACTCTGATGAATCCATCGAAAATACCGGGGAATCGCAAGGGATCCATCAAACCGCTCGATTCATTGCCAGAGACCCGATCGCCAGAATCAGAGCAGTTTCATACCTTCATTTGAATTTTTTGTTTTATTCTTTTTTCAACTCCTCTTGGTCCAGTTCAATCAATTAATTTCATCGTGTTCGAATCACCGAAGACGAAATACACCAACATCCATCAACAAAAGAAAGAAGAAAAAAAAAAAAAAAAAAACAGATTCGTCATTTTCATTCGTTCATCTCTGTTGCCATCCACCGCTATGACCGCGACACCTTCACCTGCACCGGCACCCTCGTACACGCTCTACGAGCTCCGCTTCGACCACGACCCTGAGTTCTTCGCCGGCCCGAACGGCTGGAAGGTCCACCTCTCGCTTCTGCACAAGCAGCTGCCCTACAAGGTCGAGATGGTCAACTACATCGAGCTCCGTTCCACCGTCCGCGACAGGCACCCCGTCGCCGCCGGCGGCCCGCCGCGCATCACATCCCCCGCCCTCGAGATCAGCAGCGCCGGCGGCGGCGGCGGCGACGGTGACCATCCGTCCCTGCTGTGCGACTCGTTCCGCATCGCCGAGTACCTCGAGGCGAGCCACCCAGACCGGCCGTCGCTCTTCAGCGGCACCAGCAGCAGCAGCAGCGACGCGGCGGCGGTGCGGATCGGCAAGGCTTACGCGCGGCTCGTAGATCTCGGGCTGGGCAACTCGGACCCGCAGTGGGGTGTGTGGTTCGACTTGATCTTCCCGGACCTGCAGGCGCGGCTAGATGCGGGGGCGAACCGCGACTACTTTGTGTCGGACGCGCGCCTCGGGCCGGGCGGGTACGCCGCGCTGATGGCGCGACCGGGGAGGGAAGATCTCGTGGCGAGGGCGCGAGCGTCGCTGGCGCCCGTGCGGACGGCGTTGGCCGAGCGGCCGGGCGAATTTTTGCAGGGCGCCGCGCCCGGGTTCGCGGACTTTGTGCTGTTTGGGCGCTACGCCATGGTCAGGAACAGCAACCCCGCGCTGGCCAAGCTCGTTTTTGAGGACGTGGGCGAGGAGATTCGCGCGTGGGTGAATGGTATCGTCGAACGGTACCCGCAGATTCAAAAGCACCTGCGGCCAATGCCTTGAACTTCTCCGCCACCCCTCTCCCTACCCCTTGGTCTGATGCGTGGGTCGCCAATAAAACTGATGCTCGAGTCGATCTCTCACCAAAACGTTATAGTCGGCAATGTTCTTTGTTGGCGGCTAACCTGGAGAATCAGATGCTTTGATTCATTCCATCATCAATCGCTTCATGACAGCGAAAAAAGTAGCACACACCCTTATTTTTCCCTTGTACAAATTCTGACAATCTTCGGGTAGTTTTTCTGTGACGCCCTTGGATCTGATGTCCATGAACATCCAGGAAATTGCTGCAAGTTGAATTTTGACTCAAGAGCATTTCCACACCGTTTATCGCCTGTCCGCTCCAAAGCAATGTTGGAATGTGTACCTCTGGCTCAAGCGGGGCGATCGAACCTGAGCGTGTTTTTGTAGGCTGCCGGTCCCGGGAAGTCAAGTGACATATGCTTGGGGCACTACGATAGCGCGCGCCTTCTCGGGAGGAACGGCTACTTGTGTAGCGAGCCAGACTGTGTGAATGCCCCAATGGTTGCTTTCATCTTGCAGGGCCCCATTTGACCATGTTTTTTTTTCCGGTTATTACAGTATATGGTTGTCTGGGCAAGGATCGCTTTTTAAATTATTTCGATCTTCAATTTAGAAACAGAACTGCAAACCGGAGAGTTCGGTCGACGAAAGCGCAATCTGCGAGCCAAAAGACTGAAGGTAGTCGTAAAATCTCGCTCAACATACAGCTGCATAATCCCGCAACCCCTACTGCGCCTTACCGCGTTGCGATGCTGGCAGTCCAGCGCCTCGCCACCGAAAAAAAAAAAAAAAAAAAAAAAAAAAAGGGACGACCGTCTTTGTCATTAGTTTCTCATTCTTTTGGAAATCGTTTGCCCCCCATTAAGCCATCGTTTTGGGTCTAACCCACCACCGCCGTGTCCCCGCAATGTCTGCATCCTTGCCGTTTTTTTTTGGAGTTTTTTCTTGCGGGAGGAGAGCGCACGAAGCCGGTGGGAGGGTGCGCAAAAGTAACTTAGTAAAAGAACGGCAGATTGCCCATGGAAGAAAAAGGGCGTGCGTGGGTTTCGGCTTGCACACTCCAAAAACAAGAGGGGGGGCGCAAGTCGAAGAAAGAGGTAGCACAGGAAAGGGAAGAAGAAAGAAGAAATCACCACAAATCCCGCTTCTCATCAGGGGGAGGGAAATGAAAAGAAAACCTGAATCCTTCATGAGGGGGGTCATGCGTGGCTCAGCAGAAGGAACCCAACGTATCATTTAAAAAAATACTACCAGGAATCTTCCAGAGTACAAGCGCAGGACTGGGGAAAACAATTGCAGGCATAAGGTTGGGGTGAAGGAACAAAGGAGAAAAAGTAAAAGAAAAAAAAAATAAAGAGGACAATTAGTGGCTGGCCATGGCACCCCCCCGGTTCGATTAGTTTGTTTTCCTTCCTCCGTCCGCCCGCCAATTTCTTAGTCTCTGCCCGTTCCTGCTGGTCGAAAATAAAAACACTTCTTTACGTTTCGCGCCAGTTGCTTGTCCCGTAAAAAACCCCGCGGTGACAAATCTTAGGCCCACCGGCCTAGAAGCGCCATCACAAACGCGCCGAGCCAGAGGCTTCCTAGTTGGAGGAACTGCGCAAAATCGGACTGGAGGCGGAGTGCTGGCGCGGAGAAGTGCATGAATATTATGTTGACGAGGGCATCGTAGGCGAGGATTCCTGGTTGACACAAAGGAGAGGGTGGTTTTTTAGACGGTTGAAAGTGACAAGGGGGGGAAATGCGAGATTCGAATGCAGGAGCGGGAATTTCTGCAATTTTCGAAAGTACGATTCAACCAACCGGCGGAAAGCGCGTCCAATATCCCTTGTGCGAGAAGCGCGTTTTGTGCGTTCGTGTTGTCTGTTTGTTGAGTTGGTAAACGCGTCAGTGCGCTTAATCTACTGCGGTCGTGGAGAATTCCGAGACAAATGAACACCCACAAGCAGCGTTGATTCCGATTCCCAAAGCGATTCCGAAAGGTGTTGTCAAGGTATCTGTAATTGTCGGAAGCGCAGGAGAAGCGTTGAAAGAGATTCGCTTAGAAAAGCCCCGGTGCGGCGCAAGGTTGTGACCGGGTTACGAGACCAAACCAGTCACTCACAGAAAAGCACCATCCCAAAGGTCACAAAGTTTCGCCCAAAGTCGCTTTCCAGAACGACCGTGGACAGCGCCAAGCCCTCAAAGAACTGGTGGAACACGAGCGCGACCGCCAGAGACCGAACCTCGTTTCCGCGCGCGACGCCCAGCGTCAGCCCAATGATGATCGAGTGCGTGGCGATTCCAAGCTCAAGCATGTACGTTGTGACGTGCTTTTCCTTCAGCAGCATGAGGTGGTGCCCGTGCTCGTCGGCGGTGGTGTGATCGTCCGCGCCGGGCGCGCGGTGGGATTGCGCTGCGTGGTTGTGTGGGTGCAGTGCGCCGTGGTGCCCGCCGTGATCATGGCCGTGGCTGGCGCCGTTTGCGGGGTTGCGGCGGCGGAGCGACCCGACGGCGACGTGTCCGTCGCCTGCGCGCATGCCGCTTCCCGAGGATGACGGCGCCCGCGCCGCGTCTGGCGAAGCATCTTGCATCACGGCGATGGTGACCGACGACGACGACGCCCCGTGCACGCTCTGCGGTTTGCTGTCGGTCGCTGTGGGTTCGTCAACGGAGACGGGCGGTTCCGCGGCGGCAACAGAGTCTGGGGTCGCCGTATTGTTAGAGGTGACGACCTGCGAAAGTGCGTCGCGGGGTTGCGTGCCGTGGCGGTCCTGGCCGGACAGGGACGAGGCAGTCGAAAGAGAGACGTCGTCGTGGGAGACGATTCCGTCCGTTCCGACAACAGCGCCCACCGTCGACACGATCCACGCCTCGGAAGCATCCCGATCCGCCGCCGTGGAACTCGAAGGCTTTCGTTCTGACTGTGATGCCCCTTCGGACGCTAACGCTGGTGGTAGTGGTGGTGGTGGGCTGGATTGCGAGAGGACCAACTCGGATTCCGGATTGAATCGGTCAAGCACTTTTTCTTGCTGTTGGTGGCCACGACCCAGCTGCTGGCGAATCGCCCGCGATGCGAGAAACTGGATCAAGTGCGTCGACAGAGCAGCCAGGAGGGCCAGCGCACCAGCCCAGGACGTGTAGTCAGCGGTGAAGAGGGGAGGAAGGCAGGGGTTCGTCAAAGCCTGATCGGCGGGTGCAAACATGTGGACCTGTATTTCGAATAGTGTTCATCGGGAGGGAGGGAAGCCGTTCAGGAGTGGTCGTGGAGCGTAATAGATAGATAGAGAGAGCGAGCGAGCGAAACTGACCCAAGCAGTCGCAAGAATGACGCCGGCGCCAAACATCTTGCCGCACTGGAACGGAAGGTCGTTGATCTGCGTGATTTTTTCCCCGTCAGATGCAAAGAGCGAGGTGTGTGAAGGGGAAGGGCACCTTTCCAAGCAGCTTGAAGCGGCGGCCGACGACGGGCAGCATGGTGCCGGCGAACGAGCACAGCATGATTGCAAAGAGGATCCAGATGTGGAGCGCCATGTCGTAGGTTTCGGAGTAGTCGGCGGCGCACGGGTCGTCGACGGCGCCGTTTCCGCCGCCGCCATCAGTCGCATCGGGCGAGAGTGACGGCGACGGCGTCGGCGACGGCCGGGCCGAGGCAGTTGCGGAAGGAGACGCCATCTCGCCGTCTTGCTGTGACTCTGTCTCTCTCTGTCTCTCTCTCTCGTCGATCTCTCGCACGAACGTCTCTCTCTCTCTCTGTCTCTCTCTGTCTCTCTCTCTCTCTCTCTCTCTCTCGATCTTCCTTTCTCTTTCTCCCTCCAGAAAAAATATACTGATTTCGGAGAAGTCTGTCTGTGTTCTGTCTGCGTGTGCCCGCGGATGCGGATGCGCGCACTCATAACGCCACCTCAATCAATCAATCAACAAACGCTGACAAAGCTTGTGTCGCTTTCAGACTTCCTTTCTGTCCAACTTGTTTGTTCATTCCAGTCCAAAAAATGGATGAAGCAACTGTCGCGCGAGTTTCCATTAATACCCTCAAACTGTCTTCTTGTACTTCTTCTTCTTCTTCTTCTTCTTCTTCTTACATATCCCTTTCTTTTTGCTTGGTTTGCTTTGGGCGAGACCCGGGCTGTCGCAAACAATACTCACACACACACACACGCACACACACACAGAGTTCAAACTCACTCTGCCGATGGTTCCACAGTTTGGGACGGAGCACCACCCGCCGCCTCGGTCGCCGTAGCCGCGCCCGTCGCCGCTGCCGGCGTTCCCGCCCCCGCCCCCGCACCCGCAACGGTTCTCGCGGCGCGACTCATCGTAATGTGCACCGCGCTCCCAAGCCGTTCGACCACGGACGTAAACTCCGACGACGACGATTGCTGCTGCTGCTTTTGCTGTCGCCGTCCGCCGTCCTCGCCGTCGTCGTCGCCGCCATCCGCGTCTTCCTCCTCGTCATCGTCGTCGTCGCGGACCAGGTCGTCCACGAGCGACACCGTCGACGTCTCCACGTTTACGCGCACCGGGAAGCGCGCGCGGCCCTGCACGGACAGCGCGAGTTCGATCGCCTTGACCACCGCCTGCCCGAGGCCGTGCACGACCACCATGCCGCTGTTTCGTGTGTGAGTGAGTGTGTGAGCCAGTGCGACGACGAAAAAAAAAAAAAGAGAAAAAAAAAATAGAGAGGAACGCCGCCGCCCGTCGAAAAAAAAAAGAACACTCTCCATTCCTGAAAACTCACCCATCGGCCGACAGCAACTTTGCGATCCGCTTCGCGGTTGCAACAAAGTTGCTCTTGCGCGACACGTACACGTCCGTGCCGAGCGTCGGCGCCCGCTGCGGCGCGCGCTTGTGGATCGCGGCGCCCGTGTCGCGCCGGCGGCCGCGCCCGGCCGCGGGGGCCGAGAGCGGGTGCGGCCAGGCGGCGGTCCCCGGCAGCGGCGGCGGCGCCGGCGGGCGGGCGTATTTGAGGGCGCATTTGGCGGCCGCAACGGCGGCGGCGGGGTCGGTGATGATGGGGGTTGTTGTTGTAGTTGTTTTGTTCTTGGTGGTGGTGGTGGTGGTGGTTTTGTTGGCCGCTTTCACGTTGTTGGCAGCCACGGCGACAGAGGACGATGACGATGATGATGATGATGATGATGCTGTTGCTGCTGCTGTTGCGGGTGTTGTTGTTGCAGGTGTTGCTGATGCGGGCGTTGGTGCTCCTTTAGCCTTGGCGGCGAGGCGTTGGCGCTTGTGACGCGGTGCTTGTCCGTCCCCATCCTTATCGTCTCCGTCGGACCTTCGTGACTTGCCCGCCGATGCCGGTGCCGGTGCTGCTGCAGGTGACGTTGTTGTAGTTGTCGACGACGGCGGCGGCAGGCCGGCGGCGATCGCGGCGAGCTCCCTCGCCTGCTGCTGCTTGCGCTTGCGTTTGGCGGCCCCCATTATGGATTTTACCTTTCTTTCTTTTTTTTTTTTTTTTTTTTTTTTTTGTTTCTCCTTTTTTCGTTATGGGCGACTTGTCACACGAATTGACCTTCCCTGTCAGGGCGCTATGGCAATCCTCCCTCCGCCCTCACTCATACTCACGACTGCCAGTGCCTCCTCCTCCTTCTTCTCCTCCTCCAAAGCCGCAGTCCCCACTCTGTCCCAGTCCCGCACTCGTCCAGTCGGCCCCCGCCCCCCTTTCATCCCCCCGCCCCCCTTTCAGTAGACGTACGGCAGGAAGCGGTAAGGCACCAGGCGGCAGTAGCGGTCCCAGTCCTTGCCGTACTTTGCGCGGCACTTGTGCTCGTCGCGGCGCTCGCGGTGCACGAGCAGGACGGTGAAGTAGAGCATGTAAAAGTACGGCACCGGCGACCCAAAGCCCGTCGGCAGGCACCACGCCAGCGCCATTGTCAGGTCACCTGATTGGAGATTGAGTGGTTGATGAGTTTTTTTTTGTTGTTTTGTTGTTTCGTTTGTTTTGTTTGTTTGTTTGTTTGTTTTTTGTTTGAGTTAGCAGGCATTTGCGGTTGGGTTTGGAAGCATGCAACCCTCTCCACGTCGCCCTCGCACGCATACTCTCTCATACACACACACGCACACACACACACACACACACACACACACACTCTCTCTCTCTCTCTCTCTGTCTCTCTCACGCAAAAGCAAAAGTAAAAGCAAAAACAAAACCAAATAATAATACACACCCACCAGTGTAGTTTATGTGCCTTGCCACGCCCCACCAGCCCGACACGAGCAGCCTGCTGCCGCTCTCGGTCCTGATGTACTTCAAGTGGCGGCACGCCGGCCCGTCCGGGTCCGTGCGGAACCGGTTCTTCTCGCCGTTGGCGCCGCGGAACACCCACAGCCCCACCAGTTTGAGCCCCACCAACCCGACCACCGCCGCCGCCGGCAGCGCCACGGGCCGGAACGACAGGTACCGCGCCTGCACCGAGAACGTGAACGGCACCCACGCCAGGTCGCCGTACGACAGCATGAACCCGAACCCGTCCGTCGTAATGTCCATCGTCGTCAGGATCGCCGCTTCGTTCCACAGCGCGTCCACCACGTAGTACAGCTGGAACGATACAACCAGCCACATGGCCGGCGACACGCCGAGCACCCATGCGAAGAACGGATGCTGCTGAGACGACGACGACGACGACGACGACGACGCCGTCGTCATCGCGTCGACGCCCTGACGCGCCGCAAACGCAATGTTCAGGACCACCCACCCGATCATGCCCGGCCGCAGCTCGCAAAAGTACTTGAGGTCGAGCCCGCCCGGCAGCCGCGGGTTGAGCTCGCGGCCCATAAACAGGTCGTAGAACGGCCACCCCGAGTTGCCGCCTTCCGCAAGCAAGATCGGCTGGGAGCCGCTACGTTTTCGGAACGACGCAACGTACAGCGCGACGGCCAACGCCGACGAGAACGCGACCGCCGCGGACGCGATGGCCGGGTAGCTGTCCGCGATCCACAGCAGCGGGCGCGGGCCGTAGACGGCGGTGACTGCTGCGACGGCGGCGAGCGTCACGACGAGGTCGGCGAACCCGTTGAGCGGGTACTCCAAGCGGGTCTTTCCGTCGCGCAGCAGGGTGCCGGCGACGCGGCGGGCCGGGAGCACGTGGTACAGCGCCGCGTGGAAGCACATCCAGCCGACCACGGCCGCCGCCGCGTCGCCCGACCACAGCCGCGTGTGCGCCACAAAGTTCGCCACGTGCGAGCCCCACTGCTGCGGCGGCGTGGACGTCAGCCACCGCGCCGTGCAGCCGTCCGTCGGGTTGCACGCCAGCACGAGGAGGTGCGGCACCGCCGCCATCGCGAGCATCACGAGCGGCGACATGTGCGGGCCCATGAACTCAAAGTGTGTCGTGACGGGGTTCAGCTGCCGCGGCGGGACCGACGGCGAAGCCGAAGCCGCCAAAGGTGGCGCCTTTGCGGTGCCTCCGCCGGCGGAGGGGTCGGTCTTTGCGGGTTCAGCGACTGCCGCCGCTGTTGCTCTTGCTGTTGCGGTGGCGGTCTTCTTCGCCATAGTGAATGCGGCTGGCTGGGGTCGGGGCGTGTATGCCTTGCGTCCGGGGGTCGGCTTGGTTCGCCTGACCGGTGGGGTTTTTTTTGTTGGTTTTGGATCGACCTCTCTCTCTCGCTCGGTCTCTCTCTCTCTCTCTCTCTCTCTCTCTCTCTCTCTCTCTCTCTCTCTCTCTCTCTCTCTCTCTCTCTCTCTCTAATTTTTGTTGTTTTTTTTTTCTTCTTCTCTCGAGGATCAGGCCACAGGCGAGCAAACCACGCAATATTGGGCAAAATGGGTGGCGTGCATTCGCGCGCTCAACAATAAGAGAGAGTATTTGCAAATCATGCGCCTGATCGTGGGGGTCGTATATACATTAATATTTCACGACGACTGTGTTGTGTTGCAAACAGCGGATTTGTTTTCGACGCTGCGAAGAAGCACCGTATCAGAAAATTGGAAATTGCTCCAGGTCGCCCTCCTTTTCTGAGTCTGAACGACGCTTCGGCCACCGCTACTTCGGGCTCATTCTGCTCACAAGCAACCCCGTCCCGTCCGGGTCCTCGTCCGGGTCTTGGCGACCGCCAAGTCTCGCTTCGCAACCGCCGTCGTCATGTCCCCTCCTTCTAGTTTCCGCAGACCTGCTGCGCCTTGACCACGACCGCCTCGGTTAACCTCCGCCAAAAGTGGCTTTCACGTGCGAGTCGGGCGTGTCAGCCGCAAACGTTGGGTCTTCCGCCATGCGAGTCCTGCGCCTCATGGGCCACTTCTTATTCCCGAGCGGCCTTTCTTCCTCGCTGCATCGCCTGCTCCAGGGTATAAGCGGGCTGCAATGCTGTTCGATTGCGAGGGGGGGTGGGGTGTGTTATGGTTGTTTGTGTGGATGAGACCATGGACTTAATCGTGCACGATTTACCTGCAAACTCGCCGAGGCTGCAATTTTTCTTAGACATGGCGTTGTTGAAGCTGGCAAGCTTATCGTTGATGAACCTGATAAGCAGTGAACGGAAGGCGGGATAAATCGAACCAACAAACATGTGATATTTGTCCAGAGACTGGACTAGTGGACGCTTTTGCATTCTGACCTTATCCTGAAGTCATTCTTCTGGAGTATTTCGTCGATGCTCTCCCAAACAAACATCTTTCGCACGTAAAAGCTTATAAAAATCATGCATTTGTTCATTGTTAGATCTTTAATGAGGTATCAACTGAAAGGAATCAAACCAGTTCTGTACAGGATCGGTGGACAACGGCACTGTGAAGCAGTAATTGCTATTGTAAATAGTTTCTCCTTTCAGGAACGAAAGGTCGATAAATCTCGACCAATAGCTTATTTTCATCAACTTGCAAATGCACTTCCAAGGTGTGCAGGCTGCCAACGTACAATTTGAACAGATTGTCTTTTTTGGTAGAGGAAATTAGCTTTCACAGTTTCGGAAAAGACGTGTTCGTGCAGTGAGGCGGTCACTGCTTCTTGTTCCGAAAGCACCAGCGGGGCGCCGCGGCACACAGTGGCTTTCGCGCCCCCGCCGCAACGTGAGCGGAAGACATGGGATCGTCCCAGGGCCGGCGTGTGCGCGCCGATGCGATCGATTGTCGCCCTTCTTGTTATCGTTGCAATTTGGGTGCCTGGCGATGGGCGCATCGGGAATTCTCGGTGCGACGCGGAAAAAGGTCGTTTCTCTCTTCCCGTCTTCTTCGCCGTTCATTAGTACGTTCCTTAAAGACGGCCCTAGGTTCCAGTTTTGGAACCCCTGCCAGATGATTGTGGAGAGAGAGAGAGAGAGGGAGCGAGAGAGCAGAAGTAGAGAGAACGGCGGTTGCGAAAAACCGTGGCTACCAGGTTCGTCTTGAATGTCGTTAATGATTGAAGTCAAGCCTCAGCCAAGGGGTGTACAACTCTCCCCGCGAGTTCATTACGGGCTTG
The DNA here is from genome assembly GCA_025765615.1 of Zopfochytrium polystomum. NCBI lineage: Eukaryota > Fungi > Chytridiomycota > Chytridiomycetes > Chytridiales > Chytridiaceae > Zopfochytrium > Zopfochytrium polystomum. The sequence goes on along the minus strand of JAIVFJ010000013.1, from coordinate 392,280 downwards.
CATCTCAGCCTCGTCCGGCTGGTATGGAACCTGACGGGCGGAATATTGGTCACTTCAAGTCTTCACGGGCTGCTGGGGTGTCCGGGGGTGTGTCCGAGCCTTGGCTTGAGAGCAGGGGCGGCGGGGTGGGACAAACGGCAGCACCACAGCCGTGTTCTGAATGCTTTCTCGTTTGCTTTTAAGGGGAGAACACTGAACATTGTTAACAGCATCCTGAATGGACAATGGGGATGAGCCAAGCGTCTGAACGCTCGGGTGTGAAGGCGTCTCTCGAACGGGTATATGACCCTCCCCGTTTGTACGGCACGCACCTCGCGTGAAACCTCGCTCTCGCGGTATATACTGCATCTCGAAGGAGATGAGGTTAGGGGGGAGGGGGGGGGGGGGCAGTGGTGAGGGGCCGCTTCTCTGCGGAAGAGTGGGGGACAGACGCCTTTACCGGGGAGGCGTGAGAAAGAGATAAGCGATGGCATGATTACAGTCGGGGAACTGTCACAATGGTTATCTGTCCGTTTGTCGAACTGTCGTGAGAGACGTTTTTCCACATGTCGGGATGGGATGACCGCATGGGATGCACTCTTCAGCTGTTCCCATCCATCATCACTGCTGTTGCTTGCTTGCCGCTTGACGCTTGTCGCAATGAACTATAGGCTCTTATGCTAAGCCTTTGGGCCCAGTGGAACATGTATCACATTTGATATATTCACCAACTTTTTTTGGCACATTGCCAGTATCCCAATATCCAATGGGTCATGGCTCCAATTTGTCCGAGTGGGTCCCTTTCATAATGAAGTAAACCTCAGGGTCCCGCCACGGACCGAATGGGGTCAGACACTTGGCCAAATTCGAGTTTGACCCAACAATTCAAAATTGGGTTCGAGTCGGAACCAACCTCCTGGTTGGCGGTGTGTGACGGATGGGGGGAGGGGTCACAATATAAAGTTGGGAGCAGGTAGCGCATTCGCGGTCGTGCGGGACTGGTTTGGACAGGGGGGCGGCAAGTTGAGGCAGTCATCTCCCGCAAGAGTTAGTTGACGGAGCGGAGTGCGAAATAATCTGATTCGTCCCAAGCAGCGGTGACACAGATGACTAACATTTTGGGGAGAACGCGAATCATAGCAAAAATGGAAGGCCGGGCGAAGGCGTTTCGACCTTTTCAACCAGTCAAGTGCGATGAATGAATGGCTTGGAATATGACAAAGGAGCACCGCGAACACAAGAAAAGAAGAAAAAGAAAGAAAAATGAAGGGGGACGTGTGGTCTGCCACCCACCTATTACTGTGACTTTGGCTGACGCGCGAAGGAATGTGGTGTCTTTCCTTTGCCAGGTCGAAGCAAGAAAGAGTGACAAAAAAGGGGGGGAGACAGAAGCCGGCGGATAAAGAAGTTCCGACAGGAACGCTAATTAAAAAATCAACACACTTTCCTTTCCCCCCGCCCCTTAGTGTTAACCAGTCGAGGCCGAGTCGACGAAACTGCACATAGTTCGGGAAAAGCTAAACATAGTTGAGGAGGGCCGGAGCGGGGGGAGGGGGGGGATGCGACAAAAAACATCGGTCTGTGGAGAACATAGAGTGGACAGTCATAAAAAAAAAAAAAAAAGAAAGCCTTGGACAGAAAAAGGAGAGCATCATCCAATACAGAGGCTTGGAGCCACGAGCCAAAAAAAGAAGGAACAGGAAAAAAGACCCCAATTCATGTTGCAATCCCTTCGTCCTTGCGAGCCGGCGTACTTATCGGCGTCTGCAGCTGTCTTTCCCTGCTCCGTGCAAATCCGCCGTCCTCGCCGCCGCTTTGAGCGTTTTCCGTTACGTCGGACTCGCCGGATGTTGACCCGACTTCCAGCGAGTCCTGCGACGAAACGCGCTGCGTGCGCACATGCTCTTCGCGCTTCACGGTCGCAAGGTCGTCGCTTTGAGAAAAGGCCGAAGCAACAGGCAGAACCAGTTGAGGTGCGGCGCCGTTCGACAGAGCGGCGTGCGGGGGGGCTGCTGCTGGTGCAACGGACAACGGCGGCGAAGTCGATGACGCGGGAGAGGAAGAGGGCGAAAATGACGTCGGGGAAAACGGCGAGCCCCTCGCACTGGCATCGCTGTCTCGCCGCGGTATCGGCGACGAATTCGCGGCTTTTTTCGCAACCTTTGAAGTGGCTTTCTCAGCTATTGCCGTTCTGCTGCGCTTCTTCCGCGCTGAGCCGGCCGTGGCGGCCACAGCAGCAGCGGGAACAGGAGGCGGCGCGAGGGGGGCGGACGGTGCTGGCGCGAGCGGCGCTGGGATTGAAATCGAGTTTGGACCAATGGAGGCCAGCTCGTCCGGTTGCTCGAGGACGGCGCTGCAGAGGTGCGAGAGAATGTGGAGCTTCGACCAGTCCCGCGAGGGAGGAGGCGACGAGGACGAGACGGGAGACGAAAGATGCGACACAACTGCGGCACTGGTTTGCTGCGGAGAGTGAGGCTGTCGCGACGACGCCAGCTCTTGTGCACTGAAGTGTAGAACCGGTGCCGTGCCAGAGCTTTGGATTCCCTGTTGGTGAAACGGAGCTGGCCGCGGCGCTGCATCGACTTTGACATACTCGTGTATCTGCCCATTGCTTTCAAATCGAATTGTTCGCGGTGGAGATGTTGCGTTCAACGAGTATTCTTCAGGAATGATGACGGGAGGGTTTGGAGTCTGGATTGCGTGAGCAGATGAATTGGACTGGGTTGTCGAGTCTTGTAGCAGGTTGACACATTAGTTTGTGTTGGGTGGGGGGAAGCGACATTGACTCTCACCCGAATCTTTCCGCCTGTACGGCCCCCGTTTGATGCCTTATGGTGTAATCTTAGACTTTGACGGTGTCTCCTCGCAAATTCGTCGCTTACCCTTCTTCCGCTCTTTCCTCACGGAATCAACGCAGGTGTCTTCGAACCCATACTTCACACAGCGCTCGCAAGGTCTCGCATTATCACACTTTTTGCACGCTTTCTGGCAGTTCACTTTGAAGCAGAAGCAAAGTTAGGAAGAGACCAGGTGAAGGCGCAATCAGCACGGGGACTCAACTGCAAGCATTTTTCACTTGCTTCCGCTTCGGGTACCCTTGGCCTGATGCTGACGGATGGTCGTACTCCACTTCCGCCTCTTTCATGCTGTACGCAGGTGTCGATTGGAACGATGGTTGGGGAAGAACAGAATGGTAGATGGGCTGGTGATGGGACTGGTGATGCAGATCCTGATGGGATGCAGATCCATCGGGTGTGTCGCCATTTTCGTCATAGGTGCTGTAGGAAGCTGCAACGAGGAGGGAAAAAGAGGAGTGGTGGGGGTCGGCATTCATAGCTGATAGGTGGGGAGATGATAAACGGAGTCAGCCGTTTGATTTCCTTGATCAACCAGGGTGGCGAATCAATGATGGTGAGCTACTGTCGATCAAGCGTTTCAAAGAGGCAGAGAGGCTTGCCAGCGGGTTTCCCGCAAGTGAGGGGCGGTTGAGTAGAAATGGTCGGAAACGAGAGGCGATAGAGGAAGTGAATCAGGAGTTGAAGGATTGCCGCAGCTCGTGGGAACTACCAACGGTACAACACGGGACAAGAAGGTAGGTAGCAGTGGAGTAACGGGGTTGATGGGAGGTTGGGGGTTGGTTGGGGGGGAGGGGCTGGACCGATGGTGCGCGTCAATGCCCACATCCCTCTTTCGCAGGGAACCCGAGCGAAGAGAGGGGAGAGGGAGGTCGATAGTTGGTGAGATCGGCGGCCAAGCAAATCGACAGCGAAAACTTTGGAACCAAGCAACAAGTGAAGCGGGGAAGGAGGTACCAGAGCGAGCTGGAGGGGAGTGCGGCCGTCGGGAGGTTATACGAGGGGTGTTGGGATGGGGAGGAGCGACGAGGAGGGCGTCCTCCTCTTTCTCTCTCTGTCTCTGGGTCGTCTCTGTTCCCCTGTCTGTCTCTGTCTCTGTCTCTGTCTCTGTGGCAGTCTCTCCCCGCCGCGCCGTCACGGCCTCGTTCAATCATTCACCTTAGCGGAGTCGGAGCTGGGTCAGAAAATGATGGACGCAGGGGAAAATGCAGTTGCAACTGGGGCGCGCACAATCTGCACAGTTTCACAGACCCAGAGACAGACAGACAGCAAGGCAGACTTGGCAATGTCCCGTCCCCCACCCCAACCAACATTTACGAGCGCGTTGTATTAATAACACTACCTCTCAATACTACTATTACCGCCGCCCCATGAATCGAGGAAGCAAGAAAGCTTCGAAACTTGCCGCAGTAAATGAAGATAGGGCATCGACCGCCCACTACTAATGGCTGTGCACACTTTCAGCACCAGTTGTTTGGGAGTAGATTGGTTACGCGCTCCCAAGCGCGTAAACAACCAGTCATCATGCTGTCTGGGATAAACATCCCACCCAGGTGTCGTTTCATTCCAAGTGAATCAAGATTTTAAATAGTTGTGGAGAAGAAATCCGTAAGTTTTATGCACTTTCTCTCCACCCCACGAGAAAATAACTCAGTAACCGTCAGCGCAAAAAAATAATGGTCATTGTCTCTGGTGAAGTACTCACGGCTTCAACGGTAGTGGGGTCTTGGAGTTGTGCAGTGGGACATTGGGGAGGCGTTTTCCATGCGAGGCAATCAGATTTGAAACTTCCAGAAATGCCCAGCAAGCCGGACCAGTTTTCTGTTCGTCTTCGCACACAGTGCAACAAGGACGCCCGCAGCGACGATGGAGCGTGATCGGGACGTGCACCTCGTCTTGCGAGAGCTGGTTCAACGAGTCGCCCGCGCCTACTACGAGCCGACGTTCATCGTCATTCTGGACCTGCTTGCCTTCAATAACATGTGAGCGTTTGGCCCCCCAATCGGCCTGGCCTGTTTCCATCCCTCTCTGCATCCCGCCACACATTCCAATGGCGCCTTCCTCGCACCGATCGCACGATTTCAGCTGGACACTCATACAACGCCCTGCCATACCCCAGGATGCGCGACGAAGACCTTGCAAAAGCTTTGAAAATGCCCCCGACAGACTTGCGGAAGCTTTGCGGCCGACTACGCCAGGACGGCCTTATCCGAATGTGAGCCGGACTTGACGCTTTCCCCACCCAACCCATGCTTCTCGCACCACCGCTCGATCAGCCCTAACCTAACTGCCATCGACCATGAAAACCTACTTTCAACGCAAAACGATAGTCACTCCAAGACGGACGAGATCAAGGAAGCTCGGCACTTTCGCAAGGTGACCAAGGCGCACTACTACATCGACTATAAGTCGTTTTTGAACACCATCAAGTACCGCATGCTGAAAATCCAAACGATGATCCAGGATGAAGTCGACAGTGTGAGTCTGGGGTGCTGGAGGGAATGCTCAAGAAGGCAGCAAGTGGGGGGAGAGTGAGGAGATTGCTCTCGTCAGCTCCTCGAGACGCTGACTTTGCTCGCACTGGAATTCCAGCAAAACAGGAACCGGGGTTACGTCTGCACTCTCTGTGAGGCTCGATTCGATCAGTTGACGGCTATCAGCATGGCGCGCCCTTCGGACGGTCTGTTCATTTGCGAGGTCTGCGGGACTGAGCTGGTTCTTGAGGAAGGCGCCGATGTTGAAAACGATCTCACAAAACGGTGAGTTTCGCCAAATGCCTGCATCCTTACGCCTCGCTCCACAACCATACAGTGCTCTAACAGCGGCCGTACAGGTTTAACACCGAGAGACGTCCAATACTAGACCTGCTGCAGCTGACGGAGAAAATGGTGATTCCAGACTTTGTGCCCATTGCGTCCGCCCCTGCTGTCGCCTCAAAGAAGAGTGAGCCTCTTATTTCAAAATTCCCTCATCCCAGGCCGCTTCTGGCTAACTAGTGCTTGCCTTTTCCTTTTCATGCAGCCAACGACGTTGTTGCAAAGGAGATCCGGCCGCACAGTGCGCACAACATCAAAGTGGAGTTGGAAGGGTTCAAAACGGAGGCAAAAACAGCGGACGATACGGAAAATCATGATTCGCGTACGGACTCGCAAAGTTTCTTTTGGTTTCGTCTTAAACATCTATTTCTTGTGGCAACTTCCCAACGTCTCATTCTATCATAGTGACACAGGACTGGTACGCGAAATTGGCGGATGAGCGTGCTGTGAAGGCAGCGGACGATGACGACGAGGATGAGGATTTCGAATTTGTGGAGGTTCCGCCACATAACGGGTCCGCGAACTCATCATCGTCCAAGAGATCGTGGGGAATGGCCAACGGAGGGGTCGACCGACCAAGGTATCACATCCCAGTCTATTCATATCCTTGCCTGCTCCATTCACCCCTATTTGCGCTTTTCTGTCGGCTCCTCGATCAGCTCCGTTGGCTAAAATTTCGTTTTCCCCCGCAGCAAAATCGCAAGAAAGGGTGGTGATAGCGACGACGATGAGGTTTTCGAGGAGGTTTAGTTCGTGAGAGGCGAAGCATTAGCCAAACCGGGAAGATATCCGGAACTGGGTCGGGGATCACGGAATTATTTTACCTTCATGCTGTGGAACTTTTTGAGAACCTGATGGGAGGGAAAGCATTTGTCAAATACATGCAGGAGCCACAAAAGAAGATTGGACGGGGAAAGCTTACATCGTGGAGGTAGTCTAGGTGGCGATAGTGGAGAGTCAACTGGGTCTTTGACGGTTTGGACTGCTTCCGCCGGTCGTGCCCCTGTCCATAAATCACAATGTCGTCCAGAACCTCCTCGTCTCTCCGCGTCGAACAACGTGCACCGACCACACAGTTGTCTCCCAGCAAAGTGCCAGCAGCGACGGTTGCTGTGGGGAAAACCAAAACCAAAACCAAGTAAGCTCACGGCATGGGGAAAGAATAAACTTGGCAGACCTTTCGGTTCGATGATACAGTTGTTCCCTACCGAGACGCCTTCAAAAACTAGCGAATTCGTTCGAAGTTTTGGAGGTAAAGGGGTGGGTCAGCCGAGAGATTTTGCCGAGAACGCATGCATAGTACGTACAGCACCCGACTTCAAAGAGATTGTTGTCGCCAATGACCAAGTCCTTCGGGCTCCTGCAACAAATAAAAAATGCATGCTGCCGCATCAGTAGGGAAGGGGGGGAAGTGAGGGCGCCCTGTCCGTGTGTTGAGGTGATGGCTCACCAATTGATGATCTGCACGTTCTCCTCGATGATGTTGAACGAGCCGATGATGATGGTGCCGCCGGCCTCGCTGACGATGCGGCACTTTGGGTGGACGATGTTCTTGTCGCCGAGGATGACGCTGCCGCGGATCTCGGCCTCCTCGCAGATGACGTTGGAGTTGCCTGTCACCTTGATCGGCTGCCTTGGGGGCCCTCCGCCGCCGCCGCCGCTGCCGCCGCTGCCCGACGCCTTTGACATGGATGGATGATGACAGAAAGCTTTGTCTTCCGCGATTGCAGAATCACCGCGACACGCTGGAGGGCGGGAGGGAACCGGTCAAGCATGTCCGAATCAGTGCGGTCCTAGGAGCGCAAACGGCGGGCAGAACGTGGTACGGCAACGGCGGCGACGGCAGCAGCGATCAATTAGTTGAGGAAGCGCATCTGGACAATGCGTACGACAATGACGACGACGGCGACCACCACTACCACCGTGACGGTCCAGCGGCGCCGCCCACCCCTCCTTTCAGTCCTCCCACAACACCTGCCAGTAGGACTTGCCGATTCCTCCAGCAGTGCTGCTCCTGTCTTCGCCCTCGCGCGCCAGATCCCATCCCCAGAGGCCTTGATCGCGCTGGGCACTGTCGAAGAACCGGATGAAGCCAACCAACATCACCTAGAATCGCAGGAGACTCTACGCTTCAGCCCGACTATCGCGACTGATGCCGGTCCAGCAACTGACTGGACCCAGGAGGAACTGATGGCGGGGGCGTCTTCAGACATTTTTGATATTTTCGATGACGAACCGGCAGTTGGAAGCGAAACTCCGGGGGAGCAAGTGCTGGTTGGTATAATGGCTGGGAGAGGCCTTCAGCGCCAGGGTCTCAGTCGCGGGAACGTCGTCTGGAGCAACCACGAGGTAGAGGCACTGGGAGGGAGGCAAATCGTCTTTTCTTCCACTTTCCCACCCTCTTGCATGCCGCCAGTCTATATGAAGCGGAATCGGATACTTTGACGACAAAAACGAACCATAAATTCCAAGCCTAAACAGTACTGTTTCGAACCACGCGAGGCTGAGCGAGGAGCAACAACGGCTGATCGACCTTGCCCTTGCGGTGTTCTCGTGCTTCGTCACCGGAAGCCGCGGCACAGGGAAATCCTTCACCATCAAGGCGCTCGTAGAGCGTCTCATGCAAAACGGCCGACGCACGGCCACCGTTGCCCCTACAGGCAGTTGAGTCCATATGTATTTCACTCTGTGCCGGTACGGCTCTTCACTCACATGGCATGGGAATGTTGAACCCCCAGTTGCCGCGAAGCACGTCGTAGGTCGGAGCATTCACGCGTATGCTTCCCTGAGTGCGTGCCAGACGCTCGAAATGGCCGTCGCAAACTCGAAGTTGAAGAATCGGGAGAGGTGGACTGCAATCGATGTTTTGATTATCATTTCGATGGTGTCTGCGGATCTGTTTGAAAAAGTGAGAGCGCGAGCGAGGGATTCATTTTCTTCAACGGGTTGAGAACTCTACATGAACTTACTCTGGCGGCACAAGGTAGAGGCGATTGCGAGAGAGGTTCGCGAAGGCAGTGAACCTTTGGATCGCGCTCAGGTAACTTTTTTGAGGACCCTCGCCATTCATAAATTGAACTTTTATGCCGCGTCAGCAAAGGTTGAGGCAAAGCCCAATGTACATCAGAGAGTCAGCAGGCCATTTGGCGGGCTGCAGGTCATTGTATGCGGAGACTTTTTCAACTGCCACCTGTTCCTTTCAAGCCAATGTGCCCACACTGCGCGTCATTTAAAGTTCAAATTGACAAGTTTGACAAAGCGAGGGCAACGTGCTTGAAATCGAAATGTAGAAAGGAATTCGATCCTCGAACCCATTTAGCATTTCAAAGTCTGGGCAGAGGCGGGCTTCAAATTTCAATGGAACTGACGAAGGTAATTAACGCTGCACACTCGATGATGAATGCAATAATTGAATGGACTCAACCCACCGTCGTTCAGATATTTCGCCAGGGTGACTTTGAGTTCGTAAGCGCGCTCAACAGAACTAGGTAAACCTTCAAACATGCGCTTACGCGGCTCACGATTCTTTGCCCATTGAAAAGGGTATTACTATGGAGCAGGTGAGAGGACCGGAAAGGAAGTGCATTTCCGACCTGAAACGCATTTGCAGGAACGACTCTTACTCAATAAATGCATGCGGCCATTAGACGAATCCCAAATTGTTGAGACTCGTCTCTTCTCGCAAAAGAAGGACGCGACTGACAAGAACGCAAAAATGTTTAATGAACCAGTAAAAGTAGTTCGCAATTTCAAGCCACCGATGCAGCGAGCGAGAAGGCCAAAATGGTAGCGAAAATGATGTTAAAGAAAAATTGGCACTAACTTCTGGGTTCGCATCAATGAATTTATTCAAGCCCCTGAAGAGATTCACGTCAGAGTTGAAAGTTAGGTTCTTTTTAAGTAGGTGTTTAGCATACTTGGAAAGCTCCTTTACCGTTGTTGTCGAAGATTTGGACCCACAACGTAAACTTGTGAATGGCTCTCGGGGCGACGTCGTCGACTTTGACTACGCGGAAGTTGACGACGACATCTTTAAGAGGCAACGAGCCCAACACACTGGTGAAAAGCAATTGAAAATGAATTGGATGCTAACCCAAATCCTCTCCAGTTTCCTGTGGCCTCTTTTGAACAGTGAGATATGCGAACAATTGCAAACTTTAAATTCGAAGTGCAAGTAACAATACTTGTGACCCTCAAACACCCGTGATAACAATCCTCCCACAGGCACAATTTTAGCAGCAAAGCCGAATGCTGCGATTCCTTGGAAAACAACTCTATTAAAACCAAATCTCCCGTTTTCCCCCCGGGGAGCGCATTCCTCAAAACGACACTTCCCCGCTCTCTTTGTTTAATCCACACCCCGAATCCGCACTAGTCTTCTCGGGTGGCGCCGCCGCCAAGTGATGGTCCGCGCCCCAATACATTTCGGCCAGGGCAAACGCCACAGCCCAGCACCCAACATACGCGCCGACGACTGCGAGCCACACCGTGCTGCCGCCGTACTCCAGCACGCCCATCACGATGGCGACGAGCCCCCAGAGCGAGGCGAGGCGGCCGACCCACCAGTGGAGACGGTCCCACCAGGGCACGGCGGAGCGGTCGGGCGACCACAGCCAGTTGGAAGCGGCGCCGAGTGCGATCTGGAGTGGGAACAGCGCGACAGCGAGGACAGCGCCGACGGCGCCGTGCGGCGAGTTGACGAGCGCGGTGCCGGGAGCGGTGCCGCCCCACCTGGCGACCTCGGCCTCGATGCACGCGAGGCCGGCGACGGTGAGACCGCCGGCGACGTAGACGAACAGCGCGACGTGGGCGCGGAACCAGAGGTGGCCGAGGCGGGACTTCATGTACCGCGCGAGGAAGACGGCGGCGGGGGGCACGCCGGCCCAGGCGGCGGTCATGCAGGCGCCGTGGGCGCGACGGAGGGCGCGGGCGCGGGCGGCGGCGGTCTCGGCGGAGGAGGCGGCGGCGGCGGCGAGGAGCGCGTCGGGGGCGAGCGTGCCGTCGCTGCTGACGTCGACGGCGAACACGCCGTAGACGTCGTGTTTGGAGAAGGCGCTAGACGGGCTGGTGGGGTCGGCGACGGCGCCGTCGCCGCCGCTGGAGGACGCAAAGACAAAGGTGGTGGCGCCGTCGCGTTGGATGGCGGCCGTGGTCGCGTCGCCGGTCAGCGGCCGCGAAAAGCTGAAAATGATCTTGGTTTGAGCTTGGATCGGGGTGCCCGGCGCCGGGGCGTAGAGCTGCGTGAATGCTGGCTGGGAGTCAACGAAGATGGGCATGGCGTGGCTGGCAGCGCTCGTCCGGATCACCCGCTGCGAGAGGGTGACGTTGCCGTCGGGGCTTGGCCAGCCAACGTAAAACGTTGACGACTTCATTAAGCCCGCGCCGGTGGGATCCACCCCGAGCGCCGCCCACGAGAGAGCCGAGGACTGCACGGTGATGACGACGGTGCCTTGGCCTGCGGGGAACGAGCGGTTGGTGAACGTGGAAATGCAAAGCGTGCCCTCGGTGTCAACACAAAACAGGTTTTGGTCGCTGCCTTGACGCGCGTTTGCCGTGGGCATGATGGACTTTTTCGCTGTCGTTTTCCGCGTGGTTGTGGCCTTTATGTTTGAGGTTTTTGTCGCCCCCGAAATGGTGATGGTTTGCGGAACCATGAGCTCCACTTGTGCAAAGCCTCTATCTACATGCATGGCGATGGGCGAATCAGCAGAATTTGGGTTCGTCGGGGGCGTGGGGTTGTATGCCCAGACGTTATCGGTTGTACCGCCAGATATCGACAGGGGCTTTGTTCCTTTGGTCGCGTCGCCCTTGATGGGCAGCTGAAAAGTGCACACGACGAGCGACGTTGGAAAAATCGCGACGGATGCGGGCGCTTTCGACAGCTGGACGAAGCCAGGTGCTGCGGCGACGCTAGGCGGGCCGTACTTGTCGGTGGCCCGCTGCGAAACCAGCACGCCTCCCGTAGAATTCTTCCAGCACAGAAACAGCGGCCCCGTTAGCATGCCTCCCGTGCTGACCCCGACGCCCGCCCAGCCCGTCGACGACGACTGTAGCGTGACGGTCACGGTGCCGCTGGCCAAGTCGGGTACGAAGCTAGCGCAGACGGTGTTGTTCGAGTCCGAGCAAAAGCGCGCCTCGGTCGCGGGAACCAGTTGCACGGCGGATGCCACAGAGGTCGTCTTGCCAACCCCCGATACGGCGGACAGGTCCAAAACAAACGCCCCCTTTTTGGAGTGCATCGAAAACTGGCTCGTCGCCAGGTTCGGCTGCAGCACCGAGTCGCCGACGCCCCATATAATTTTTGTCGGCTCAGACAGCGAAATTTCGGCGGTACCCGCGCCGGCGAGCGGCCGCAACAGAGCAAACACCAGGCTCGTGGCAGTGTTGGCGGTGCCGCTGCTGTCGGCGGACAGGGAGGACGGCGGCAGCGGCCGCGCGACCGCCGGCGTAAAGTCCCACGGCGACGTTACAAAGGACGGTGGGATGTGGCCGGCGGCCTTTCGCTGGGAGATGACGACGCCGCCCGAGGAGTTTTTCCATGCCACATACATGGTGGAGCCGGCCATGACAGAGGATCCGATACCCAGGGCGGCCCAGCCGCCGTTGGGGACGACAGCTTGGACCGTGACGAGCGCGGTGCCGGCGGCAACGTCGGCCTGGACGGTGACACAGTAGTTGTTTGCGGCGTCGGAGCACTTTGGGACGACGACGGCCGAGGAGCTGGCCGATGGCGCCGCTGAAGTTTGCTCAATGGACGCCGGTGGTGGCGGCGCGTTACTGGCTGTAGGCGTCGGTGTCAATGTCCCAAAGGAAGCAGGCGGTGAAATGCTCGGCGATGGTAACGCTGCGGCCGTCGACGAGGACGATGCGGCGGCGATGGCTGCCCAGACGTCTGCGGGAAAGGACAGGTCGAGCTGGAGGGGGCCTCTGGCTTCGTGCCGCGTGAATTTTGCTGTCGGCGAGTCGCGGAAGAGGGGTGGCCAAGAACTTGAGCCCAAGATGAAGGATGTTGGGCCAGACTCCGACACGTTGAACCTTTCGACGCCGCTAGCGGGTAGTCGGACGGTGAAGGCCAAGTTTGTAGACGCGAGGATGGCGACGCCCGGCGGCGTGTCGACTAGGTCAAATGTCTGGGTCGGACTGAGCGATGGAATGCCGTGCCCCAACGCAAACCTTTGGGAAACCATCATTGTTCCTGCGGAACTCTCCCAGCCGACGTACATGGTGGTCTTCGTCATGTTCGCACCGAGACCCACGGCGACCCAACCTCCCAACCCGGACTCCACTGTCAAAGTGATAAAGTACGGGTTCGAGGCGTCGCGAGTGGCGGTGAGGCACAAAGTTCCATCGAGGATACAGCCTTTTCGTACGATGACGGGTAAGGGGGTTGCGGTGAGGTTCGGCCCCTTTTGAGGGAGATATAAAGTGGTCACCGGTGGTGGTAACGACCCCTGGATGAAGTTTGTGAGGTTGAGATTGAAGGTTCCGCGTTTGTCGTGGTATGAGAAAGTTGACGAGGCGTTGGTCGGCGACGCCGGAGGCGCTTTTGAAACCGCGTACACGAAGCCGGCGGCTGCGTCGCCAAGGGTTAGAGGCACGCTAAACGCCACGGATACGGCGCCCCCAAGATCGGAAGGCAGACGGTTCACACTGGAAGGAATAATAGCCAGTGCCTTTAGATTCACGGAGGGCACAACAGGAGGCCAACCGCCGTTGGCGCACTTGTGCTGAGAGACCACAGCAGGCTGCCTAGATTTGCTCGAGTTATTCGGCCATGCTACATAGAGGGTTGCGTTGCACATGGTCGTCCCGCCAACGCCAACGCCAACCCAACCGACATAGGAAGATTGCAGAATAAATGTTGCGATGCCCGTGACGTTGGAGTAAACTGCCACGACGCTAATGTCGTCGTTTGAAAACGTGTCGAACGATACGTTGGCAAGTGCCGCACGAGGAAATAGTCTGTGATTGTCTGGCGGCAAAACATGGGGTACTTCCCGTTTGGCTCTTCAGTCTTGGAAGGGAACGGGATTTTGCGAGATTTGAAGGAAAGCGAAGGTAACGGATTTACCTCTGCGATCAAGGGCAGCTTGAACACTGCTGCAAAACCACGTGAGAGCGAGCGCACCGAGAATCGCCAATAGCGACGACAACATATGCTCCTCTCCCTTCCTTGTGTCGTCAAATTTCGGGTATGAAAGAGGAGCGTGCCTGCAGGCCCAAATAGTTGGCTAGCTGGATCGCTCGCGTGGTCGACCGTGTGCGTGCGAATTGCGCGAACGGGCGGGGAAGGGCGGAGGTGGACTTGGACGGAGGAACTCGGGGCCGACAGGCGACACGAAAGCTTTCGATACAATCGTATCCTCACCAAGAGGGGAGAGACAGACAGGCGGGGGGAGGTGGGAGTCGGAGCAAGAGGAAGAACGCGCGGTTGCCATTATTCTCAATCTCACTCACTATCTCTTGCTGCCTCTCTCTCTCTGTCTCTCTCTCTCTGTCTCTCTCTGTCTCTCTCTCTCTCTCTCTCTCTCTCTCTCTCTCTCTCCTCTCTCGTCATTCTCTGTGCGATCGGGTGGGGTGCAGACATGAAGAGAGGAGGAGGCACATACAGACAGACAAACTGGGCGAGTTGAGTGGAAGAGAGAGAAGAGCAGGTGAAGGGCGTCCACGCGCGTCTTCGCGGGCACCCCCAGTCCGCGCCAGATGTGTGCACACCAGTGTGTTGTTTGTTGTATTCACAAACGTTTTTCATCATGGGAATTAGAGAGGGAGAGAGAGAGATAGAGAGAGAGAGAGTGAAAGAGAGAGAGAGCGAGAGAAAGAGAGAGAGCGACCAGAGCGAGAGACAGAGTGTGAGAGATAGAGAGAGAGCGAGAGGGAGAGCGAGAGAGAGATAGAGAGGGAGAGAGAGAGAGACCCAGCCCTGCCAATAGCAACTTCCACAAAAACAAAAAAAAACAAAAAAAAAACAAAGAAAAAAAAAATATGCACCCGAAGCCGCCGGTGCCGCCGTTTTCAGCCCCTCAACTGCTGCCTTCGCCGACGCGGCCGCCGGAGCCCGACCCGAATAAGCTGCAGCTGCTGATGCTTCATGCGCGTTGGCAGCAGCACTCGCCGCCGCCGCCATTGCCACCACCACCACCACCAGAAACACAACCGCAGTCTTCACTTGCGCTGGAAGGGGACCAAGTAGAACAACAGCTGACAGCATCGACGACGCGACTGCGCACGCTTCGCCCACCCCGCTCCGCCGCCCCACCCCGGCGGCGCAGACGACGGCCGCGCACGCGGATCCGCAGCGCTTGCCACTGCGACCTCTCTGCGCGAGGAGGAGCCCGTCGACAAGCCGGCGGCTTTGGCTTCGGCTGCGGCGGCGGCTTCGGCGACGGAGGCTTTGTTTGGGTCGGCGCCACCGCCACACACGCGGCCGACGACACTGCCACTCCCTCGCCCTCCCCCGCAGGCGCCGCCCGCGCCCCCGCCCCCCCAGCAGCAGCGGCGGGAGCCACCTCGCGTGGCTGCTCTCGCCTGCAGCATCGGCGGCGGCAGCAGCGACGGCAGTACCGGCGGGAACGACGACAACGCGCGCAATGTCCACTGCGGCTCGGGGCCTGCTTCAGAGTCGTCGCCCCCACTGTCGGTGGAGCCCTTGCAGGCGGCGGAGCGCGACAACACCATTTCGAGCTCTCCGCCGCCGCCGCCGCCTCCGCCTCCGCCACCACCGCACACGCCGCCGCCTCCCGCATCGCTTGCCGAGGCGGCAAACCTTGAGACGTGCATGTTCACGGATCTGTGCTGCTGCGGCGTCCGTCTCACGGGCCTCTACGAGCTTTTGACCCACCTGGGGTCGAGCCATCCAAACGGGTTGATGGTTTTTGCCGAGGATCTTGGCACCGCCCCAGGCCTTCCTTGCGACTCTTCGTCCGCCTTCGATTCGACTTCTCGGCATTGGGCGCCCTTTGAGAAGCCTACGAGCGATCCGTTTGCAAAGATGGACGACGCGATGTTGGACGATGAAGCTTCGCCAGGCGGCTCGACCGACGGCGCGATTGCCGAGAAAGTGCGGGAACTGCTGGAGGCGATCGATGCATCGTTTGCGCAGAGGATGGCCCACGTCGATGAATGTGATGTGGCCGGAATGAGATTGTGGACGGAGCTTTCGGAAACGCGAAACATCCCCGGCGTGATTGCGTCGCTATTGGACCCTGTCAAGGCAGTCCCGACTGCCGCCATTTTCGATCTACCCAGCACCAAGCCTGAACCGGCCACTGTAACTGCCGACATTGCCGCGCCGCCAGCCGCGCCGGCGGCGGCCGACTCGCCCAAGCAATGCGGCGTAAAACGCAAGCGCTGTGCCAGGACTCTGGCGGGGGGGGACTGGGGTGGGGGCGGCCCGGTTCCGTCGAGACCAACGGGGACAGACGACGAGTGCGGTCGACAGACACAGCTGAGCTCGGCGGCCATGCTCTCGCCGCCAGCGTCGATCATGTCGGACAACGAAGCGCTCTTTGACAGCTTCTTGGACTCGACCCACGTTCTTACGGGGAGGGACTCGACAGAGGACGACACGCCAAACCCACACGAGGCGCACGTGGCAGCACTTGACGCCTCACGCGACGTAGAGATGTCTGTTCACAGCTCTTTTGTTCTCGCAAGCGCCGCCTCGCCTCGTACCCGTTCGGCCGGTGCCTCTTCTTCGTCTGCTGCTCCAGAGCAACCGTCTTTTGAGACACCGACGAACGCCACTGCCCTGGCGGATGGTTCCGCTGTGTCCGTCCCCGCCGTCCCTGCAAAACCAGCGCGGAAGCGACGAGACCCCTCAGACGCAAACGCCGCCGCGGTCGCCCCGCCAAAGCGGCGAAGACGGGTACAACATGAAAGCAGCTCCTCCTCCACTTCTTCTTCGCCTTGTTTGTCTGTTTCGTCTCTTTCGCACGCGCCGGCCTCTGCAGCTCTCGAGGCATTGCAAAATCCTCCTCATTCCCCTCCGCGTCCATCTCGCGCGGGTTCACCAACACCAACACCACCACCACCACCAATACCAGCAACAACAGCCCCCGCGGCGGCGGCGGCGCACCGGCGGTACCGCCTGTCGCTGCTGAGCACGCGCGACCCGGACACGGGCGACCGGCAGTTTACGTGCCCGTGCCCGTCGTGCGGCAAGGCGTACCGCAACGCGAACGGGCTGCGGTACCACCTGAACCACGTGCACGCGGACGGGCTGGGGATCCCGGACGCGCTGCTGATCCGCGAGCGTCGCGGCGGCGGCGGTGAGGGTGAGGGTATGGTCGAGAGCGAAGGGGATGGAGAATGTAAGGCGGGCGACGACGGGCGTGGGAATGGGAGCGGAGGAGGCGGCGGCGATGAAGAAGGCGGGAAGGGAGGTGCGCGCTCTTGTGGTGGGGACGGTGGTGGTGGTGGTTCGAGTGCGGCGGGTGGGAACGAAGACTCGCCGCCGTTGTCGCCGTCGCTGTCTTCATCGTTATTGCCCACCGCTCCGCGTCGACGTCCTCGCTCTCGCCCCCCTCCTCCTCCTCCTCCTCCTCCTCCTCCTCCTGCTCCCCTTGTTCTTGTTCTTCTTGCCGACACTACCACTGGCACCGCGGCGCCTCTCGACTAAAAATTGATAAAGAAATAAAGATCAGTTCGACACGCAGTAGTTTTCGCGTGATTAAGCGACCGAATTGCATTTTTGACCCTTTCTCTTTTCTTTTTTTTTTTTCCTGCATTGGTGGTGCCGCGATGGCGCAACGGACGACCGAAGATTCCAGCCAGATGATTGATTGATGCGTGCGGATCTCTGTTGGGTCTTCGGTTTCTGTGAATCTCTCTCTCTGTCTGTCTGTGTCTGTCTCTCTCTCTCTCTCTCTCTCTCTTTTTCTCTCAGGAACCAAAAAAAATAGTAAAAAATAAAAATAAAGAAAAGCGTCAAATTAAAAAGGGGAAAAAAGCATTATGGTCCTTGTCAGCAGGACGGCGACAGCGACCACCGCCGCCGCCGCCATCAGATCGGCGGCTTCTCAGCCGCTTCTTCGACGCCCACTCGCCGCTGCCACCGCCGCCGTCGCCGCCGCGCACTATCCCCACCCACAACTCCACCACCCTTGCTCCTTCTTCTCGTCGTCGGCCTTCAACGCCTCGTCCAATTCCCGCATCACTACCACCACCACCACCACCACCACCTCCTCCGCCGCGAAAGCAAATGCCTTCACTGCTGCGCGTGGCCGCTTCCTCGCCTCCTCGTCCGCAAAGTCTGACATCGTGTTGACCTCGGACCGCAACCCGCACCTGAAGCGCAACCCGTCGTTCGCCTCCATCGAGCAGCGCGACATTGACGCTTTCCGCTCCATCCTGTCCGCGGGCTCGCTCCTGACGGACCCGGACGACGTCGCGCCTTTCAACGAGGAAAGTACTTCCCACCCAGCCGAGCACCAACAGGGTTGTGGGTGGTGCGCACTGATCACCCCATGTACACCCCCCGCCCCTGTAACGCCTACCCTTTAGTGATCACTTTGCTTCCAACAACCCGCCTCCAACTGATCATGCCGTTGACCCCCCGCAGGACTGGCAACGCAAGTTCCGCGGCGCCGCCAGCGTCGTTCTGAAGCCGAAAACGACTCAAGAGGTGGCCGCGATCCTCAAGTACTGCAACGAGCGCGGCATCGCCGTCGTTCCGCAGGGTGGCAACACGGGCCTCGTCGGCGGAAGCGTGCCCGTCTTTGACGAAGTCGTGCTCTCCACCTCGAGCATGAACTCGATCCAGTCCTTCGACGAGGTCTCGGGCATTCTCACCTGCCAGGCCGGCTGCGTGCTCGAAGTCTTGGACAAGTGGCTCGGCGAAAAAGGGTTCATGATGCCGCTGGGTGAGTTGTTTGAGTGAGCGCGTTTGGCGCGGTGGGCATGCGGCGCGAATGTTATCCCTCGATCAGCACGCGTGCTTTCTAATATGGCGCCGTCCCCTCTTCAAAACCAAGACCTTGGTGCCAAAGGCTCTTGCCAGATTGGCGGCAACGTTTCCACCAACGCTGGCGGCCTTCGCCTCATTCGTTATGGCTCTCTTCACGGCACCGTGCTGTCGATGGAGGTGGTCACGGCTGACGGAAGAATTCTTCAGCTCGGCCAACCGCTCCGAAAGGACAACACCGGCTTTGACCTGAAGCACCTCTTTATTGGCGGAGAGGGCACCCTTGGCGTTGTCAGCTCCGTTTCCATCCTCGCCCCGAGGCGCCCTACGTCGGTCAACGTCGGTGAGTCCGTTAGAGACCTCTTTTGATTTTTTGAATCTGTAACGTCACGCGGCAACTCTCTTACCACAATAATTCATTCCATCCCACCACACATTCAAACGCGTCTATGCAAAAATTAAACCACAAATGACAACAAGCCGTCCTCGCGACCGACTCGTTCCCATCTGTCCTCAAAGTGTTCTCCCAAGCCAAAACGGAGCTGAACGAAATCCTGTCCGCGTTCGAGTTCTGGGACGGGTCCGCCAGCGACCTCGTCTTCAAGCACCACGCCAGCGCGCGCGACCCGTTCTCGTCGCCGGGCGAGCTGCGGCAGACGCACCCGTTCTACGTCCTGATCGAGACCGCCGGCTCCAACAAAGACCACGACTCTGAGAAGCTTGGCGCGTTCCTGGAGCGGTTGCTGGACGGCGGCTTGGTGGCAACGGGGGCGCTGGCGGAGAGCGAGGCGCAGCAGGCGGCCATGTGGAGCCTGCGCGAGTCCATCACCGAGGCGTGCTCCAAGGACGGCCGCGGCGGCAACCTCAAGTACGACGTGTCGATGCCCGTGTCCGTGCTGTACGAGTGCGTCGAGGCCATCCGCGGCCGCCTCGCCGAAAAGGGCCTCTACGGCCCGGGCTCCGGCCGCGAGGGCGTCGTCGTCGGGTTCGGACACATGGGCGACGGTAACTTGCACTTGAACGTCACCGGCGCGGCCTGGGACGACCGCGTGCTCGCCGAGGTCGAGCCGTACCTGTACGAGCTGGTCAAGGAGCGGAACGGGTCCATCTCGGCCGAGCACGGGCTGGGACTCGCAAAGGTATGAGAATGTGTGTCGGGTTTTGATGGTTCGCGAGGGGGAAGGGAATTTCATCTTCCGCTTTCCTGCCTTTTTTGCTGGCTCGTTTCGGACGTTTCTCCTGCCCTTGTCTTTCCTTCTTCCATGCTTAACCATTCCCCAACCGAAACGCCCCACAAATACAGGCCCCTTACATCGGGTACTCGAAGAGCGAAGAGTGCGTGCAGGCGATGAAAGCTCTCAAGGCACTGTGGGATCCAAAGGGAATCTTGAACCCGTACAAGTTCCTTCCGCAGTAGCAAGTACAGCTTCCCTTCCACTCACTACCACCGATGGTGACAAAGAAAAAAGAAAAGCCTTCTTCTTTTTGAATAAAAGAAAAGAATTAAAATAATATTCGGCATGGTGCAACGGGGTTTGGGGGCAGGTGTTGAGAGGAGTTTGAAAGAGAAAGGGTGCGGACTGCAAACAAACTAGCGATGGAAGTAAAACAGATATCCGATGATGCAACCCGGCAAGGAAGAGCTGAAAGGGGGGAAACTGGGCATGTTCCCAACGGAGGAGGGAGTGCGAAAGAAAGGATTCAAAATAGAGACTCCTAGGGGCGTCTAAAGTTCGTGGGGGGGTCTAACTATTTCCCTCACACCCCCTAACCCCCAACACCGTCAACCAACAAAATACTCCTTCTTTTGCGTTTAAAAAAAAAGATGTCTGAAACTTCTAACCAAAAAAAAAAAGAAGAAAAAAAAAAAAAATAGCCCCAACAAACCCCAATCAAACTCTGCCTTCTTCTCGCAGCCCCCGCCCCCCTTTTTTTTTCTCTCTCGTCATCGCGCTAGCGAGAGCGACCGCACGTTCCCGCACTTTACGCAGCGGACGGAGCGCCCCGTCCTCGCGAGCGAAAACGCCGTGGCGCCGCACTCGCCGCAGCGCTCGGCGTCGTCGCTGGCGCCGCCGCCGGCAACCGTCGCGTCCGAGACTTCAGCGGCCGCGTCGTGCCCGGCACCGCCGGGCGCCGCCGCGAATCCCATCGTCGACAGCGACCCGCCGCCGCCGAGCAGAGGCCGTCGGCCGCCGCCGCCACCGCCCGGGCCGGCCGGAACCGCCGCCGGGGTGTCGCCGGCACCAACTCCTCCTCCACCTCCACCGCCGCCGCCGCCGCCGCCGCCCGCCGCCTTGACGGTAAAATACGCCGACCCAAAAGACTTGAGCAGTGTCTGCCGACGGTGAGGCGACGCGGCGCGGGAGCCCGGACCGCCGCCTCCCCCTCCTCCGCCGCCGCCGCCGCTGCCGACCCCGGTAGCCCGGCCAGTGTGCTGTGGCGGCACGGGCGGCCCGGGCGGCGGCCCGCCGGTGGCAGCGGCGTCCTCGAGCGCGCGGACGTCGGCAAGCGACCGCCGCCGGCGCCCCGGCGCGTCGACCGCGAGGAGCTTTGCGCTTCCCGCACCGGCGCCGGCTGCAGCACCCGCCCGACCGGCAGCGGTTGCGGCCGCCGCAGCCGCCGCCGCCGCCGCCGCCGCGCCGCTGTCCGCCGCGCCGTGGGTGGCGCTACGGCTCTTCCGCCCGGCGAGCAGCATCCCCAGTTTGGCGACGGACGACGCGTGGTGCAGCGCCGGCGCTCCTCCACCACCGCCGGACTCTGCCGTCGTCGTCGTCAACGTCGTCACCGCCGCCGCCGCCGGGGCGCCGCCACCGCCGGCCGGCCCCGCCGCGACAGCCAACCCCGCGCCCCCGACGTCCCCGCCGCTGTTCCCGCCACCGCCGCCAGCCTCCCAAACGCGCCGCAGGAGCTGCGCGGGGTCCAGAAGCCGCCCGCCGCCTCCCCCGCCTCCCGGCCCGGCCCGCGCCGACGTCGCATCCTGGCCCGCGACGCCGCCCGCCGGGAGCGGCGACAGCCATCCGGGGCCGACCGTGCGCGAGCGCTGGCGGGCCGCTGTGGCCGCCGACGACGCCGAGGGCGGCGGGGGCGGCGCCTTGGCTGCGGCGTCCGCGGTCGGGTGGTGCGCGAGCGCCCCCCTCCCGGTCGGCGGGGGCGGGGCCACGCGGAACGGCGACGGCGGCTGCGCGGCGGCGGCCACGGCGGCCGGCGGGCACCGACGCGCGAGGAAGAAAACGTCGTTGCTGCTTTCGAGCGACGCGGCGGCGGCGGCGGCAGCTGCGGCGGCGGCTGCCGCCGCCGCCCTGCGGGTGCCGCCCCCGCCGCTACCGCCCCCACCGCGGTGGCTCCCCTGGGACACGGACCGCTTGACGCGGACCGAGGACGAGCGGGAAAGCGGAGTCGCAGGGGTTGCCGCCGCCGCCGCTGTTGCTGCTGCCACTGCTGGAGGTGGTGGTGTTGCCCCCGCCGCAGTTGTTGGTGCGGTGGTGGCGGCGGTGGTGGCGGTGGCGGAGGAGGAGGCTCCCGTTGGCACGACCGGAGCAGCGCCGGCCGCCGCCGCCGCCGCGCCGGGCAGAGTCGTTTCGGTGGGTGCGGTGAAGCTCCTGCGCGGAGTCGCCGCGCGCGGCGGGGCGGCGGCCGTGGGGGACGGGGCGGTCGACGCAACGGCCGACGCCGCCACAGCCGCCGGCGGCGGCGCCGGCGCCTCCTTCGAGCTGCCCGCCGCGGCCGTCGTTGCGAGGTCGGTGGCAACGCGGAAGACGGGTCTCCCGAGCGAGTCCGTCGAGAGGTTCAAGCTCGCGGTGGACGAGAGCCCGCTCGCCGTCGCAGAGGCAAGGCTCTCCTCGGACGTCGTTGGCTTGGCGTCCTCCCTTCCAAAGGCGCAGACGCGGCCCTTTGTGTCAGTGGTGACGATGAGGAGGCCGAGGTCGGCGGCGAGGCGGTGGCGGTGGTGCGGCAGCGGCGGGTGGTGGGGCGAAGGTGGCGAGACGGCTGCGGCCGAGTCGGTCGGCGACGGCAGCTCCTTGAGCAAGGCGACGGTCGCGGCCGGCGCAAAGACCGCGCACTGCACCGCGTCCGAGGACGCGACGAAGCACTCGTACTGGTTGTGGCGGCTGCTCTCGGACTGCCAGTGCATGAGCCCGGACAGAACGCCCCCAAACGCGTGCTGCCCCCCGCCGAGGCCGCTGCCGTTGCCACCGCCAGCACCGGCGGCGGCGGCAGCGGCCCCGCGCGCCGACCGGCTGTCGGCGCTGGACGAACGCGGGCGCGGGGTCCCGCCCACGCCGTCCCGGAACGCGTCACTCGCCGTCCTGCCGCGCTCGGACCGGTCTGCGGTAGCAGGTCTCCTGCTTCCCGCGCGCGGCGCGCGGCCGGTCCTGCTCTCGATGGGGTTCGCATTCCAAACGTAGACGCGGCGGTTATCTCCGCCGCAGATGATGTACTTTCCGTCGTCAGAAAAGGTAGCTTTAAAGGGAAATCCGCTGCGAAAGTCTGGCCCGCGGAACGCGCGGATCAGGCTCTTGTCGCGCATGTTGAAGAGACGGACGGTGCCGTCGCCCGCCGAGACGAGCAGCTTGTCGTCGCCGGCGGAACCGGCGGGCATGGTTTCGACGCCGAGGATCCGCGGGCCTTTGACGGTCCGCGCGGCGGCGCGGATCTCGACCGTGGTATTGTAGCGCAGCTGGTTGGTTTCGTAAAAGAGTAGTTTGCCGTCGGCCGTCGCGGCGATGGAGAAGGTCGCGTCTCTGGAAAACGCCACGCCAATGATCGGCGGTAGCGCTAGCGTCGACGCCGCGAGAGCCCAGCTCGCGTTGAGCATGTTCTCCGAAGGGGGCGGGGTGGCGGCTTGAGGGTGGGGTTGGGCTGCTGCAGCGGAGGCGGTACCGCCGGGAACGTCGACCCACTGATCCACCTTTTTTTCGGCAATAGACCACAGCCGAAGACGAGAGTCTCCCGAGAGGAAGTACCGCTCGTCGAAAGGGTGGAATTTTACAGAGGAAACCGAGTCCTTGTGCATAAACACTGCCAGGCATTCGTTTCGGGAGGGGTGCCAGAGCCGGACTGTCCGGTCGGTGGAGGCTGACAATAGAAACAATCTCCTAGACCACGCCACGTCCAATATCGGTCCGGAATGTCCAGCAAAGGTCCGACTCGGGTAGTGGGAAAGGATGGATTCGTTTTGCAGCAAAGATTTCGTCGGAGAAGAGTCCGGCACCGGTGTTTTCGCGGATCGGCTCGCGGCGCCGAGGCTGTGCATCAAGGAGGTTTTGCTGAACAAAGAGTCGGAGGTGCTTGATTTTCCCGCATGGCGCAGCGCGGACCGAAGCGGCGAGCCGCTGTATTCTGGCAGCGACGTGGGACTGGCGCCAGCCGAGCCGTCGACGACAACATCCCAGATCCGCAGCAGACCATCAAACTCGCCCGTGGCGAGGTATCGGCCGTCTTTGCTGAATCGCATGACCAGCACCAAGGTCTGCGACGGCGCGTCTCCCTTCGCATCGGGCGTACCGGGCTCTCGCTCTCCGTGCGTTGGAGACTCGGCATCCGATAGGCTGGTAGAAAAGGAGTGCAGTGGCCATCCCCCGCCGCCGCCGGAGATGGGTGACCGCGCCACGGCCAAATTCAAGCACTGTAGGAGCCGCAGTCCGTCGAGCTCTGCCACAGCCTTGTTCTTGGCCTTGACCTTTACCCAACTGTGCTCGGCCGTGGCGGCTGCTGCGGCGGCTGCTGCTGCTGCCGCCGTCGACATCACAGTCGACACGCCCGACAGAGTTGACTGGGCGTCTTCGTCGCTCGATCCGGCGCCGCTATCAGACAGCCGCGGTGTGGACGACGACGCGTGAGCCGCGGCGCCGGTCGCTGCGTTGAGACCGCTGCGGCGATCGGGAGAGCGCATGCGGAGGCCGCCGGCCAGCTTCCCAAGGATGCGGCTGGGGCGACTGGACTTTGACGATGCCGACGCGGGCGTCCCGGTCGCCGGGGTCGGGGAGGCGTCGGAGGGCGTCGGGGAGACCGAGGACATGGAGCGGCGGTCCGAGAGGGACCAAGCGCTGCTGGCGCTGCGCTTGTGTTTGGGCGTTGTCAGGTGGAGGGTGAGCGGCAGCGCTGCTTGAGAAGTGACGGCGGCGGTGGTGGTGGTGGAGGTGAAAGCAGCGGGCGGCAAAGGCGGCGTCGGGCCTGGCGATGATCTTGCTGCTGTTGCTGCTGTCGCAGCGAGAGACGGCGTTGAGCCTCTCGACAGGCCGGTCAAAAACGTTCGGCTGCCGAAGTAGCCGCGCGCAGCGCGTCGCTCTTCAGATACGTCGCGCCGCTTCACGATCTCTTCGTCGGTGTCGGGGTCTTCATCGTTCACGCTTGGTTCCGGATCGTCGTCGTCCACGACGCCCAAATCGTCCTCGTCCTCGTCATCCTCATCGACGCGACTGGAATTTCCGTCGGATTCCAAATCGGATTCAGACGACGGCCGGAGGGAGTTGACTTCCTCGTCCTCCTCTTCTTCTTCTTGTTCTTCATGCTCTTCTTCGCTGTTGTTGTCGGTGTTATTCTTTCCGTGCAAGTCGTGGGGATTGTGTTGGTGGAGGAGGGTACGATGGGCTTCTTGCTGCTGAAGGTCGGCCATGATCGCAGAGGAATAGGAAGAGGGAGAGGAGGGGGAGGAGGACGAGGAGTAGGCAGAAGGGCCGGTAAGCCACGCGATGGGCGCTGCGGCTTGGGGGCGTTCATGGGAAGTATTTCCCTCGCCGAAGTTGTTGTCGTCGACACCGTAATCGTCGTCGTGGACGTCGCCGTCGACACCATCGTGGACGGCGTCAAGCTCCCGCCCCTCCCTCTCCGAGGGTTGGTCCCCGTGCCCGTAGCCGTATGCGTCCCCATTATCGCCGCGAAGGTGGGCAAGATCGGCGGCGGCGGCTGCGGCTGGGGCCACGATGATGCGATCGCCGACGCCGACGCCGCCGCCGATGTGGGGGTGGTGGCGATGATGACGATGACGATGGCCGCCATCATCCTCATGAAGCGATGGTGATGATGACGATGATGATGATGCGATTGCGGCGGTGGCGGCGGCGGCGGCGTCGGGAACGACGGCGGCGGCGGCGCCGGCAGACGCACTGGCCACGCGCGCCATCGCGGTTGTTGCGAGTGCTATTTGTTGTTTGCAGAGAGCGCGCGTCGCAAAATTTCGCGTTTGTTCCGTTGTTGCTGTCTGTCTGTCTGTCTCTCTCTCGGTCTGTCCTTGGTGTCTGTCCGCATGTTGTGTCTGTCCCGCGCGGCTGCTTGTTGTTTGGTGATGTGACACTCCCCCTCCCTGTTTCTGTGTTTTGGGCGTCCCCCACTCAGAGAGAGAGAGAGAGAGAACAGAGGAGAAGAGCTAGGAAACGACGACGACGACACAAACAGGCGGCAACAGCAACAACAACAGCAGTTGAACCGAAAATGATACAACGCGTTCGCAAAAAACATGCATGTGACAGCCTAAATACTCGCGCCGGCGGGAGAAAAGGAAAGAACACCAGAGAACCAGAGAAAAAAAGAGGAAGGAGAGAAAAAGAAACTGATGATGATTGGCCCCCCGCACCCTGGCCGCACGAAACGGCTGACGGGCCGCAGGCCAAACAGAACGGGATGGACGCTGGGGCGAAAGGGGGGAGCTGCTTTCGTCATTGGGTTTCTTCCTTTCTCACACGTGCTTGCGGGCCGCCTTGTAAAAGTTGATGAGCCCGTTGGTACTCGAGTCGTGCGAAGTGACTTCCGCGTCGCCCGAGAGCTCGGGAAGAATGGCCGTCGCCAGCTGCTTGCCGAGCTCAACGCCCCACTACGTGCGTGCGTGCGTGCGAACGAGTGCAAGGTAAGCCAGTGTTAGACACTTGCGTAACAAAAGCGCGGTCGCCGCATCACGGTTTCCCCTCTGCCACTCGCACCCCGCTCTTCAGCCCGCTGTATTACCTGGTCGAAGCTGTTGATGTTCCAGATGATGCCTTGGACGAAGATTTTGTGCTCGTACATGGCAATGAGCGAGCCTAAGTTGTACGGCGTCAGCTTTTCGAAAAAGATCGAGTTGGTCGGCTTGTTGCCGCGGAATGTTTTCTGGTTCACAAGCGCGTCCAGCGCCTCAGCTGAAATGGTCTTGGCGGCGCCCGACTTTTCCAGTTCCGCCCGAACCTCGGCGGGGGTCTTGCCCTTCATAAGCGCTTCCGTCTGCGCGAAAAAGTTGGACAGCAGAATCTCGTGGTGCCGGTTGTTGGCGATGGGGTTGTGGGACGCGACGGGCGCCAAAAAGTCGCAGGGTATCAGCTTTGTGCCCTGGTGGATCAGCTGGTAAAACGCGTGCTGCCCGTTCGTGCCCGCCTCGCCCCAAATGATGGGGCCGGTCTGGAAATCGTGGATGGGCGTGCCGTCGCGCGTGGTCGACTTGCCGTTCGACTCCATGTCTCCCTGCTGGAAGTAGGCCGGGAACCTGTGCATGTACTGGTCGTAGGGCAGGATGGCCTGGGTCTGGGCGCCGAAAAAGTCGTTGTACCAGATTCCGACGAGCGCGAGGATGGCGGGGAGGTTCCTTTCGAGGGGCGTCTTTGTAAAGTGGTGGTCCATGTCATGGGCGCCCTGCAGGAGCTGCTTGAAGTTTGCGTATCCAATGTTGATGGCGATGGACAGGCCGATGGCGGACCACAGCGAGTAGCGGCCGCCAACCCAGTCCCAGAACTCGAACATGTTCTCGGCGCTGATGCCGAACGCGGTCACGGCCTTTGCGTTGGTCGAGAGCGCCACAAAGTGCTTGGCAACGTGCTTTTCCTAAGAAACGAGGCATGCGTTCTGTTAGATGTGCTTGATTGTTTGATTGATTGATTGTGTTTTTGGTTCTGGGTCGTGGGTGAAGCGGGTCCATTTTGTTCGTGCAGACAAAAGAATGCAGGGAGAAGAAATGGGAGAGTGAACAGGGCGAGAGACAGAGGGTGGCGGCGGGCGGCCCCCGAAGAAATTCACAAATCGGTTTCCGAATCGGTCAATCAGTCATATCGATGGTCGGTGTGCAGGTGGATGGGATGTGGATGGATGTGATGGGTGGATGGATAGATGGATGGATGGATGGATGGATGGATGGATGGATGGAACAGCAAGGCCTCTCTCTACTCGCATACATGTGCCCCCGGCGCTCGCGCATCCCACATTGCATATTCTCCGCATCGCCACGCCCACACGCGCAGTCAATCATCGTAATCAATCACTCTCTGTATCTCTGACTCACGTCTTTGGCCTTGGCAAGGAACCACGCCTTTGCCGAGTTGGCGTTCGTGATGGTCTCGATGGTGGTAAACGTCTTTGACGCGACGATGAAGAGGGTGGTTTCGGGGTCGAGGGCCTTTGTGATTTCGGCAATGTGCGTGCCGTCGACGTTGGAGCAAAAGTGGGCGCGCGGGCCGTCGCCGCGGTAGGGCTTGAGGGCCTCGGTGACCATGACGGGCCCCAGGTCGGAGCCGCCGATGCCAATGTTGACGACGTCGGTGATCTTCTTTCCGGTGTAGCCGGACCACGCGCCCGAGCGGATGGCGTCGGCCGTCTTTTCCATCTGAGCGAGCACGCGCTTGACGTCGGGCCAAACGTCCTTGCCGTCGACAAGGATGGGAGTCTCGGACAGGTTGCGCAGGGCGACGTGCAGGACTGCGCGGTCCTCGGTGGTGTTGATCTTGTCGCCCGAGAACATGCGGTCGCGCCACGCCTCGACGCGCGCCTCGCGGGCGAGGGCGAAGAGCAGGGCGAGCGTCTCGTCCGTGACAATGTTTTTCGAGTAGTCGAGCAGGATGGACGGGCGGTCCGCGGGCGCGCCGGGCGGGTGGAAGGTTGCGGACAGCTTGGAGAAGCGGGCGGGGTCCTTTTCAAAGAGGTCCTTGATGCGCGTCGAGGAGCCGACGGCGGCGTAGTGGGCGGCGAGGGCCTTCCACGCGGGCGTGGTGTTTGCAAGCGGCGAGGGCATGGTTGTTGTTGCGAGACGAATGAGTGAGTGAATATGAGAGAGAGAGAGAGAGAGGGAGAGTGTGTGTGTGTGTGTGTGTGTGTGTGCGTGTGGTGTGCGCGTGCGTGTCCAGTCCGTTCGATTGACGCGGCGAGTATTTTTAATCTTTCGCTTTTTTTATATGTGCCGCCACCAAAGTAAAGCAAAAAAAGGAAAACGATGGTCTTGACTGATTGCAAATGGGGGCAAACAGGCAAGACAGAGAGAGAGAGAGAGAGAGAGAGAGAGAGAGAGAGAGTGGTAGGGAAACAGAGCGCGAGACAGACGGACAGAGAGAGAGAGAGGGAGGAAAGAAAAGAGAGAGAGCGAGACAGACAGACAGACAGACAGACAGACATAAAGGCAGAGAGACCTTTGCTCACGTGACGCCCCGTCTTTCTCAGCGATGTTGATACCCTTCCCTTGCCACCCCCCAACGAATAATTAATTGCCTAGTACGATCAGAGACAGAGGGAGAGAGAGGTATTTGCTCCCACTTTGCCCCTCCACATCGTCAATGTAAGCATCTCAAATCCCACAAGCAACAACGAAAAAGAGAATCCCCCATCAACAGTGGCGAGCGACCCTTGCAATGCAACTCCCCCCCGTTGTTAATCAAAGTCAGATTTCAACCTACTTGTAGGATGAGCACTTCTTTTTGGTTATTTTGGTCCCTGGAAAACTGATCTTGGAAAACAGTAAGACCAATTTGCTGTCTTCCTCCCGGCATGTTATGAAAAGGCGTTTAAATACACAAGTCATAATGATTGCATGTGAATAGCTGGTGCAAGCAATGGCAAAATCAGTGAATACTGGGAAGAATTGCTTCTGCTGCTGCTGCTGCTCATTCTCTTTCTGCGAAATATTACCAGTACACTTTGAGTCATTGTGCTCCTGTATAGACCAGAAAATTGGGCCCGACCTTGAATTTGACTCGAAAATACAGTAGGGCTTTGAATCCTACTCTCGCTCCTCCAAATCCACCACAAGCTTAATTGTCAAATTACATTCAATTCGGCGTAAATCGACGAAAAAACTGGCTATAGTTATCCCATTCAAATTCAAAAGTTGGAAAAATACCTCAAAAAACCCTTGTTTCGTTCGTGTGAGAAGAGTTGATTTGTCCAACAGAAGGAAAAGCAGAACATAAT
The DNA here is from genome assembly GCA_025765615.1 of Zopfochytrium polystomum. Taxonomy (NCBI): domain Eukaryota; kingdom Fungi; phylum Chytridiomycota; class Chytridiomycetes; order Chytridiales; family Chytridiaceae; genus Zopfochytrium; species Zopfochytrium polystomum. The sequence continues at coordinate 362,590 of JAIVFJ010000013.1, read as the reverse complement.
TGTGAAAAAATTGTGGGCAAACATGTCGATCTTCAAGTGAGCCCGACGAGCCTGCACAGCGACCATTCATTCAGCCAGCAGATGGTCCACCCTCTTCACCACCCTCACACCACCAGCACCGTGTCGAGTCACTCACTACCAAACACTGCGATTCTAACTACCCCCACTTAACGCTCTCTTTTTCCGCCTTCTCACCCACCCCCTCCCAACCGATCGCCTGCCTGCTCATCATTGCGCTTCCATCCCCACTCACACCCAACCCCACACACGCGCGGACGCGCCCTTTTCGCCAGCCAAATCACCGCGCTCCTCCTCGCCGGCGAGCTCGTCGCGTACCTGCTCTCGCTGGTGCCGCTGACCTTCATCCCCGTGCGCTCGCGCAAGGCCGCCCTGCACGCGTGCGCCGCGCTCCTCGCAAACGACACGGTCAAGTGGCTGAGCCGCCTCGTCCTGCTCATCGTCGCCGGCGTCTTTGTCGACACCGTCTCGCGCCTCTACAGGCTCGACGAGTCGCTGCACAAGGGCCACCACCACCATGAACACGGCATTGGCGAGGCAACGCTGGGTGAGTAGAGTGATGTGTGTGTGAGTGAGTGAGTGAGTGAGTGGGTGTGAGCGCGATCGGGAGGTATGGAGATGCGTGTGTCGTGAGTGTGATGCGTGTGTGTGTGTGTGTGTGCGTGTGTGTGTGCATGTGTGCTGTGTGTGCGCGCGCGTGTGCGTGCGCGTCCGCATCCTCGTCCGTGCGAATCCGCGAATGTGTGTTCTAATGGCAGTGCGAGTGCCATCGCACGCACTTGGGTTTTGCTGCCCCAATACTGTACACTGTTGACGTGGTGCTTGGATGCAGCGAATCTGACGCCGGGCTTCTGACCCCGTGCGTGGTACGCTAGTGCGGCGCGCTCATACCGGCGTCTGCGAACCACAGCCCCCCGCTGCGGTGGTCATATGGACTCGTCTCACCCGTCTTCTGTCACCCGGCCACCCACAGAGGATCTTCAATACAAGACCAAGCTGTTTTACTCCCAGCGGAACATGTATCTGTCCGTCGCGTCTCTCTTCATGATTCTGTACGTACAAACATTTTTAGAAAAAAGTTGCGGAAGCCGCTTCTACTCTGCTTCTTTCAAACGCCCGCTGACCTCTGCCTCCATCTCGGCCTGCATTTTTCGCACTCTGCTCCCACTTCTCACTCACCCCGCTCCACCTACTACAACTAGCGTTCTATACCGCCGAATGAAGGATGTGTACCTTATCCTTCAGCTCCAAGAGCAGGTAGGACAACACCACCTCTGTTGATTTTCATCGTTTCTTTAGTTTCGCTACACCCGCTTACCCCGCTCCCGGCCCTCACCCCCACCCAGGAAGAGAGCAGCAGGACCACGATTAAGGCGCTCAAGGAGCAGGTCACCATGATCATTCAAAAGGCCGACCCCAACCCCTCCTCCTCCAAGGCCGCCTCCACCGCCGGCGACAAGGACAGCGGCTCGGCCGCCGCCCCCGCCGCCCCAGCCAAGCCCTCAGACCCCACCGAGCAGTCTGGAATCCGCAAGCGCGGCGGTGGCGGCGGCGCGGGAAGCAAGGCCGACTGATTGTCGGCGGCAATAATGTTTTTTTTTGCGAATTTTCTCGCTAGCAGTCTTCCAGTCTTCCTTGCATAACGAATTGGGGTTGTCAATGATCGCTTCGACTGACGAAAAAAAAAACAAAAAAAAGTTGAAAAATAAAGCCGTCTACAACTTTTGCATGTCTCGCTCCAGCATTCTCCTTTCTCCTGTGTAGTGAAAATGAAACAGAGAAACAAAAATATAGAGAGGTTTCCGCCCAGGATGGTGGCAATGGATTAATTGAGAAACTCGAAAGGACAGGGAAGCCTGTTCAAATGTTTTGCACCGTTTTCGGTGCAAAACATAACATTCGATCTGAGCTTTGTCAGCGAAACTGAGCCGGTCTGCTTCCCATTCCTTCCGCCTTCCACGAACTCGCCGTTTTCATGGGAGAGTTTTTGCAACAAAAGGAAATTTTGCCTATGTTGCAAATTAGTTTTAGCAATCTCACTTTTCCAACCACTTTTTTTCCTTGTGAGATCATTACTTTGCGCACCAGCCTCCACTCCCACAACCGCGCGCCCCCGCCCCCATAGCGATGATGCAATGGACCCCCAACAGTACCACGTTGGCAAAGCTGGGCATCACAACTAATCCCAGCAAGGTCGCGTTTGCGCCTCCAGAAAAGCGGAAAGCGACCACACGCGATCCCGGGCCTGCCTCGATCTTGTACTTGTTCGTTGTTGATGGTTTACAACAAGACAGTGTTCACAGCCACCACAGCCATGGCAATGACAGCGACAGTTGAGAGGGAAATGGCGGGTGGTGGGGGCGTGGACGACACGGGCAGGTGTCTTCTCCATTCAAGGAAACTTTCTTCCTTGTGAGCGTTTACCATTTTTCCCTGCGAGCGAAGGAAAAGCTCGCGGTCAGGAATTTTGATTTTGAACAAGGAATCCTTGACAGAGTGCAGCTGACACCCCTAACCGAGTCGCAGATGAGGAGTCATCATCGTCACCATCGACGATGGACAAGTGGGGCACCCTGGCAATGGGACAGACAGGGCGTGACCTAGCGCCCCTCATCACCTCAAAGCTGAGGAACTGTCGATGCCAGCGACTTGGGAGTTGACTATGTTGGGGTACTGAAGGTCGGTAGCTGAGAACTCAAACCTGGAAACACCACCAGACGCACACGTACCCAGCAGGGCTGCATCAGTGTGGCCAGCAGTCTAAATTGCATCGGGCGCTTGTGCTCACACATCTCACTCTCACGACAGCAGGGACCAAGAAGGGTACCCATAGAACAAACTCTCAGGCGTTGGGGGTGCGGTGCAGGGCGCTGTCACCGTCACCTCTTGCGGTCGGGGGTGGCAGCGTCTTTGTCTCCACACGGAAGAGTGCACCCTGTTGCTCCTCACTCCAGCACAGAGCCTGAAGCACCACTCAGCCATGGTTGGTGCCAGCCACGCTCCCACCCACCGTCCTTTAGAAGGAACCCCACTAGGGGGCCACGTACTTGACAGGGTGTGCACCATCTCTGTTATGAATCACATGGGGGACCTGTCTGTTGAGATTTAAGCCTAGGAAGCCAGCATAATTGCCTCGTGTTTGAAGGAGATTATGGCGCTAAAGGCATGCATTGTCGGAGTTCCAATAATGGAAGGTTTGGGACACTGCTGCATTACTGAAAAACGGAGCCATTTTCCACAGGCACCAGATTGTCCAAAATTAACTTTCAGATAAGCATCCGATAATTGGCACATGTCCTCCAATTCCTCTGTTCATCACAGGGCGAGAAGGAGGATGGATGGCAGGTGGTTTTGGTAAAGAACTCAGAAAAGAGGTAGTCACAACATTGTGACTAGAGCCGGAGTCGATAAGACATTCGGGGATAATCTTGCCGTGCACCCACACAGCAGCACGGGCAATGGTTGGAATGTTTTCGTCGAAAGCGACGTAAGACTCAGGGTACATGGTTTCATCATAAAACCTTATTTCATTGCTAAAACGCACTTGTTTTCTTATTTTCGGAGGTGTTTTACTGGTAGGTTCACCATTTTTACCTTCTGATTCATTTTTGGTAACAGACTTGTTATCCTTGTTCTCTATGATTTCTTCCAGAGGTGTTTGGATAACTGGTGTGTTGTCCCTATTTTCTGTCTCAGTGTTGATGACAGGTGCTTTCTCCTTATGTTGTGAGGGAGATTTTCCAATGACAGTGTCATCTTCTTCGTCATCAGTGTCGCTAAGTTCTTCAAGCGGTGGTGGAGTGTCATCTTCTTCTTCTTCAACTCTGCTGTTCGGTTCTGTCGCAGTCGCAGCAGAGCCTCCCAGGAGGTCAAAAAGGGAGGGGGTGCTTTGAGAGGAACTCTCCAAAGTATCAGGAACAGGAGAAGCAGGTTCATCAGCATCAGAGAAGGCACCACTTGTGGTGGGGGAAACCAGCTCTTTTGGAGGTGGTGTGGGTGCCAGGTGAACTTTGAAAGGGGAAGGGCGAGCCAGTTGTTGCATCTGCAACGTACGGGCAACTGTAGGCGTAATGTGAGGTAAAGGTGGAGTAACAGAGCGTACACAAATAACATGGCTGTGAACACGCTTGTACTCAGATTTACTAGTCACAAATGCGCAGAGCTCCTTAGAGAGCGGCTTAACAACTGCATAAGCATGGCAATCCCATTCAGAGCCATCAGGAGATGGAAAAAACAGGTATGGCAAGTTATTTGCATTCACCATGCATTCACCGACACCTGACGCTTTCGGACATGGATTTCTGGTTATGCTTCCACGCTTAACGGACGGAACTTTTCCAGATTGCTATGAGATCTCAGAGACTTCGCGCATCTACCAGCACCTCAACCACTGGTATGCAACCACTGTTCGACCTGGCTTTCTTCGATGGTCTGTCCTCTGGGCCGCCTCAATCCTTCGCCACTGTGGACGAACACCTGCAACTGCCCTTCAGATTCCTGGCAGCTTCTTTTTGCTGCGAGACAACGACCCTTGTGATGGTGTTGCGTGGCCTACAATCGTCCACCTGACACTCCGTGACAACCCTGGCTTCCGCTCTGTACCAGCGCCCTTTGCATACTTTGCTGTTCAAGCTATTGACACCAAGTTTGACTTCATTTCTGGTCTCTTTGTTGTAGAGGACCGCGCCCTGCAGCCTGGTTCTGCTGGAGAAGACTTTCTCCAACACGCTGCCAGATTTCCGCCTCAACCTGAGCGCTGCGATCAGTGGGTTGCGTGGGCCCTTTCAATCCTGAAGATCCCTCCCACTGCTACGACTCCTGGTTCACGGTTCCAGTTTTGTTTGCCACCTCGACGCAATATTATCCCTGCTCCACTGGTTAAGGATGCAGATGTGTTACCGAATCCCTCAGTTGTGGCCTCTGCCGAGCGTGCTCGCAGGTCACTGCACTCCCCCAGCAGCTTGACGGACAGCCCCGGGAGAACCTCTGTTCTACTGTCTGGACCCAGTCACAATTCTAGTGACAATGGCCCTCGCGAACAGACCCCTGCGCCCTTGTTACGTCACTCGCGCGGCCCCTCTGAGTCAAGCTCCCAACAGTCCTACCGACGCAGAGAAACAGCCTACTCTGATACTTCAGATGAACCTGTGCCAACAACTGGCCTTAACCCTGCCTTCAGCAAGGAAGAGGTTAAGACCTACCGTATGGCCAACGCCCTCCCTATACTTAAGGCAACGGACATGACAAAGGATGTGCCAGAGATCCTCAGTTTTCGCATGTCGCTCATCAACGCTCACCGCAGTATGGTGACAGACAGTGTTGATGACCGTGGCCCCGTTTACCTGGACGACGGTTCCTTCTTTGTTGGACTCCTCTCCATCAAGAATTTTGAGACTCTGAGTGGACACAATTTCTTCCACTCTCTCAAGTCCTTGCAAAAGTTGCAGTGGACCTCATTCTTGAAACAATTTGACTCACACTTCCTAGGTCCCACCACTGACGAAAAAATTCGCAACACGTGGATCAATTATCGCTGGCCCAACGCTGCTATTGATTCTCCAGTTGTGGCACTCAACCAACTCAGTCTGCTGAATGAGCACCTCAAGGAGCCCTATGATGAGACTCAACTGAAAGAATACCTGATTCATTCCTGCCATGATGAACTTTTACGCTACCAAATGGTGGCTGAACCCTTCGTCACAGCCGAAGGTGGTGTGCGGAAGTTCCACAGCCTAGACATTACCCCTCTCCAAGTTGCAGAGCAGATGTCATTACTTCAGGCCACCTACAATCGCCGCTCAGGTACTGTTCAACTTGACGAAAATCCTGATCGCTGTGTCAGTCGTGACTGTCGCGACAGCTGTGATAGTCATGACCATCACAACTCTCGCGGATTATCACCTCGACGCTCTTACGTTGGTGAAGACTTCAGTCAGAGCTTCTTCCAGCAGCCCTCTGGCCCCTCTCGCCGCTCTGATGACCGTCGTGCAGACTCTCATTGCGATGACCGTCGTCCCGACCGACGAGATGAACGCCGTCCTGATGAACCTACACGTGCCTGTTCTTCTTCACGCAATCGAGCCTCGATGCCCTGCCACCGCTGCAAGCAAACTGGCCACCTCTGCGACGACTGCCCGTATGCTGCAGAGATTGACGTGCTCATTGCTAAGAAGTATGACCCTTCTTTGCCCACTTCTTCTACGGATCAACCTCCAGACTCCACGCCAGTGCCTCTGTTATTTGATTTCAAGAAGTCCAGTCCCAACCTTCACGTTTATGGTTTGAATTGGAGATTCTTCAATGCGTTGAATTCCCTTTTTGCTGAATTGGGCGCTCAACACATTTCCCGTATTGGTAGTGATGCCTTTTTTGCTCATTTGAAAGAATATGAAAAACATAAAGTGGTTTTTGACCAAATATTTTGCTCAACTTTTGAACATACCTCTCATTTTGTTTGGGTATGTAAGGAAGTCAACACGCTTTATGTCAAGACGCTCCAATTAACTGCGCCACATATTGACTTGACACTCATTCTCCCCTGTCAAGTTGAGATCCCACCTGACTTAGTATGTGACCCTACACTTGGTTTTGCCATTGCTAAAGTCTTTCCTGACCGCTTACAAAATGAGCCAACATGGATTGCTTATCACTTTCCTACCGAGTCCCGCCTGACTCTTCAAAACAAGTAGATGCTCAGTGTGAGGTATCCGACTGAGGGGACACCATTGGGATCGCTAAAGGGGTCTGCATCAAACGGGTCACCACCAGGAGGGCTGTTAGGTGGGCGGGTGTCGTCACTTTCACCGTCATCACCATCAGAGCCAGAGTCGTCAGTCCTCTCCTGCTTAGAAGGGAGAGGAGGAGGAGCAGTGGTGTCGTCTGTTGACAGACGATGACGAGGGGCAACAGGATCACACTTGAGTATCGTCATACGGGGAACAGCACTGGTTGGTTGTTGCTCAGGCTTAAGCAAACGGGTGGCCACAGCAGGCTGTGTGCTGGCCAGCAGTCCATGGGAAGCGACAGTGTCAGGGTGTCGATCATCTGTGCTGCGTAGGTTGATCTTGTGCGCAGCAGGGGCCTTACGGGCGGCGGCAGGAGTCTCTTCTGCTGAGAGGGTACTGTCAACAGTAAAGCGGACTCCAGGGTTCTTGGCACGCTAGGGGGAATCGTCCTCATCAGAGGGGAAGAACAACTTGAAGCGCTTCTCGCTTGCGACATTGGTGAACACTGGGGTAGTGTGGCCGATGGGCTTTGCGTCCGTAGGTGTAGCAACAGGATTGGCAGTACGCTGAGTGTTACCAGAGCCGTACATGCCAGCGATGCCACAGGCAAAAGTGGGGACCTGGGCGCCAGCGGTAGGTGTCTTGGCAGGCAAAGGCGAGATTGCCATTGGAGTTGGGTCAGGGACTTCATCAAATGCAGTCTGGAGGTAGTCTGTGATAGTTGACTTGAACGGGTGCTCAAGCGCCAATGCGTTCCTTTGTAAAGCGCAAGTCGTATTGTTGAGGCGCGAAGGGGCCATCCAACTGGGAAGAAAGGCCACCAAAAGGCTCGACAGAAGCAGGGGTGGCCTTGATAGGTGTCGAACGAGCACCAACCTTCCTTTTGCCCTGGGCAACCTTCGGCCTGGGAACAGTGGGAGGACGGGTGGACGTAGAACCAGTCGGAGTGTAAGGGACTGAAGCTGAAGTTGTCTCTAAGGACAAGGGTCAGACCTTACACGGTGTTGGTGTACAACTTCATACCCTCAGGGCGGTAGGGGCCCTCACCCGAGCGGGAGGCTGAAGTCGCAGTCTTCGAAGCCACAGTCGTAGTTGAAGCCATGAAGGGAAGCTGAAGTTGTTCAGTTGGTTTTTTCTGGAGCAAGTTTTGTTGCAGACAGAAAAATTATCACTCCTTTTTACAGCAATATTTTCGCGTTTTATTATTATTTTTACGCAATTTTCTCAGCATGTGTGTTCTTATGGCACAGCATAACACAGGGTTCAGACAAGCAGAATTGTCTGATCTTTTGTCTTTCAAACTCCGCTTTCTGCAAATGCAGGAAAGACACCAGCTTGGTAATAGAAAAAATTCTATACCTGCCGGGAGAGACACTTGCCAGGTAATAGGTTGAAATCCTATGCTTGGTGGGAAAGACTCAAGACACTGGCTGAGTAGTAGGTTGAAATCCTATGCTCAGCAGGGAAAACCACTGGAAAAACAACAGAATCCAGCAAAGTGGCAGAAAACCGTTACATCATGTAGTCTGGGATAATAGAGTGAAATTCTATGCCCCGGACTTGGCGAGCGGAACTCCGTTGTTCTGGCAGTTCTGTAATTCCGACGGGTTTTCAGCAGTTTGTACATTTCCTAAACAGGAAACAGACAGAGTCGGCCATATTGATATGTATAAAATGAAAAACCAAAAATGGTCGCAGGAATGCGCAGACACACAGAACTGCGAGGACGCGTAAAAGTTGTAAACACTCGCACTACACAGGGTGCAAGAGAAACAAAAAGAAATTGCAAAAAAATCATCATAGTTATAAAATGATGGGGATATGTAAATGAATAACACATATAGATCTCAAGCAATATTGGTGTCGTTGTCACTGTTAGAAGTCTCAACAGTGACAGTGGGGTCTGTGGGCACAGGAGCAGTGTTACCAGGTGATACAGCTTCTGAAGCTGTGGGAGATGTGGGCAACGCTAGCGGTGACGAGGGCTCATACACTGAATAAGTGTCGCATGCCTCATCGTTGTCGACAGAAGCATCACCGGTGTTGTCTGTGTGTTCCACTGCAGGTGGCGGAGCAGAGCTATAAGGGGGTGGTGAAGGCGTTACTGCATTGTTTCCAAGAGAAAGCGCAACACCGCACGGGCGTTTTCAGGCAGTTGATCCACAATGACGCGAGCTGAAGCTGGGGTGGGGTTCGTCGCAAAATGAGAGACAAGTGAGGCAGGGATGGGGCCAGCGTGGTTGTCATGATTGGAGTTTACATCATGCATCTCAACGTCCTGGACATTCATACATCGTTGATCTTTGTGGTGGATCAGATCTTCGTAGTTGATCTGTTCGACTGACTCGTCGGATGTCGTGGATCGCAATCCAGCTGGACCAGTATCGCAGCAGTATTGCTCGAAACTCCATGAGGGGCCAGGTGCGATCTGGCAGTTGTCGGAGTTTCCTTCCGAATTGGGTGGATGATCTGGGTGATCTGGGCGCCTGGATGCAGTGTAGGTCAACCATCATTATGATGGATGTCGTTGATCTACATACCAGTTGAGTGAGGCATTGCCACGTCCTCAAGTTCCGCGCATACGACGATTTCGTGTGCGGCCAGAAGGGAAGACTGCTGGGCAATCAGGGTCGAGGCCCTCACGACGAGGAGGTGTTCAATAGAGCTCGCGATCTGGCGGAGCGGAGGTTGATCGCTGCTGGCGCAAAGGGCCAGCACCGTTGTTGTTGGGGTTGGTGTCATGCGAGGCCATGTCGTTCAAGGTCACAAACTTTTTGTGCCAAAAGAACAAAATGATCCCCCTTTTTATAAAGCGACTGGTGGAGCGTGGAAGGGAATCAAACCCACCATGCTCGGATGAATTGGTTATGTGTATAACCAACTGCACTAGCTTTCCTTAATGATCTGAAGTTCGGAACTCGGAGGTCTGGAATTCAAACCTTTATTGATCTGTGTGAAAAACACAAGTCCTTTGAGCGTGTGTGAAAAACACAAGTTCTTTTCTGCTGGAGGGAATTCAACCGAGGGTGTCTTCCATCCAATGAGTTTTCAAAGCCACTGGGACACAAAGGCTTTGAAGAAGTGTCACACAACACTGTGTCCACTGTCTCTACCAGAAAAGAAAATGAGACACCCACTTTATTGAGTGTCTCTCCTCTCTCAACAAAGTTAGGAAGCCCCCCCCTGTGAGACTGTGCTCTCTAAATCCTCACCCTGGGCTATGGGTGGCAAATAGAGCAATGACCTAAATGCCAATCCTGAAAAGTGAAAAAGGGCAAAAAGGAGATGTCTAGGGGTCACTAGACAGGACAATGTATTTGGAGTCTTAAGAAGCCCAAGAAACACAAAGAAACTCTCTTACTACCAACAAAGAGAAGACTCTCACACTCAGACCAAAGGCAACTGTGAAAAGGTGGCACACTAGCAAAGAATGTGCAGGGTTCTCTGGTCCATGACACAGAGTGGGCCCAATGGGAGGCAAAAGCCAAAGCCAAAGGGGACCGGGAAATCTGGTAACAATGCTGGAGGCGCAAGATGCAGCAAGCTCCAGGGAGCGGCACTAAGTGCAGCACTCCAATCCAACTGAAGAAGACAAGAGAGTGGGGAGGAAAGTGGCCAGACCCCGGTCTGTTGGAGCCACCACCATGGAGCAAGGCTCCCTCTCTGTCAAAGACAAGCCCTAAGTTGGAGGGGGTTGGACACAGAGGGCAAACACAAGGAACAGTTGTGTGCAGAGGTGTCTGTTGAATTAAATCAGAACTGTTTTCCACTTAACAGGACCAGACACAACTTGTCTCACTCCAAGGAGAAGTTCCAACTCAATCCAAGGAGGGGGCACACAGGGGTGGGAGACAGTGGGACTCTTCTTCCTTCATCCTACTACGACACAGACATCTGCTTCACCAAGCCAGAGGAATTCCCTATCTTAGAAGCAAGGAAGGTTAACACCCACTCCCTCACCCAAATGTGGCACCATGACATCACAGGCATTAATCTGAGAGAAAGAGGGTCTGAACCCAGTGAAGACCAGGCCCACCAGAGGCCACAGGAGCCAACACACAGGGAGGAGGGGGCATACCTGAGAGACCATTCCTGCAGCAGTACCTGACCAGACAGCTCATTCATATCCCCTTGAGAGACCTGGATTTGACTAGATGTATTGACAGGAACCTAGAGGCACCACCACAGATTTACCCTCCATCCTTCCATCACCAAGTGGCTCCTACCCAGTCCAACCTAAACAGCATGCAGAATTGGTGAGGTGCACTGGGGCTTGAACCCAGCACACTGCCATCATGGCCAAGAGGACTTCAACCTCCTGTCACACACCAGGGGACTGCCACCCCCAGCTCTACATACAGTCAGGAAGAAAAGGGCAGGCAAGGGACTTCAGGCACAGGTTCACACAGTCAACAAGATGGGGGCAGCTGCTTAAATAGGAGAGGGTTGGAATCATCAGGGAGGAGGGAAAAAGGAGGGAAAACACATACAAAACAGCAAAACAATAAATAAATAGTAAAGAAAAGAATGGGAGGAGTGAGTCACCAAGAAATGGGGCTGAGCCAGCCAAACAAGGAAGACTGCCCAGAGAATCATGGGGCATTCCTTGGCAAACAGAAGGGAGAGGGCTGGCAAGAAATGATTGGTGCAGATAAGAAGACAGTCACTCTCAGCCACACAAGAAAGAAAAGACACAGACAGACACAACAAGGAATAAATAAAAGAGAAAACAGGAAAACCAGGAAAACCAGGAAAACCAGGATAAATTACTAATTGGAAAAATAAGTAAAAATCACCAATGAAAAGATAAAGAAAACCCTGTGATCTCATACCCTTTTATGAGGTATTACATCATGGTAGCAGGTGGTAGGGCTTGTTAGCTCTGTCCATCTGGGCTTTGCACTTCTCCCACAGAAGTGTTTCAGTCCTAAGTCATTTCCAAAAGTGAGGGGCCATTGGCCAGGCATAGTAGGACTTTGCATTTCTGCCCAGTCTGTCAACTAGCATGTCTCAAACTTGGCACCTTCCCAATTGAAGGGAGCGCTCTAACCACTGAGCAAGGGAACCTTGTATCAGCAATTAGAATCTTTCTGTCTGCAACATCGCCAATGATAAATAATAATAGTAGAGCTCAGAGGCAGACATACGGAGCCAGTCAGAGGCCGTATGGAAACCCAATAAATAATAAGAGAGTAGGAATCCAAGCCTAGTCACGTCTTGCCAGCAAAACGCGGGTCGAGACAGGGTGGTAATCCTCACAATTACCAGTTATAAAGTGGGTATACACTTAATTTATTTGAGGTCACAGGCTCGACAGCCTGTCGTCCTCACAGTTCAGAGAAATGTTGAACTGGGGCAGCTCACAGCTGCCCCAGTTCAGCTGACTTTGTCTCTGAGTGCAACACCCTTTGTCTGCTGTGCAGAGACCTCTGTTGTCAGGAACAGGGCAGGACAGGACAAGGCAGACAAGGAACTGAGAGGAGTGATGATTGTATTGGAAACAATAATTCACTTGAAGGATGGGACAGGTCCCCCATCCCCCTTTTATACCTTTTGAGAGTGTTCCTTGTCAAGACTCAAGAAAGTTCCAGAAAGAGCAATTAGTAATGCAATGATTCCAATGATACCAATGACAACAAGACAAGTCAGGAAAGCAAAGAAGGTTCCAGAAGGTTCCACAAGGTTCCATGAAGGAATGTTCTAGAAGGTTCCAGAAGGTTCCAGAGGGTGATTCATAACATCTGTCCAGGCCTCTGGACGCCCACTGGTTGATTTGACATTTTCCTGATGATTTCAAATCATCTTTCCTCTGTGGGAAGACTGGTCACTGCACACAGACCTCTGGACAGACCTTGGTCATTTTAAATGCTTCTGAAGATTTCAAATCATTTTTCCTCTCTGTGGGAGACCAATTGCTTGCACACTGGGCTCCACGCAGAGCTTGGTTGATTTGAAATGCTCTGAATGTTTCAAATCACCCTCCCTCTGTGGGAAGGGGTTAGTCCTGTCTGAAACAGTTTGCACTTGTTCAGATAGGCAAAACAGGAAAACTGGTCAACCTAGCAGAGTTTTCTTATTGGAGAAAAAAAAAGCACACTCACTCCAATTTGCCAGTCCCTGTCTAAAACAAGCTCTCTTTGCCCACTTGTCCTTGGTCACTTGCTACGCTCGCTCCCTTGCAAGTCCTCGATTCAAACCAGTTGTATCCTTTCTTTCTTTCTTCCTTTGGGCCACTTGCTTCGCTTCACAGCCTCAACCCTTCCACCTCCTTGCAACGCTGCCTTCACTCACAACGTCGCCTTCATGCAACTTCAACATGGCGCCATGAGGAACATGACATCCAGTGAGTGATGTGCAGTCTCCAGGTTCGCCCATAGGACGCGTCAGCATATGCAGCTGGTTCAAGGGTGTTGTTTGTGAAGAGCCAAAGTGGCTTGTGGCTTCGCCTGTAGCATAACCTGTCGTCTCAGGTGCCTCATAGATAATGAAGCAGGTGGCAGACGTCCTTGCGATGGCACTGGTGTGGCTTCAATTGGGACTGGTAAAGCACATTTGTTGCAAATGCAAAATCTGGTTGAGTTTGTGTTGTGAGATATTGAATTTTCATCAGTGTGGATTGATACCATATTGAGTTGCTCTTGCTGAGTTCGATTGACATTTTGTCATGCATAAAGGTCAGACATTGGAGTTGATGTAATATCCAGGTTGTCCTACATTTTCTCTTCGGTGAGAATTGTCCTGGTGTATTTGTCTAGACCCATCCAGATGCCTTTGGCATTCCCTTGTGGAACCAGCCTGAGGGGAGGCTTTGTGTGTCATGTGGTGGGCAGTTCAACCCTCTTGAGCAAGGACTGCCTACTTTGCTTGGACTGAACAGACAGCCAACCAAAGGCAGAACAAGAACAACCCCCTCAACTGTGACGAGGGTGCCTTGTGGGGACTTGCCGTGTGGACACAAGTTTTGCCAGTGGCACGAAAATCTGTTCACACTGATTTTATGACAAGTACACTTGTTTTTGCAAATAAATCCCTGGACTTTATCACTGAGACCTTGGTGCAGTCTATTTCGAATTTGATCAAAACCATATTTCTTACATCAGGTCTGGATGCAATTTTGTGACCCGAGAGACCTTGGCTCAATGAGGTTGAGCACATAAGTTTTGTTTTTACCAGCGGCAGAGCCTTCATTAATTGAGCGACACAGGAGCAAGTGGGGCTGTTCTGTTGGTGCCCCACCTTCCTTTCGTTACACATCTGTTCCTCCCGTAGTCCAGAACTATCACCAAATATTACACTTACAATGTCCACTTCATTTGGCTATGTGTGTCTACTTCATTGGATATTGTGCTTTGTTGTCTGTCTTTGAGCCTGCCCACCACAGTCATCCCCAATGGGCTCTGTCGGCCACACTGATGTATAATCTGTGTTCCCTCCCTTTGCTGCAATGACTGCTGCAATCCTCCTAGGCATACTTTCAACCAAATTTTTGCACATTTCGGCTGGAAAATTCCTCTATTCCTTCCAGATTTGTTCGCGAAGCTCCAAGCTTGACTTTGGTGCAGTTTCATAGAAATTGAGTCTCTGCTTCAAGATATTCCAAGCCTGCTCAATTGGATTGATGTCAGGAGACTGAGAGGGCCATTGCATAACGCGAAATCCATTGCTGTTGAGCCATTCTTTGGTGTATTTGGAAGTATGCTTAGGGTCGTTGTCCTGCTGGAATATAACACCCTGCACTTCAAGTCCGTGTTCGTCAAGACTAGGGATGAGATAGTTCTCCAAAATTGTCACGTATTGCTCAGAGTTCATTGTGCCTTCCACAAAAGCAACTTCAAGACACCAGACCACGCAATGGCACCCCATACCATTTGAGATCCGCTGCCAAACGTTTTCGTCAGTTGAATGTGATGATCTTGAAGCAGAAATTCTCCAAGCACGTCATGCTGTCTGATCCCTCCTGTCTGACCAAATGACGTGCTTAAAGTCCTCAACTTTCCAGTTTTGATATTGAAGGGCAAACTTGAGCTGAGCGTTTTTGTGTTTTGCTGTCAGGGCCGGCTGTTTCTTCCTCTGTAAACCTTTGAGACTGACCTGTCAGAGTGAGTGCCTGACTGGCTCAGGTGAGACAGTCTCCCCAGTGACTTGTTAATGCGTCTGGGCCAGTTGCACTGCGGTTTTAGCTTCTCCAGATGCGATTTGCTGAACAAATTGACGTTTTTGCGGGGAAGAGAGCTTCCTTGGAGGTCCAGGCAGAATGTTTTCAATGTCTGGACGCTCCACTGCGCAGATGCGGTAAACAGTAAGCATTCCCACCTTCACTTTGGCGGCAATTTCGCAACCTGAGCGGCCAAGTGGATTTGAGATATTTTTTTTTTCAAGTGGGATGAGTTTCATGAATTTTTTCCGAAGCTGGATGAATCCAATAGGGCAGGGGTTCGTGCCAACAATCTATCCTTTTTATACCTGCTCAAACTGCGGAAAAATTTTGGTGGAAAATTTAAGATCACGATCTGGATTCACATTTTTCTGATGCAAATCCTCAAGATTGTGCCAATGGATCAAGAGCATTTGAATGCCTCAATCTTCCTCTGCTGAGGGCGTGCCGCTTCCCCACTTCAGTAACACATTTTCACACTATTACCTGGCAAGCACACTGAATTTCAGGAAGAAACCTTCACTTGTTCACTCACGAGGGGATTGGACAGTCAAACAAAAAAAAACAGTGGCACAATTTTGTGAACCACTGTAGTTTCTCTAGCAGCCCTTGCAATACACAACGTGAACCATGGACACTGGCTCCACTCTCGATGGGCGCTGGCCTTCGGCCAGTGCGCCTATGGGCTTACGTGTAAAGTATGTCAGATCCATTTGTCTATGTGTGTCTCTTTTCAATTATTCGGGTAGTAACCTTGCGGCCCCACACTTGGGGGAGGAGTAATGCCAATTTTGAGGATGTGAGTGCAAGCCAGCGATCCAAGACAGAACCAAGAGCACCAAGACCCACAGGCCACCCCAGCTCATCAACATTGAAACAAATCCACTCCTTGTCGTACTTTTCTTGTTGCCTCCAATAGCTGGCGTCGGAACTTGAACCCAAGGCCCTTGAGTGTCAGATGCCCAGACCCCCCATGCTTTCCCAGCTAGGCTCTTGTGGGGGGCTGCTTCATAACTCGCTGCACAGCTACAACCCCGAAGACACTGTTAAAGACACGTTATAAGCTCGTCGCTCTTCCACATCCAAATAACAATAGAATCACAAGGGCATCTCAATTATTGCAGATGTTGTTCCATTCCCGAGCCCAACCTTGAAACGTTGACCCAATTTTGTGAGCCACAACGAGGACTTTGTTGGAATAAGCCCCCACGCAATCATTCAGGAAGAAAAGTTGATTGCAGACCAGACTTGTCGCCTGACCTCCGTCCCTTCCGTCATGTTCTGCGTCGTCGCCTGGGGCTGGGGACCTGAATTTCAACAGACTTGTTAGGTTCAAATTCAAGTATTTTTGCTGTGGATGACGCATTTGCGCACTGCAGACATTGTCAAAAGAAAAGGTCAAGGTCCGCTCCCAGCCCCGAAGCACCCTGCTCCTCTCGGCTAATGTCGTCGTCTTCTTCTTCTTCTTCCTGTCCTGGGGTGTTTCCAGATTTTCTCTCCCCCTCGCCCATCGCACGGGCGTCCAAAGATGTCTCGATCCCACTTCCACCGGCCGTCCCAAAGGTCATCAAATCCAGCCCTTCACCGCCTTCCATCATGACTGTCACTGCTGTGCCGGGGTTGCTTGTTGTGCCCAACCCATTCACGCCAGCCTGCTGGTCTGCAGATTGTGTCCGTAATCCGTTGAAGCTGCCGGAAACAGCCTCCTTGACGGAAATTCGGCCTCCACCGATACCGTCGTGAAGATTCTCAGCCGAACTCGAAACTTCTGCTTCCGCGTCATTCGCTCTGTCGGCTTGCATCGGACTCCCACCATTATCGGTCGCTGGTGCCAGGTCCTTTTCGCTGCGAGTGCGCGCCCTCGCCCACCTGGGTACAAGGTCACCCATCCCCCACTCATCGTCCGCCTCTGCTTCGTACGGAGCAAACGGGGCTGACTCGACGGAAAGCGCGAATTGTCGAGCCTCTCGTGCCTTATGCGGCTCATCCTTTCGCCTTCCCCGGTCAAGCGCTTGGACTAGGCGTGAGTTTATCAGTCCATCGATCAAGTCTGCTCTCGCGCTTGCAACGGCACGGTGTAGAGCTAAGGCCGATCTCCGCTCATTGATCACGTATTGTATATCTTTGATGTCCTTCCACCGAAAGAGCGGGTTTTTCGAGAGCGTATTGCGAGAACATCGAGGTACAAGAAATGGGAGTTTGAAGCAGAACAGTAAAGTTACAACGAGGTGAGTTACATTGAGCAGCGGCGGTGGTGAGGGGGACGAGCTCACCGAGATGAGGCCATCGCGGTCGGAGAGGGCGGAACGGCGTGCCACCAGGTCTGCCCGGGCCGTCCGAAGGCAGCTGATGATCTCCGAGTGAGACTTGCCAAGACCTGCAGTAAAGAGCTTTAGTAAGAACAGTGTGCGCCGCAGGGAAACGGAGTCCTGGCGACGCCGAGGTAATGCCGAGGCAAAGCCAAATTCTCCAGCAACAGCAGTTCATTGGCTTACTCGACGAGGAAAGACGCTGCTCCCGGTTTTGTTGGCGACGGTGCTGGTTGTGCCGTTGAGTCTGTGCGTGTGGAGTATCTGCGTGGGCTGAGGCCGCCGCCGCCGGCAGCGAGGTGATAGGCGCGCGATTGGCGGCTACGGCTTCGAGGAACTCGTCCACCGTCCGGGTCAGCTGCAGCAAAACGGCGGATGCTGAGTCGTCGCCCATTGCCGCAGCGTCTGCACAGCCAGTCAGGCACCACCACAAGCAGTGGGTCGGTCGGTCGGTCGGTCGGTTGGTCGGTCGCTCGTCCCTTCCTTGTCAATCAACTTCCCAAAGAAAAGCAAACCAGAAATCGGACAAGGTGGTGGAGAAACAGGACAATTCTGTCTCCACGATGGGAGTGACCGACTTCTGCGCCGTCGAACTGCCCCTGGGCCTCTTCCCGGCGCCGCCCGTCGATGCCACCACCAACACCGCTATTACAGCAGCATCTGCCGCCGCCGCCGCCCGTTCCTTCCCGCCACGCGCCGCTTTTGCCATCGACGTCATCCCGTCGGTGCCCCTGCAACAAGCCTCACCAAGGCAGTCACAAGCGATTCCTCGCTGGGCGACAGCAGTTGCGACGTCCCCGACACCGCCCACGCCATCGCAGCAGTCAACGTCAGGTTCGATGATTATCATAAACTGTCAAGAGCTCCTCTTAGAAACAGAACAGCTGCCACTGAGAATGGATTTGCGCAAGGTTTAGCACACGCGCCTTTCAAATCGGGAATGAAACCAGAACATGTTCTTTCTGAACGAATGGTCGACGCCATGTTTCAACCAAGCGAGGCGGCGGTAGGGTTCGAAGCAGCAGTGATCGTGGCAGATGAGAGCTGTTCGATTTCTGCGCACGTCTTGACTTCTCGAGAGGCGAAGGTACACGAGCAACGTCGGCAGCTGTCCGAGATGACTAAACAGACCTTAATAAGTTGCGATGGCGCGAAACGTTTAATAGACCCGTCTCATGCTTTGATGTTACCCAAGCTGAGGTGATCCTCGCGTCAGGCTCAGAAATATTCCGGCTGTCCTTTGAGGTACGGTTTTGACGAAGAACTTTGACATTCACCGAATAATTCCTTCCCCTTCCTTGTAACTGACTGAATGGGATAATTCTGAAGGGCATAGTGCTTTCGAAATTTGATACAAACTTCACTGATGAAATACTCTCAGTCAGGAACGCGGGACCCTTCACCGTCGTCACCAGCACGAACGTTTGTAATTTGTTTCTGAATGGGGAGGACAGAGGGTGCTCCGTCTGGCCAGGTAATTCAGTTTAGAGTCTTTTGCGCATGGGGTCTTGCCCCACCTGCTGAAACTTGTCGCTACAATGAGACCGAATCGTGGAGGCTTTTGCATTTTTCCCCGACGGTGCGTGCGTACCGACTGTTTTGGTTGCGACCTGTACCCGAAAACTGGCACTGTGGCGTGTAAGTGTTGCCTCGCCAATTTGAAAAAGAATGCAGTAGCCGAACTTGCTTCGTCAGGAAAATGTGGTCGTTGCGGAGGTCATACTTCCACACAACCCAACATGTCTGGTCCATATTGCGACAAGTAATGATGTCAAAACCAGGTTCGACAATAAATTTCTTGCTGCTTGATCCATCATTAAAATCAATTGTAAGTAAACATTTCGCCGTTTGCGGGACAACCTCCGGGATGCTATACTGTTACGAGCTACAAGACAGTCATTTGCACCCTGTGTGGCAGTATGGTTTTCCATCTTTAGATAACTTCGACCCGAAGGGTCGTAGTGTCTCCTTCATAAAGCCGTGCTACTGTACACTCTCTGCAGATTCAGCGGCCTTCCCAGATCTTGCTGTTGGCCACGATGATGGCCTCCTCCTTTTACTCGGGTTCGCTGTGCCTTATGAGTCGTGCAGTCGCAATCCTCCGGAGCCACCTGAAAATATGGCATTGGAGCCAACCATTTTATTCAATCAAACCTTCGGGATAGCCATTCGAGGAATAGCTGCTCGCAGAAGCGAGGGATTCCTTGAGCCCTTGCGCGTCTCGTTTTTGCAAGAAGGCGGCGGCGGATTTCCGTCTGCTTCATTCATGGGGGTCCCGGAGCTGATCCTGCGGTTGGAAGACGGGCGCTGCGTAAGGATGGTCTACTGCTCTTACACTTCATCGGCTTCGAAAAGCGAAAGCGCGGCGGCCATAGTGAAAGAAAATCAGGAAGGCGCAAAGCGCTACATTGAGGGTCAGGTTAAATTGTTTCAGGATAGACCGTCAGTGGAGTCGCAAAATGAAGAAAAGTCAACTCAATTCACATCAACAGTGAGGCCTGCGAAACCGTTAGCCAAAGGCATTCATCAGAGAATCCTTGCAGTTTTCCGCGGTTGAAACAATGTCGTTCCATCGGTCGAGCGGCAAATTGCTTTTCAAACTTGCAACCAGTGGCGCACTAGAATTTGTGATATTTCGCGCAGACTTGCCTATCAAGATAATGCCTGTCGAAAGAGCCGAGGCTGGATTCTTTCGCGAGTTTCAGGTTTGCACCTCAGAGCTTTGTCGATATACGACGCGAGAATTAGGAGATACAAATAAACGCTCTCTCTCTCTCTCTCTCCACATATATCTCAGGATGAATTCGAGTACTTTTCCTGCTTCCGAGCTCTTCAACCATTACACCAAATGACGTTTCAGGTATACCATCGTTGTCGAGGAACTCTAAATAATGTTCCCGCAGATTGAGGTGGACGAAGGGCTTAGTCCTACGTTGTGCACAACTGTTATTGGATTTGATAAATTTTGCGATGTGCACACTTCTGTCAATACACTGAAGCCACTTGGTCTATTCGAACGCGTTGGTACGGACAATGAGACGGCGAGGTAGCAAGTACTACAATCGTGACTCTCAACCACAGCCGTTGATGCAATACAGGAGCGGAAAGAATAAACTTTCCATACGATCTCAAATGTCCAGACAAGAAACACACTCACTCATTAAACGTCTGTTCAATGATTTACCAGACAGGTAGACACGCGATGGCCCTAATGACTTTAATGCTACACATCCAGATTGTCGACAGCCGCCGAAGAATCCTTTCAGTTTCGCTCTGTCGAGGGTGATATATCTGTCGCTTATAACATTGACTTCAGGTGATGAGTCCATCAACGTTTTTTTGCATGCGTTTTTGCAAGAATAATATCCCAATTAATCGACTTTCGGCAGCGGTCCAAGCACGATGGTGTCGACCTCTCCGATCCCTGTGTTGGTTGCCAGCAGCTTCTTGAATAAGATAATTACGTCCCAAAGCCGAAGCGCGAACATATCGGCAGCCATTGACGAGAGTTCTCTCGCATGTGATGCACTGAATTTGGTCCAATGGTTTGTTGAAATGAAACGATTGGCTCGTGAATTGGTGTTAGCGGAGGGCATGGCTCAGTTGAAGGCAGCCGGGGAGTGCATGACTGATATAGCCGCAGTGTTGCGACCGTCTGGTCTCGGAGACTCAAACAGTCGGTTCAAACTTCAGTCTCCTTGGATCCATCTCAAAGCGAGGTTGGCAACGGCTGCATTCGTCACCATACCTGTGGCTAAATTGGGAGTCGCATGAATTCTCCTGCTAGGAGACTAGCCGCATTGATTGATTACGCTCACAACTTGATGGGCGTTGACATTCCACGGCAGTTCAAGGACCTTGCTCGCCAATTGGAGGACGACCTGCGCGAAACAGCGGCTTGTGGCGAGGGATTTTTCGACTTTGGCCCTGTCGAATGCGTAAGCTGCTCCACACTCTTCCAAAACGGGTCATTATCAGTCTATTTACAACGATTGCCCATAGTTTTTCTCCCAGCTTTCGGGCTGTCACGATTCCAATGAATAGAGAGCTCTTACTTCTGGGGACTTGTTTTGCACGGATTTGAAGGCGTCTTAAATGCAAAACAAAGCGAGCAGATATTGTGCTGAAATATTAGGACAGTAGAAAATTATGGGATTGCTCCGTTGTAATCGTAATCAGCGCAAGCTCGTCATACTGCTAAGCCCAATCAGAGTAATACGCCTGTGTTGCACGGTCATTTTGTTCCGAAGTGGTTCCATTATGTGCATGCAGAATTGCGCCGTCCAGCGGGCAAGCAAAGATTCCTGCCACGGGTCATACAAATCGCAGAATGGCCATAAACTCTTCCTATCTGGGGCATTCAGAAACCAAAGCAATGAAAGCATGTGTTCGCAATGAATAATATCAGAATGAGCTAAGTTTTCGGCAATGACTGCTTCCAGCGGACAAAGTCCGCCGCAAATGTCCCGAGGCATCTTTGTCGAACGGAATATAACTCTGTCGAAACGGTTGCTTGCTGAGCATTCTGAACACCCCTCGAGTCCCAACCCAATCCTTGGATCCACAAGTATTTATCACTAAGAACGAAAATTTTTTGGGTGACTTGATCCTCGTATTGCATTTTGTGGGATGGAAGAAATGGAAGGATCGACGCACTTAAGAAACAGGCCCTGGGCGCTTTTATATTTTAGATGAAGTAGCACCTGTCATAGATAGCCGTCACGTCGACACGAGTTGCAGAAAGCACAGCGAGCCAAGACGCGGTCAGCAATTGAGGCCAGCTACCTGTGCTATAAGTTCCTTTCAAGCTCTGCACGGGGACTACAGCGATGGGAGCCGCCTGCTGCAAAGGTACACGAAAGGAAAACCACTGCTGGGTTTCCTTGCACGGAAAGAGTGTCTTCTGTCGTGCAGCGGGACGCTTGAGCCGTGATCCACCCTTCCGCCCTGCCTCGGCCCCTCCCACCCTCCTTCGCGCTCCCCTCGCCCCGCCTTTCACTCGCCCTCCGCTCGGCCTCCTCTCGCCGTAACTGCGTCCATGAATCGTTGCACTCACCTCCCGCTCTGCTCTTTTACCGATCCATAGCCGAGCCAATCGATTTTGACGGAGAAGGTTTGGGGTTGGCCATTCGCCTTGTCAACGCGGTCTTACTCACTCCTTGCTTTTACAGTTGAGCTAATCCACTTTGAGCTCCTGCGGTCAGTCGGGAAAGGCGCCTTTGGAAAGGTGCGAATAGTGCAGCACAAGAAGACTCAGAAGCTCTACGCTCTTAAGTACATAAACAAGGCGAAATGTATGAAGCAGCGAGCCGTCAAAAACATTATTCAGGAGCGTAGGCTACTGGAGGAGGTGCAGTGTCCGTTTGTATGGTGAGTGCTGCACCTGCTCACCAAACCATCAAAAAACTCCAACATGTGGTCACATCTAACGTTTGAGGGTTTGTTCTTCCGCCTTCCCTTTCCTGCGAAAGCAATATGCGTTTTGCGTTCCAAGACGACGAGCACATGTTCATGGTGCTTGACCTTATGCTCGGCGGTGACTTGAGATTCCATTTGGATCGAATGGGTGTATTCAAGGAGGAAATGATTAGATTCTATGTAGTCGAAATAGGCTTGGGCCTTGGCTACTTGCACTCCAAGAAGATCGTGCATCGAGACTTAAAGCCTGATAATGGTACCGCAACCGTTGCCCGTTCTTCGAAGGAAACTCATTCAATTTACAGTTCTGATGGACGAGTTTGGCCACTGCTACCTTACCGACTTTAACATCGCGGTACGATTTAGGGAGGAGAAGCCTCTTACGGCCACTGCCGGCAGCATGGCGTACATGGGTGAGCAAACCGCGACATCCTGAATTTTCATTCGATTGTAACATACAGAACAGCGCCGGAAATACTGTCGAAGAAACCTTACCTCTGTGCGATTGACTGGTGGAGTTTGGGTGTGATGGCCTTCGAGTTTGCGTCCGGGAAGGTACTGTAGTTCACCCTGTCGACCAACCTGTTTTAAAAATTGTAACGAGGCAGCCTTCTTTTTCAGCGCCCATTCCGAGGAGGAACGAATGAAGAAGTTACGCGGGCCATCACCCATTGCGACATTGCTTATCCGTCCTCTCTCGACCAGAGCACGGAAATGATGAAATGTATCAAGTCTTTCCTTACGATAAATCCAGCGGAACGTCTTGGCGCTCGGGAGAAGGGAGATCTAGAGGATGTAAAGAAGCACCCGTGGCTGAAATCAGTCGACTGGGAAAAGGCCTTAGCAAAGCAGTGCCCAGTTCCTTTCATTCCAGACGTAATTACATTTCAAAACTTGCGCAATCCACGTGCACTAAACCTCACCTGCCGTTAATCAGCAAAAAAAAGCTAATTTCGATGCAACTCACGAGCTTGAGGAGCTGCTTCTTGAGGAAAACCCATTGAAAGCAAAGCCGAAGAAGAAAACCGCACAAACTGGAACAGACAGCAGCTCTGTGCAATGTAAGATCCAGCGCCACGAAGAGAATCATAGCTGTTCTGTTTTTTGTTTGTTTTTTTTTTTTTTTTTTTGATGCGTTCTTTCCTCGCTGCCAACAGCATCGAAGCTTGAGAGGAAAGGAACGGTGAAAGACCCGAAGGAGCTCGAGGACTTGCAGCTCATGGAGCAGAAGTTTACTGTTTTCGACTACACAAAAGTCAGTTCCCGGCAACCTCAGGCCTCAGGCATGGACATTGCTCAAAACACCGGAAAAGATGGAGAAGACGGGATCGCTCTTAAGAAGTCCAAATCGAAAGGATCGCAACTGGACTTGGCCATTCTTAAAACGTCAAGAAGCGTGCGCAACCTGTTCATTGCGCCTACAGCCGCAGCTTCTTCAGACGATCGGCGACCATCACACGCCTTCTCCGACCATATGGAGGGCAATGAGAGCTTCATCAAGAATGCCCTTACAATGGACGAGCGCGACAGGCGGGCCTCCTCGGTTTGCGGACCCGCGCAAGGGCCAGCCTCACCCGTCACCGACGACCGACGCACGTCGGTTGCACCTAGCATTGTTATTGTACCGCCCGCTGAACTACCCTCCATTGTTTGCGTTCCGCCTGTCGAGTCGCCGGTTATTGTCGTGTTCCCTCCCAGCCCCGAGCCGCAACGCAATTCCGCCGGGGTCAACCCGTTCTCAGATCAGGTTTCGCGGTCGGCCGAGTCTGAGCAAGGAAGCGGTCCCGCAGGTGATAACCATGAAGAAGCTGCAGTGGAGGAAAAGGCGACAGAGAATTTCGCTGAAGGCGATGCCGCCACCTCTCTCGCTGCTTCTGATGACCCATTCGCGTCGCCAGTGGAAGGTGCTGCAATTCCTGCCGGAATGGACGAGAAGGTGATATCAGAGAATGTAGACGCGCGAACCCAACGTACATAAATAAATCCACAAAACGACAATTAAAGTGAGGAGCTTCTCTTCACGGCTCTCTTCGAGCAGGAAAGTTGGAAGTGAACAAAGCATGCCAGATGACGGAAACTGCCCCAGAATATTAAGCGCCAGGCGTGAAATTTTTAGAAACAAGCCCTTTTTTCACTTTTCTAAATTTTTTTTTTGGGATGGTCTTTCTTGTTTTTCTCCGACAGGGGTCAAAAAGCGGACAAGGGGACGGAAGGAAGAAAAACGACCAGCACAAAGCACAAGAAGCAAGGTATCGCCCCCCCCCCAACCCGGTACCCCTCGGCCTTGACTCTCATCGATCTACTCGGTCACCCTCTACGTATTCCTCTTCTGCCCTAAGATTCCTCCTCTCGTACTGCTTGATGCTCCCCAGAGCGAAAAATGATGTTAACAAACTAGTCTGTCAATCCCCTGATGCTGAGCGCAACATTGCGATCGCGTCGTGATGACATTTGTATAATTACAACAACACTGATTGGATCCCAATCTGTCCATCCCCATCCTCTCACTTCTTGCTTTTGTGTGTTTTCTGCACAGGCTGACTCCCATCTTGCCAGAATTTCTCATGGAGCGCTCGCGTTCACTTTTCCACTCGTAATGAAAGCAGTTGGCACCGTTAATAAAATAATCAGACTTCGAAATCCGTTGCAATTATGTATTAAACGTTTGATAACATAAGCAAAAGCAAAAAGAGGAGCCATCTCAAAGGAAAGCTGCAAGAAGCTTGGCGAAGGAGGTTCACCTCTTCAACGCCGACCGCAGGCCATCCCATTTACCCTGTAGATCGGATCTCTCCTTCTCTAGCACCATGAGCTTCGCGTTTGCCTCTCCGAGTGCAGATTGCATCTTTTCCACCATGTCCTCGAGCTCAGAATTCCGCGTTGTCAACTCCAGATTCTTCTTGGCAAGCCTGTCCATTTCATCCTTCACATCTTCCTCCGCTTGAGACCGCTCAGACGTTAACACTGACTGGAGCCCCTCGACTTTAATTTGAAGCTCCTCCACCCGCATGTTGGAGCGCTCGGCAGCTGCCCTCGCCTCCATGTGCTGCTTGGCGAGCTCGATGTGCTCCCGGTTCAACATTTCGTAACCGGCCTCCAGCTTCCGCAAAGCGTCTTGCAGACGACGATTCTCGCTACGTAGCGCATCCGAAGTGAGCGTTTCTGGGTCATTCTTTTTCAGCTCCTCCAGGTGGTCCTGCGCGAGTTTGTCCAGGCGGGCTTTGGAAATGTTGATTGAGGCGGCGTTTTGAATGAGACCGTTGATATTGTTAATATAGACGTCGAACAAGCCAACTTTGAGAAACTCCAACAGCGGTTCGAAATCAAGGGAGAGTATAACGTCTTGGTTTCGTTTTAATAGGGCGAATGAGAATCGGAAAATGGCTTCGATGCCCTCAGCAAAAACTATGTCCATAATTCGGAAGACCAACTCAAGAGGAAAACGGTACGCAAAAAGTGTCATGAACCTGATTTGACCGTAAGGTTTGTGCACACTTCAACTGGATCGCATACCATTGTGACGCATACATGGTGGACTTAATATCTTGTCCCTCCAAGTGTTTCGCGATAACAGGAAGCATTTCCTCTAATAGCCGATCGAATTGATAAAGTCGAAGGTGAAGCCCAGACATGCTTTTGGTAAAGAGCTCGCGAAAGTTGTAGGCTTTCATGAGCTGTACAAGAACGCAAAACGCTTCCTCATCGGGCATCTGCAGTCAGCCTTTAGCATGGCATGTAACACTTGTTAGGACTTACATTGAGAAGTAGCGGTCCAGCTATAAAAGCGAGCCCCTGGCAGTATCCAACCTCGGGATCGTACAAGGAGTACCCTTTAATAACATTAAAAAGGGATTCCTGTCCAGAACCTCCAACTTCGGCGAAGTGTTCATGTTTTGGAAACGTTCGAGCAAGATCCCTTTGTATTTGCTTCTCATGGGATGACGTTCTGGTCAGAAGTGTCCGATACGTAGCTTCCAGCTCGAGAGATTTTCCGTTCGACATTAATTGCCATACCATGCCACGAATCGCGTCAGGAATTCCTTGTTGCAGCTTCTTCGTCAACAGTCTTGGTTGTCTTCGAGCTATGTCCTCATAATTGTTCATAACTTTGCCCCAAAAATCTCAATCCTGCGTTGTCAGTCGGGTGAAATGGGTCATTTAAAAGAAGAGCTTACCCCAGTCAATCTCTCCCGTCTGGTCCCCCTCAGAAACGACAGAGACCGAGGAGCCAGCCATTGCGCTTGCAAAGCTCGATCGCAACTGAGCAGTGAAGGCTTCAAAGCTGGAGAATCCTTTCATGAAATTCTGTTGTTCATCCAGCCGCGCAAGGATGAATTGGGAGCCTGCGCTATCGTCGTCCGAATTGTATCCAGCAACGTTGATGGAGGATGGGTTCACGCCGCCAAAAGTAACAATCGTTGGCTCTTCAAAAAGTGCGCCATTGCTACTGCCTACAACGTCTTCTGCTGGTCGCGGTGGCGAGTTTGTGGCCGGAGTTGGATTTGCACTGATCGATCTTCGCCAACTAGACAAAAAACCGAGCGATCGGGAGCCAGATTGCTGCGCGGCCGTGACTGGATCAATGGGAGAAGCAGAACTTGCCGAAAGCGGTTCCGATAATACACGCTGCGGAAGAAGCATCGTGAGAGTAGTCTTCCCAAGCATCGATTAGACTACGCCTACATGGGTGGCAGCAACAGAAGTATCGACAGACATACTATTCGGTTTTCCGGCTACTACAGCAACAGTCAGATCAAACAAATACCATTCGATCACAGCGCGCCGGGATGCCAAAAGTCATGCTCTTTCACCCAAAAATGCTGGGGGAACACACCGTTGTAGCTCGATGAAGTTGTCGCCGCCATCGATACGGGACGCCGTCGGGAGGATGGCGGCAAAGACGACGACGAAGACGACGAAGACGACGACGAGGTCGTAGTTCCAGCACCAGGCGGTGGGGTTGGTGACCTGGTCGATGACGGCAGTGCGGCCGCCGTCGTTGGGGAGGGTGGGGACGGCGCCACCATCGCGTTCGAGGACGAGAAGGACAGGGCCGATGTGGGCCGCGACGACGACATTTCTTCCTCTCTGCTTGCAGCCACTTCTTTACACCTTTTCCTTTTCCTTTTGGAATTTTGTTTTGATTTTTTTGAAAGCTTTTCGTCTTCTTTGCTTCTTTCTCAGGGACGGGCTGGGCGGACACAGACACTCTTGTCCGATCGATCTGTGAAGGCTCACGATGTCGACCAATCGCATCCTAACGTCGCCCAAATCCTTCTACGGAAGAACCAAGCCGGCCGCCCATCGCGGCAGCAGTAGCAGTAGTGGCACACTCATCCACTCTGATGCCAATTCAAGGTCGAACCCCCTCTATTTCGGGTTCGTTTCGTTTCATTTTTCGCCTCCTCGAATCAACCGCCCCTCAACAACCTGAGCCAGGCCCGTCCCCACTTACCCCGCTGCAAAACGGGCCCTTCAAGAACACGCATTGAACTTCGACAGTGAATCAGCCTCGCCAGCCTCCAAGATCGGGGCTGCTGACGAAAAATGGCGATCAATGATCGAATCAATTCGGAAGAAGAATAGGCTGTCAAATCCGTTCCTCATTTGGAGAGAGTTCCCAACCCAGGATGCGGCAATGAGGTACTGACCAGCTCTTACCGACCTTTTCAGCTTGCATGTCTACTGATCATTATTGCTCGGCAACGTCAATTTATAAAGTTTCCTCTCCGGGTCAAACAAAACGCTTATGATATTTTCGTATGAGGTGATCGAGTTCTTTGAGATGTCGCTGGTGCGAATACTTCTTTTGTAGTTTGACGTTGAAAACCCTGGAAAAAGAAGATTCGTTTGTGCCTCAAAAGAAGGGTTCTGGAATAGGTTTGTGCGGACTCGAGCTTTACTGTTTTTAACACTGAATCCCAGATATATCGAGATGAGCCGGGACAGCAGAACTTATTACGAGCTCATTCCAGAGGGTATTTTGCGGCACTCCTGGACAATCGAATGAATGCTAAAGCGAGATAATTGTTGCCTCCGTAAGGGAGTCCTTGCCATTTGTATTTCGAGTAAGGACGAACTCGCCCCAATAATCCACCTGAAAATGCACCAGTTTAGAGTACAAGTTTGCGCTCAATCCTCACCTCGACCCGAATCGCATGATGAAGGCTTTTAAGCAGGTAGGAGTGCTTCCGATGTATCACTTACAGCGGTGTCACTTACAACTAAATCATTTTGGTGAAAGCTCATTGCAAAGCAACTGCAAAAATCTTTTGGTGTGATTGCAAATTATCCGGGGATTGTTGACCTTGTTTCAAGCTCGACAGAGAAGTTCTCTCGGCACTTAGTTGTTCGCATTCCCAACGCACTATGGAAAAACAATGCGCATATAGGTGAGAAACACGATTATACTCCCGTGATGGTGACAACAGCCTGTTTCCACGAAGGCCGCTTTGTGGATCACCTTTGCCTGCAAGTTCGACTTCGCTTCGACGAGCTTGGAAAACAAGAAAACAGATCCGCGGAGGAAGCGGCTGAACTGGAGGATTTGTCAAATCTCTTTGTAGCAACTGACCGGGAACAAAGCGAGAAAACTCTCTTCATTGACACTGGTCTGTACGCCTTGCCGATGGTGAAGCATCTTAAACAGCAATCAGGCGTCTACACACGTAATCGAAATTTTCGCATGTTCCTTTCAACTAAAATTGGAAAGTCATCATTCCTGGTCCCGTCGCAGGAATGTGGCACATGGCATCAGATGCTCCTCGAGCGAACTATTCCTCGGGAGGAACTGGACCCAGCTCATTTGCTTGAAATGGATAAGGAACCAAGGAGCGAAACAAGTGCCTTGTGGAGAGCATACTGGCTGAACTCTCTCGTGGTCGGCTACTCGCGTCAAAACACTCAGTGCCCCCTTTTTCTCGAATGGGGCGGAGCAGGAGCATCTATCGACACTTTGGCTCCCCCTCGCTCTCTCCATTCTGTAGAAGGTCGACGAATGCAGCAAACAAGCGAACCTGATGCTATCGCGGACTTCATTTCCGAATGGATCTTCAACAATCACACGAATAAAACGGGAAACATTGTTGTGCGACCCATTGATGGCTATGGCGGAGACGGTGTGAGGGTTTATGGGATAACTGGGACGCGTTACTGCGAGCGAATCCGAAGGGAACATCGAAGCAACGGCATTTACTATGTTGTGGAGCTTGAAACGGGCATAGCGAGACAGAAGTAAGTTGCAGCGACTTTCATTCAATGGCTAACTTTATATTGGAATCAGATGCCACGACCCGGACTGCCGTAACTTTCAGTCCTCAGGAATAAAATTACCGACTTCCACTGCGAAGGCGTTGAGAAAGGTCTCTAAGTAGAAGGTTTCCCAAACTGTTTGCCAGCAGCACTAAAAAACCGAGGAATTGTGTAGAGGGTGAATGCCACTACACCGACGATCAGGCATTTCCCTGTGAAGAATTGCAGCGAGTGTGGGGAATTAACAAGATGTCACATTGACAGTGACTGAATAATCTTGATGGTGTGGAAAGGGCCGAGAGGGTTTTGCGTTGAGTGCGTAAGCACGTTGACAAATCAGAGGCGGGAAAGGATGCCTTCGAACTGCACCACGTCCTTGGCATCATAACGATTAGCATGTGCTGAGACTCACTCCAAGTCTACACCACCACTTGAACAACACAATTGAGGGGCTCGATGTGTGCAATTTCGGAGTCCGATTCGTGTCTGGGGGAAAATTGGAAGGGAGAAACAAAAAAGAAAGAAGTATGGGACCGAAGTCCTCATCTTCGTCGTCTTCGAAGTCCAAAGGAGGTGAATGCCCCCCACCCCTAAGCCAGTTGGTCATGAACTCCACCCGCTAAAATCGAGACATTTGATGATCATTGTGATCGCATTTATCGGAACGGACTCCAGGCGGGAATGCGAAAGGCAAAGGAGCGGCGCCCGAAGAACCTCCAAAGAAAACCCTGATCGTGCCGGAGCCTGGCCAAAAGTTAACCCGCGAACAGCATGCACACAACCGCGCTGTGCGTGCCGAAGCAGCGGCGGCAGAGAAACGGGCACTTTTCGGTTCGTGGACTGGCAAAACACCTGCCACCGTGCTGAATGAGCAGTGCGCGAAGCTTGGATGGGGAAAGGCCGAGATCAGCACCGTGAGCACCGATTATTCAACTTTGCTCACGGTCTTGTGCGGGTGGAGTTTATTGAAATCGTTTATCATCCTTATTTGTACATGACAGTCCAAGAAGGCAAAGGGCTACCAAGGATCAGTTCAACTTTCCAAGGAAGATCCCAAAACTAAGGCAAGGCGCCGAGTCGTCTTCTGTGATACGTTGATGTTCTGTGACGATGATCAAAACGCCAAACATGTTAGTCGTCACCCTTCATCCTATTTTCTTCCACCCGAGCCGCGCTTACACGGAAACCCTTTGGAAACAAACCCCAAAGTTCGCCGCAACATTTGCCCTCCATCGGTTCTGCTCGCACCTTTCATTGCACCGCCTTCTGCCGCCAGCTCACCAGCAATATTGGGCGGAGCTGGAGGTGCGCCGGAAAGCGTCACCGCCGGATGTTCAGCTCTACGAATACGCTGCCGACCCATTCGCTGTTGATGAGGCTCGTGCGAAAGCCGAACGTGAGCGGGAAAAGGAGGAACGAGAGTTGCGAGACAAAAAGGAGCGAGCACAGATGAAGGCCGAGCGACCGTGGGAGCGCTTCCCAGCCGTGAAGATGTCAACAGAGGCCCGCTCCACAGTGGAAGAGCTGATTAAAGGGCTTACCGTTAAGTCGCTTAGCACTTCTATTGGAAGCGATGATCCGGAGGTTGTTGATGCGCTCGTAAAAAAAGGCTTCCGAAGAGCACACGCGACAGAGGCAGTCCAGTACTGCAGCGATTTGGTGTCAGCAATGGACTGGTTGTGTTTGCACGTTCCTGAGGATGGTGGGTATAAGAGAAGGTACGCGAACGAGCCTTCGCAACCTAATTTACTTTTGAATGAGTGTACTTTCTTACAGCGTCGAAATTTACAGATCTTCCCGCTGCGTTTCACACCAAAACCACGGAAATCGCGACCGGACAAAGTACTGTGGAAGGATTGGCGAGAGAATGGGCTATCAAACGCGTTCTGCCGTCTGGCTTTAGCCCGCAGCTTCTGGGCGAAGCATACGATGCGAATGGGCAATCTATTCTGCGTGCACTCTCAAAGCTGGTGACAACCCTTTCGGGCGTTGACACATCAGAGCCAACAGCAGACGACGCCGACACCTCTCTTTGGCCGGCTTGGCTGGAGGAGGTTGAAGCAATCTCTTCCATGTACGACAAAGACACATTTAGAATAGAAGCTGATCTCGACGGCGCTTCCGCAGCGAAAGACTCGAAGGGAAAGTCGCATAAATCCGAACCGACCGTAATATCCATTCGAGTTCGCGAATCAGCGCCGTGTCTCCGTTTGGTTGTCGGCATTCCAAAGAAGCCGAACGTAACGTACCCAAACACTCTACCCGCCCTCTTTATAGATTGCCCGGAATTGCCCGCCTATATGCGGCTTGGCATCTTGAAAGCTCTCGCCCAAGAAGCGTCGTCAACACTTCTCGGGGGTCCC
The DNA here is from genome assembly GCA_025765615.1 of Zopfochytrium polystomum. NCBI lineage: Eukaryota > Fungi > Chytridiomycota > Chytridiomycetes > Chytridiales > Chytridiaceae > Zopfochytrium > Zopfochytrium polystomum. The sequence goes on along the minus strand of JAIVFJ010000013.1, from coordinate 330,351 downwards.
ATGATCATTGCAATGGTCATGTGGCTTGAAGAACACCTCGACTACCTCATTGAAAAGCCTGCACCGTTGATGAGCCTTTCGGCTGCTGTTCATGGTGGCGTGGTGCGTGGAAGTGGGCCCGGCAGTAACTCTGTGGAATCAAACAAATCTAGGAAACGTTCGGGTCAACGAAAAGAACGGCAGTCTTTGGATTCGGAGCGATTGCGACAGATTGGCGAAGCAGCAAAAGCAAAGCACGAAAAATTGCTCTCTGATCCAGATTATCAGCGAATGTTTCGAGCTCGACAGAGGCTGCCATCGTTCAAATTCCGAGAGACGATTATTAAGGTTGAAGTCTTGCAATCTTTGATATACTGTCGTACTCAATTGCCTTCTAGTCCGTCGCAACAAATTCAGTCGTCATAATTTGCGGAGAAACAGGCTGGTCTGATTCCGCTTTGTTTGGTGTAAGAGATTGACCGTCGTTTTAGTGGAAAGTCGACCCAGACTGGCCAATTCTTGTTGGAATCGATAATGGAGTCTGGTCAAGCCGGTTCGTGCAGCATAATCTGTACGCAGCCCCGCCGTATTAGTGCGCTATCATTGGCGGAAAGTGAGTCCTCGAAACGATCTTTTTCGATCTCGTTGGACTCAAACCTGCAATCTCAGGGGTCGCACAAGAGCGTGCTGAAACTGTGGGGGAAACAGTTGGATTTGCCATCAGAGGCGACACTGTGCGCAGTTCGGACACGCGACTTTTGTTCTGCACCACTGGGATTCTCTTGCGTATGTTGGCTGGGGATCCCAGCCTGTCCAAGGTATCCCATGTTATTGTGGATGAAGTGCACGAAAGGAGCGGTGCGTATTTTTCCAACAACACAGACGTGAATTAAGCTATTGTATTGCTCCCAGTGGATAGTGATTTCCTGCTTGTCATCCTGAGGGAGCTTGTGGCACAGCGTCCCGACTTCCGACTTATTCTCATGAGCGCCACAATAGACTCGGAGACTTTCGCTGGATACTTCAGTGGTGCGCCAGTCATTACTATACCTGGATTTACCCATCCTGTGACTGACCTGTGGGTTGTCCAAGTTTAAGCATATTCTTTTCTGACGGTAGTGAATTTCTAGCTACCTTGAAGACATCGTACGACTCACTCACTACGAGCCTGCCGAATACCGCGCAGCAGCTGTCTCCTCGCGAAAGTCTCCCGCTTCTTCCTCTGAGGAATCGAATGCTAGCAGTCCCGCCGGCGCCGGCGATGGACAAGACATGGAAATCAACGTAGCCGACCTCTCGGCGAAAGCACGATCACTTTTCCGAGAAGGCCCTGATTACCCTGTGGAATACAGTCTTATTGCTGCCGTGGTCCGCTCGATCTGTGGAGGCGAGAACGGACATGACGATGACGGAGCCGTGCTCGTCTTTTTACAAGGTTTGTAGCGGAACCAGATTTTGCGTTCCATGTGCGCTAGGTCGTCTGAATATGCAGTCATTTGGTTTAGGCGCCATGGAGATCAAGCGCTGCATAGATGTCATTCGAGCCGAAGTGGGGTCCGACTACGCCCTTGACTTGCTGCCGCTTCATGCGAACTTGCCGCCACGCGACCAAGCGGCTGTGTTTCGAAGACCAAAGAAAGGCGTTCGCAAAGTGGTAGTTGCAACAAATGTTGCAGAGACGAGCATAACAATGTGAGAAGCGAAGTTTATTGCGGGTTTTATCTGACTTTATTCAACCAAACAGAGACGATGTAGTTTATGTCATCGATGCGGGTCGGGTAAAAGGTTGGCTCAATTTTTCTCGGAGCGATCGCATGGTGCATGCTCACAAAGCGTATCACCAGAAATGCATTACGAGAACGGGACACTCTGCTTGAAGGATACATTAGCATCTCGTGCTTCCTGCAAGCAACGCCGCGGTCGGGCTGGCCGCGTTCGCCCAGGTTTTTGTTACAAGCTTTTTTCACGTCGCTTGGAGGCAAAGATGGCACCGCATAGTGTCCCTGAGCTTCTGCGGGTTCCATTGGAACAGCTTTGCTTGAGCCTGAAAGCCATGGGCGTTACCGATGTCCACGGCTTTTTAGCGAAGGTGCGAACTTCTGTCCTCGAAAAAGACTCATAATCACTTATAAACGTCCCATACCGGGGAAAGAAAGGCGATCGACCCACCCCCAGCCATGAACGTTCAAATCGCAGTTGAAGTGTTGCGGTCACTTGGCGCTGTGTCGGAATCAGATGAGCTTACATCCTTAGGGAAACATATGGTGAGCGCAAATACTGAAGTGAAACACATTTGCTGAAATCTTCGCAATTCTACCCAGGCCAGCATTCCCGCTGACCTTCGTATTGCAAAAATGCTTATGTACGTTTGAGGGATTCTTATGCACGCACGACGAAATGTTAATGCGCCAAATCAGATACGGTGCTATCTTTCACTGCCTCGGCCCGATACTGACTATCGCTGCAATTATGTCCAGCAAAAGCCCTTTTGCTATTCCATACGAGCGGCGTGAGGAGGGAAGGAAAGCTCGTGCATCATTTTTATGGGAAAGCAGTGATTGGCTCACAGAGGCAAATGCATTTGATGCCTGGGTGGAGGCGTCCAAGCGCGGCAAGGCGAGAGAGCGCGACTTTTGCGAAGCGGTAGGTTGCAGCTATTACGCATGTGACCTCTCGAAAGTGTTTCTTCCCTTTTTAGCTCTCAGTCTTCTTCATCGTTCTGTTTCCCTTTTCAGTGCTGTCGTTTCCACGAAGCCGAAGAAACAAGCTCACCAACTTTCACGAACAGAACTTCATGTCCTCCAATGCGTTGGTGGCAATCTCAGACCTGCGCAAGCAGTACTTGGACAACCTTCGTGACATTGGTTTCGTTCCAGACCAGCGTGCGTTTGAGGGAGTCAACGCTTATTCAAAGAATCCTCGCGTGATCAAAGCGGTAATTGTTGCGGGTTTGTACCCCCAGATTGCCACTATTCAGTTTCCTGATATTACGTGAGTGTTTGAACGGAATTTTGCCTCAACTTTACCTTCTATTCGCTGGAGAGCACCCTTTGCAACATCCGCCTTTGCTTATTAATCCTTCGATTAGCTACGTGGAAACAGCCCACGGTACAATGGTGAAGGAAGTTCCGTTCCGGGACGTCACACTCTTTACAGCGGAGGACGGCCAGGTTCACCTTCACCCGACGTCGGTCCTCCACGACGCTGCCAAGGTTGATCAGCTCCTACTGGCTTACCACCAAAAGGTGGCAACATCCAAAGTCTTTGTTCGAGACGGGACTTTGGTGTCTGCGTAAGTTTCTTTTGCTGTTTTTCTTGACCAAAGTTGGGAACCTGCTAACGACTGTTTTTCCATCCCGGGGCGATCAGCTGGCCGGTGCTGATGTTTGGCGGTTCGCTCCGAGTAGACCACGAGGGGAAAACTGTGGAAGTAGGCGGGTTCGCAAAGTTCCAGGCGTTTCCCCGAATTGCAGGTACAGAGCCGTTCCCTTTGTTTCATAGCATTCCTTTGCCTTCCTGCTGGCAGGAAACAAGGAAGAGAGAAAACAAAAAAAACAAAAAAAAAAAAAAAGCAACCCATGCTGAGCAAAAGGCAAAAAAAAAAACACCTAGGACACCGCGGCCTTAACTTTCTGTTCTAACGCCCCGATATGCCCCTTGCAGTGCTCGTCGACGGACTCCGCCGGCTGTTGGATGCGGAGCTGGGGCGGAAAGTCGAAGACCCGGGACTGGACATTGCAACTTCGGCCGTCGGTGCTGTGCTGCTCAAGCTGATTGTGTCGGATGGTCAGCAGTGAGAGAGATCAAGCATGCTGACGTGGGACAAACTGTTGTAACACGCTTGAGAGCAGTGTACAAGGAAACTGTGCTGAGGAGTAATCCGCAGGAAACAAAGCCTGGCTGGGAGTAGCCAGCCAAGAAAAAAAAAAAAAAAAAAAAAAAAAAAAAATAAACAAACGCTATGAGCGCGGCCAAAGGCTGCGTCAAACAACCTCTGCAGTCTGGCCCAGTTTCATACCCTCAATTAACCCACCAGGGGTACGACTGACCATCCAGGCACTTCGCGACTCGCACCCCTTGCAAGCAGTGAGTGAAAAGGACCGTTGAGCGGTGCTGACGTGATTATTATTAATTTCTTCGTTTAACCCTTTTTTAGGCACCGACATGTCAATGTTGAGATTTTGGCAAACAAAAACAACGAGGCGCACACCATCGACGTCCCTGGGACATACGGCGCACAACAAACACACAGCCAACATACCCCCCCGGCGATCTGAACCCTCCCGATCCCATCCCACAAGTACATCGTGATCTTTGGTCAATTTTCTATGTGTTATGTAAATTTCAGACCGTAGGATGATGGCCTTTGGAGGAAAAAAAGTCACATACATGCACAAGATGGCCACTGTGATATCGAAAAATCGTGATATCATATGATATCCTGACTTTGAAACCCCGTCATTCATCCAAAAAAAGCAGGTAATGATCTGAAATTTTGCAAGCAGCTTTTCAACAGAAAGATGTTCCTGAAAGCCTTCTCATTTTTCATGTCGAAAACAACCCACAAAGAGGAACAACCACAAAATTGAGCAACAAACGGAAACCACCGCTGCAGATACAAAACAGTTTGGTTCCACAACTTCTAATAAATAAATAAATAAAATAATGCGTATTTGCTTGCGGCCGGTGCGGCTGATCTGCTTGGACGCCCGCTCGATGGGCCACTCCACTCTCAGCCACCAATATATATAAGAAGCGACCGTCAATCAACAACCACACACCAACACCCACCATCACCAACACCAACATCTCCAACAGCCAACACCGCCTTCTGTCGTCCTCCACCCCCGTCCGCCGCCGCCCAATCATCAATTAATTGTTGTATTCATTCCCCCGTGGCCTCGAGACGGAGAGAGTTTTTAGAGTAAGAATACGAGGAAATGATCATCCACCGCTCGACATTCGCCCTTGCACTTGCGGCAGCGGTAATCTCCACCGAGCTGCTTTCCCTTGCAGCAGTGCCTGCCGACGCATCACTCTGCCCTCTGACTCGTCGCGCGGACGCAGCTGTTGGCGCGGACTCATTGATCAAAACGCGAAGGAGCACAGCCACCGCTGTCGACTATGCTGCAGTTAAGGTGGATATCGTCAAAGCCCTGACCAGCTCGCAAGACAGGTGAGAAGCGCTGAAAGCTGGAAGGGCCAGTAATCGTTGTAAATTGTGGTCGAATTCGAGAACTCAATTCATAGCCTTCCCGCATATCTTGAACAATCGCTGCAAAACTCCTCCTAAAGCTGGCCCTCCGACTTCGGAAATTACGGTCCTTTCTGGATTCGACTTGCCTGGCATTGCTCGGGATCCTACCGTCTCTCTGATGGTCGTGGAGGCTGTGACGGTGGCCGCATTCGGTTCAATCCCGAAAGGAGCTGGCCCGACAACACCAACCTCGACAAAGCGCTCAACCTCCTTCAACCGTTGAAGCTCAAGTACGGCGACGCCATTTCCTGGGGCGACCTGATTGTCCTCGCTGGAACGACGGCCATCGAGTCGATGGGTGCACCCGTCCTTGGCTTTTGTGGCGGCCGCATCGATGACGCAAACGGTGCCGACAGCTTTACCTTGGGCCCTTCTCCTGAGCAAGCAGAGATTGCGAATTGCGCCTTGAACGGCAACTGTACTTTCCCTCTTGGTCCGACGACCGTCGGCGTGAGTTACTTGACGAAAACTTGACGGGCTGGAAAATTCCTAACGTTTATTCTTCACAGCTAATTTACGTGAACCCAGAAGGACACTTGGCAAGTGGTGACCCAAACAGCAGTATCGATGACATTAGACAGTCTTTCGGTCGCATGGGGATGGACGACCGCGAAACAGTTGCCCTCATTGGCGGGTAAGAATTACTTCACCCGGGCTCCTTGCACACTCTGATTTGTTCATTTATTCTACTCCTGGTTGCAGAGGTCATGCGTTCGGTAAGTGGCAGGAGCGCCCGTGAACGTCGTGCTCGTAGTAATGTCAAATTATCACGTCAGGAAAGGTACACGGCGCATGTCCCACAGGTGAGTTTGAATGAGTGATCAGGCGGCCTCTCTGGAAAAGTTCACTCAGATTGTTATCTCTTCCCAGGCGCAGGACCCAGCCCCCTCGAGGTAAAATTCACGACCTCCACATCAACCATACTGACATTTTTTTGTTTTTTGAATGAAATAGGATCCAACCAACCCTTGGCCCGGAACTTGCGGAAGCGGCCCCCTTAAGGGGAAAGGAAACAACACTTTCACCAGTGGCTTTGAAGGACCGTGGACTGTGACCCCGACAAAGTGGACGAACGATTACTTTAAGAACTTGGTCGATTTCGACTGGGTCATCTTTGACGGCCCAGGCGGCCACAAGCAGTGGAAGCCAGAAGCGAAAGCTGGAGGACCGACTCCTCCATCTTTCATTCGAATGCTAACATCCGACATTGCGCTTCTTCGCGATGAGAAGTACCTGAACCTCGCGAAGGAGTACGCGGCGAACATCACCAGCCTTGAAAACGACTTCAAACACGCGTGGTACAAGCTCGTGTCCCACGACATGGGCCCAGCAAGCCGTTGCGTTGGCCCACTGGTTCCCCCACCGCAACCCTTCCAGCTTCCGCTGCCTGCTTCTTCTGGAAAACAGCCCGATATCCACGGCGTGCGCAGGGCAATCAAGGACCTGCTTTTCACGAACGGAGGTAAATGCGATACCGTCTAACATGAGCCGCGCCTTGCCTAAATTTTTCATTCCTGCAGCCGACAAGACGCCGTCGGGAAAGTCTTACAACGGTGCGCTTTTTGTCACCCTCGCATGCCAGTGTGCGTCGACTTTCCGCAACACTGACCACGCCGGTGGTTGCAACGGCGCCCGCATCCGACTGTCGCCTGAGAAGGACCTTCCAAGCAACAAGGGTTTGGACCAAGTCATCGCGACGCTCAAGCCTGTTCAAGACGCCTACCCGGACCTGACTACCGCCGATCTTATTGTTGTGGCCGCTCAGGTTGCTCTTGAAACTGCAGGAGCAGACCTTCCCTCGTTCGTTGGCGGCCGCGTGGATTTGCCCCAGGAAGCTATCGATCGTGAGGCAAGCAAGCTTTTACCAAGGACCTACATTTCCGACCCCATCGTTGCAATGCGCGATGACTGGCGTGTAAAGGGTCTGACCGTACGACAAGGAGTTGCGCTCGCCGGTCGCCTCCGCTCCCCGACGCACCAGACGAACACCGGCTTCTCGGGCTCCTATGGTGGAGATCCGAGCACCTTGTCGAACGCACTGTTCAAAACGCTGCTGAGTGAGTCGTGGACTCGTAGTCAGGTTCCCGGAGAATACACAGCCGTCGGAAAGAGTGGAGTATACGTGACGGTTTCCGACTTGGCGATGGTATGGGATGCCGAAAGCAAGGCTGTTGTCCAGGAGTTTGCTGCGAGCCAAAAAGCCTTTTTGGATGCATTCTCTGATGCTTGGACCACGCTGGTCTACGCTGACTTTCCCACTGGGAAGAAGTGAAGCGACCCCAGCAATCGAGCCGCTCGGGCAACTCCAGCGGTAATTTTCTCGCTTGTTGTTCTTGATGTTGATTTGTATCTTCGTCTGAATTGCCCCGCTTTCGGGCGATTCTTGATCCTTTTGAGCCAGACCCGATCTTTTCCTTTCCTGTCGGAAAAAAATGCCTTTTGAGCGCGATAAATGTCGTTTGAATAACGTTTGCCCATCAAAAACGTCGCTGCAAACACTTGCTGGCGGGTTCGGCGAACGCTGACGTGGCCAACTGGATGAGCTAGTCACGTGTTTAGCAATTATTGGATTGTCGCCCTTTTTTGTTTGGGCAACAATCCCACTTCTTCATCCCTAGCCCCGCATCCCTGCAAATCCCTCGCAGCCCCCTCAGGTACGAGTGAGCGCCAAACCTCTCGTCTCTCGATTTCCAGCCATTTTCGCGCTCAAGTAATCGATTCCCAGCACACGCCGCCATGAGCGTCAGCGACTTAACTAGCAGCTCCGAAGACGGAGTTAATTTCTCCGCTGACACCGTTTGGTCCGCTTGTAGACCTGTGCTGAAGGTCATGTTCATCATGGGTGAGAATTCGAAGAGGAGAGAACGACTGAACGACGACGACGATCGTGATGGGGATGGTTCTCAGTCGGCGGGCACTTCCTTTCCACCTCAGCCCACCACCTCGTCGTTGCCGCGTCTCTTCTCAACATCCTATTCCGTTTTGTAGTCCTTGGTTTCGGACTGTCGCGAAAGGGTGTTATCCAACCAGAGGGCTCGAAGACGATTGCTACGGTGAGTAAAGTTTGTCGGGCTCAGGACCTTCCGGGATCGGAGGAACAGTTTGGAATGCATGGAGAAAAACGAGAGAGTGGAGCGCAACAGGATTAATAAAACATTCTCTCTCGTTACATGGAATGCCGAAATAGGTTCTCGTCTGGGTAAGGCAGCAGTTTTCACCTCAAATAAACTTCTCTGACCATTGAACAAGCTCTGCTATCCATGTCTTCTATTCTCAAACGTCAGTAAGAGTCGTGGTACCCTTGTTGCAGATGCAAATTGACTTTAACTGCGTCCGTTCCTCCCCCCGGAAAAATAAGGTCGTCATTGCCATAGGGAACCCCGATAATCCTGACGCTATGTACTCCTTTGGCACAATGACAATTGCCTCAATCATCAACATTTGCATCGGACTTGCCATTGGAAATGCAGTGCTATGGGCTGTTAGGAGCCCTATTGGGTTTCGATACGGGACAGTTTGTGAGTTCAAATCGAGGCATCCACAATGCTCTTGCACCTCACACTCTTAACTTTATGTCATTTCAAAGTGGCCGTAACTATGGGAAACCATGGTGATGTTGCAATGGCTAGTTGAGTGACAACTCATTCTTTTCCCCGAGATTTCGAGGGTGCTTCATGACTGACACTCTGAGCAGTTATCCTTAGTGTAGCTAGCCGGGCCCCTTTCGACTCTGGAGACTCCACTGTCGGCATCGCGTGAGCTTACATCCCTGACAAACTTCCGTGCTGGCTCTGATTCATCCTGCCTTGAAGCTTTGTCTCAGCCTTTCTCTTCTTCACCAACATTTTCGTTTTCTCGGCTGGATACACCTTCTTCGGCGAAGATTACAAAATGCTCGAGGCAGCAGTGGACGAAGAATGCGACGGCGATGCGCTGATGCAGGACCCCGCGTCCAAAGTCCCATTTCCCAATGGAAGCGGGGCTTCCTCCACCCCTGGACTGACTGCCGTGGACGACTTGGTGGTCACTCCAGCTTCGACCACAGCATTACCTTCTCCAATAGACGCAAAGGGTGCAGCCTCGAACGCCATGGGCCCAGGCGTCAGACGCACAAACTCCACCAACGCCGCCGACGCTCGTCCTGCAACGACGACGCCGCACACTATCGCCGCCCCGCCATCCGCAAACCCGCGGCCTTCCGTCGGCGCCCTTCATCTCGGACGCGCTCGCCGCGGCACGTCCTTCTCGACCTACACGGCGCCGCCGCGGGGCATCGGCCTGCCCAACCTCCCCGTCCACGTCCTTCGCCAGCAGTTCTCGCGCGCCTCGTTCTGCTCGGTGCCCCCCGAAACCGGCACCGAGGACCTCGGCGGCGTCAGGGCTAGCACCCACCGCGCGTCGTTCATTCAGGTCAGCGTCGGCGGCGGCGGTGGCGGTGGTATCGTCGTCGGCCCCGCCAGGCAGGTGGAGCTGCCGGACACTGCCGGTGGCGCCGCGTACGTTTCGGGCGACGCGGACGCCGCTGGCCGCTTCAGTACTACCTCGGCTGGGCCGGTGGGAAGGCGGCCCGGGTGGTGGGCGCCGGTCCGCAGGTGGTTGGACGGGATCCCGGTTTTGGTCAAGCTGCGCGAAAAGCTCCAAACCCCTTCGTCGCAAAAGGTGCTCTTCTGGGTCCGCTCGCTGATGAATCTGGCGAACATGTCGGTAGGATTTGGTCGTGTTCATCTTCCGGCAGCCGTCTCCAACCCTGGAGTTTCGAAAGAAAAAAAACACTCACTTCCTTGGTTCTTTCCACAGAGCTTGTTAGGCCTCTTTGTCGGGTCCGTTCCTGCACTGCGCCGCCTCTTCCAACCGTCTTCTTCGAGCGAACAACCACCCTTGCTGTTTGTGTTTGAAATCTTTACGCTCATCGGCGCGACTGCGGTTCCATTCAGTCTCTTAAACCTCGGCGCGGCCCTCGGCCGCCTCAACTTTGGGACAATGCTTCCAGCCCGCGTTATCGCAGCCATAACGTTCGCCAGGTTGGTGGTCATGCCCGCCATTGGCATCGGGCTGGTGCATCTGCTAGTGAAAAGGGGGGCAATCGCTAGCAGTAACCGAGTTTTGCGTTTTGTTCTGATGGTGAGAAACTGTTAGATTCCTATTTCTTCTTTTTTTTTTTTCTTTTTTTTTTTGGGTGATAACCTATCTCCCGCCCGCTTCTCCAGCTCGAGGCGTGCGTGCCAACAGGATCTTCGACCGTCTTTTTCACTCAGTTGTGGCATCCTCAGGGGGAAGCCAATATGATTTCATCTGTCATCATTGTTGAATGTAAGGGGTTCCATTCTCATCTGCGAAGCACCAACTAGACAAATTCCCCACTTGCAGACACTTGCGCTCTCGTTTCGCTCACTTTCTGGCTCTCCGTCATTCTCTATGTGATCTCGTCGTCCTAAACGTGCTTCGCTCAAAATACAAAGAGACCAGCCAGTATTATTGTTCCCCTCCTCCAATTGTTTGCTTCGACCGGTACTTACATCCGCGTTGGAGAAAACGACTAGAACGGAGCGAGGGTGTTGTCCTCTCTCACAGGTCGAAAGAGAAGGCTCGCGAGAAGAAGGAGGAGGGTATTGGTGTAGGTCAAGATTTGCTCAATCCCACGCATCAATTGACTGCCTGGTGACTACTCGGGGAGCACGCGGCGGTTGCGTGGAGGCGTCCTCCTCGTCTCGATCGTCGCTCCTCCCAACGCACGAGAATCGGAAAAGCGCTCCGCCAGACGGCGTCCACGTCGAACCCACGACCATGGGAAGGTACGGGTGCCAGGCGACGTCGCGGATGCAAACCTCCTGTAGGCCGGGAGAAATCCAACCCATGAAGTGCCGATTGGTACGGTTGCGGTTGTTGGCAGAAATGGCGGATTTAGGATTCAGGATGGCGATGGGCGGCGGGGACGGAGTAGATGACGCTAATGGGTCCGAAGACGGGCTGTCGAGCTCTGAATCGAATATGAATACTCTGCCATCCGCCGACCCTGTGTATCTGTGGTGGAAGAAGGAGAAGGAAGTCAGAAGAAAGGAGGAGGCGAACAAGTGAACCATGGGCAGCGAAACTAACAAGTAGCGGTGACCAGTCGACGCAGGGGAAAAGTGACACCGGATGAGTGTGCGCAGGACCTTGTGACCCGTAAAAGTCCTGACCGACATGTCGTGCGGGTGCTTTCGCAGTTTTCCCGGGTACCTGTCTCTCCGGTAGTCAAAACCTCGCACTGAGCAGTCGATGCGCATCCGATCTCGGACTTCGCTCGTCTGCCGCATCGTTCGCATGTCCCATAGGAGCATTTTCTGGTCTTTGCCGTTCGACACGAGGTAACGACCGTCCCAGCGGCTAGAAACGTGCGTGATGCCCTCGGTGTGGCCTATGAAGACGCCCGACGAAATAGACGACTCTGCGCGGAGGCTGCGGCGGTCCCATACCTTGACGAAGCTGTCATCGGAGCCGCTGATGAGCACGTTCGATCCTTCGTCGGAGAAGCAAACGGAGTTCACGTCGTCGCCGTGGGCACGGAGAGTGTGTACGACGGCGTTTTGCTCAATATCGTACACGAAAATCAGGCCGGCGTTGGAGCCGGCCACGACCTCGCGGCCATCGGCCGACAGTCGCAATGACCAAACGCCAACTTCTCCGCGCAGATCAAAGTCGTTATGTCTGCCAAAGTCGGGCGAATCGGGATTAACGTTGACCATGTGAAATGTATCGTTGATGGATGAATAAACTAGGCGATCGTTCGTCGGCGCAAGATCACAGTCCGTAATAGTCCACATCCCAGGCCGCGCCTGGATGGTTGCGAGCTTACGAAAGTGGTGTGTTTCGTACAGTTCCAACTCAAAGTTTTGTTTCGCAACGTAGAAAAGGGTCCCATCCGCGGAGAATTGACCGCAGTACGGGCGGTGATCGTATTCATGTAGAAGCTCTGGCCCCCTGTTTGGAATGAAGCGTGCATACATTTCGGTGATGGAGCTGGGCATGAATTTGGACACTTCCCGCTGTCGCAAGCTCTTGAAGATCGGCAGACGGTGCCTCTTCGCACGATCGTCCTCTCCATCCGAATCGACAACGAACCGCGTCTGCAAGGTCGATAAGTGACAGAGAGGGAGAGGAGACTAAGCACGAAGGGAGGTTGTTTCTATCACATATCCGCCCTTCACCTTTGTTGGAGCATCGTCCTCATCTTCTGTGGTTTCCCAGAGTCGCTCTTCCTGGTCATCATCATCATCGTCATCGGCCTCCTCATCCTCGTCAACGTAGTCGTCGTCATCATCATCGTCGTTGTCATCGTCGCTGCCACCGCCGCCAACGCCATCATCGTCGTCGTCATCCTCGCCTTGGAGAATGAGCCGCAACCGGCGACGAGTCATACGGCGGTCGTCCGCGCCGCCACCGGCTCTCGCACCACCGCGGCCGCCGACGGTGGCTCGGCTCTGCATGGCAGCCAGCAGAAGCCGCATGACGTCCCGTTGGTCCATGTTTCGTACGTTAAGGTTGCAGTTGTTGCAGTTGTTGTTCTCCTCGTTGATTGGAGGGAAGGGAAGCAGCTTCGGGTGCTGCGAGGGTTCTGCTGCTGAGGCTCGGCGCTAGTACGGTTCAGCTGCTGCGTGACTGCGTGTTCTCACACGCACGGGGAAGGGTTACGAGCGATGGTGGTAGGTTCCGTTAGTGCCTGTGGCGGGGAAATCCAATAGATAATAATGCCGATCGAATTCTCCACCTCAATGTAAAATTTCTTTTGCTTGTCATATTCGACCGCGTCTAGTAATTATCGGCGACAAAGAAAGTCTGATGAGAGCAGCCATTGGAGCCAGACACGGGGGGAACTCGACGTAGAGACCAACGGAGGGGCGGTAGAGAGACGGAGAGCGGGCGGAGAGAAAGAGGGAGAGGGAGAGAGAGGGGGGGGAGAGAGAGAGAGAGAGAGAGAGAGAGAGAGAGAGAGAGAGAGAGAGAGAGAGAGAGAGAGTGTGTGTGTGTGTGTGTGTGTGTGTTCTCCGTGTAACAAACAAGTGAAAGGCTGAACCCTTCGTCGGCTCACCAATTCGAACCAACCCCACTCTCCACCATGTCAGCGGCACCGCAGTCGTCAACGTCGGCCTCGTCCGGCCAGCCACAGATGGTCGTGCCTGGCCTCAACGTCACCGTCGTCACCGCCGCCCGTCGCCGTCCGCTCGCCCCGCCTCCCACCGAGGTGCGTCGCGAGCATTCGCCTGCCCAATGTCCTTCCTGTCGCGTCCTTCCCCGCCATCGCTCGGCGACTCTCCACCCCAAATCTTCCACTTCCGCCCCTCCGAACGCACTTCCTCACCTTGTTTCGAGCGTTGCCAATTCGCTGATCGTTTCTTCCTTATGCACAGCCGAACAAGACTTTGTACATTCGAAACCTCAACGAGCGGATCAGTTTAAAAAGTGCGTCCTCCCAACTTCAAAAAGCGACTTGTCTTAATCCAACCATACTCACTCTCATATCGTTCTCTCGTTGCAACACACACCCGGGCACCCCCACCAGTCATCAAGAACTCCCTTGACGCCATCTTCTCGACCTTTGGCGAAATCCTGGAGATTCGCGCAAAGCATAACATCCGGCTCCGGGGCCAGGCGTTCGTGACGTACCGCGAGCTGGAATCGGCGTCGAATGCACTGAACAAAGTCCAGGGCTTTCCGCTCTTTGGGCTTCCCATGGTGAGGGATCAGCTCCCCGACAAAATGAGCGCGAAATGGAAGAGGGAGGAAGGGGGGAGTGGTGGGGGGCGGTGGGGGGCGGGTGAACGGTTCCGATGCTTAACGTTGATGTATCCCAACGGATTTTTTTTTTTTTCTTTCACCTCTGCTAGGACATTCAATACGCGAGGGATACAAACTTTATCTTTTCAAAGGAGGACGGAACACTGGAGGAGCACAAGAAGCGTCGGGCGGAAGAGAAAGGTTTGCGAAGGATGGAACGCAGCGAGTAGAACTTGTGCTGAAACCTGTCACCCTTCACCCCCAACCAAAAGAACGCCGCGAAAAGGAACCAAAGAAGCCGCGCCAAGACGCGCCGACCCTCGGGGCCACGGGCTGGTTCCCCGGAGGCGCCCCGATTCCCGCCGAATTTCTGCCGCCAAACAGCATCCTGTTCGTCGAAAACTTGCCGCCGGAGACGACGCAGGACATCTTGACCGCGCTCTTCCAGCAGTTTGCCGGGTTCCGCGAAGTGCGGCTGGTTCCGACAAAAACAGACATTGGTGAGACTTCACTCCCATCCTTCCTTTTTTTTGGGCTCTACTTTCTTTCTCTTCCACCTTTCGCACCCTCTAACATTTCATGCAGCTTTTGTGGAGTACGATACGGAGGCGCAAGCAACTCTTGCGAAGCAGCAGTTGAACCTGTTTAAGATCCAGGCAGACCGTGAAATCAAAGTAACATACGCTCGCAAATAAAAAATGTGGATTTGTCGCAATGGCTTGCGCTTTCCTAGAGCGTCCGCGTCCGGCGTCTTTGCAGCCATCCCTGTGGTGGAGGACCGACTTTTTATTTCTTTCACTCCCCCCTTTTTTTGCGCTGGTGAGCAAACTCTTAATGCGCAAAGTGGAGGAGTGCATTGGCAGGTCCAGAGCGTGAAACTGGAAGTAAAAACCTTTACACCCGTCCGGCACCAGCACCGCCAGCCGGGGCGCCGCCGGCAGGCGCACTTCCTCCACCAAAGAAACTCCCGATCCGGTTCGTAATGAAATTTCCCACCATTCCCTGCACGAAGCTCTGGTTTGCAATGTAGTTGGTCAGCTTGGCCCGAGCGTCCTGCGTGTACGGCCGGTCAATGAGAAATCAGCGCTTTAAATGTTTGCGTTTGCGCATTTTACCGCTCGCAAACGACTTTTTGCACAATACCTTTTCGCACTTGGTGTATCCAATAAGGTTGGTGATGTTGAAGGCGAGGGCGACGGCGACGCACAGCAGCCACGAAAACGACAGCTTGATCAACGCGCCGAGACCAAACACGATCCACACGGCTGGAGTCGCGTAGAGCGAAAACCAAAACACGCGATAGTCCACAGGGTTCTGAACGCGGTTCTAGTAAAAGAGGTTGGTTGGCGGGTTTTTGTTCTAGTAGCAAAGGCGCAATCCACACGCAACCACATGGTTTCGCCCTCGCGCTCTCCACTCACCTCTTTCGACTCAAATATCCACACCTCCGATCCGTCCTCCTTGATCTCGCTCCACCACCGCAAACCCACAAGGAGACGACCCGTCACGTTCTTGACGGTCCAAAAGTCGAACGAGAGCAACAGGACGATCACGACAAACGTCAGGATGAAGCTCGACGTAAAGATCCAGCCAAACAAGTACACGAGGAGCGCCGCGACGCGGAAGAACAGGTGGAAGAAGAGCACCGTTGGATGTCTTGGGGCGAAGCAGTGTTGGGGAAGTTGGGGAAATCGTGGGAGGAGGCAGGTTTGTTGCAAAAAGAGAGGGATTGGCGGCGAATGGGTTAGTGGCGATGAAGTTGGTAGGCTGAAACAGAGTGGAGATCAAGGCGAAAGGAATGCAACTGCTGTAGGATGGCCGGCATTCATCTCTGATCTGCATTGGCTGGGGGGCAGCCGTGGGCTGGCAATCCTTCATATCTGGAAAATGCATTTGGCCCTCGACTTACTTCGACTGCTGGAACATGTTTTGGTTGGCGGCATCGGGAGCGGCGGGCGCTTGGCCGCCTGCAGCGGCAGCGGCGGATGCTGATGACGACGAGGGTGCGGAGGCGCCGGAGCCCGCGTCGCCGATCCGTCCTGTGGGGAGCCTGTACCCGCCCGACTCGAGGTCGGCCGATGCCCCCATCGCGGCGGCCTCGAAGAGCAGCTGCGTGTTGTCGGAAGAGTTGTAGGACATGGTGGTGGAAGAGCTTTGGCTGGCGCGGCACTGATCTTCTTTGCTTCTCGCTTTCCTCTCTCTCCACCTCTCGCCCTGCAGCTCGCTCGAGCTCCTCGCCCTCTCTCAAGATCCGCGTGTGCTGCTGCTGCTGCTGCCGACGTTCGGGAGAGGGAGTCAAGAACGGGGAGGTGGTGGTGTCTGTCTGTCTGGCCCGGCTGCACGAAAAGAGAAAAAGCGACACCAACAACAACACTCCTCCTCTCCTTGCGCACAGTATGCTGTAAATCAAAATCATCTCCTCCCAACCCGCAAACCCGCAGCACGCAGCAGTACATCGCCCATTCACGCCTCGCGTGCGTCACTTCTTGCCCTTTGCCGCCTTGACCTCCTTCTTATCGATTTCGGCCTGTTTCTCCGCAACAGTCCGCAACAGGATGCCGATGCGGTACTTGAGCTTGGCGCTGTCCGATAAAGTCGGGGTTGTCGCACAGAGAGTCGAGATAGCGAGAGAAGGAGTGAGTGAGAGTCCCGCTGTTTTTCAACGCCTTGCTTCGCACCGCCACCCGACTGAAAGGAACGGGAAACACCACCCCCCAACCCCTCGCCCCAAGTCTCACATACTTTTCTGTTTTTAGTTTTGACAGGAGCTCCTTGTCTGATCGTGATGAATGGCGTCCGGACCGAATCAAAAGCCGCGTCGTCGCAGCGGGACATGGGTAGTTGTGAGTGGGAAGGATAGGGAAGCGGAGTTGGGAGATGCGGGGCGGAAAACGCGACGGTGAGGACATGAAAACAACTTCAGAGTCGCTGGAAGGGGGGCAGCCAGCTACCCGCGTCCGGAGCGGCGGGCACACCGTCGTCGTCATCGTTGTTGCTGTCGTTCTCGCTGATCTTTGCGATCTTTGCATCGGGCTCCGCTGCCCTCGCCGCTGGTGCGGGGACGGCCTGCTGCTGCTGCTGCTGCGGTGGTGGCGACCGGGCTGGAGTCCCCAACACGATCTCGCGCAGCTGGGCAAGCTGCGATTCGAGGCCGGCGACATACTCGGCCAGGTTCGCGGCTTCGACAGGCATGACGATCGCTGTTGTTGTTCCTCTTTTTTTTTTCTTTTTTTTTTTGTCTTTATTTCTATATAAACCGATATACGTGAGGGGAAAGGATGCGCCATATCGCTCGAAGCTGGACGAATAAATGAGCAACGAGGAGAAGAGGGGAAATGGGAAAAGAAGAAGGGCGGGCTTCAAAGGGCACCTGCGCTCTCACGAAACGCGCCACGATCAATCCATAGGTGGGGCGTCAGCGGAGTGAGCGGCGGCCCAACAGGAACGCGCACACAAGCGCTACCAGAGAGCCGATAACTACGGGTGCCAGGAGCGACCCGAATTTCGACGGCTCGCCCTTTCCCCTCCCCGTCCGTCCACCGTTCGAGTCCGTACGCGACTGGACCGCCACGAGGGTCAGCGACGGTGAGACTGCGCCGTCCGACGCAAGAGCCCTGCTGTCATCCAGGCTTTCTTCCGATGCTCCCATCAGTCCTATCGACGCCAAAGAAAACCTGGCCGTCGTGTTACCAGCGATGCTTCCGCCGGCGGATTCACCAGTAGCCGTACGAGACGATCGTCCTGTTAGTACCATCTGCCGTTGCGAATCGATCGATAGCATCACTCTCGCCCAACCGACGGCACGCGCCATCTCAACTGACTCGCGCACATCCGTATCGGATTCGAGGTGCACAAAGTCACCCTCGTCGTCGATGTACGAAAGCAGCAGCGCTTCGTCCTTTCCGAGCACCGCTACCCTCGGGTGACTTAAACCGAGCTTAGCGACAACCGCTGCTGTCAGCGCCGCCAGGCTGTTGGTCGGACTCTGCACGCGAAGGACTTTGCCACTGTCATAATCCTTCACTTTGAAAGTGAACACTGTTGGTATCGCGCTGCCCAGTGCACTGCCTGCAACTCCAGCTCCAACGTTGGGGGTCGGGTCGGGAGAGTTTGCACCGCCCGTGACGCGCGACGCTGAGTCTTCCGGAAAGACAGTGTGGTCGTCTAGAGACTCGATGGAGCACGACACTGAGCGATCGTTGTTTGAAAAACCGCCGGCGGAGTAGGGATCACGGGAGAAGTTGCTGGGTAAATCGCGTCCACTCGCTGACAGGCGCGCTTCGCTTCCCACTTCAGACCCACCCACTTCCAGAGTCGTGTCCCAAAACTTTGTCCACATTGGGCCGTCGCTCTCTTCAAAGTGCATTGACCGCAACTGGAACACCGGTCGTTAGTTAATCGCATCGAAGAAGAACGAGGGCCCGAATAAGGACATCCCACCTGAGACAGCGTTGCGTAGGTGAGTTTGAGAACATCAACCAGGCCCTCCACAACACCGTTCGTTCCGACCACCGGAAGGTGAAGGTATTTTCTCGCTGGTAAGTAGGACGATGTTAGATGAAAGTTGTTCTTAAGGGAAGCACTGTGTACCATGCATTTTGCGAAGCGCGTCCAACATTTGAGTATCGGGCGTCACACAATCGGGGTGCGGCGTCATTACTCTAAAGTAGGAAGGACAGAAGATGAGAACAAGGCAATTGAATTGGTGGCGCACAAAATGATCGCGTCTTACCGCATAACAGGAGTGGTCGCTGGGTCCATTCCGGCCGCAACAACCCTCAGAACCAAGTCCTTGGAGGTAAAAATGCCGGCCAAGTCTCCCAACCCATCGTCTCCATCAATAGCGCTCTCATCAAACACGAGCGTCGCCGTCTCTTTGCTGGACCGCATCCGCTTCACCGCTTCCAGCACAGAATCTTGCACAGACACGACCGCCGGTGCGCTGTTCTGCTCTGAAAGCAGGCCTCCCAGATCCGGCCCCGTGAGTTGCCGCTTCAGCTTCTCGGCGTACTTTGCAATCGCCAGCGCGGACCCCGGTATCCCGGTCCCGCTCCCCGAGCGGCCGCCGCCGACCGCTGCCGCTGCGGCTGCCGCTGCAGACGACCCCGCCTCGATCACGGCATCAATCGTCTTTCTCGACGCCTCGTAGGCTTTGTCCAGCTTCTCCAAGGCGTCGTAAAGGCACTTTGTAATGTCGAGGACGCCCACAACACCCCCACCGCCGCCCGCCCCTTCGTCATCCGCGTCGCCCCCATCTTCATCATCATCGTCTTCTGTTACTGGCAAATGTCGAAAATGGCCTGCCACCATCTGTGCCGTCCGTGCATCGAGGGTTGGATCAGGTGAAGGCGAAAAGCGGATTGGGGGTTGGATGGGAAAAAGGGAGCGGAATTCATCAGATGACCAGACGCCAGTAGTAACGAAAAGACTCACCCTGTTCAACGCATCCGTCGCCAAGCTTGTGCTGGTCACGCTGATCGGATTTGGTGTCATGACCTCTGCCAGTGTTGTAGTTCGCGGATCAAGCTCCTCCGCCACGACCCGAAAAGCAACATCCTTGTCCGTGAGAATGCCCGTCAGCTGCCCCTCGTAGTCGACGATCAAAACGGCGTCGACCCGCTTGGCGGCCATGTACGCACAAGCCTTTGGCACATTATGCGTTGATGGGAGGAGGAGGAGGGGAAGCCATTAATTTAAGTGGTGCGGTGAGGTCATCTCACCCCCGAAGGAACAAATGCAAGGAACAAATGCATCCACCGTCCGGCGACAAATACCTCCGAGACTCTCGCGGACTCAATCAGGGCGATTGCGGGCGTCGGGTTCATTGAGGCGACGGTCCCTTTGGAGGTGATCCGCGATCTGCTGGGAGGCGGCGGTGGTGGCGGCGAGGCATGGTGGGCAGCGTCGGCGGCGGCCCTATTGGCCATGACGGAGGCGGTGGAAGGGGGTGCGAGTGGTGGTGGCGGCGGCGGTGGTAGTGACGATTGCGGCGCGGGCGTCGAGTGCAGCGGTGAAGGAGGCGGCGACAGGGTGCCCGCGAAGCGGAGGCCGTCCTCGATGATGTTAGGGGGCTGCTGCTGGAGGTGCTGCTGCTGGCGATGCTGGTGCTGATGCTTCGTGTGGATCATCGGAGAGCGATTTGCCTCTTTTTCCGAACCCGCAGCTGCCTGGCTCGGTCGGTCTGCTCAGGGTGCCAAGATTGTTCTCTGCTCAACACGAAAACAAGATCCATTGCGCGCCTCCAACTGCTAACTGCTGCTGAGGCTCTTTTCGTCATGCTACGCATAGTGGCAGCAGAGAGGGAGAATCCCCAAAAACCCAAACTTCGCGAAGCCTAAAACCCAGACTTTTACTGTCGTTTTTTCACGTTCCCGTCATTATGGTTACATTAATAAACAAAAGAGAGAAAGGAGCCTGTTTCGGCGCGGGCTGGGAGAAGCTGCAGGAAGCGAGTCGCAGATAGAGAGAGACAGAAAGGGCGTGAAACCCGGGGACACCGAGTTCGCGTTGCATTCATTGCGGTGACAGCATACCAAGCCCTTCCCCATCAATGTTCTCACCCCCTCAGCCCCCAACTCTTTCAAACAAACAACCACATCGACGACCGTCACGGCTCGCGCATGCAGCCCCCCGGGAGCAAATACTTGAAACGACCCTCGCTCGCCCCTCTCACCACATGCCTCGGAACCTGCACCATCGAGTTCCGCGGTTTCGCCGGTCCCCACTTTGCAATCAGATCGCGGTACCGGTGCGCTTCGGGCATCATCCCGAAAATGTCTGATCCCTCGCAAATCACGCGCTGTATCCTTTTCGGGTCGAGAAGCTCCCTGTTGACGACTCTGTCTGCGTGGGAGTAGCCCGTCATCTTGAACACAAAATCCTGTATCCGAGGAAAGCAGAAGCTGCAGTGCCAGCCGGCGTCCGCGAGAAGCACGTCGCCCTTTCTGCTATGCGTGTACAGAAAGGTGTCCGGTCGGTCCGTGACCCGCGATACTTTGGCACGCCAGTGGTCCATGTCCAGCAAAAAGTCGAAAGAGTACAAAAAGTTGCGCATTCCGAGGTGGAGAACGGGCGGCACACCCTCGCATCCCCTAGCGAGATTGATGGCCTGGCGTGATGGAATCTCGTCGACATCAGACATTATCATGATGTCGCCAATCTTCAAAATCCCTTTGTACAGCATATCCCGAAGATGAATACTCATTTCGATTCGCTGCCGCTTCTCCAAGTCGAAAGGTTGCTCTCCTGGCCGCAAAGTTCGACCAGGAAACATAATGTACTCGATCTTGTCTGCCGCAAAGGCGAAGCGTTTCTGGTTCTCGGCGAATACGAGCGGTTTGGGTAGTCCGGTAAATGTCGTGTTCGATTCCACAATGAGAAACTTTGTGACGACCGGAAGCAGCTCGATCATTCGAATTTCGAGAATGTCGAGCTCATTCGCAAAGAGAATGGCGTCGTAGACTTGGCGGGGCTTGTCCAATGGTACCCAACCGTGTAGCGGGCAGAGAGTGGCGAGAGGAGTGTCCTCAGCATAATAGTGCGGGATAATGGTCCACGGCTTTTCGGCCCTTTCCCAAAGAGGGCGAGTTCCGTAGATGAAGCGATGACGAGCCAGAGGGCTGAGGAAGAGGGTGAGGAAAAAAATCGCGGCGATCGAGGTCGAAACCAGGACGCAGCGCGAAGGTCTTTTTCTTGGGAATGGAATTCGGAGCAGTCTTGCAGCTTTTGCTAAGGAAAGGACCAAAGTTGAAGCGAGCCAAGAAACAAAGTTTGGGGGCTGAGGAGTGGAGGACGAACGGCGGTGTTGGGAGGACGAAGACGAGAACGAGAAGAAGGAGGAGGAGGAGGTATTGGCGGTCTGGCGCAACGGCAGACTCCAGCGCGATTGAGAGTCCCAGGCCCTCGACGACCAATACGAAGCGGTGCGATCTCTGTCATTGCGGTCAACGCCGTCGTCTTCGCCGACGAAATCGAGGTGAGTACGGATCGAGACGAACGGCGTGGAAGTACTGGAGCTACGTGCGGAAGACGACGAAGACAGTGATGAAGTCGACGGAGAAGACGACGACGACGACGACGACGACGATCCGTTCGGCTGCGGCGTCGTTGTTGTCGTCGTCGTTGTTGTCGATGCTCGCGACGGGGAAGGCGGCGTCGGCCAGGAGGAGGCGTTGGGGCCCCCCGAAGTAGTAGCCGATGCAGTCATCATCGTGCGGCCTTTTCTCTTCTTGTTTTTTATTTTCTTTTCTTCTTTTTTCTTTTTTCTAGGCTTCACTCTTCTCCTATTTCCGCTTCGTTTTGTGTTTTTCTTATGGGGTTTTTTTTCTTCTTTTCTTTATTTACCAAACAAAAAAACAAGGTCTGTCGGTCAGTCTGTCGCGTGCCTGTGCGTCTCCCATATTTTCTTTCTTCTTTTTCTTTACTTTTTCTCACATAAAAATTAAATATTGATTTGTCTTTGTCTCCGTGGCTCTCTTTGTTTGTCTCTCTCACTCTCTCTGTCTCTCTCTCTCTCGCTCGCCTCTGCCGTCTCAACTCGCCAAGCCCCACCACCATCCCATCCATCCATGTATCATCGGTGCTGCTGCTGATGATGCTGCCCTGCCTGCTGGTTGTGGTTGTGTGCTTGCGCCGCCGGAGCCGACGGCGCCGACGGCACCACCATCGGCGGCAGGGGTGGCATTGAAGGCGGCGTCGGCGGCGGCGGCGCGAGCGGCAACTGCTGCAGAAAGCCCTCCATCGTGCCGACGTTGAGGTAGCGCAGGTCGCGCGGGAAGCGCACGCACGTAACCCCGAGGTTGAGCACGCGCAGCTCGCGCATGCGCTGCCCGTCCTTGGCGCGGAACACGATCACGTTGTTGTCGAACGACCCCGTCGCAAAGTACTGGCCGTTGTGCGAGAAGCTCACCGTGCACGCCCACGACGGCGCCAGGCTCACGCAGTACAGCTCATGCCCCGTCATGTAGTCGAACATGCGCACCGTCGAGTCCCGCGATGCCGTTAGCAGCAGGCTGGGCCGCGCCGTCGCTAAGTCCAGCACGTAGTCCGAGTGCGCCTCGATGCACCGCGAGTGCGTGATCGCCCGCGAGTTGAGCAGGATCTTCATGTCCCACACGTATATCTTGTACTCGAGCCCCGCCGTGATGAGGTACCGCCCGTCCGCAGAGAACCGCACCACCTTGACCCACCGCTGGTGCTTCTTGATCACCGCAGCGCACTCGCCCGTCGCAAAGTCCCACACCCGCACCGTGCAGTCTATCGACCCGGACGCCACGTGCCGCGCGTCCGGCGTCACGTCGCAGCTCGTCACCGAGTCCGTGTGCCCCAGCAGAGTGTGCACACACGACGCGCTCTGGCTGTTCCATATTTTGACCGTCCGGTCGAAGCTGCTGCTCACAATGTGGGCGTCGTCGCGCGTAAAATGCACGTCCGTCACGATCGACTTGTGCCCCATGTACTGCGCGAGGCACACGAACCCGCTCGAGGGCCGAATGTCGTGGATTCGGATCGCGCCGTCGTACCCGCCCGTCAGCCACAGCGAAGAGTCGAACGCGGAAAAGTGCGCCGCCTTGAGAGTTTCGCGATGCGCAGGCACGAACGTCGGAAACAGGAAAATGTCGTACGCCGAAAAAAGCTCGTGCGCCAGCGTAAGCTTTTTGTGCAGACGTCGAAACTTGTAGTTGGGCACCTTGCCTTCCGGCGTTGCCCGCAACGCCATCACGTCAAGGAGCTTTGTCCGCAACCGCTCCGGGTTCCGGAGGTCCTCCAGCGTCACGTCCCGAAGCTCCCGGTTCAGGAGATCCCAAATGGTCTTGAGAATGTTGGAAACGAGGTCGCCCGACAGCTCGTGCGCGTGGGTTATGCACTTTTTGAAAGGCTCTTCCTGCTTGAGGAGCTCCGAAAATGCCGTGTTGAGCATCACGATTGATATGCAAAGCAGCACAAAGTCGAAGCACTTGTCGACGTGCGCATAGATGTAGTTGACGTCGCGTTGAATGGCGTGGCGAACTTCATTCTCGTTCGGTCCGGACCGGAACCCGTTCACTTTTTTCATCGTGTTCGGCTTCATGAATTGGTAGCCCTGGTTCGGCAAAGTGCCGGCCACGGACACCCTCCGGACGATTGGCGAGGCGGCTTCTTGCGCTGTCGGCCCGGCAGCTTGGCCACTGCCGTCCTTCTCGCCGAGCCCGCCGGCTTCCTTTCGCCCAAGGGATGCTCGAGGGCTTATTTTTGCCTCGCCGCTTGCCAGGACGCTCTTTGTCGAGTCACGACCAGCGGTGGTTTCACCGGACGCCTCATCGATCGAGTTTTCACCGCCTCCTGCTGGGTCCCCCAATTGGCTGCTGCCAGCCACTTCGTCCTCGGCAACGGCCGAGCCGTCGCCCTCGCCTTCGCCTTCCTCCGCGACGGCGCTCGCCGCCGCCATCCGCCGCTGGGTCCCAGCTTCGGACTTGTCTTTGACCCGCACGACCGTCTTGCGTCGGACGACCAAGCCGTCCGAGACTTTAGAGATGCGACGGTTGAGCCGCTCGAAGCTTCCGTCCAGGCTGTCCATCTCGTCGTCGTCGTCCCCGCCTCCGCCGGTACGGCCTTGCTCGTCGTCGCCGCCGTCAAACTCGCCGTCTCCGACGCCCCCGCCGCCGCCCTCAAAGTGCCGCGGCTCGGGCGTCTTGGTCCGTTTCCGCCAGACGTCCTCCTTGTCCACGTCGATCCCTTCGTCCAGCTCCGCGTTCCCGCCGCCGCCGCCGCCGCCGGCACCAGCACCTCCTCCTCCTGGGCCGGCAGCCGGCGCGCCGTCACCGCCGCCTGGACCGCCGCCTGCGGCGGCGGCAGCTCCCGGCGTGTTGAGCATGGTGCCGAGCCCCTGGCCGATGCGCGGCACGAGCTCCTCGAGCTCGAGGTACTTGCGCTTCAGCACCCTGCGACTCAGCACAAACAGCGTGTCGAATGTCTTGACGATGCGCTCGCACTCGGCCCGCTCGCCTTCCTCCAGCAGCGAAATGTCTCGCGGCACCCGCTTCATCCGGAAATGCTCTGCCGCCGCCGGGCCCGTCGGGATCGCAGCCGCGGCCATTCCGCCGACTGGATTCGCGGCCCCCGCCGCCGCGGGAGGCGGAGAGGACGACGACGACGGGTCGCCCGCGCCCGCGCCGGGGCCGCCGGTGCCTGTGTAATCGGTTGCGTCGGTGACGTTCCAGCCGTAGAACCAGTCGCACAGCTGGTGGTATGCGGAGCGGTAGTCGGAGGACTCGAGGTCGCTGAGGTGGAAGTGGTTGATGGCGGAGGCGAGGTTCTTGTTTGTGAGCGGGTCGAACGACTTGAAAAAGTGGCGGAGGAAGGGCGAGTCTAGCCGCTGCGATATCACCGAGAGCTCGTGGAGCATCTTAAGGCACTCCATACCTGGTTTTCTTTTTTTTTTTTTCTTTTTTTTTCGTGTGTGTTTGTGGGCGGGGGGAATGGTTATGTATCGCGTCTGTGCGGGTATGCCGCTCTGCTGATGCTGCTGCTGCTGCGCTGCCTGGGTCGTGATTATCAAAAGGACGATCTATCTATCTATGCAGTGAGCTAGTGGGCTGGCGGGGGGAAGGGCAGAGGGAGTGCTGTTGGAAAGAGAAATGGGGGGATCGACTTCCTTTTTCTTTTTTTTTTTTCTCCCTCCAGACAATTTCCGCTCTCGCCGTGCGTGCCACAAAAAATATTCCAGTTGCTCAGCTAGTAGATTCCGGAGTGTACTCCTCACGCCCAAACACAATGCCAGCAAGAAAGCGCTCTGTCATGTCATTGTGTTCTTCGCAATCCAGTGACAGAGTAGTTTGGGCTGTATTGTATCATCCCTCGCTGGTAGGTTCGTAAGTGCAAGCATGTCACACTAATTGACCTTCGAAATAAATTAGCCCACTCCGAATAGGTGAAAAAATCAACATTGGTATCGTTAGAACGCTCTTTCTCGCGAGATTCCCATCTCCTTCGTTAAAAAGGTCAAACCAGCAAGGAAGTAAGACCGCCAAAACGGACAGGTCAAAGGTCGCCCGTTCCCCAGCCACCACCCTCGCCATGCACAAGCCGGCGCGCGATGGTTGCCACCGCCATCGGAAAAACGCAATCGCTGTCACAGGTGACGGTGCCAACAACGTTCCGGCAAGGAAGAGCGGCTAGGCAAGTGTGACCAGCACAGGGTAAGAACCTCTCCTATATTATCTGCTTGAGCAGAGGAGGAGGAAAACTGTTAACACTGGGTTTCCATTCCTCTTAATACTCAGAGTATTTGGCAACAGCACAAGCCAGCTCCCAGGTCTGCATTGGTGGTGGCTCGCTCTCCCATGGGCATCGTGAGAATGATAACTGACAGTCATAATAGGTTTGAGTCTGTCTTGTGCCTCTTGCTGCTAACCAGTCAGTTCCACCTAACAAGAAATTATAAAAAATATGGGTGAAAGCAGGTAAACTGCTTTCCTATAAATTGCAATTATAAGAGCTTGTTTCAACTGTAAGAGGAAAAACTGTGACTTTTTTGCTGAACTTTTTCAACATTTTAAATTGAAATGAGAAAAAAGGTTTCCGTATCTTCCAATACTTCAGTTGGACAACAAACGAGTTGAAACAGTACACTCTGAGTGAGGGTGGAAGGAGTGAGTCAAGTGGAGGTGATTGTTATGAATCACCCTCTGGAAACCTCTGGAACCTTCTAGAACATTCCTTCATGGAACCTTCTGGAACCTTCTGGAACCTTCTTTGCTTTCCTGACTTGTCTTGTTGTCATTGGTATCATTGGTATCATTGTATTACTAATTGCTCTTTCTGGAACTTTCTTTGAGACTTGACAAGGAAGACTCTCAAAAGGTATAAAATGGGGGTGGGGGACCTGTCCCATCCCTCAAGTGAATTATTGTTTCCAATAAAATCATCACTCCTCTCAGTTTGTCCTGTCCTGCCCTGTTCCTGACAGTGAAGTGTGTTTGTGGCTGGTCCTTCTCCCCAACTATGAAGAGGATTAGAAACACTCTGTTTTGAATAATTGATGCGCATGCTTTCGCTTCGAAGAAAGCGGAAGAATCGGAGAGCATATAGAAAATATCCGCATCCGTCGCCAAGGCCATCCATTCCCTCTCTCTCTCTCTCTCTCTCTCTCTCTCTGTCTCTCTCCCTTTGTGCTATATATTTTCGATCTCCGACAAAAAAGAAACACTTTCGGCTCCGCGTCCGCGTCCGCCACAAACAGCCAGCCCGACAGCCAGCCAGCAACAGCAGCACAGCCCCCCGCGTCCAAGCGAGCGACGGCGACGGCGACGACGCGCGACCCCCCTTCCTCACCCCCCAGGCCTGACCGCTCACTTCATTATCAGCAACCATCTCAGCCCCACCCACCCACCCACAACGCCCTGACACAATCAAGTCAGTCGGTCTTCTACGCGCAAGGAAGCTGTGGGTGAGTGTGGCCCCGGTCGCATGGACGGACGCATGCCGCGTTACGCCTTATGCCACCCCCCCGCCCCCTCCCCTCCCTTCAGCTCCAACTGCTGCGCGTTTCTCTGGATTCCACAAACCCCTTCACCTGCACGCTGCGCTCGATTCACCCATGCGTTTAAGTTTGCCCGAGAAGGGCGAAAGGAGGATTGAGGGTTTGCAGCAGGAGGGGCTCATGCGCGTCGTCGCCAATTTAGCCATTTTGTGTTCGATGGTCCCCTCAAACCTTGTTTGAGTAAGCTCTCCCTTTCCACCTTCCCGCGCTCGCGAGAAAAAGCATATTGCAGTGCCTCTCTAGACTGGCAACATGCAAACCCTAAATGCCTCACGTCCTCTCCCGCCTCACCGTAAAAGCTTGCGTAAAGTCTACGCTGGGGCGATTCCACCCTTTTTCTTGAGGGTCGTTTGTTGGAAACTAGGAAGAAGCGGAGCAAAGAACGAGGGGGCAATGGGCCAGGAAAGTGGTGGTGTTGCTGGTTGCGTTTGCAGCTTGAGCTGTCGTCCGTGTGAAGCGGCAACCGCCCCCCGTGTCGTGCAATGTGGTGTTGAGGGAGTGGATGCCAGCGACCGGCGAACATGCTTGATTGCCGGTGTATCCGCCATCAGCGGGACTTGCCGCGCGGAGCCATCGCCACGGTGGCCCCACTGTTCTAACCGGTGTTGTCATGCAGGAGGCCATTGCGATCTGCAGGAGGCGACTGCCTCCGCCTCTTCTTCTCCTTCAGCGTCCTCCGCATCCCGATCCTCATCCTTTGCGGGCTTGGCCGACCCCGCCTCGTCGCTCCGCCGCATCCGCCGAAGAGCCGTCCGTGCCCGCCGCGGCTGGTCTCCTCGGCGCACTGTTCTTGCCAGGGCGACGACAAACGCCCCGCCGGCGACCGCTGCCACCGACTGCTCTTCGGCCACAGCCAACACCGCAGCCGGCTCCTCCGTCGGCACTGCTCACCGCTGCTCCAAGCGCAGCGGGAACAAGTCCAAGAAGCCGCTTCCGCCGCTGCCGCCGCCGCCAAGGCCGACGACGCCGTCCAAGCAACGCGCAATGTCAAGCACCGATCTGCAAAAAGGTTTTTTGACCGCTCAAAGCTCACCCCCACGGCGCGTGCGTGGCCCAGCGGCAAACACGCCATCCTCGTGGTCGTCGCGCTCTCCGTTGCCGTCGTCGCCGTCGTCGTCGTCCTCCTCCTCCTCCTCCCACTCGTCCCCCTCATCTTTAGCTCCACCGCAGCCTCCACCTCGGTCGTCCTCCGCCGCTGCCGCTGTGCCACCAACGATCCCTCCACCCTCAAACGTGCGGCTCTTTGCGAGAGCCGTTCGCCAACCAGCAGAGCCCGCCGTCGTGGTCGGCACGGGCCTCGCCAAGCAGCAGCAGCAGCAGGACACGGGAGGCCTCCCGCCAAAGCTACCGCCTCGCCCGGTCAGTCTCGTAGAGTCATCCCTGCCCAGCCGCGGGTGGAGCATGGAGTCCGACCACTCGGTCAGCTGGCTTTCCGACGACGACTTCAGCGTCGACTACCATAGCGGCGAGCCGGCAACGGCGCCGGTGTCGGTTGCGCCGCGCCGGCGGCCAACGCGCCTGCCGTTTGGGCTCACCCGGCTCGGCTCGCTGTCGAGCTTGTATTCGACACTGAACAGGGAGAGATCCATGACGGTAGACTCGACGCAACGGGGTGAGGGCGACGCGGTTGAGACGGCGGCGGAGGAGGCGGGCGGCGGTGGCGGTGCGGTGTCCATTTTAGAGGAATTGTACGAGGGAGACGACGAGCCCACGGACGAGTCGTCGAAGCCGACAAGCGTCGTTGACGGACTGACATACCCGCCGCGGGACGACGTGGTCTCGCTTCGGCGCGAAGACCGTGTCCGCACACGGTCCCCGTCTGCCGCCGCGAGCGAGCGGTCCCCGCGGAACCGGCAGTCGATATACAAGCTGGACAAGCTGCTGCTGGAGGTGCAGGATTTCGAAGAGACCGAGATTGGAACGAGCGACATTCGCAACAGGGAGCTGCACGCGGGAGGGGGGGCGACGGCGGCGGCGGCTGCAGAGGACTCGTTGCAATGCGACGCGCTTGTTGAGAAGCAAGCCGCCACCTGCGGCGTCGTCGTCTACGGCAGTCAGCTCCGCGTCGCAGGCTTGCCCGTCTCAATGCCGATGCTGTCAATCGGCGAAATGGGCGGCAGCCGTCCGGAACCGTCTCCGACCGCTTCTGTCAGCGAGTCGGGGTACTCGTCGTCGACCACGTCGCGGTCTGCTTCTGCGATGGGCACGGCGATTGCGCTCGACAAGCGCGCGAGCAGCGATTGGCTGCGGGCTTCGCGCTCAAGCGGCGAACTTGGCCCCGCCGCCGCCGCCACCACCGCCCCCGCCGCCGTCGCCGTCGTTGCCGTTGGCCCTCCGCCGGCCATGAAGGAGCCAGGAAGGGGCGAGCGTGCGACCGAATCTGCGGGCGACCTTGCGGCGACTCCACCCAATGTGGTGCTCGCTGCGGTGCGTGAGCCGCACGCTGCTCCGGCTGCGGCGGCGGCGGCGGCGTCGGTGGCGGCACCGGCAGCAACAGCAGCAGCGGCGTCGGGGGGATTGCTTCCAATGGCCCCTGCCTTGCACCCCAGCCCTTCGCTCTCGCTCTCTGAAGTGTCTTTTGCCTCGGGACCGACCGCGGCCGCGCCTTTTGTCGCGCCGCAGCCGTCGACCGGGGCTGCCAAGCAGTTTCGAGTGGCTCGCGCGTCGCCGGGCGGAGCGGACATGCAACTGTTGGGCTCTCAGCAGGGGATTTACGGCGGCGGCGACGTCTTTCCGGCTAATCGGATCCTGTCTCCGCGCGGCGTCGCTCCCGTCAGCACGGCCCCGCCTCCGAGCCAGGCCGTCCACAAGCCTGCGCACGCGCCGCTGGTAGGGCCTGCCATATCGTTGTCAATGTTTTCGTCGTCGCCGGCGTCCTCATCGCTGAATTCGTCGTCGCCGGCAGCAGTAGCAGTACCAGCAGCAGCAGCGACGGCAAAGAGCGGCTGGCGGGCGTCGTGGATGGCTGGCGCCGGCGAGCACGCACCGCCGCTGCCTCCTGCCGAGGCTCGTGAACAGCGCGAACAGCGCGAGCAGCAGCGGCAGCAGCATCAGCAGCAAGGGCGTGCCTCCTCCCCGGCGCCCCCGCCTCCGCCGCCGGCGATCTCGGTGTCGACGTCGGCTTGGGCGCGCTGGTCCCCGGCGCGAAAGTCGACGCCGCCGCCGACGACGCTGCCAGCGCGCAGGGCGTCGGGACAGTCATTGACGAGCGACACTAACGCCAAAGTTTCGCCCTCGCGGTCCTCCCTCAACAGTGCTGGCGGCGGCGGCGTCGGCCTTTCGCGGCGTCCGACCCTATTTGTTTTCGGGTCCAAAGCGCGCTCGGCGTCGTCGTCGCGCGTGCCTTCGCCGGCGCCGACGCCGCCGTCCGGCAGTCCGACTGTTCCTGTCACCTCGCCTGCTGCTTTTGCTGCGACCGCCACTGCTGCTACCAAGCCGTCTGCTCCGGCCGCTGCTGCCTCACAGCCCAGCTTTCTGCCTCCTTCGCCGCAGCTCGCCTTTGGTACGGGGACGACGACGACGGCTGGATTCGATGCGTCCAAGCGGTGGGGCTCGACGAGTGGCAGTGAGGAGGAGGGGCATGGGTCGCGGGCAGGAGGGGGAGGAGGAGGAGCAGCAGCAGGAGGAGGCTTCGACGACTGGGGCGGTGGGGGCGGTGGGGGTGGTGGGGGCGGCGGTACGAGAGCAGCAGCACCTGTAGCAGAGGTAGGTGGCTCAGCTGCGGGTGTGGGGCCGAGCAAACGCGCAGCGTCGGCGTTTGGCAGCGTTTTCAAGTTTAGGAGCCGTCGATAGCAGCCAGCATATTTCAGTGTTTTGAATTGCACCGGTTTTGACGCGCATGTGATATTTTCCCAGTATTGTTTTTTGTTTTTTTGTTTTTGTTTTGTTTTTTTCTCTCCCCTCTTGACATGGCAATTATTCACATAAACAAGTATGACCCAAGATGTTACGGAATGCTCCAACCAGTCGGTCGAAAGTTGCAGTTGAAGGGTGTGTTTTGTTGGGCGACGGTCGAAGCTTTATTCCTATTGTTGGCGAGTTGAATGTGCGGGAGATATTTATTGTCCACAAGAAACAGGTAAACTGAAAAAGGGGTGAGCGACAACAAGTCAAACAAGAAGAAGAAGCGGGAATAAAATAAAGAAAGAGAGAGGGAGGGAGGGACTAGAAGGGACGCACGTAACCAGCGGCCGCGAAGATGACCGGCGACGTTCACCCAGAAGCAGAGGCAGGTTTTGCGCATTTCTGAACGAAGGGGGGGTCTGTGTGTATGTGTGTGTGTGTGTGTGTGTGTGTGTGTGTGTGCGCGCGTGTTGTGTATGCGGTTGTGTATGCGGCACACACACCCCAGCGTGCGCGCACACACTCAATTCACACAGGCGGTGTTAGGTATGCCAAGAGGCAGCGGGAGGCACCAAAACCAACCAACCCACCAACCCGCCTTCTCTTTGCAGCTGATTGGTGCAAAGGCTAGGCCGGGCCCGGCTGGAGCGAATCGAACTGTCTGGGTGCAAACCCGCCTGCCTCCTTCTCCCGCCGCCCTCCGAGTCTCCGTGCCCTACCTACCTGCCCTCTCTCTCTCCTAACTGGCGGCCCCTTACCACACATACATTCATACATAAATAAATAAATAAATAAATGGGCGACGGTCTGTCTGTCTGCCTGCCTGCCTGCCTGCCTGCCTGCTCTCCCCCTGTGGGCGTGCGTTCGTGACGACTGACGCGGATGTTGGACCTGGGTGTCTCTTTGTGTTTGTGTGTGTGCTCACAACAATCGACCATCTCTCTCTCTCTCTCTCTCTCCTCTCTCTCTCTCTCTCTCTCTCTCTCTCTCTCTCTCACTCTCCATCTCTCTCTTTGTTTGCGAGCCTTCCAAAGCGTTGTTCGATTTTTTTGGGTGTGCCCCAACAACAACAACCACTGCAGAAACAATTTTTTTTCTTCTGTTTGTTCACGCACACACAAACAATTGTATTGCGGAGTCGCTGGATCCACCGTATGACTTGGGTCACTACTGTGTGTTTGGTTTTTTTTGTTTTCTGAGCGATAATCAGACAGACAGTTAGCAGATAGACAGGCAGACTGACTGACTGACAGACAGACAAGCAAGCTGAAGCTGGGATGTGTGCGAGCTTTGCATTTCTTTTATTTACGGTATTTTCTTGTGCCTGCTGCCTGCCTGTCTGTACCGTCCAAACTGAAAAAAATATTTCTCTCTCTGTCTCTCTCAGTCTCTCTCTCTCTCCCTCTCTCTCTCTCTCTCTCTCTCTCTCTCTCTCTCTCTCTCTCTCTCTCTCTCTCTCCCTCCCTCTCTCTCTCTCTCGCACTCTCTCCATGGGTGAAAGACACATGCTCGTTCTTGTGCCCCTCAATCAAAGCCATGTAGCTGCTGTTCGAAAGGCAAGGGGGTGCAGCAGCAGGCTGCCTCGCTGAATGCGTAGGCTGGCTACGTGCCCTGCTCTGGAGCAGCAGGTACCGCAGCCGGCGGCGGGCAAAGAGAGACGGCAACTAATAATTGCTCGATCGCTCACTCTCTCACTCAACTCGCCCATTCATGCTAGCTAGCTGGACTGCACCACCGCCACTGCCAGCAGCATAGACACACAGACACTGACCGCTCGTTGGGGTTGAACGAAGGCATGGAATAGACAGGACGGCCGAAAGCAAGGCAGAGCGACAGACAGGCAGACAGACTGACACACAGACATTCAGGACAGACAGGCAGACAGACAGACAGACAGATGTACGCTATATATCCCATTCCCCACCTGAAGCAAAGGGACAAAGAAAGAAAGATCCTCCCCGCCGTCAACCTCGCGCCCCCCCGCCTCCTCGCTCGCCTCCACCGCCACGATGATGATCGGCAGGGGAGCACCCCCACTAGCGACGCAGTCGTCGAAGCCGCCACTACACCCACCCTCCGCCATCGCAGGTATCGATTCTGCTCCCAATTTCGATCGCCTCATCCCTGTTAACCTTCACTCCGGCATCAATCGCAGATCTCGGGCGCAGGAGCGCCGTGGCGCGACCGGGCCATCCTCCTCCCGGACACGATATCGCCGACGAAAAAACCCCACCGGAGCTCCCCACCCCACTGCATCTTGGCGGAGGCGACTTCCGTCCACTCACCTCCTACCTCGACTCACATCCGTCGATGCGGCCGTTTTTCAGATGGATCGAGCCTCCCCAGACCGCCGTGCCTTTCTACGTTCCTGCCCCTTGTGTCACATTCGGTAGCTTCCGCCAAAGGTCGCTGAGAATTGCGCACGCCTTGAGCTCGCGCTACCACATTGGCAGGGGAGACGTGGCAATCCTGGACCTCGAGCCCGGAATGGACTTCTTCCTCGCATTCATCGCTTGCTTGTACATTGGTGCGAATCCTTCACCCCTGCCTAGGAATCCTTTGACATCTTAATCGTGTGTCTCACCGTGTTTCTGTCTTGGTTGCCCTGAATTACCCCCCTCATCCACCTGGCAGGCGCTATCGCAGTACCTGTCTACCCACCGAATGGAACCAACGACTCTGTCGAAATTAAGAAGGTTTGCTATCATGGGCTGTTGTGGCTCGATGTGCTCAACTCTGGCCACTTTCAGATGAGCCGCATAGTAAACGACGTGCTGAAGGGCCTTCCTCCAAATTCGCCTCACAAAGTCTTCCTCCTGACGTCGCGTCTCACCGATATGGTTTTTACCTATAGCCGTGGCTTCGGACTTCTTATGGCTGCCGAAAGCTGGGAGCAGCATGTCAAGCGGATTGTTATCACGAGCTTTGCACGAGAGGACCGCACGTCCAAGGATCTCGAAACGATTTGGCCCGAGGTTTCACCAAACGATGTGGCGATGCTTCAATACACGAGTGGGTCGACGGGAGACCCCAAGGGTGTTGTTATTACGCATGGGCAGCTGTCGGCGCAAGTCTGGTTTGGAATGCGGCAGTACGAACTAACTCCGAGGGATGTGTGCCTCTCTTGGATGCCGCAGGTAAGGGAGGACTTACTCTTATTCCGCCTCTCATATTGATCTGATGGGCTTGTTTGTTTTCGGATTTCCCACAAAAGTATCATGACTTTGGCCTGTAAGTGTTTGAAACCTGCTGTAGATCCATTTTCTCAGCTTCGAATCTAGGATTTCGAACTTTTGCTACACACTTGCTATTGGCTGTGAACTCAATGTGATGTCCCCAATAACCTTTTTGAAAGATCCAATATTTTGGATCAGGAGCGCCTCAGACCTGGTAAGCTTTCAACTTTTTATGTCAAGAAACGAAACTTACCATGGGTTTCCCAACTCGTCCCAGCACGCGACAATTCTGACGGCTCCAAATTTTGCGTACGGACACACGTTGAAACGATTCAATGCCCTCCCCCGAGGGCCCGACTTTTATCTTGACCTGAGTTCTATTCGACTCTTCGTATCCGGTGCGGAACCGATCAACATACAGCTAATGGAGAAATTTCTCGAGTATTTTTCCCACTATGGTCTAGAAAGGCGGGCGCTCGTTACCGCTTATGGGTAAGTTTTTGTTGCTTGCCGGATGACTTTAGGCTTTGCAACTGACCACTTTGCAACAGTCTGGCCGAACATGTCATTTTAGTGTGCAGTGGTCGAGTGGGTGAGGACCCCTTGGCAAAGGCTGTTGATGGCAGAGTAACTGTGGGATCATTCGCCGGCACATTCGTCGACATTCGCATTATCGACGTTGACACTAACGAGCCGTTACCCGACGGATGCGTTGGAGAAATATGGGTTAACAGGTAAAATTGATATTTTTGTTTTTCGCCAACTGACTTTTTTTTTCGATTTCAGCCCCTCCAAGGCTGGTGGCTACTGGGGCCGACCCGAACTTTCCAGAGATGTTTTCTTCGTCCGTTTCAACGAAGGTGATGCGGTCTCGAAGTCCAACTATCTCAGAACTGGAGATCTTGGCTTCAAATTAGGCTCAGATTTGTATTTCGCTGGTCGTCTTAAAGATACTATGAAAATCAGTGGACGCAATGTCTTTCCAAGCGATATCGAGCAGTATGCCGTCAACACTAAAAGCGTCGCCTGGGCGACGCGACCTGGTGGTATTGTGGCTTTCCAGATTCCACACCCACTGGCACATGACACAGATAGTGGCTACCTGTACGACAATGCGGTTTCTATTGTTTTGGAGCTGGTAACAGCTCGTGGGCACACTGCAGATTCATTGGATTCCCTCTCTGCAACGATTTCGAAAGACGTCAAACTGCACACAGGTGTCCGCCCTCTCTTTATTGTGTTTGTCGAGCCGAAAACTCTCCCAAAAACAACGAGTGGCAAGATCCGCCGCATGGAAGCCCGAAGACGTTTTATCGAAGGGGAAATGAAGGTCATTCACAAATGGCAAAACGAAGAAGAGATGGACCCCACTGTGAGCGATGACGACAATGACAGTGGCGTTCATGCCAGCATTACCACTTCTGGCTCCGAGTGCTCGTACGCCGGAGAAGATTCGACAGCTGACGTCGTTTGCAAAGTACTGCGAGAAATACTGGGTGTTCCTCCGACCTGCGTTGTTGAGCCGACAGACAGTAAGCATTCCACCTCCTGCGGGCAGTCAACTAACAACTGTCAGGTATTGTTGCTTTGGGGCTCGAGTCAATGAGTTTTGCTATGCTGATTGCAAGGCTTGAGGAGCATTTCAAAATTAAGCTTCATTCCTTGAAGATTTACGATATCACCTCCATTAATGATCTGTCAGCGTTGATTCAAGCTGTCAAATCGGGCTTGACTCCTCCAGATCCCTTTGGCGTCTACACTGACGACGCCTGGAGCTTCCCAGGGGACACCGTGATCGACGCAGACTCGATCGGAAAGCGATTCCCGTGCTCGTCAGCCCAGCAACGAGTTTACTACGCTCAAGCCTACGCTGGGCGTACTTCTTATCACGTTGCAAAGCTATTCCACCTTCCGAAATACTGTGATCCTGAACTATTGGCGAAAGCGACAAAGCTGGCAATTTCCCAACACAGTGCCTTCCGCACTGCCTTCATGGTGGGCGAAGGCGGCAAACTTGTTCAGACACTACTTTCAGAGACTCGTGTAAGCGTGGGAGTCGAAAAGTGCACGGACCATGATTGGAGGTCGAAGTTGACAGAATACGCCCGCGCAGACAACGCACGACCGATGGAATGCGAAGAAGGTGATGTTGCGCGAATTCGTGTGTACGATCTCGGTCGTCAAAGAGGCGTGGCAGTCTACGTCAACGTTCACCACTACATCATGGATGCCCGTTCTGTGCAAATCCTTTTCAACGACGTGGACAAGGCTTACCGAGCTCTCAACGAACATGGTTTTTACAACCCGGTTTGTCCTCCGTACCACTATGTGGACTTTGCGCTGTGGGAGAACGCCCTCTTTGAAGCAAAGGCGGAAACTCTTGTGCAAGCGGAGGCTCATTTCTGGAAGTCGGCAGTAGAAGGCTTATCGCCCTTAGCAATTCCTCCAATCACATCAAGGTCGTCTCCGAAGCGCGCCCTGTTCCGCACTGGTGATATTTGCGACGCAGAAACTTTGGAGAAATTCCTAGAGTACGGTCGTCGCCACAATTGCACGCCGTTCGTGTCTCTGCTCTCGGTCTTCTTGCTGCTCGTTTCATGGTACAGTGGTCAGGACGAGTTCACGGTGGCGACTCCGCTCTCGAGGCGTGATGTTCCAGAGGCACTCGATGTTTTCGGCATTGTTACCAATACGGCAATCCTTCCAGTAAGACTCGGGGCTAAGTCGCTCATGACAATGGACGATTTGGTTTTGAAAACGAGGGAAATGTTCAGTCGAGTTGCTGCCCACGCCATTACACCGTTGGAAACGGTCTCTGCCGCAGTAGCAAACCTCACGAATGGCGCGATAAGCCTGGCGTCGCACTGTCGTGCGCTGTTTGTCTATCATCCTCGCGAAAATTTCGATCCCGACAGCGTCTTTTACGGCAAAGAGAATATTGTCTTTCCCGTCGAAGAGTTTCGCTTTCCTTTCAACGTTTTTCTCGAAACCGGCGCCGAAGGATCACTTCGAACTCGGTTTATCATCGACCCCACCAAGTACAATGCCAGCATCGCAGACCGCTTTGCTGCCGATTTGGGAAGAATAATCAAACGGGCTGTTTCATGCCTGGAGCGCCATACGGTGGAAGGCATTTACAGTTCACCCTCAGTCCGTGAGCTTTACTATGTTTCGGATGATGAAACTCGCAGGATTCTTGAGTTCGGCAACGGACCGTTGTTCGAAGTCCCTTCGATCTGCATGCATGACCTTATCGAGTTGAGGGTTCGAAACAACCTCTCGCAAGTGGCGGTTGAGGACCCGTACCGAGGAATCTCTATTACGTATGAAGAGCTTCTTGGAAAGTCAACAAAAATGGCGGCTACGCTGGCCTCCTTGGGGGTTAAAAGCAACTGCTTTGTGGGACTGCTGATGGATCGGTGTCCAGAAGCGATTGTTTGCATGATGGCCACCTGGAAGGCTGGCGGTGCGTATATTCCGATAGACCCCACATTTCCAACCCATCGAATCCTGTCGATTTTGCAAAGGGCGAAGCCCACCGTGCTGCTCACGATGAAAGGCATGGCGACACTATCCAAGGAAGAGCTGAATGGGTGCATTGCGTTGGAGTACGAGGAACTTCTTGCCAAAAGCCAGTCCCTCGCCAAAAGGCTGAAGAAGAGGAAAAGCGCACATGGCCTTGCAAGGCAGAGCTCGCAAACGCTTAGTTCCGGAACAAACCCGACCGACGCTGCCTATGTCCTGTTCACTTCCGGGTCAACAGGTGAACCAAAAGGGGCCGTCATACCTCACGACGCTCTTGTAAGCTTTGCATTTGAGCAAGCGCGAGTATTGGGGCTGTCCAATCGGTCTCGGACGCTGCAAATCCCAAGCAACAGCTTCGATGCCTCTGTGGGCGAAATTGTGGAGACCCTTTTTGCCGGTGCAACGCTCATTACAGTTTCGAAAGACATATTGTTCTCGCGCCTACAAGAGGTTGTTCTCAGAACAAAACCGACTTATGCCAAATTCACCCCTACAGTTTTGGCGCTGCTTCCGCCAGAAGTGGAGTATTCTTTTGAGCTCCTGCACATTGGAGGAGAGCGCATGACAGACCGACTGCTCGCAGACTGGGTTCCAAAGCGTAACGTTCGAGTTATTCACAGCTACGGGCCGACCGAAACAGTCGTGAATGTCTGCACGGAGGTGCTCACTTTGGACTCGGAAATGCCGGTTCCTGTTGGAAAGCCCTACGGCAACACCTCCTTCTACATCTTGGACCCCCAACTTCGCATCGTACCTCCCACTTTTGTTGGAGAGCTCTACATTGGAGGAATGCAGCTTGCTGTCGGCTACCTCGGCCGTGATGATTTGACGGCGGGCGCGTTTATCCCGGATCCATTCCATCCTGGAAAGCGGTTGTACAAGTCGGGCGATCTTGCACGGTTGCGAGAGAACGGGTCTCTCGAAATTCTCGGTCGGAAGGACGGGCAAGTCAAGATTCGCGGGCAACGCGTCGAGATCCCCGAGATTGTCAATGTATTGCTGAAGCACGAGTCCGTCGCGGAGGCAGCGGTCGTCCAGCACGACTCTTCGAAGCAGCTGGTCGCGTACTTTGTGAGCCGTACGTCTGAGTCTGCGGAAGACGACGGGGCCAGCGCCGACAACGCCGCCACCACCACTTCTTCCCTCATCACCCGGCCTGACGCGGCGGTCGCCGCGACCGTTAGACAGCTCACCAAACACGCATCGGGCTTCCTTCCCGTGTACATGGTCCCCTCTGCGTTCATTCCGCTCTCAAAACTCCCGCTGACGTCCAGCGCAAAAGTCGACCTCCGCCGATTGCAGTCGATGGACATTGCTACCACTGTCGCGGCGCTCCAGGAGATGGAGCGCCACGTGGACGACGCCGCTGCTGCTGATGCTGCTGGTGCAGTGGGCAACTCTGTGGCGGCAGCTTCTGCTGATGTTGCCGAGAGCAGCGCCCGCTCGGAGGTGGAAGAGACGCTCGCGGATGCGTGGGCCGAGGTCCTCAACGTGGAGCGGAGCACGATCAGCGGCGGGTCGTCCTTTGCGGGCCTGGGAGGCGACTCGATAGCGGCCATCAAGCTGGTGTCGGCGGCAAAGACGCGCGGGCTTAATTTGACGCTCCTGCAGATTGCGGGCGCGAAATCGCTGGCGGCCATGGCGTCCACCGCCGTCCCCACTGGCAGCCCTTAAGAGAGGTGTTGTTTTTGATATTTCTCACCGTTTTGATTGAACTTGGCTAGTTGTTATTTTTTGTGTTTGCTTTTGCTTTTTTTTAAAGACTAACTCTGTTTGTTCGAGTTGTACGAAAGTGTCTGTAATAAAACGAATTGTGGAAAGCCATCCTCCGACTTGCGGGACCATTGCCTTTCATCACATAACGAGTAACGCAGTAACGACGGGGCGGCGGTTTCGCTCCAACCCAACCGAATGACCGTGATGGATTGGTAGAAAGCGGCATCGTTGTCGCTGTGTTTCACCGAGTGCGGATTATTTGGGTTGCGTATGCCATGGGGTAGTGCGAGGCAGGGAATGCGTTGGGCGCACTCGGCGACTGGTTCGACGAGCGAACCGATGATGTAATCACCAGTGCGCTGAGTGTCCGCGAGGTTGCGAGCGCACGCAACTCGACTGAAATCCCACTGCACAGAACCCACAATGCTTTTATGGAAAGGGTTTGAAAGAAAGACCACGCGACAGAGAGTGAGTCCCAGCCCCCCTCTTCGCCGACAACACACGTCAGACATCCCACAATCGTATCCGCCCAACAACCAACAACAGGCCCCACCCACTTCGGCAGGCAACCGCTCCCACCCTCCCTCGAGCCACCGCAATCGAATTGTAACCGCAACAAGGTTCCACCATGGGCGCCAACCAGTCGTCGCTCGAAGAGATGGTCTCGTCGTCAAACTGTGAGAGTCGAGTGGCGGGGTGTGGGCTTATGTGGTTGGATTGGGCACGTGTGTTTTTGGCCGGCGGTGAAGAGAGATAGAGAGAGAGGAGAGAGATTTAGACGGAGGGAGGAGATTTTGCCAGGGCAGGGGGTGGGACCATGAAGGCGATGAAGAGCGGGGAGCGAGCCAGTTTGGGATCCATCGCGAAAACCTTGCCCTACTCCATGATCCTTTCGTGCAGGCCGGGTTCCATTCACCGCCGTTCATCTGTTCTCGTCCCCGCCGTGATCCGCCCCCCCACTGCACCTTCTCCCCACCAACAGTCATTTTTCCTCCTCTTGGCGTGCGCTCCGATCGTGGTGGGGGGCGGGGGGCG
The DNA here is from genome assembly GCA_025765615.1 of Zopfochytrium polystomum. Taxonomy (NCBI): domain Eukaryota; kingdom Fungi; phylum Chytridiomycota; class Chytridiomycetes; order Chytridiales; family Chytridiaceae; genus Zopfochytrium; species Zopfochytrium polystomum. The sequence goes on along the minus strand of JAIVFJ010000013.1, from coordinate 289,547 downwards.
AGGAAAGCCGACGCAGTGATGTTATCCGGCTGGGAAATGTCTCCAAGGGAGGGGCGCGGCCGACCCCACATCTGCAGGCTGCCTTGCCACCTCTTTACTCCATCCCCCCCTCCCCCATCCACCTTCACATCGCCCGCCTTCTGTTTTCATCCTGCTAATTAAAACTTCTTACGCAACTGCTGCTTGCCCGCACCTCCCCTTTCTCCCTCCCTCTCGGGGAAACGCCGGCCGACCTCCGATCTTCTTTGCGGACCCAAAAACCACGCCCGACGTAACAAAGTCACGGCGGACGAGGTAAACGAAAGTCTCCCATCCCTCTCTGTAAAAAAAAAAAGATATATAACCTTGCCAAACCCACCCTGCAGATCCAACGGCTCTACAAACGCTTCGTCAAGCTCGACAAGGACGGCTCTGGCACGATCGACAAGGACGAGTTCCTCGCGCTCCCGCAGATTGCAAGCAATCCGCTCGCCGTGCGGCTTGTCAGCGTGCTCGACGGCGATGGCACCGGCGACGTTGATTTTAAGGAGTTTATTATGGGGCTCAGTGCCTTTTCGTCAAAGGGGAACAAGGAGGATAAGCTGAGATGTGAGCTACTTTTTTTCTTACATTTTCGTTTGGGCGGGAGTTACCCATTTTCCTTCGAGTAGAAACTGAGTCCTCCCACTCTTCACAAACTTCAAAAAAAAAAAACAAAAAAAACAACCAAATCCACCTCCAACCGCGCTTGTGCATTGCGCGCACTAGTCGCGTTCAAAGTGTACGACATGGACCGCGACGGGTACATTTCAAACGGGGAGCTCTTCCTGGTGCTCAAGATGATGGTGGGCAACAACCTCCGCGATCAGCAGCTGCAGCAGATTGTCGACAAGACCATCATGGAGGCCGACCTGGACATGGATGGCAAGATCTCGTTTGAAGAGTTTACAAAGATGGTCGAGAACACGGACATTGCGCGGCAGATGACTGTCGAGAGTGACCGCTTTTGATGGGGTGTAGATCAAGACAGAGAGGGAGAGAGAGAGAAGGGGGGCAGGCTGGGGGGTGGGAGGTGTTGCTGGGGTAAACGAAGCGGGGCCGTACTGTGTGTTTGTTGGGGGTTCAAACAAAGAGTGGAGGGCGAAGCAGAGACCAGAACAAAAAAAAAAAAAAAAAAAAAAAAAAAAGAGAGAGCAGTATCGATTCATTCCGTGGTCTACAAAGCACTTCCCCGCAACTTGAAACATAAGGATCAAAAGGATCCTCTTGACTCAGGTGAACTTGGAAGAATTTTGGTAGGTAGAAATTACAACCAGCCATGTGGCGTATGCAAATGGTAAAGCTGAAACGAGACTCCTCTCTTTTCAGCTTAATCTCTGCATGCTTCACATGACTGGTAGAACCTTCCACCAGAACTTTTCCAAGTTGACATTAGTCAAAGGATCCTTTCTTCTCCCGAGACGGAGGGCTTTGTGGACCACGTTGAAGGCCTCTGCAAATGCTGCGCAAGTATGGAAGGATGGATCAAAGCGCTGTTCAGGCCCCTCCATCATCGTACCTTTTGACTCGCATAAGCTTCTCCTCATCGACATCAACATCATCAGAATCCCGGAAGACAGTTTCTCTCAGATATTAAAGAGGCTGACAGTTGCCCCATCCTCATTCCGTACTCTCCTTCCAAGGTGAGAACAAGGATTTCCGCACTGAATCAATCGATGCCATCTGGATTGCTCACACAGTGTATGTGTTTTGTTGAAAGCTGCGAGATAGCGGCAGTCCAGCTTGGTGAACCAACTCAAATGTTTTACAGCACGTGTGAGGAAGTGAGTTGCAGCATGCTGCTACTTCTTGTTTTGCACAATTGGCCAGAAGGTCCTCAATCAGATGCCTCTTTTCAAGTACTCCTCCTGTTAGGCAGAGCTGACTGGTTAGCAGCAAGAGGCACAAGACAGACCCAAACCTATTGTGTTTCAGTTATCAGTCTCATGATGCCCATGGGAGAGCATGCCACCTCCAATGCAGACCCAGGTGCTGGCTTTCACTGTTGACAGATACTCCAAGTATTAAGTGGAACACCTTGTGTTAACAGTTTTCCTCCTCGTCTGGTCAAGCAGATAATATAGGAGAGGTTTTTACCCTGTGCCAGTCATGCTTGCCTAGCAACTATTACAGTGTGCATATCATCATTATGTATCAATTATTCATAACAGAGTTTTTCTCTTCTCTCCAAGTTGGGAGAAAGACCACCCACAAACACAAATCTCCACTTCTTTCACTCCTTCCACCCACCCACTCAGAGTAGATTGTTTACACAACAGTGTGCCAGCTATCTGGCTGCATCAACCACAGATTCTAGCTCAGAACAACAATCTCTACTGTGAGGACGACAGGCCGTCAAGCCTGTGACCTCAAATAAAAGAGTGTATACCCACTTTTTCACTGATAATTTGTTGTTTGTGCTATTATTATTATTATTATTCTGCACAACAGCTGCAGACCAAGTGAGTCAGTGTTTGCTCAGCTCCGGCACAGGGCTCCCTTGCTCAGTGGTTAGAGCACTCCCTTCAATTGGGGAGGTGCCAAGTTTGAGACATGCTGGCTGTTGGGCTGCAAAGCCCAGTATGTCCAGCTAATAAACCTTCACTTTTGGAATGACTAAGGACTGAACCACTTCTGTGGGAGAAGTGCAAAGTCCAGATGCCCAGCTACAATGATGTAATGCCTCATATTAGTGGTATGAGAAGACAGGGCTTTTCCTTATCTTTTCATTGTTGATTTTTACTTATTTCTCTATAAGTATTTTCCTTTGTTTTGGCTCTATTTCTTGTTTTATATTTAATGTAATTGTTTGTTTCTTGTCTCTCTTTGTGTGTCTTTCTTTCTTGCTGTGGCTGTGGAGACTGTCTTCTTGTCTGCACCAATCATTTCTTGCCAGTTCCTGTTTTCCCTCCTTTTTCCTCTCCTCCCTGTGATTCCAACCCTCTCCTATTTAAACTGCTGCCCCCCCTTCTTGTTGACTGTGAGAACTGTACCTTAAGTCCCTTTCCTGCCCTTTTCTTCCTGACTGTGTGTATGAGCTGGGGGTTGCAGTCCCCTGGTGTGACAGGAGGGTTGGTTCCTCTTGGCCATCATGGCAGTGTGTTGGGTTCAATCCCCAGTGCCCCTCACCATTCTGCATACTGTTTGGGTTGGACTGGGTAGGATAGAGGGTAAATCTGTGGTGGTGCCTCTAGGTTCCTGTCAATACATCTAGTCAAATCCAGGTCTCTCAAGGTGATATGAATGAGTTGGCTGGTCAGGTACTGCTGTAGGAATGGTCTCTCAGGTATGCCCCCATCTCCCTGTGTGTTGGCTCCTGTGGTCTCTGGTGGGCCTGGTCTCAAGATTGAGCAACTTCAGTGACTGTGCGTCCAGGGTCATGGCCAGGACCGACTTGATGAGTTTGTGCGCAAACTGCAGAGCAAACTGCGCACAGACCTCGCGTGGGGCTCAGCTCATAGCAATTTTGGACCAAGGGCAAACGATGTGATGGCCATTACTATCTCATCCCAGTCCAGCACCCAGCTGCGCAGAGGAAAATTTCAGTTGAGCCCATTGCCTATGCATCACCAGCAACTGCATGCAACCTTTGGCACTGATGTTTTGGCCACATCCACCAAGTGCAAGTATGTGACACTCTCAAGTCTGGTGATGTTGATGGTGCTCCTGCTCCACCACCAACAACACACAAGCCTTGCCTCATTTGAGATATGGCAAAGATGCGCTGGCAACACCTCACAGGCAAGCCTCGTTTTGATTTTGCTCTGCTGCAGATGCTGTGTACCAACCAAACTGGCAAGATCAGTACATGTTCCCTTGACTGTTTCAAATACTTTGAAGTTATTGTTGACAATGCCACAGGCTACACTTTGGTCAACACTGTCACCTGTACAGCAGACGTCACTCAACAGATAATTGATCACATTGATTTTGAAGAGCAACTCTTCCCCATTTGTCGTACACTATTTGTACGGGCACACAACCTCGGTCTTTATACTCAGCAATTTGAGGCCTACTGTATCAATCACCAACCTCCCATCATCTTTCAGCCTTCTGTCCCTTATGTGTGAGACTAGATCTCAGTGATAAAGTTTAGGGATTTTATTCGCAAAAACAAGCGTACCTGTCATAAAACTGCAAGGATCGGGACCCTATTATTATTCCTGGTTCTTTAGTTTCCAAGGCGTTATCAAAGTGTATTTGCAGCTAACCTGTCTTTATTATTGGGCCTGCTTTTACTGCTTTTGTCTTAACAGTTTCTGTTGCGCCAGGGTTTCTCAACATATTTTCTTTTTCAGTGAGTAACAGAGACTGCCTGACTGCCTAGGGATGGGGTGCCTGACAGGTCATACCCCAAGCCCACCTAATTTATTATTTATTTTCGGCACTTGCACATACACGCATACGGTTGGGGGGAGCATTTGTGGTGGATGCTCCAAGTCAAAGGGGGGGTTGACTTGTCAATTTTCTCTCGCTCTGTTTTTGGGCCATTTCTCTTTTTCCTTGTTTCTTCAATCTGATTTCTGTCCTTTGGCACCAATACAGAGTCCCTTCAAATCCATCTGGCTTGCAATGGTGAGGGTAGTGAGAGGTGGTACACACCCAGGTGAGTACATGGTTCCTTTGGGGGCTCCTCTTAAGGGGCCATGGGTGGGGAATGCAGCTGGCCCCACCACCGACTGTGTTACGCTGCTGGCTCTGTTTTGGGGTGAGAATCACAGGCATTTGCCGGCTGCGGAAGCGATGGCAGTGGCACTGTCGACCCTGCGAGGGTGTTGGTGGCTGTGTTCTGTGTGGCCCCCAACACCTGAGAGTTCAATCTACGAGTGCCTGCCTTGGTCCTATTGCTGTGAGAGTGAGATGTGTGAGTATGAGTGCGATGTGAAAAAACCCGTTGGTTGAGTGATTGAGCTGACGCAGCCTGGCAGGGTGTGTGCACGATTGCAGGTGTTTCAGCGTTTTGTTGATGATGATGGCGGCTATTTCCCCCTGCAAGCCTGGCGCAGTTGCTGGCGAGTACGAGAGGAGGGAGCACTGTCAGGAGGAGAGTTGGTTAATTGACGGTAAGAGTCAAGGGGTGGCTCGACAGGCTTGAAAGAAGGAGAGTTGTCAGTTTCAGGAAAATCCATAAAATCATACAGAGAGAGAAGTGAAGAAATCAGAATGAAGAGATTGAAGCTTAGCATCGCTGCGGACAAGGCTAGGAAAGACATGGTCATGCAAGTTGTAGTGGCACGGCCAGAGAATGGTCCATCCAGCAAAGTCATAGCTGAGGGCAATAAACTTGCTGTCAGTGTCAAAGCCTAAGAAGAGTCCAAGTGAAACGAGACGAGAGAACTTGGCCTTGTGTGAGTTTGCTGGTTCTGTGAGCTCATTGTTGAGTGTGACAATGAGGCAGCCAAAAATTCTGGCGTAGGTTGGGTTTTCAGCCTTAGTAATATTCAAATGGAATTTGACCAGTGCGAGTGTGTTGCATACAATTGCGGAGAAATGCAGCATGGTGTATTGCGTAGGACCAGAAGAACCATGGAAGTTGGGCTTCAATCAGGAGACAGGAAGCAGTGTGGGTGATGACCTTGATGGCATTTTCTGCGACGCCATCACCCTCCTTGACATATGTGAGACTATACTCACTCCTTTGACCCTGGGATTTGGGCCCCAGAGTGAGGGAAAGCAAATAATAGGCTAAAACTAACTTTATTGGGCGGTTGTCTAGGGGATGTTTCAACCCTACTACTTGCCAAGTCCACAAAGTATCCCTCCTGATCTGTCTAACAGGGGTCTCAAACACAAAGAATGAACATTCAAAGGGACAACCTCTGAAGGATCAGTGTCGGAGCACCAAGTACTTGCGTGGCTGCAGGCTGATGTGAGGGGAAACGGAAGGGCACTCCCGAGGGCACAACACAACTGCAGAATAAAGAGAGAGAAGAGGGAAACAGGGGTTTTTATCTCAGGAACCTAATCTCAAATACAACAGGAGCAGTTAATAGCAACGGGACGGACAGGGCACGACCTAGCGCCCCTTGTCGCAGACAGTGCTGCGGGAGCCCCTGTTGTTGCCAGTGACGGGGGGGAGAGAGAGAAGGGAGTCAACTATGTAGGGGTCGGAAGGTCGCCAGCAGGGAACTCGCACACGGAACACCTGCGATCGTACACACACCCCACCAGGCCGTGTCAGCACAATCACTCGACCAACAGGCTTTATTGCATCACACGTGTACTCACACATCTCACTCTCACAGCAATATGACTGAGGCAGGCACTTGTAGATCGAACTCTCAGGTGTTGGGGACTGCGCAGGGCACAGCCACCAACACCCTCATGGGGACAGGAAGGTTGGGGACAAAAATGCTGTTGTTGTTGCCACCACCACCACCGTTGTCGCAGCAGGCAAGCGCTGGGGATCCTCACTCCAGCACAGAGCCAGCAGCGTAACACAGTCGGTGGTGGGGCCAGCTGCATTCCCCACCCATGGCCCCTTAAGAGGAGCCCCCAAAGGAACCATGTACTCACCTGGGTGTGTACCACCTCTCACTACCCTCACCATTGCAAGCCAGATGGATTTGAAGGGACTCTGTATTGGTGCCAAAGGACAGAAATCAGATTGAAGAAACAAGGAAAAAGAGAAATGGCCCAAAAACAGAGCGAGAGAAAATTGACAAGTCAACCCCCTCTTTGACTTGGAGCATCCACCACAAATGCTCCCCCCAACCGTATGCGTGTATGTGCAAGTGCCGAAAATAAATAATAAATTAGGTGGGCTTGGGGTATGACCTGTCAGGCACCCCATCCCTAGGCAGTCAGGCAGTCTCTGTTACTCACTGAAAAAGAAAATATGTTGAGAAACCCTGGCGCAACAGAAACTGTTAAGACAAAAGCAGTAAAAGCAGGCCCAATAATAAAGACAGGTTAGCTGCAAATACACTTTGATAACGCCTTGGAAACTAAAGAACCAGGAATAATAATAGGGTCCCGATCCTTGCAGTTTTATGACAGGTACGCTTGTTTTTGCGAATAAAATCCCTAAACTTTATCACTGAGATCTTGGTGTAGTCTCACAGAGGAAGAAAAAGAAAGAAGGAAGAAAGAAAGAAAAATGTTTGAAGAAAAATGAAAGGAAGGAGGAATGAAAATTAATGACAAGCAACATTAACAAGGAGGAACAGATAAGAGGTAAGAAGCATTTACAAGCTTAAGTAAACATATAAACAAGGGAACTCTCAAGTTACTCAGGCCCTAATTGTTACTCAAGAGCCAAAAGGAGCTCTTCCTCACTATCAAAGGTAGTGAAATAAAATGTAACTGGAGCAAGGACCTTGACAATTAGTCTGAATAATTTGTCTACATAGTAGAAAAATTTAGAAAAATTATGGGAACTACTGACATCAATCACTCTTCCAGATAGGGTCATGTGTAATATACAAAATGCATGATGTGTTATGTGTCGCATAATTAAGTAAGAGCTTGTTGAGAACCTAAACTATGGCCAACACTTTATGTGAGACACTTGAGAATCTCATACTGCCACAATTTGACAGGTTCGTTTTTGCTTATTTTTTGGCCCCCAAAAAGTACACCCCACCAACGAAATCAACAGCTCCACAACATACGTTAGTTTCACGGCCTCACGACTCGGGTACAGAAAAGTTCCCCGACTATGGCTAAATAGCCCCCGCCACTTCATCTTAGTACTCTTTTTTTTTTTTCGTTTTATTTGTTTGGGCCATTGTTTGTGAGTCAATGGATACCCAGATTTGAAATGAAGAATTTTTAATTTTGTTCTGAGGTTTTCATTCATTTATCAATATATACGGAGAAGAACAGTGATTGTTTATTTTTTCTTGTCTATTACATTTTCGGATACGGGAGGAATGTCGTCCTCGTCCCCTCTCGGCTTCATCCTGAAGCGCGGCAAGATTAGCATCCCCGCACCCTTCGAGACCCAGAACCCCTTCCTCTTTTGCGTATACCACAAGGACATGTACCCACCCGGCAACGGCAACATGGAGGCCCCCGTCCGTGGAAACAGGTCCGACTTCAACCCCAACGCGCCATTCCGGATGTACCACGGGGACAAGATCCCCGGATTCCCCCAACACCCACACCGCGGCTTCGAGACCTTCACCTGCACCATTGACGGCATCGTTGATCACACGGACTCGCTGGGCTGCGCCGGCCGCTACGGCAAAGGCGATGCACAGTGGATGACCGCGGGAAAGGGCATCGTGCACGGCGAAAATTTCCCTCTGCTCGACGACAAGAACAGCAATCCCCTCCGCTTCTTCCAGATATGGGTCAACCTCCCACGCAGGTCCAAGATGGTCGATCCAGCGCAGATCATGCACTGGGCTGAAAACATTCCGCGTTACACGTCCCCAGACGGCAAGGTGGGCATCACCGTTTGGGCTGGCCAGTGCGAGGGACTCAAGGCGCTTGCGCCAAACCCAAACAGCTGGGCCGCCGACCCAGCCAACGACCTCCACGTCCTCCACATGACTTTGAAGCCGGGAGGCGCGTACACACTGCCGCCGTCGGCACCTGGAAGCAACAGGTCCCTTTACGTCGTCGAGGGCCCACAAAGTCCCGAAAAAATTTCGATTGCCGGCGAGCCGGTTGGCCTAATGTCGTTCGTCCAGACTCGCCCCGCCACCAAAACCGAGGTGGCGCACAAGGGAACGGCCTCTGACCCGGCCCTCGAGGTGCTTGTCCTCCAGGGCAAGCCCATACAAGAGCCGGTGGCTCAGCGTGGCCCTTTTGTCATGAACACAGACGAAGAAATCAGCCAAGGTTGTTTCTTGCACTTGCCGTTGCCACGCTTACGCCTGGTTTCCTTCCAACCATCTAGCGTACTACGATTACAAGAAGACACAGTTTGGTGGGTGGCCATGGCCTGTAAGTGCCGTGGTGTTTCCGCGCGAAAGGCCACGTTTCCTGTCGGTCAACGGAAAGACGGAATACCCACCAAAGTCTCAACCTTAAAATCGTAATAAAACTCTAGACTCAGGTTCAGCCCTCCAACTTTATGTTGACCGTGTTATCAAATTCCTCCTTGATTCGAAGTTGTCCCAACACGCGCCGAAGGTGCGCGTCTCTTGCGACAAAAGCGCGTAAAAAGTGAGCTCCCAGTGCCATCATGTCAGAGCTCTCTACAGCCGCTTCGTGTAGATACTCATCCAGAGCAAACGCCATTGTATCCTTCGAATCCCCGTCGGCAAGTGCACGAACAACCAGTGCCACGTCCTCCGCCACTAAGAAATCAGGGTGGTGGACGAACAAGAAGCAAATCACCCTGCAAAAACAGGCAGCGAGTGTTGAACTACCCAGCGGGCCACAATCCAGCGAGTTCGTCACGCGGCTTCCCAAGCATTGCAACACCAGCGATTCCTCTTCTGCTGCTTCTGCAGTATGAGGCCCAATTGCAAAAGCTGAACGTCCGATGCTCGAAAGCTTGCCTTCGAAGAGAATCATCATTCGTTCTTCAAACGCTTCGGCTTCTGAACAAGTCATTCCAAGCGCAAATGCAATTGTCGCGCGCGGGGCGGAGTGCACGGACAGCATTTGAAGGACAATGTACGTGCGGACTGCTTCTACTGCATGAGAATATGCGATGTGAAAAGCGGTCGCTAAAGCAGAAAGCGAATCCGACTGCATCAGGGAAAGGCGGTGACTTTCGGCCGGCGAAGGTGTAAATGGCGTCGTGTTTGTCGTTGGAGGAACCGGACTAGCAAGACCAAAATGAGTCTCCAGGAGCGCGGCGACATCCATGTCCCGCTGGTCCAGGGAATCGGCAAATGAGCTTTCACGAGCAAGAGGACGCCGCGATTGTTCCTGCGGCAATAGGATTTGAAGATCTTTGGCTCGAAACAGTTTAATGCGTATCGCTGAGTTGTAGGGGCAGCGAGGATTTGGAACGCTAATGAAAGGCGCAGCATCAAGAACTGAAGCCGGAACTCGTAGAGCCGCTGCTCGTGTGCGAGAAATCAGCGACGTGGGAGGTACTGTCCCCAGCTCGTCCGCTGTGTCAGTGAGAGGGGCGGAGAAAGACGGCAAAACTCGTCGTCCATTCCTTTCTGGCATCGCACTGCCCATGGAACTTTCAGTCTTCGACTTATTTTCAGCGGAGGCTCTGCCACAAAGTGCCTGGCCCGTTGCCGAGCTGACAGCCCTTCTGGCTGGCCTTGCGCTTAAGGCTCTGGGGGCAGCTTTCAGCAGCGGCGTTGTGGGTCCTCCGCGTTGCCAAGGAAGAAGGCGTCTCCGTTCACCTGCAGATTCTGAAGGGGTTCTGCGGGCGTGGCCGGAGCCGCTGTGATCCCCGACGCCGCCGACGAATCCCGAAGGTACACCTCGCAACGCACTCGGGCTCCCGCGGCTTCCCATGATGGTGGTTCCAGATTCGTCGTCGGCGTCCTCTCTTGTCAGGCAAAGCGAGCAATTCTTTGCGTTTCACGATGGGTGCGGACGACCACCACAACCACCACAATGACAGTGACGGCCACGACGACACCGCCCCACCCAGTGCGTAGCTTCACAGAAACCGCAATCGCCACCCTCCTCCCATCCCCCCAGCTTTGGCTGCTTATTTTCTCCTCCTGTTATGCTGGGCTCAGGCACGCAGTCCAGTTCGCGATCGCAGCATTGATCTGCCCGATCGTCCCTCGTGCATCGCGGCGAGCGGTGGGCACTGCGATCCGCGGCGATAGTGTGCTGCTCATCCTTGCACCGTGCGGAATCGCAGCGTGTGGAAATAAGCTGCCGACCTCCACTATTCCGATCACATATCTCTTTGGAAATCCTCTTCAATTTACGAATCCTTTCTTCGCTTTTCTACCTTGCAAAATTAACTTCAAATTAGAAATGCACATCACCCAGAGGGAGCTCGCAAAAGAGCGGATTCCACTGGCATGGCGGGATTACTGCTCCCACCTCCTCCCTGAGCTGAACAAGTGCCGACGCGAAAACAACTACCTCCCGTGGCGCTGCCAAAAGGAGCGAATGGTCTGGAACAAGTGCCAATATGATGAGTATGTATTGTGCAACCAACAAAACCTTCTCTGTTCCTTTTTATTTGGCTAAACACGTCCGCAATTGCTAACACGCCTGTCATTTACTCACTGTTGGGGCACCCGGCCGGCTGCTACTCTCGCCCTTTGAACAACAACAACGCACTTGCGATGCTACACCCATCATCGTCCAGCTACATGCGCCGAATGAGGCTCGCTGACAAGCAGAGGCAAGTTAAGGAAGAGGCGAAGCTCGCCGCGGCGTAAGCAGCTGCCGTTTTTATTGGTTTTTTCGGAATTCGCTTGCTGTTTGATGGGGGAGAATTCGGGGAAAGCCGTCAGAAAGCGAGCGACAAGGCCCATTGAAATACGAAAACTTAAACGAGCCACGCTAAACTCCACCCGTGGGTCGAATGGCCCAAACAATGATATGCTGGCATTTCGCTGCCGGTTCCATTTTAAGGCCGAGAGAGGTGACGGATAATCACGGGTCAGTCCTTGCACCAAGCGCGACACACAAAGCTTCCAACACAAAGTACAAATAGACAGTGAACGGGGAAAGCAACAGCGTGGCCCAAATGAGGTACCAACTTAGCAACATCCCGCAAGAGGCCATGTCTTAGCAATTTTCTTGGAGGAGATTGTAATTGCCTTCCCAAGCACCTGTCTTCATACTCATCAAAGCACCGAGGCGGTTGGTGCCAACTTCGTGATTTCATGTTTCTTTCAGGGGGCATTGTGTTGTGAATTTGACTCGGATAGTGACGAGGAACAGCTTCTATAGTTAGTCCTTGAACAGAAGTTAAGGGATCATAGCTACTTTGAGAAAGGTCGAAGCAGTTCACTCGACTACGGTGCGGGCCACCAAAAAGTTATTGGACTCCTCCCGAAAGGGAGTTCCGGGCCGCGCAACGGAAACTGTCGGCCCGCAGAACAGAAAGAGAGAGAGAAAAGATGAGAAAAAAGAAATTCGGCCGAACCCAAAAATGAGCACTCCCGCCGCTGCCGCCGCCCCGATCGTGAAGCATGCGCGTAGTCGCTTGATCACCGCCTTCAACTTCTGCTCGCGCATCCCCTTTATCGGACGCCTCCTCTTCTCGGCCCTCCTGGGCTTCTTCAGCCCGTACACCGGCACCCTCCCCCTCCGCGTCACCCATCTGTCCCCCGGCCACTGCCGCGCCGCCATGACCGAGACCCGCTCCCTCCGCAACCCCTTCCGAAGCGTCCACGCCGCAGCCCTCATCAACTTTGGCGAGGCTGTCGGCGGGCTCGCCGTGATGTCCTGGCTCGAGGCTGTCGGCGCCGTCAAGGGCGGCCGCTGGGAGCACCTCCGTGGCATCCCCGTGCGCCTCGAGGGCCAGTTCCTGAAAAAGGCTAGGGGCACCCTGGTCACCGATGTCGTCTGCAATCCCGGCCTAGTCGCCGAGTCGTGGAAAGACGGAGTCAAGGAGGGCAACATGGATGTTGTGGCAGTGAGTTTTGCGCTTTCGTTTCCCCGCCTCCGTTTTTTGCTTTGCCATCCGTGACAATGTGTAACAACCACTTTATTTGGTGTAGAAAATCGTTGACGCTACGGGCCAAGTTGTGTGCAATGTTGTGGCGACTTGGTCCTTGCGAAACAAATAAACATCTCTTCCCGCGTTATTCAGAGCACTCACAGCACTGGAATTCTCTAGGCGGCCCAATGGGCTTTTGCCAGTGTTCAGCTTTTGATCCGTTTTACGAACCTTTTCATCCATATCCACCATGCCTTCAACACTTCTCTTATTGCTTTCTACTTTGTTTCTTCTGGTCGTGCCACTAACCAGGAAGAGAAAACTGTCAATAGTCCCGAACGTTTTGCTGCTAGATTTATGGAACGCCAGCTGCACTTCGCAGTCTTCTTTTTCAAGGGATTATACGACGCATTTTTGTTCTGCGCATTTTGTTCTACGCAACAGCATATTTCTTCTTGCCAATCTCCGAGATGACGCAAATATGGTCGAGGTCACGGAACACCTCGTTGTAGTCAAGGGCATAGCCGACCTACAGCGAACACAAAGTTAGTCTGACACTCATGGAAGACAATCAATAGGAAGGAACACTGCTAACCACAAAATGGTCGGGAATCGCAAAACCGACGAAGTCGGGACTGGTAGAGGACAATAGAGGGAGTCGCCGCAGAAAGTCAGCGACATGAAAGCAAGCCTACGTTGTTCCTTGAGCTCACATGTAGTTATTACTCCGAGTCGTTTTCTTCAGCAGCAGTGATACGACTTTGATGCTGGCTGGCTCGTATTGCTTGAGCCTCGCAATCAAGGCAACCATGGTTGCTCCAGAGTCCACGATGTCTTCGACGATCAACAAGTCTTTCCCCTTGAATGACGCGAGCTCCTCCTCTGAAAGGGAGATCTTAACGTGACCGGTCGAGTGCTCGTTCTCGTAACTCTTGACTTTAATGAATTCGAAGGACAACTGATAATAGTCGTTAGCTCGTGTGGGGTGGCGGTGCAAAAATAGTGAACCCACGGGAATCGATTCGTTTCGGCTGTTGCGAAGCTTCTTGAGCGATTTCATGAGATCAGCAAAGAACACGCTTGCGCTAGCGAGGCAAGTCCCAAATAAAAATTAAAAATAAAAAATAACAAAATAAAGACCTCGCGCGAGGCTTTGTAGTTAGTTGCCTGAAGGGACTACTGACCCCTTCAAAACGCAGCACGCTACGACGGGGTTGTTGCACTCAATGGCGATATCTTGCGCAAGCTTTTCGACTCTGTCAGCAATTAGGCCATGAGGAATCATAACCTGCAGTCAATTTTTCATGGTTGTCAGAACGAAAGACTCTGCAGCACATCCTGACACGCGGCTCCCCCCCAACAACTGACCGAGCTCAGATCCTCCTGGTAGTGGGTGGGGATGGTCAGGCACGAGAGCGGGAATGTCATTGAATCCTGCACGTCAATCCAGCGCGGCTCTGTCGTGGTGGATACTGCGGCCATTGGGCTGCTAATGCTTTGTGGGGGGAGCGGGCGCTGCTGGAGTTTCGGTGTTGTTGGGGGTGGATTGATTGATTGATTGATCGTGCGCGGAAACCTCTCTTCTTTCTTTCTTTCTTTTTTCTTCGTCTTTCTCGTTTTTTGTTTTGTTTTGTTTTCGGTCCCTGACACGGAACCAACTCCTTCCCTTCCAGTCACCGCACCAGCAAGCGCAGATCGTAGACGCCCTCCGTGGCGGCTCTGCACTCTCGAAAGTGCCGATGCGCTGCCGGTACCTGGCTCTGCCTACCGCCGTACGACATCAGTACACGATAGTTATCCCCGCTTTCTCCAGCAGTCTGCCCTTGGCCACTGCCATCCGGCATCGATGCGTCCAGGTAGACGAACTCCACAAAGTCGTCGGTGGGCTCGGCAGGCAGCGTTGTTGGGTAGCCCAGGAGCGCGGCCAGGTCATCCTCCTTCAGCTCGCGTTTCAATCGATTTAGCCCCACATCCTCCTCGATGCCGTTTTCTCGCGCATCTGCCTCACTTGGTCGGGACCAGGCCCCCCCTCGCAGCAACAACTCGACGGAAGGCGCCTTTCCCAAGCCCGTTGCGACGCGGTTGTCGTTGTCGTCGTTTTCAAAGTGGATGAGCCATCCGCCGTCAAAGCTCTCTGTTTCTCTTGACCAAAGGCCCTGCGCAACTGGATTTACCGTCAGCCGCTGCCGCGTGGTGGAGGTGTTCGAGGTGGTGGCGGCTGTGCAGTCGAAAAACTCGTGGTCGACGAGAAACGGGCGGACGACGCGATCAACGTACAGGGTGGCGAGGGCGGGGAGGGTAGAGAAGTGGACGAGCACGCAGGGTTTGACGCCCGCCAGGAGAAACGCGATCTCGCCCTCGAGCAGCAGGTCGCGCGGCTCGAGGGGGCGAAGCGCCTGCACCGCCTCTGGCGCGAGGCTGGCGAAGAAGTCGGACTCCAGCCGCCGGAGCCAGCAGATGGACCGAGCAAGGTCCGCGCCTCGTTGCATTTCTTGTAGTTATTTGGAGCTTCGTGCATGGAAAGAAAGAAAGAAAAAAAAAACCAAAAAATTTTTTTCCACAAAAGAACGAACAATGGGTGAAGAGCGAGACAGGCATTGCAGTCAGGCAGACAGAATAGCAGCCCTGCTCCATCATCAGTCCGTCCATCTCCTCCACCCCCACCGCAAACAAAAAAAAAAGAAAAAAAAAAGAAAAAAAAAAAAAAAAAAAAACAACACAATACTCTCTGATCGTGGCAATCGGCCCCGCACTGCTATACTCAGCCCGGCGGCCCACGACCACCGCCAACAAAAGGAATAGCCTGCAGGCCCCCTCCACCCCACCCACCCTCATCCCCACCTCCCTTCCTCCCTCCCACCCCTCCCTCCCTTCCAAAAAAATGTCGTCCTCACCGTCGCCATCGCTGTCCTCGTCTGCTTCCTCGCTTTCCGCGGCCTCCACCCATCTGCCGGCATCGGCTGCAGCGCCACAACAACACCACAATAGAAACTCAACCCGGAGATCGCAAACTCCGTCGTCCACCCCCGGATTGCGAACGATTCAAGTGTCGACGCCGATGTCGCCTGCGAGAGTCCGCCGTGCCTCCTCCCACCTCCCACAGCCCTTCTTCTCCCCTGAGGCCTCCTCCACCTCGTCGACAAGTTCGGACATCTGCTCTCAATCTTCGTTGTCGTCCCCCCGCTCCCGATCAACGACTGTAACACCGCCGGTGATCTTTGCGCCGAAAAATACATCTTCTCTTTCTTCCGCCGCCTCCTCGATCGCTTCCTCTTCGTCGTCGTGGTCACTTTCAAAGTCTTCGTCCGCCTCTGCGAGATTTCTTGGCAGACTGTCCAACATCTCCGCTCCTTCGATGTCCTCCCTATCCGCCACGGCCCACACATCGAAGCATCTCAAGTCCGACAAAAACGGGACTCAATGGCGAAATCATCGCAAGTTGATTGAAAATGTGTACCCTTCCACTCCGTCCGTTCAGAGAGGGAAGGGTCGTCGACCAGGCAACTCAAACAATCGGGGAGAAAATCCAAGCGCCAGAGTCCAAACCGAAGGAGCCGAGGACTTTGCGCCAAATCGAAGTGCTCTTTCCTTACTGTCCTTTTACGCGTCCATGAAGCCTCACAAGCTCATTAAAATTGGAGATTATCTGCGAAGAAAGACTGAAAAGGAGCTTTCAGCAGCCAGAAACAACGCTGTGTGAGTAGTGACACAATTTTCTGATGTCTTATCTTTTTTTAACGATTTTGGGATGAACCTAGGAATATTAAGGTAACCCTTGCAATAATTGAGGCGTTGACCCTCGCCTGCACCGTGCACATTTACATAATGGCTGCCGACATTCTGCGGATTCTGCTCATGGTCTTTGAAAACTTCTCCTGGGATGTCGGCCTCGTCGAACGGGCCTCTGTTGTGGTGGGTCTCAGATTCCTGGGTGGCTCCTCTAACAAGGAATCAGTTCGACAAATTTTCCTCCACCGAAGGTGCCACCGTAATAATCGACCCAGAATGCAAGCTACTGCTGGATGCAATCACGCTCCGTTTTTGCCGCTTTTCTCTCAACACTGGCATGGATCCTGTTCATAAGCAGCGGTAACGTTCATGTACTGCGGATTGTCCACACATTAAATATTTGCTGGTTAAAACAGATTGCGTGTGATCGGTCTGAATTCAAACTCCGCAATGATTTCGCTTCGTGGAGCTACCGTCACGCATGTTGCAGATATATTGGATACTATTGTGTTCAATATTCGCGACTGCCTTGCAGCTTCTCTCTCTACCACTGGCACCTTGTTCGCCAAAACTTCTGACGGCACATCTCGCCCTCGCCCTGTGTCGTTACAGCCGTCTTTCCTTTTCATGTCAGACGAGGTTCGAGCTGCAGCCCACCTGTGCTTAAAGTCTCTTTTGAGCCATGGTGCCGCGTCCTTGCCGACTTCGTTGCTGACTGCAAAAACAACGTCTACCAAGGCCACACGACTAAATCGTTTGCGAAAGCGCTCTGTGAGGTGCGAAGCTGCTACTCTCGCACCAGGACAAGGCGAGTTTGCAGTTGCGCCAGGCGTACATGGCGGTGTAAGTGCTTTGATGGACGCTGTCTTTGACGCACTGCACCGTGTTCACGAAGCTGGAATCGGCGATGCGAATCCAGGAGATGTCCTCTGCGGAGAAGAGGAAGAGTCTGGATCAGCTGAGTGCGTCCTGGCTGACATTGTTGGAGCGATGGTGGCAAATCTTCCACCTATGCTTCACGCGAACTTGGTGCGAGAAGTCGTCGAACGCATTCGGGACCTGTGCAACTCGGCCACGGACAGTGAGAACGCCTCAGGAAGGGAGGCCTCTCGCATTACAGCGTTGATTCGAATTTTATCAGACCTGGCATCGCCTTCGTCACGAAGTCGTGCCATTAGAGAAGAAAGGACGCAAAGCAATGCAGCACATGTTGGTTTGCCCGTGGTGGATGCAGCAGGCGCTGTTGGGCTCGAATTGAACTCTATATTGGAGACCATTGTCGAAGTGACGATGACATTTACAAATCCCCTGGATCGGAGTGTCAGTAACGCAGTTTTAACGGCTGCAATGGAACTCGTGAGGGCTTTGTCGCGGAGTGCTCAGTACAGGGAACAAGTGAATGATATACTGGTGCACCTCATCAAGTCCACTCGACAACCTAACCCTCAACTGGGAGGGTCTAGTGACCAAACCTCTGATGAAAAGCATCAATCAGTGGACGGCGATTGTATCGAGGTTCTTCTGTCGTTTTCAACAGCATCTTTGCAAGTGCGTGCAGCCCTCGTCGCAAGACGCATGGTGCAGTCGACCTGGTCCACCAAAAGCGCAATTTTGTCCTGTCTGTCTTCTTCCGAAGAGGCAGACTCCCCATCAGCATCTTTGGATCTCGCACCACTCCCCTGCGAATATCTGATTTCACTTTCGACCGCGCTGCTGGGTCATGAACGAGCGGAAGTGCGGACTCGGGCTGCTCAAGTGGTGACCTCGATTCTTCTCCAAGAGGCGTCGGAGCGCCCTCGTCATCTTGAAAACCCGTATGGATCAGTCGATCTCCACAGAGACACTTCGCTTGGCAGAATTAGCCACTCTACACATAGCTTAAGTTCTCGTCCGGTTTCCACTGCCGGGGTATTGGGCCAAGGTGCAACGCAATCGACCGTAATGGACGAATCTTGCGATGCACGCGATTCACTCCACCATCACCTTCATCGAATGCTAAGTTCAGCCCAATGCACCCCCGACGACGTAGTGTCAGGGCTTGCCGTCTCCATCGCCTGCACCCTCTGTGGCGGACCTCTCGAAATTGAAGAGCACGTCATGTTCTGGCTGACGGTGGAGGTGAGAAAGAAGGTTTTCCTCTCCGCATAGCTAATATTTGTATCTACGTTTGAAGGAGTCGCTCGGAATAGACTCTCCAGAGTCTCACCAAATTCGGGCGAGCCTGAAATTTGCTCTTCGCAGCTACGTAGTATGGGCTGGCGCTTACTTCGAGCAGCCTGCACTTTTAAGATTGGGCCGCGGTAGCATTCCCAGTCCGTCCCAAGCGACCGAGGAGAGCGATTTTCCGAACTTTCTTTCACACTCGACACTCTCATCCCATCTGTTCATGCGTCCCATAATGCCCCTGCAGCAATCGTTCTGGCCGGTAGTTTGGCCGGATGTCGTGCCGCTTGCTGCCTTTCCCTTCATTTCCAGGGATGAAGTTACTGCGGCGATCGCCGCACCATCCATGGCCCTACCGGCCACCGTTCCCTTTGGGAAGAACTCGCCCGGCCCCATTGGCCGGTCAGGATCAGAAGGCGAAGGGCTGTTTGGAAGGGCCGCCAAGACCTCGAGAAAAGGGGTAGTGGAAAGCGGAGCGGCTACGTCGCTGAAGGTAATACGCGCTGCAATTTTCGCTTGCATAGCCACGTTGTTGAACAATTTTGCTGTTTTTCGACCTCTTCCGTAACTGATTTTGTGAACCTAGCCAAAGCTACGTCCGCTGTCGTTGCCATCGTCGAACAGCTTTGGCCACGTTCTGGAAGGTAAAAATTTGTTGCCCTTGACTGAATACATTTCGTCGCTGACAGTTTGTGCCTTTTTTCACTTGCAACGCTTAGGGGGAAAACCAGTTGGGCTGCTGCACAGTCGAGCGAAGGGATTGTCTCCGCAGGCAACGCGGACAGCGCGAGCAGCGCCTTCTAGTGCAAACGTCCGTACCAGGACGGCGTCTGCGACGACTGCGAACGTGGCAGAGCTGCTGAAGGCAATCACGGTTGGAAGCGGCGGCGGCCGCGGGCGGGCGGGAACGGCGGGACCCTTTGGTGGGGAAAGGGAAGCGTCCACGGCGGCGTCGGCGGCGGCGGCGGCAGCGGCTGGGGTGGAACCAGGGGTCTTTAGGCTTCGGTTTGGCGGCGAGCCAACGCTATACCACCACCGTGAGTTTTCCGGACGGCCGCCGTGGGCCGAGGAACCTTTGGCAGTGCGCGCCGCAGGGGGAAGGGAGTCCTGAAAACTTGTTTGACAGTTTTTTTTTTTTTCATTTTTTTCTTCTATTATTTTCTGCATGATTCAATACGTAAAGAGGAAAAATCTCTGTCTAGCTATCTGTCCCTCACGCGCACCTTTTTGGTATTGCACCCGCTGACAAGGTAGGCTTTTCACCCCGTTTGTCTCTGTGGCCTCCCTACCGAAAACCAAAAAAAAAGGAAAATTTTCTCTTTCAAATTTGGAATTATACAATCTCCTTTTTTCGTTTCTCTTTTTTGTCTTTCCACCTGCATCTGGTTGCTGGTCATTGCGCGCAGCTGTCGGTCTGACATGGTTCGTGCAACAACGACGACGACCTCGGCTGGCCTTACCTCCCTGCCTCCTTCCCCCCCGATCTCCCATGGACCTCTCCATTCTTCCCTCCTTCATAGGCGCATCCCCTCCTTCCATCTGAGAGTCCTACCGCCCCTCACCGATTATTGACTGTACCAATCCTTCCTCCCTTTCCATCCCATCGGACGGTGTCGTGCCGTTTCCCTGTGGCGTAAACGATGCTAACCGCCGGGGGAAAAAAAAACAAAAAACCCTGCAACTGTCGCAGTACCGAAACAACTTTGTTCCCCAGCTGGGGATCGATGCAGACGAGGTGGGTCGGGTTGTTGCCCTTCATCCTCTGACCCACCTTGCTCTAACCAAACCCCTCATTATCCCAGGCGTATGCGCAAAAGATCAGGCTGTCGCTGGCCGAAATGGTGCACGTTAAGGAGGCGGCCGTCCGCTCTGAAGACTTCCTTCTGGCGGAGCAGACGCGCCAAAAGATCGTTGCTCTGCAGGCGCAACTCGCAAAAATGGAGCACCAGCTCAACGCCGACCTCGTTCTTAACGCCGTTACTGCATGGCAAGTGGCACTCGCTGAGTCACTCGACTGGCACCTCGGCGATCTGGCGAATCGCTTCCGAAAGGTACGTACCAGTTCTTACCTTTCCATTTTTTGCTTCTTTAGTTTGGATCATGAATAGATCGGAGAAGGGTGGTTTCTGACTCCCGCCCATTATCGTTCAGTCTGTCCTCAAGGGCTCCTACCCTCTTAAAGACAAGGCTCACACCGACTTCCTGGAAATCCTCAAAATTCTTCCCGTCAATTACTTCGACTCGCTCATTCGATCGTTCCTCCTCATTGTACCACAAGATCTTCCCGATGTTGCAAAATCCCACTTCGGTTGGGACTCGTTTGCAAAGAGGATTCCTAACCTAGCGAAACAATCTTCGGAAGTGGTGGAGGTCGTTGTGAGTTGCACTTCTGTTTTGGGGTTGCACATGTGCATGCCACTTAGAACGCCAGGATGATTTCGCTCTGATCATTGTTCCTTTCAATCCAGAAATCGACTGTAGTCCTCAGTATTCTGGACATTATGATCCGGATCACGAACCAATTAACCATGGCGAGCTTGAAGCGTGACACGCACACCCTTTTTCTCAAGCACGCTTTCCAGTACGTCAGAAGCTCAGCGACCCGTCGTCTCACCGTGGATTTCGAAGCGAAACTCTTTGAGCAAATAGGTGTACGGTGGTCTGTGGTGATTGGGGATCTCTCATGCATAGAGTAAGCTTCACTCGTTTATATAGTCTGTTTTCCATGGCAGGGAAGTGCTCACAGTACCGAAACAGTCGCACCGAGGTTTTTCGACAAATCAGCGCTGTCCTAGATGTCACTCGTCGAACGCCACAGGACGAGGTCACCGTTATCCTTGCCGCAACCCGGTACATTTCCTTCCGGCCAGCAACGGACAAGGAGGCTCAGGAGACGGCACTCTTGATTCACGAGCTCACATCTCACTTTGAGAAGAACAAAAAGACCAACGTCAGGCTCGCTGTAATCCAGGCGCTGGAGCGGCTGGTGCAGCCAATCGATTTCTCTTCCAAAAACACCGCTCCTGATCCTTGGGAGATGACTTTTCACAACGAGGTAGGAATCCCCTTGCTTTCAGGGAATGGCCATGTTCTAACCCCGTTATTGCAGCTTGTCGAGCTCCATAGGCTGGCACGTCGCTGGGCCAACTCCTCTGAAGATTTGCGCGCTGCGGCTGTCCGCCTCTCAACCATTATCACGCTTAACACCAACTTCGAGTACTTCCGCACCAACATTGATACATTGTTGCAAGATATGTTTGTTTCACCGCCACCACCAACCCTGGGCATCATCACTCGAACCAATACCGTGAAATCTTCACTGCAATCGCATGCTTTTGAGTGTGCTCTGCAACTGCTCCGGGGCCGTTACTACATTGACACTCTTTCTAATTCGCGAGATCGATTGATGAACACGTTTTCAGTCTCAGACAGCTACAGCTATTTGACTCGGCCTGCTGGAGAAGAGCCCCTCGAAGCTATAATAGCCCGTTTGAAGATCATTTCAGATGCACTTTTCGTCAATAGGAGAGGGCCACTAAACCATGACTACCTTGACACCTGCGTCGACATTGTCGTTCAGATGGCTGCACAAAAGTGAGATCTTTCTATGGTTATGGAAACCGCCGCCTCTAACAAAACGATGGCTGTTTTCTGTGCAGTTTGCAGTTCGCTTTACGGTTGATTTCGCAGCTTCTTTCCACAAACACGCCTGACCATTCCGAGCATTATTACATTGCACTACGATCACTTCGCACAATGTTGGACGCGGACTCGAGGTTTACGGCCAAAGCTTCGTGCAGGGTGGACCCTGAATTCCGCGATCTCCTTAACAACATTCCCTATGAATTCGAAGGGCCACTGATCATGAAACTGCAATTTTGTGAGGCGCACGCCGGTATTGGATTCTTTGGTCGAGCGGGCAGCGTGTTGGAGCCCGTTCTGCACTCATCTCTCGCTTCCGATGCCACCGGATCGGGCAACAGCAAAGCTGGAGGAAATGCGAAACGAATGAGCACGATCAGCGGTCGATTTGACGACGATCCCGTGCTAAGGCTTAAGGAAAGCCTTGAATCTTTGCGAACACCGACTGCCACCGCCGCTGCCGCGGCTGGCCCGCTGACTCCGCGCACTTCGGAGGACGGGGGTAGTCGGCGCAGATTGACAGTGACGGACGATGCTTCAATCCTAGGCAGGCGCAAAACCAATTCGCACGAAGAGAAGTCGTCACCATTAGGAAGGCGGCGACCGACTCTTACTGAAGAAACAGGTCTGGGTCGGAAAAAGACTGTTACACCAACTGCATCCACAACTCAAACGGCCAGTCCTGGTAGAGTCATAGGCGGCCTTTCGGACGCTGTTATAGGAGCGGCAAATTTGAAAGTGGGAGCAGCCGTGGCTGGTTGGTATGAAGCCTGTGGGCTCACCCCACCACGTGCGGAAAAGCTTGTTCACTCCTCTCGTTTGGTGGACTCCGCCCGTATCAAACACGCGACCTCAGTGGGTACCGTCTACGTTGAAGAAACAAATCCTTTGGGTCTGGGTCTTGGCATCTCCTCCAGTAACGGGGTGGTGCGCTTGCGCCCGGACCTTGCTTTGCTGCTCCGTGTGTACCGGCAAGTCCTCCACCTTGTCCAGTATATCCCGCACCCAGAACTTGTCAGCGGCCAATTGTTCATCGGGTCTGTTTTGCTGCATTCGCAAACAGCTGTGGCGACCGAAGCCTCCGCTGCGCTTCAGGTTATATTCAAGCGAATACCTGAGATGCGATTTAGTATCATCAACGGTTTCATCAGCTTCATTAAGACCTTGCCGCATGGAGATGATATATCCTATTGCACAATAATCCTGCAACTCGGGCTTCTTCTAGACTATTGGGCTAATAAGGAAACAGCTGCCTCGCAAGCACGACCGAGTGACGACGCCATTTACAAACTGTCTTGCAAACTGGACGCCTGCACGATAATTCTACTTGCACGCCCGAATCCTCGCATCCGTCATGCTGCGCTTACAGCCTTATCGCACTTCCAAACTATTGCGCAGCGCTTGTCCTCTCAACGGATCGCTGCGGATGCTACTCCTCTCCACACTATTCTGACCACTCGACGCGAAGTGATTGCTCGACGTGCCCTCCACGCGTACCTTCAGCGAGACGCCTTGGGCGAGCAGCTTATCCCTCGTGCAACCGCCGGGATAACAATATTGACACTGGAGGAAGTCGCTGTCAGTGACTTTGGAAAACTGTTTCGGATGTACTTGGGAGAGCTCGCGCGGGAGTTTGTGGAAGTGGGAAGAAGCAAAGCCGTAAGGCACTGCGCCAAGTTTTTGAGGCTGCTTGCCATTCCCTACATGACAAGTGTCGAGACTGTTGACGCGGACTTCGTCGCCACGTACTCGTCGTACGCGGTTTTGATGATGTCTCTCGCAGGGGTTCCGGTGAGCTGTGCTGATTGACTCGTGCGATCTCTCTTTCCGCGCTGACGTGTCTTCGTTGGTTCCCAGCTGAAATCGGAGGACACTATATCATCTGATAACTACGCTGGGTCGGACAAGCTGCTGTTTCAGTACTACGAAATTTTCATTCCGCCGGTATAACTCTTCGCAACCACTTTTGGAATCTTGCAAAGCTAATGGACATTTTTCATTGTGGTGCTTCTGCACAGATTTTGAATTCTGACAACTTCTGGGAGATAAAAGCCATTGTCACTGCCAGCTACTTCATGCACCGCCTTTTACTCCAACTCTACATTGCTCGTCTTAGGCAGTGGCATAACGATATGCTGCAAAATCCGCAGCGCCTCAACCCTCGAATGATTGATAATACCCTGGCCGTGCTTCGCACCATCTCTCAGTGCCCGGAATTTCCTCGTCTCTTGCGGCAATCGCCAGTCTTCCAACCTCCGTCCATTGTTGTTTACACAGATATGCTTGCCTTCGCCGAAACGGTTTTCGACGCCAGTCCTCAATTCCTCACTCAAGGCCTGGCGGCTGGACCACCATACCGCATCAAATCAGCAGTCAACGTTTGCGTTATAACCGATCGTGTGGCGTTTGCGATTCTTGCCGGCCGTAACATGGCGAAGAAGCAGGGTTTCCCTCCGGCACCTGGGCAAAACGACGGGCAGGAAGGCCTGTCCCCTCGGACCCTTGTAGGTGCTGATGCACCCAGCCTTGAATGGAGCCCGACCGCACGGCGCTTCCTGGCGATGAGGATGGTAAACTGGTCCTTGCAAGTAGATGCTGACTCGGCCGTGCCTGCACCGACAACCCCAGCTACGCCTGGCGGAGTGAAAGACAATGCCTATCGCCTTGCAAAGCTGCGTCGAAAACTTGGGCAGCAGGTTGGACCGGCGGCGTCAGGCTTGTTTTCTCTCGGCGATATTTTCGAAGGCGCGCCGATCCCCACAGAGATCCTGAACTGGATGGCCAAAATCGAAGCTAGAGGCTGCAAAGTCTTCTCGCCAGAAATTTTATACTCGTATGACAATGCCATGGGCACTGTTCTTGCTAATGCCTACGCGGCAAAATCTTCCGTCCTCGCCTTCACAGAGGCTGTCTTTGAGCAGGTTTGCGCCCACTTATCTTTTGTGTCTGACTCAATCTTAACGGCAATTGCGGACGCGCTTCAGATTTTGCCACGATTTGAGGAGAATGAAGATGCATTTTTGGCGGGAATGGCTTCTGCAACGGACGATTTGTATATTTCAATGCTGCACGCCTTGCCCCTTCCAACAAATGACAACGCAGTTGAGCGCGATGCACTTGTTCTTCCCGTTCTGGATGAGGATGCATCTGAAAAAATCCGGCAGAACCTTGGAACGTTGATTTACTTTGGTATGGTCCTCTCAAAGAACCTTCTGAAATGACTCACGTACGTGTTGGTAGGCCTGTACAACCTCATGAGCAGCAATAGATTGATTCGCATTCGGGCGTTTCAGTTTATTAGGGACCTATTTTGCCGCTACAATCCGGACCCCTCAATTGACATGACGGAGCTCATGAACAAGTATTTTGGTGCATTCCACAGTGGCGTTGCCGCCTGTCTCAAGGACAGTATTGTTGACTTGAGCAGGCTAGCAGCGGAGCTCTTCTCAGCGGAATCTCCATCCTTCCTTTGGGAGGCAGTCCGTTGCTCGCGTAGTGTTCAACAGTCCGACAATTCGTCCTGCCTGATGCCAAGCCAACAATTCAGCCTTGAGCTCGTTCTTCCTTGGTGTCGGCACGTCGACTTTTCAAAGGCCGATGAGGACATAGTTTCAGCTGAGTTTTTCAGAAGTCTCATGGACGCTGCGTTCTACAAACCAAAGTACGATGACCTGGTTCAGCGCTGCTGGGCCGAGGTTGCTTCTTCGCCAGAATTTGGCGCGGACAACGCAGGCGTACTCGCAGAAGTTGTTGTTCAAATTCTTGGAAAGTTTGACCGCCAGCTCAGGGATCAGGCCTTTTCCCTGCTGACGCGAGTCTACGCAGCTCATCCGGAGGTTGTGGCCGACTGCCTTATTCGCTATCTATCGGCAGCGGCTTTGCCATGGCGTGCCGGTATGTCGTCCGATCCTGCGCGTATGGGTGTTGCATCCAAAATCGTGCGAGAGTACGTAAATGTGCTCTACACTGCCGTGAATGGAGGAGCCACGGCAGTGCAGGACCCGGCGGCAGAGTATACCGCCTCGTCAAGAGCTGCCTCGATGCTGATTGCTGAGCTCTTGCTGCAGAACAACTCGATTCTCTTCTCCCACCTTCCTTTGCTGTTGAATTACGTGTTCCTGAACATACCAGCGCACCTTGGTGGTAGCTCACCGGTTACAACGATGCTCGTAAACTTGGTTGAGGGGCGGTTGGCGCTGTTGCACCAGTCCCAGGAAATTGCTTCCCCCGACTTCGCAGCGAAAATATTGCATATGAAGAAGATTCTCCTCCTCTTCGAAAGAGGAGGTACGGTCGTTGTGTGGGGAGATGATGAAAAGTAAGCCCTTTCGTTAAAGACTGGTTCTATGACTCTGACCATGCTTTTGGTGGTTCCCGCAGGGAGACGGACAGTATTCACCGAAGGAAGATCCCCATAGTCGATCTTATCGATCTCATCCTTTCCGCTTTTGAGTCGGACCGCCCAAACCTACTGCAAGACTTGACGAGTGAGGCACTCTCTTGGGCATCAGACATTTTACTGGTAATAATCGAGGCGGTCTCTTCGTGTGACTGATGATTGCACATTTCTTTGTCCCCACAAAACAGAGCCAAGAAACGTCATCCCGCGCCATTGACACCTACAATGCGTTACTTCGACTTATCCGCACTCCGGCCGCAAACCTGCTCAATCCGCTCTCAAAACGCCTCTCGGAGCAAATCTCCATTCTCTCGTCACTCGAAACCGAAGCATCGCAGGCCCTTGGGTGGGATCGACTGACCGAAGCGAGCAAGGCATTGCGCCGACGAACGGAGGATGTGATTGCGTCCGTTCTCAGACTTCAGAGTGTTTTGATCGCAATCCACGCTCAGAAGAATACACTCAACAACCTGCCGGAGCTGTTTTGGGGAGCAGCAAGGTTCGTTTCCGTTATAATCGCCACCCTTCCGCCGCAAAGCCTAACCATCGCCCAACCCACCTATCCCAGTGTCCTCTATTTGCCTCCAAATATTTTCCCGCAAACTTGGAGGAAGGCCATCGACAATTGCCTTGACTTCCTTGCCCAATTTGACCGCTCTTCCTTGCGGGCACCTGAATCACCGTTTATGATGGTTTACGTAATACTGCACGACTTAATCGAAGGGCTGCAACCAACACTTTTGCTGGGCCTATTTGAAGAAGACATTAAGATACGCGACAGCGCAATGGAGCTGCTCGTTCAGAGCTGGCGGTCGCTTGCCGATGTAGTCGTAGATCACTCGCCTGTAGGGCTTTTGTATACTATACTCTATGCGTTGACGTGGATCTTTTCAAAACTCTGGACCGAGCCACTCGAAGATGACGGCGGTGTCGGGGTAAGTGACTTGCCGGCGACGGCAACAGTTGTTTGCAAAACGATTTTGTTGAATTTCCCCACTTTCTTCGGTTCTGTATTTTAAAAAGGTTGACATCGTCGCAGCAGTGCTTCAGGAAGTTTTGCACGAAAAGAATGCCGCTGAGTTTGCAGGCATCATTTCTTGTCTCCAAGTCATTGTACAAGCTACGCGCATGGACCCGGACGGACCGCCCCCTGTGCCACCTCTCCCGTCGGCCGTCTCAAACCCGAACGGAACCCCAACTTCCCCGCCCCTGTCGCTACAGCTTCTTGGGACCAAAGGCCTCACTCCAGCGTTGATTGATAACCTTCTCGAGCGCTGCGCAACAAACCTGGCCATTGTATTTTTCCCGGCATGCCTCAACAACGTGGCGGACTACTGTCTGTTCGCTCTGCGGCTGAATCCGACCCAGGCGCGTGTCTCGTTGAAGCTGACGCAGGTGCTCTGGTCGCGGGCTGTGAACATGCAGTCGCCGGCCACTGGTTTCAAGGCGCTGCTGAGGAAGCTTCCGTTCATGAAAAAGAACCAAGAGTCAGCCCGAGCATTAATGGCCTTCGTGATGAACGGCGTTGGGGACCTGGACGACTTTATAAAAGGTGACAACTACTTGTCAATTCCGCATTTCCTTCCTCTTCCTCACCAAACCAACATTTGTTTTTGGTCCAGAAATCGATTTGACCTCTCCTGGAAGAGTGGAAACGGTTCCCGAGTTCGACAGACCTGTCGCGTCTGTTGCACGGGCTCTTAAGTGCCTTCTCGCCATCATGTAGCAGTCCTGCGGATGATTTACTCGTCTGCTGTGATTTTGTCGTAGAAAGTTGTAGATGAAATCTATATTTCTTCCAAGTTCTCCCTGTCTATCTCTCTTTTATCTCTTCGTTTTCTCGTTTCCGGTCTGAAAAGCGCTTTGACCCTCCTACGCGAATTTTTGGGCGTTTACTTCTTTTGTTTTTGCCGCATGCCCTTGTGTTCTGCCCACTTTGCTGTTTTGTGGGCCCAAAGTTTCGCTGTACTTTGTGATTAATAGAAACTGCCAGGCCCAAGTCGCTTGTTTCCTTTTCGTCCTCCCTTTCGGCGGCATCGTCAATGTTCTTGGGTCCTACTCCTTTGAACTACTGTGAGCGACGAGGGAGAACGACCAACCAGTAAATAAGCCAAAACGAAAAAACAATTAAGAAAATAACGTGGGAAGGAAAGACAATTAGACGGCCTCTTGTGTGCAGCAGATGAACGAGAAAGCGGCGGCATCGGAACCCCCGTCGGAGCGTCGGAGCTCCCTGTGTCGGGGTCGGAGCGGCAGGGTTCGAGAGGCCACTCATTGACCAGCCATTGCTGGGCCACATTTTGTGCGGATCAACATCGTCGCTCAAGTCATCTTCGGGAGGTGCTTCGAAAAAAAATCGAACCTCCTTGACAAGTCTCAACGATGGCGGCTTGGTTCACAACTCGGATCGTGAGTGCCTCACCTGCGACGAACGACATCGCTCCCACCAACGCACTTGAACCATCACGTCTGCGTGATATTAACATCCTTGGCAGGACTTTGTCGGTCAGCAACTAGTCGAAACCCTGACACAATACCTGCTCTCGTCGTTTGCTGTACGCTCATCACCGAACGAATCTGTGCGAACCCACTGACACCGTGTTTTCATTATCCAACAAACGGCGGCAGGCTGTGGGCTTGGTTGTTGGAGTTTATCAAAACTCAATATCTGTGGCGTTAATGATCGCAACGGCTGGGCTTGCGGTCACGACGGTGGTGAGATATTTTTTTTGGCTCTCGCTACATCCCCCACCGACGCTTCCAACGGTTTAGGTCTGTGTCCCGCCCTGGCCCTTTTATCGAAACAACCCAGTGAACTGGCTTCCGAAAACTGAGCACAAAGAGGAAGAACTAGAGGAAGATGAAGAGGAGGAAGAGGACGGTGGGAACGGAGCAGCGAAGAAGTCGTGGTGGAGAAAGCTGCTCACCTAATTGCACAAAAATCACAACTTCTGTTTGTTCGGATCGAAAGCTGGCCAACCCGAGAACAGAGATGGTTCAGGTCCGCGAGATCCACGAGAACGATGGTGACGGATACGCGGCCGGCAACGCCGAGAAAGCGACTTTCCATCCGGCAAGCGCGCCCAGACCGCGTAGGCTTCGAAATTCAGCGTTGCTTCCGTTTATGATTGAACCACTTCCATGCAGGGACTGCCCGTAACAGAGCCAGATCGCAATCTGAAGCCAAGAAGGGGAGCCCTTCAAAACCAATGGTGGAACTCTCGGAAGCAGAGCAGCGCAGATTGATCAAAGAGGTGCAACCGAAATTCCGGGTACTCGTCAGCTAATTCTAACTCATCCGCTAGTCTGGTGTTCTCCACAAAATTAGAGATCACAGGAAATCTGTGGCTACAACCAACAGCATGGACGACGACAGCGACTACGATGACGATGATGATGATGGAGGGGACATTCCAACGTGGCTGCAGACAGTTTTAGTCGTTGCTCCTCTATCTGTGCTTCACATTGTTCTCAGCTACGCAGTTCATTTGCAGTTTGGCTTTGCGGATCAATTCACTCTTTCGACCGTCGTTTCTTCTACCGGTCCTTTTACAATCGCCTTCACATTTCTTGTGGTGCTTTCCACTCATTGGAAAGCGCACATCGCGACGCAATTAATACTGGCGACGGCGTCAGTTGCAGCTGGAGTTACACTCATCAAGCTGACTGAATCTCAGGAAACATTCGGGGTCACACTTAGAACCCCTGGGTTGGCTGTTGTTTGGGTTTACACAGTGATTCAGATGCGCTTAGGCATAGCAGCAGGCAGTCTCTTAGTGCCAGCCGTTTACTACTTCTTCGGTGCTTGGGCAGTCAAGGTGGCTCAAGGAGGAGAGACGATGAGAAAATTTTGACACAAGCTTTTGATATGACCTTAAGAAAAATGCTGGGCCAATGCAGATCCCATTTCGTTCTGGCTTCAAGTGAAGACGGTGGAGGCCGCGCACATCATGAGCAGAAATACTGCGATGGGTGTGCCTCGTTCATTTGTGACTGCGCGGCGCAGTCTGTTGAGCTATCAAGGGGAACGCAAAGTGGAGGGATTGTTTTGTGTGCTGAAGTGGGTGTCCCTGCGTCAGTCCTCGAGTGTGGCTGCAAAGAGACTGCCATTGGAGTCCCTAATTTTGCCAAAGCGGACCGAGTGCGTTGTGACAGGCCTGTGCGCCTGTCTCTTTCATAGATGGGCTTCACGCCCTTCTTGGGCTCACACCAACCACATTGGAAGAGAGACTGACAACCTTGGTCGGTTCATTTCAATGTTGACCATCTCCAACAAAGTTCAAGACAGGTGGGTTCGCGCCTGGCCCCTGCGGTTGCAGCCATCAGGATTTTGACAGAGACCAATGAAGAATCTTTTGGGGTTGGCAAGGCAGCGCTGGCTGATACTTGCGGAAGGGAAAATTTGCATTTTTGCCTCAGTCCCTTTTTGCATGTATGTATTTGGGGATCTCGGCTTTTAGGGTGCTGACAAATGAATATTCGTTTACACGTTTACTTGGGATGCCCATCGACTTGTAAGGAATCCTTGCCAAAAAAAAAAAAAAAAGGAAGAAGAGAAAAAATGATTCAAGACAAAGCCTTCAATTGATAATGGTTGTCCTACACACAGGCAGAGAGAGAGAAGTTGCAGTCTTTCAGCACAGCCACACTGGCAAACCCAGAACCACTGACAAACTGAGTGCTGCCCTTGTGGCCTTTGGCTGCTCATGCAGCAACCCATTTGACTGCGACAGGAAGACTGACAGCCTGTTGGCTGCAACGGACAGGTGGGCACCGGCTCCAAAGTGCTCACAGGCCCAGAGGGAGAAATACAAACAGCCTGTTGACATTAGTTCAAACAAAGAGGCAGTCATTGATTGATAGATAGACAACAGCCCTTTGACTTTGCAAAATCATTAACCAATATATCATTTCAGTTGGCTCCCCCTCCCAGTGACTCCAAGGAAGGGGGGCTGCAGCCTCCCCTCCACCCCTTGCTTCTCCGTTTGGGTTGGTTGCAATTCTTCAAAGTAGGGGAAAGCAACATTCACACAAAGTTGGAAACACTGATGCACACTTTGGTCCCTTGAGTAGAGCTGCTTGCTTCAGAAGGAGACAGTTGGAGGGAGTGTTTTGAAGAGGTACCCTACAGCGCCTTTTAAACCACAGACTGCAAAGAGACAGAGAGATAGATAGCGAGACACACAGCCATTGACTGCCACTCCCAGAGACAGGGAGATAGACACACAACCTGTTGACTGCCACTCTTATAGACAGACAGCCCATTGACTTCCTTCCTTTTTTAGTTTTACAGCACCATCAAAATGCAAAAGGGAGAGTGTGAGAGAGGGAGAGGTAGGGAGGGAGGAAGGGAGGGATGGAGGGAGAGGGAGGAAGAGGGAGGGAGAGGGAGGGATGGAGGGAGAGGGAGGAAGAGGGAGGGAGAGGGAGGGAGAGAGAAGCTGGGTTGTTTTTGAAAATGAACACTGAGGAGTACACTATTGAGAACAAGGAGGCCTATGAATTATTTCTAGGATTTTTGGAAAATCTACTTAGAAATGAACAAAACGATGGAGTGAAACGATTGATTAAATCAAACATTCTTGATGAAAAGAAATGGCTGAGAAATTATGAAACATATATGAATGACATGATTTACGATAGAAAATTGGATCTGTAAATCTCGAACAAAGTTACAGATTTAACTGAAAAAGCACGGAATTATTTTGAATCAATAAGTAAGTAAAGATTTAAAAAAGCCCTCTGCACTACAGCCAGTAGTGTGGAGGGCTTTTTTTATGACAAAATTTACAACATTGTCACGTGACTTTGTCGTTCCTTGTTGCTTTCAATACTGTTTGTTTGCATAGCTGGTTAGACTTGACCTTGTAATAATAAACATTCAGTACTTCTCTTCCATTACCTATTCCTTTATTAAAATGTCACAGAAAAATAACTCCCCTTTTTTAGTGGAACCCGTCGAACAGACGTCGACACATTCTATTTTTATTCCGCAAACATATTGTATGAAATTTTTTTAGAATATTATTTTATTATTCAGCAGACTACTCGTTTTTTAATCCAATGTTTTTCACAGCATCTTCAGATGTGTAATTCTTGCTGCCGTATTTGTCGCAACACCCCTTCTTATGGTCCTTTCTACAACTTTTGCATACCATTCTTTTATAATTGATGTATCTTTGTCTGCTTGTACTATTTCCAACTTCAGATTGTAAATGGCTTTCTTGTCAGTTTCTTTCTCATATTTTATTTTTATATCTTTCAGCTTGATAAATGAATTCCCCTCATATTGATAGTTTGCTTGGATCCATTTTTGAGTCTCCTCCTCTTCATGTTTTTCATCAATATTTATAATTCTAAGACCAATCCACCCTTCCTTTTTAATATTTGAATCAGGCTTTGTCTTAAACACCAATTATTGTCCATTTCTTTTCTGGCCATTTTTCACTGAATTTCTTCTCAAGCATTTTTATAAGTTCTCTCTTATCATCCATTTTTAATACTGTTCCCCAGCTCTCTTCCATTTTTTGCACAAATCCTTGAAAAATATCCTATCGTTCTCAGTTCTTTCTAGGTTTTTATCAATCCATACTCCTAATTCGTCAATCTCTTCAATCTCGTCTTCAATATTCTCACCCTTTTCTTCTTGTACTTCTATTTCTTGTTTTACTTCTATTCTTTTACTTCTATTTCTTCTTTTACTTCTATTTCTTCGTTTACTTCTATTTCTTCTTTATTTTCAAATCTTACTCCACACTTGTCTATTAACAGTCTCTCTAATTCTTCTTCTGTTATCTTATCTCTACATCCTTTCCACGTATTCATCAATCACCAAATGTTTTCACCGTTTTTACAATAAATTGCAATTCACATTTGAAATATTCTCCTCCTTTTCTATAATTTGCTAGTACTGAATGTATTATTCTTTCCAACACAACTTCATCATATGTTTTGAATTCTAACTCCACTTTAAACTCATCCTTATTTCCCGTTTGCAACTCTCCTTTCCGTTTCTCCAAACTTCTCTTTGTTCTTCCAATTTTGTATGTTTGATTGTCTCCAGAATTCAATACATTCATAGTTCCTGTTTTTATTTGTTCTTCATATACTATCTCCATTATTTTTTGGAACTCAATTTCTACTTGTAATCTTCTATTTCATTCATTGTCTAATTGTGTTTGGTATAATGTTTGGTGTAATTCTTGC
This sequence comes from Zopfochytrium polystomum, assembly GCA_025765615.1. NCBI lineage: Eukaryota > Fungi > Chytridiomycota > Chytridiomycetes > Chytridiales > Chytridiaceae > Zopfochytrium > Zopfochytrium polystomum. The sequence continues at coordinate 255,891 of JAIVFJ010000013.1, read as the reverse complement.
AACAATTTATTAAACCACTTTGAGAATTCTGCATTATTTATTAATGGGAACACTCCATCCACTGTTATTAAGATCAAGTCCTCTTCACCATCAACATCATCATCATCATCATCATCTTCATTTCCATTTATTATTTTGCATATTTCTTTTTTATTAAATAATGGATTCTCATATGTTCCATATATTTTGAGTTCATTCCCATTGTATGTTTTTTTTATTATTTCTTCCATATCTGTTAATATTTCTTAATATAGAGCGAATCGGCCGCGGAAATCAGACGACCCCGATAACTGTTTAATATTTTCATTTTATTTACATTAACTTCGCTCTCCAATTTTAATATTTTTTGCTAGTGACGCTGTTTCCCCAAAAAGTGACGCTGATTGCCAAAAAAGTGACGCCTTTCACGTCGATAAATTATAAACATATATTATATTCGATATACTTGAGACCATAATCATGTCATGTTTGTAAACAAATGGAAAAATAAGAAAGAAAAAATCTCTCGCTAGAAATAATCCTAAAATATTTCCAAAAAAAAATATAATATTTTAGAATCTAATCTTAACTTCTTACTTTTTTATGGTTTCATTTTTCTATTTTTTCTTTTTTATTTTATTTTTTATGACCATATTTTTCTTCAAGTGACGCCGATTGCCAAAAAACTGACGCCTCTATAAATCCTCAATAAAGAAAGTTTTAGTCTTTAATTTTATAAATATCCGTCTATAATCCACTCCCTTAACCTTTTTCCTCTCACAATAGCCACATCCCTTGAAGACGTTTTCGATTAGTCTTGTTGTTTGAACAATGTCTTTATCGTATCTATGACGTCCATTCCAAACACATCTTTCACTCTTCCAGTAAGTACAGCCGAAATAAAAAATTGTACGCTTTTCTGATTTTTTTGTACGATTTTCTAATTTTTTTGTAAGCTTTTCCAACTTTTTTGTACGCCTTTTTTTTTAATTTATGGTCTAGTTTTAAAGAAATTAATATTAAAGTATCATAAATTATATCACATTCTTATTTGTTCTGTAACTAAAAGACTTTTTTCTTTGTTTAGAGAAAGCAATTCTTTACAGTCTCACATATCTTTTGTTTTGCATATTTCCCTGTCATGATTGTGATTTCCATTAAATAATTATACCTGTTTTTCATCGTTTTGTACGCTTTTCCATCTTTTTTGTACGCTTTTTTTTTGTACGCTTTTGTAATTTTTTTGTACCCTTTTGTAATTTTTTTGTACGCATTTCCAAATAATTGTACATTTCAAACATCCGAAACAGTACATTTAGACTTCAGGCCCACAAACACATTTCTATATTTCTTACCATCAACTTTCTTTCTTGCTTCCAACATCACTCCTTCAAAAGCTTTCTGTATTAATTTTAGAGCAAAAATATTATTCTTTTCAATGTCTTTTTCAGTGAGTAGCATCTTTTTCACATCAACAAGCTTTACAATATCCTTATCTGTTCCCAACTCATAACGGTCAAGTATCAGTTCTATCAAGTCTTTTTGACTGTCTTCTGTGTATAACGTACGCAAGGTTGTGAAACAAATTGGCTCCTTGTACTTGAAGTTATCATTTCTCAAGACCTTGTAGGTTTCTATCAAGATTTGTAAAAGACCATGTCTAATTTCCTCCAATTGGTGTCAGAGTGCTTCACTTCCAGCCTTTCATTTCGTCTACGTGGCTCTTCCACAAATTTGGTGTTATACTCAATTAATCTTATTCGACGGTTCATTCCTGCATCATCCACTGCATCAAAATCCGGAAGTTCATTGCACAGTACATGCATTTTAAACGTTCTTCGAAGAGTTTCCTCTTTTGCTTGATACAATCCCCTGCATTTCATTCTATCGCCAGTAAGTTGTTTGATGTAATTTGAGTTAAATTTTGTGTTTGCCTCAAGTTCTGAACTCTTTAAGTATCGTCTTTTCTTGAAGTCATGTAAACTAGAATTCGCTTCTCCAGCTGCCTTCATCTTGCTTGTTAACATATTTACTGGAAACTCACTTCCATAATCTCCTAAAATATCCAGCATAAGCTGTGCCAGAAATGACTTTCCATTTGAAGCTGTAGACCCATAGTTCATTGTTATTGTTTGTTCCCTTTCAACACCCTCCAGTGACAAGGCTGACCTCTTTATTCTCTTTCTTCTTTTACAGGAAATATATCTGATATTACTTTCAAGTGATGAGTCTGAATTTTCTTTGTATTCTATACCACAAACCAAGCTCACATATTCTTCTTTCATTGCAGGTGTAAATTCACCAGTTTTCAAATCATACACCCCATTTGGGAAGCCAAGCAATTCAAAGTTTGTATCAAAGATATCAGCCTTTTCTTCACTGCACATTACTTCTATTTCTTTCATGAGTTTTGTTGTGTACTCTTTCTTATTCATCCACTCATATTGTTCTTTCCACGAAACATCAAAGTTTCTTCGCAGATTCTTTATGTATTTCTGAACATAATTTGCTGTTCTTCGTTTGTATATTCCACTCGTTTCTTCAAAAATATACCATTGTTTCGTTTCATCAACATATATAATATTATTCCCTGACAATTCCATGAGTTTTTCTGCCACTTGAAATGTATCTTTTGAGTTTATGTCTTCATTTATTAATATATTGTTTTGCTGATTAATAGTTAATGCTTGGTAAATGTTTGGTGCATTTTCTTTGGTTATTTCATATTTCTCATCTTGTGGATATTTAAATGTACAGTTGTCACAGGACACTGCATAGCCATGTTTCAAATCACAATTTGCTGTAAAACATATTTTCTTACATTTCTTGCTTAGTGCAGCATGTAATGCTAACAACTACCCATGGTGAATGTCATCAGCTTGCTTTGCTACTATAATATTGTTCTTTATTTCAGGTACATCATGTACCAAGTTTACTTTGAACATTTCACTTAGCTTGTCCATCTCCTTTTTTAACTTTCGGTTTTTAGTTTTATTCTGTATTTACTGAATAATTCAAAGTTATCTTCTTTCAGCCACATCAACAAAGTTCCCAACTTTACAATATTCGTTGATTTCCCTTTTTTCAAACTTGACCAGTCACTTTCATGAAGTACTTCATTACATTTTTCGCTTTTTTTTGAATATTCCTTAAATAAATGTTCTCCTTCTGGATATCTTGTTAGAAAGTATCCTATTCTAATCCAACTGTCTCTGTCATTCCATCTTTCCTCAGATAGTCCATCTAATATTTCACAAAGTTCACTATTATCAAATTCACACTCATTTTCATTACCGTCTTCTGTTTCAGAGTCATTGTCTTCTTTTCGCTTTTTAATATCCATTATTACTTTGGCCTTGTTCCATATTACTTCTAATTTGCTAAGTTCATTTTCTGTCACAGATCTAATCACTTTGTCTACATATACATCATAACCTTGTCCTTCAAATACAATTTGAGTTTCACCTTTAATATCAATGTGGAGCATACTGTTACTTGTTGATTTAGGAAATCTTTCGTCATACTTAAAATAAATGTGGAATCCACCTCTAATTGTTTTGGTGACAAATTTCTTCTATTTTACCCAGATGTTCTTCAAACCATTTTTTTGCAGTGAATTCTTCATCTTTATTGTCAAGATCAACAACAACTACATTACTTTTAATTCCACAAAAAATTCCAAAATTTTTATGAATATTTTTATTAAAATATTTTTTGGTTCTATTTATTCTTAGTTCATTTTCATCATAGGCTTATCACCATTTTCTTTATTTTTATTTCAGTCAAGCCAAACTTTTCCATGTTCTCGAATTGTCCAAAAATTGGTTTTCCAGTCATTGCTCGTTTTATGTATAGGTAAGAAAACAAATTCAATTGTAAACGCGTATTAAATTTAAAACAAATTCTTCTCGCTTGATTGTAAGAATGGATTCAAAATCCTTACAAGAACATGTCAAATCTTTGTCAAAGACTGAACTAGTTCGACTGTATCTCCTTGTTAACAGCGAATTTGAGCAACTTAAAAATGAAAATCCCAAAAATGTCAGCAATATTCTTTACGCTATCAAGCATCCTGAAAAAATGCGTGAAAAGGCTTTAAGGCGTTATTATCGCAAAAGGGATCAACAACAGTCTGACCAACAAGTCCCACAAATGTCACAACTTCTCCACTGTATGTAATTAAAATTTACTTTATATACCATTATGGTCGTAATAGTTACTAAGATTCTCATACACATTTCCGACCATAAATGTACATGAGAACTTCAACAAACATATTCAATCACATTTCGTCGTTTGACTTGACCCTTATTGTATATTTCGCACCACCTTTCTCTCTCCATGCATCCATATCTGTCACGTGACCTCCTTCTAAAAACTGGTAAAAAAAAGTCCACAACACTGCAGCGCTATGGGCTCTCTCTCCATCAAATAATCAGTTTTATTTTTTTAGTTAACACCATTTTTCGTTACTTCTCGTCAAAGCAACCAGCTTCTTTTAAATAAAACACTTTCGAAATTGGACTTTTTTCTCCGTGCAATGCTTTTTCCATTGGAAGAACATTTTCTAAAAAACTTTCATATCGTGGATGAAATGTTCCGATTCGTTCTTCTTTGTCTATCATCTTGTTCGATTTGACAAGAATCCAATAGTCTTTCATTAAGCTTCTGCAATTATTGATTTCTTTGGTGGTCGAAGATCGAGGAATTTCTTTCATTTCATGTGCAAATACCGAACCATAGTTTGCTCCATGTTTTTCTTTATATTCGAAGATAAGAGCGCTGCAATCATTGTATTTCAGGTCATTACTTTTGTTAGCATTGTCTGTAAACGATCCAGCTGCTACCAAATCCATCGCTCGTCTTCTATCATCTCCTCTGTTCGAAACAATTTCAGTTATTGCTCCTGTTATTGCTCCAAAAACTCCTAGTATAAGAGACCCTGCAATTACGCCGTGGACGTGAGGATTTTTATGAAGCTCATTTTGTAAATGTATCGCTACACATATTCATTTTTTTTATATTGATATTTCTCTCATCTCACGCCAAAACACCCATCTTGGATTGTATGCGTTATAAAAAAATTGAATTGACTTTTCTGAACAGCAAAACAAAATGCGCATTCTCACAAGTTTTGCATCAGCTGCAATCGGATCCGTTTCAGGATCGAACATCCTTGTCTTGTTCGCATTGGCAGGGGATAAATTTTCGAATAGACGAAACAAAGAGCTTCAAGTGGAACTAAAGAAAATGGATGATGCTCTGCACATAAAGCTTGAGAAAATGGACGAAGATTTTCACACAAAGCTAAAGAAAATGGAAAAAGAAAAACACATGAGACTTTCGAAAATGGATCTTATTGTATCTGGTTCGTTTTCTTCTTCTACTGACAAAGTTAACAACAGTAAAAAGTCAGATCCACACCAGAAATACAATGATTGCAGTGCTCTTATCTTCGAATTTAAAGAAAAACATGGATCGTCCAACGACACTGTGTTTGCACATGAAATGAAAGAAATTCCTCGATCTTCTTCTATTAAAGAAATCAATAATTGCAGAAGCTTGATGAAAGATTATTGGACACTTGTCCAATCCAACAAGATGATTGAAAAAGATGATCTAATAGACACTTTTCTTCCACGCTACGAAGAGTTTGTAGAAAATGTTCTTCCAATGGAAAAAGCATTGCACAAAGAAAATCCAATTTCAAAAGTGTTCAAGTTAAAAGAAGCTGGCTTTTTCGAAGAACAAGTTTAATTAATGACTTCAAATGCGAAATAAAGTTCAACTAAGAATTAGCCACTGTAACTTCTCCTTTCTTATTTGATTAGATATTTTACACCCATTTTGCATTTAGTTTTATCCCAGGGTAGAACCACAATCCTCAATCTCTCTTGATCTCTTGCAGATCGATCCTTCCTCGCTCTTTCATCACTTTCCAAACAATTCCCTGTGACAATTTCCTTTTGATCGCTCTCGATTATTTGAACCATTATAATCACGCCCCTCTCAATCTCGCACATCAACATGCTCCGTATTGAAGCCGATCAATAACCCCCCCATGTTACCATTGCCTCTCAACATCTCGCAATCTTTTTCGATCCATCTCAATCCGAAGTTCAATCTTTCACATTGTACACTTTGGTGGTGAGAGGGTTCAATCAATTGGAATAGAATGAGCTGGAATTCAGAAAGAACGACTTGTCAAGCTCGTTCTGAAAGGACGCCTTGTCATGCTCATGAAAACATGTCACACACAAAGAACGACTTGTCCCGCCGGTTATGAAAGGATGCCTTGTCATGCACATTCAGAAAGAAAGAACAACTTGTCACACACGTTCTGAAAGGACGCCTTGTCAAAGCTCTGCGCGTGTGTCTCATTATATGGTTGGTTGATTGTCTCATTAAAAGGTATGGTATGGTTAATCATGTGTGTTGATTGATCCTGTGTCTGATTGTTTGTTTTGATCTCATTGTGGCTGATTCTTTGTCTCAATCAAACAAACCAGCTTTCCCTGTCCCTCCTCCTTTCAAAAAGCTTCACCAAATGGAGACAAATTTTTCTTCTCTGCTGTGGCCTGTCCCCACCCTTTCAACAGCAAATGGAGGCAAAAAAAAAAACCATTTCTCTCTGATCAAGCCCCTTCCAACAGACAGCAAGTAGAGTAATTTTACTTTTCCTTTTTTATATTCTTTTATCAAATGTATATAAACCCCACGCCCCGCCAGTCAGTTCAACGGCCAGTCTCTCCTCTCGCTCTCCTCTCACTCTTCCACGCTGGTCTCGCTCCTCCCTGAAACCGTGCAGCGACCCATGATCTCCAAAACCCCCCCTCGAATGTGTCACCAGACCGCCTTTCGCCGATTCTTTTTGTACCTTGTCGTCGTCCTCGCGATCACCGGTCAAAGTCACGGAGCAGACGTGCCAGTTTCGACAGTGCTCTATAACCTTGGAACCCCCGCTCTACAGAAAGACTTGGATTTTAAGATCAAGCCTGGCCAGAATCGAGACCATGCAATTGAGGTTTGTTTCAGTTTCGTTCTTACTCTCTGTTAGCCAATTGCAGCTCAACGAAGTAGTTGATTTCTTCATATTCCCAATCGTCCAAGACTGCACCCTGGAGCAAGTCCGAACCTTGGAAATGTTAGTTTTGGGTCTTTTGGTGTAAGCAGTGTGCAGGAGCTTTGACCTGATACTGCTCTGCAAGGATGACTTGCAGCATTTTGCAAGTGATGGTCCTTGTAACAGTTTTGTATAAAGACAAACACAAGACTGACAGAAGCCAAGATCAACCTCCCACCACCACCACCTTCAGTAGTGTACACCACAGCAGCCCAATCCATCAATCCGCCAACATAGAGAATTCTTTCAGGAAAGACAATGGTCTGGCTTGCAGGATATTAAGAATTTCCTCAACCGTCGCGATTCAAACACAATGCCAATCTCCACCTTAGCCAACGGGGCTAAGGAGCTTCTTGTCCTGGATAACGGATTCAAGGAAGGTCTGAAAACAAAGTCAGAAGCCCTCAGCAAGGAGTGGGTACTAATCAAGAGCAAGCGCAATGCAGCTTTGCCGGGCTTGATTCGGATTCTTCGAATGTCCCTTGGATTCATTAACGTTGGCTGTCTTCCAGAGGATAGAAAGGGTATTTGTGTTTTGCCTCTTTCGCTTTACTTATCCCTTTACACGCAGGAACAATTGTGGACAACTTTAGAACGGCTGTCCAGTCTGCCAACACTAGAATTGATAATTGGCTGGCGGAGGGGCTGAAGATCAATTATGAATATCCAGTGGTATTGCTGCTTCTCTTTTTGACACAAATGTCCTTATCCAAACTCAGAGAAAAGACGAATCTCCCGCTCATGCAGAGAGAGAAGCAAACAAAAGCGCCTACAAGGCCAGAATACAGCGGGCAAAAGACGATGAGCAAAACACCATCTGCCGTGAGAATCGGCAATGTGGGATCTTAATAGCTGGAATTGCTCAAAAAAAAGTCGGGAGTCCTGTCGGTGATGTTCCTACTACACTTAAACTATTGCTTGCGCGTACAAGAAGGCGGTTCGCCAGAGACGATGCTACAGCTCCTGAGAAGGTTTTGAATCAAGTTTCAGGCCATGATGACAGCAGACCTGAAACTCTAGAACTTGCTCAGTTCTTTGCAGCCAATCTTCCACTAGTATGTCTTTCTCTAATCGCGCGAAAAGCCTCGGTCTAATATATAAACAGCTTGTTCTTAGTGATCGCGATTATGCAGCGGTGACTTCAAGTGCAATGTCTACTTTTCAGGCAGGAAGACGGTTGCACGGATTCCGGGCAATGTCACAGTCGAGTAGCTCGTCAGGAAAGAATGTCGATTCTGGGAAGCTTTTGAGAGAAACCCAAGCATTTCAAGGTTGATTTGCGTCGTCTTCCTCATCCACAACTAACCACTTATGCAGACCAGAAGCAACCGAAGAATGCAAACTTATTCCGTAAGCTTGCTAGTGATGCTACTAAGTCGTGGAAGGACAAGTGGAGCAAGCTTGCAACGACGAAAAAAGGGACGAAATCGGCAAAAACGACTGCAACGAAAATGGGAACGAAATGCAAAAGCAACTACGCCTAAAAAGGGACTCACGAAGCCAACGAAGCAAGCGAAAATGACTGTGGTGAAGAAAGGGTCGAATTCACCGCTCAAGGCCAGAGTCGTGACAGGAAGAGCGAAGGGTGGAAAAAAGTGAAATAAAAGAAAGAAAAGGACGTTATTGAATGACAAGTCAACCATGCATCACCAGCTCCTTTTTCGCCTTCCCGACGATGTGATCTGTGCCATCTGCAGCTTGCTGACCTTCTTGGATCTTACTCGACTAGCTTGCTGCTGCTCCCTTGCCCGATCGGTCGTTGGACGTCGTTTTGTAAAGCCATTGCTCATTGATCCCCTCCTCCGCATTGCCCACATGTCAGCTACAAAGGACTGCCTTTGGGAGAGGCCAAAAGATAGTTTCGATGAAAGCCAGAGCCCCTTCTTTTTCTCTATACTGGTCGCTATTCGGAGCTACATAGATCTGTCCCACACGTTTGATCTTCAAGGCTCTGAGGAAGATCATGCGATTTTACAATCAATCCCGCTTCTATTTTCTATCGATAGCATCCTGCTATCTCCTGCCGGCCATTTGGACAATCTTTCAGCCCAAGCCATAAACTCTTCCGTTGAGGTTGGGCAGTCCCTTCGGCTGAGGCCATTTGAGTTGCGCTTGGAATTCTGGAAGGGCTTGATTGATAGAGCTCATTGTGATGATGGTGACGGTAATGGCGACACTCTCATCAACTTACTGACCAGCAGCTTTGAAAGCGATCAAGCTTTGGAAGCGCTTCAATACTTGGAAACCTACGTCAAAACTCATCTCGGAACCCTTGTTGAACGTTGCAAAACGATATCAATTGCAGTCGAAAATGAATCTGATCAAGAATCTGAGCGGGAATCTGAAGAAGATCCTTCTTTGCGATTACCACGACTGCTTGTTACAGCCGTTTTGGCACTTATTCCCGCACTCTCTGCAGACAGTGTCTGTCAAGCATGGGACCTCCTTAATGTACTTGAATTCACTGTCAAGACACAATGGTCAGAACCAACTCGTGTTTTTCAGTCTATTTGTACCAGTCCTTATTGGATTCCATTTTGGAAACAAATCGTGGTTCGAGAAATGGATCCCAACAATTGCGGTAAACAGCCTGTATGGTTTGTTCGTTTCTTGGATTCAGACAAGGTGATGGGACTCGCACTTGACACTATGCTACAAACCAACTCCAAACTTGAAATCGACAAGTCTGATGCCCCTGTCTATAAAGCATTCATTGAAAGGCAACTCAAATTATTACAACCGCTTTGTGTAGATGTGATTGGCAAACAAGCACCAAAGCTTATTGGTATTCTTGCTTCAGTGGACTGCCACCTACATGGGAGCTGCTTTCCAGTACTATCAAACGTCCTAGCACAGCGCGGATTTGTGGAGCACGTTCAGCCATTGGTTCAATTTTTATTCAGAAACATTGATTACAAATGGGGTTTTGATTCGGAGCTTGTTGAAAATATGGAACGTGTAGTTATGACAGTGATTCGACATCTAAGTTTTATAACTCTGTCCGATATGGTCGTGATTTGGAACAGAATTCATGAGGATTTGTTATACGTCTCAGAGGCACTTACCAAAGCGTTTACTGAACAGATGGCTATCCTTATCAACAAAAAATCTGCATCAATTGAAGATATGGAACGTTTACTGCTTGAAGATCTTGAACGAGAAACATTTAAAACCTTGTTGGTAAATGTTTGTCTCTGGAATGGATTTCTAGTGATGAAAGCTGTCCGCCTGCTTCGCAAACAAGTCGTTGGTTTCCATTTGGCATCTCCAATAATTACACAGTCTCTGATGCATCTCCTTTCTGCTTACTCGAGCCACACCTATCACTTTATGGAACATTATGGGGTTCCCTATATGTCGAACGTTCAATCACTGGAACTGGATTATGTCGCTCAAATGTTGGATCCTTGCTCTGGACTGGTGATTACAAACAATGTCGCCAGCTGCTTAAAGGAAGTATGGGTGGAGTCAGTCTTCTGTGAGGCTTGGAGATATTTTGAATTGAGGGTGTCTGAGGAATCCCCGGTAACTGTCTTTTCATCAAGTGGTGCAGATTTCCGACGTGTGCTGTCAACTGATATTATTTCCATTTGGAAGTCAGTCTTGGAGAGAGATGCAACATGGTTTGAGCGGGTTGATTTTGGCGAGAGGTTGAAATTGCTGTATAAGAAGTATGGACTTGTTTGGGTGGCAGGTACTTCTCATAAACTAACATTTTCAATAACATAATGTCGTAAAACTTATATTATTGAACATCTTTGACGTCGCCTTTCCTTCAAAATCATTAAGAATGTTTTTCTAGTACTTTTCTTACTTCTGCGTTCAGATTCTCATCTAAACGTCGTTCAATCTGTTCTCGCAACTCTGCCAGTTCAGAGAACTCCGGTCTTTTTGAAAATATCTCGTTCAACTTTTCACGATCAAATCTGTTGTATGTTTCACATGGTGTTGCTATGGCACGTCCAAAGAATTTCCCTATTACATAACATTTCCCAGATAAATCCATTCTATACAGTGGTTGTACAAATAAACGTGCTGCTTTAAAATGTTCCACTTCGTGCTGAAAACTATTCTTTGCTATCGTTTCCAAAAACCTTGCAACTTCGTCATGTCCTGTTTGCACTGAATACTCTAATGCAGGCATCAATTGTCCTTGTTCCAGTCCTTCTTTAAAACGCTCTTTTTTCTCGTTTTCTAACCGTTCTATTTTACTTTCTAACAATGGTAACAATTTTATTTTTCTCTTTTTCTGACTGTTCTATTTTACTTTCTGACAATGGTAACAAAACTTCTTTTTTCTCTTCCGAAAAATATCTACTCGTAGCAAAACCTCCTATCAATCCTACAATCATTGAAATATATGTTCCTGTCAGATTTTTCATCTTTCTTTTTAGATGACAGTTTAATCAAATTGTGTATCTATGTATTGTGTTCCATATCTCACATTAAAAATATCTCTTTCTATTTCGCTGCAGTAATAGTGTCTATAACCGCTTTCTATTTCATAATTTTCAATTTCGTAACTTTGAAATTCTATATCTTCTTCAATATATCTCATTAGTATTTGACGTGAAAGTATTGTTCTGTCTCTTCTTTTTATATCCACAAATACAACATCGTCAGATTCACATTTTCGGATTTCCTTTCCTTTGTCATTGTCGTAAATGAATTCTTTGCAGTCTTCTCTTTCTCGTTGGAATTCAGCGTAATCAAATATTTCTTTAACTTTGTCAGACACTTTCACTTTTCCTCTTCTCATTTTTATGCCAGTTTCTCGTTCCATTTTTAGAATTTCATCTATTTTTGTCTCAGTATTTTTGTTGTGGGTTCATGCAGGTTTTCACAAGTGTAGGGGGGTGCATGGGTGGGTTCGAGTCCCACTGCTTGGCTGGCATTGTTGGACAGCCATGTACTCCAGGAGAAACAGTTGCCCCCTCTCTTTCTATTGCGGGGATGTGTTGAGATTCGACCCACGGGGTACACTACGCCCGTTACTGATGATCCCTTTGAGAACTCCATCCAATCACATTGGATGGGGTGTTTGAAGGACTCAGTAGATTCAATACTTGAATGGGGCGCTCAGAAGGGCAAATCTGTTCTCAATAAAAAGAGATAGGCAAAGGCGGCTGTTGTTCTAGCTTTGTTCATCCTACCGGTAGGAACAATGCAATTAGAACATGCACAAAAACGCTCAAACTACGCACTCTGCACATGTAACACAGCACAGCAAGCATGCAGAAGCAGTGTACCACTGCCCAATGCTCCGGAATTCCGCTCTCTGCACCGGAATTCCGCTTCCTGATCTGGAATTCCAGCTTTCCTGCTGTGCTGTGCAATCTGAGCAATGCAACAGGCATTTAGGAATCAGGGATTGCACCAATCACTGCATTTCTAAAAGTGAGATAAAAACTGAGCTCACCAGAGATTGCACCAATCATTGGATTTCTAAAAACAAGGAAAAAAGCGGCTTGTTTCCCAAACAAGCTTCCTGATTTGGAAACAACCAAACCAATTTACAAGCAACTGTTTCTCAAACAAGCTGTAAATTGGTTCCTGGTGGTACTCAGCCCAGACAAAGTGCTCAGCCCAAGGTGGTACTCAGCCCAGGCTGGTACTCAGCCCTGGGTGGTTCTCAGCCCAGGCTGGTACTCAGCCCTGGCTGGTATTCAGCCCTGAGTGATACCCAGCACTGGGTGGTACTCAGCCCTGAATGGGTACTTAGCCCAGGCTGGGGATTGGTGCTCAGCCTGTTTTATCTCATTTCTGTGGCCTGCTCTGTGCAGCCCACTGCTCCCTCTGTTTTCTGATGGCTCCAACCTGCAGGAGTATAAAAGCAGCAACCTCTCACAGAGATCAAACAAGGAATTCAACCCCCTCCTTGCTGCTTTGACAGAATCCAGTGCAAAACAAGCCAATCTCTCTTCCTCTATTTGCTCTCTATTCCATCTCTGCCCACTCACTCCTCTCTCCTCTCTCCATCCTCTCACTCCTCTCCCTTTTCCATCATCACTACTCTCTCTCTCTCTCTCTCTCTTCATCCCCACACACACCAAGTCCCTCCAGTCCTGGGTGGGATTTCATCAGACGGCATCATGCAGTCCATGATAATCTGCAGCCCTCAACCTTTTCTGGTTTTGGCAGATGAAACTTAGTCAGTTTGACTCCACACTTACATAGAGGTCCACAATCAGCTGCTGAAAGAGCTTCCTGTACAGGTGTATGTGAGAGCCCAGCTTGAACATGAGCTGGTAGCAGTAGTACTGGGGCATTGAACAGTTGTCCTCCTCCTCACCCTCCCCTCCCTACTGTCACTGCTGGCATTGTCATCATCAAAGCCATTCTCAGAATCTGCCTCCACATCAAAATCCTCCTCAGGATCTGCATCATCTGCTGCAGCACCATAGGCATCCCCAGGAGTTTCGCTGTCAGAATCCTCATTGTCAGCACCGCAAAGGGCATCACCCTGGCCACCCCAGTCCTGCCCAGATCCCGTCCTGTCCTTTCCAGATCCTGTCCTGTCCTGTCCAGTCTGTGGTATAATTTTTGCAATACCATCCATCCAGCCTTGGTTGCTGCAGGGGAAGATCAAAGGGTGGGCCAGTGGCAGGTTGCAGGGGTATTCAGGAGGAATCTGACAAATCTGCCATCCAGCGCCCAATGCTTCGATGGTTACCTTCCTCCATTTCCGGGTCTGAAGGCAGGATTGCAGCAATGACATCACCAGTCGGAGCATTATAGGTAGTCCGATTGACAACTCCCATCTGAACAGAGGGTGAGCGAAATTGGATGCAAAAGCTTTCTGATGGATTGCCACGCAGATATTCTCCAGCTGTCTGATAAAGCCTGGCATATGGGTTGAACTTTGATGGGGAAGGAGCAAAGAAGAAAGAAAGGGAGTCAACATCAGACCATTGAAGAACCACAAACAGAAGAGAGAGTAAAACACCTCCAGCAATTCAGCCTGCAGCCTCTGCACTGTTTCTGGAAGTGGGCGCAAGGTGCCAAATCTTCCAGCGACTGTCATTCTGGAGTTGAACTGCTGGGCAGAAATAAATGTACATCTGAGAGAACTTGGGCTGATCCTGGGGTTGTTGCAAAAGTTGGAAATGCTGTGGTGAAGCTGTCTGCTGACGGTAAAGACTGGAACACCTTGGCCGTGGCTTGTCAACATCTTTTCCCCGAATCTGAGGGGGGGAAAACCCAAAATTGGGATGGGCTGTCAGGAGGAATGGCCAACACAGCAGGCAAAAGAAAATGGAACTCACCTGGTCTGCATGAAATTCCCTAGCCACTGCTATTCCAAGCTGAGCAATTGTCCATGGGCATCGACAATCACTTCTGCTACGATGGTTCTTTGGCCACAGGCATGGCAGGGGATGTGGCCAGGACAGTCATTACTCTAGTAGTCAAGGTGATCCATGCTGCCACAGGTGTCACACGCTGGGCAATAGGGACAGTTGAGAGAATTCAGGGACTCATGGGTTTCAGCGATGTCGTTTGTTTTGCACAAGCAAGTGATGCAAGGTCAAGGGCAATGGCGGGAGCGCTTGTCAATGTGGTTCCTGAGGCCACATCGTGGGCATGGCTGGCGGTTTGGGCAGTGATGGGAGTTTGGGCTTGAGTGACTGAGGAGTCCACAGGACATGCAGTCGGGAAATTGGGGGCAGAGACACGAATCCTGATTTACATGAGTCCTCTGTCCACATGCAGAGCAGCCAGGGAATGAGGGACAGTTGAAAGATTGGTTACTGAAATGTGAAGCACTGCCACAGGACAGGCAGCCCTGATTTATGCAACATTTCTTGCTGGTCGATCGTTGGTGGTCGACACTGCCAGATGTTGGGCTACAGCGTTTGGACATGAAGCACCTATGTTTTGCAAATTCATTAACGGGGGAGCGTACTGCAGAAACAGATATTTGGGGATCCAACTGAACCCCTCGAGGAGGCACATGTGGAGATACGTGCATTTAGTGACCACACCAGAAAGAGGAGAGAGAGAGAGAGAGAGAGAGAGAGAGAGAGAGAGAGAGAGAGAGAGAGAGAGAGAGAGAGAGAGAGAGAGAGGTTGGGTTGCTTTTTTTTACGTCAGGGCTCAGCCAGGCTGCTCAGAGAAAAAGCGGTGGAACAACAGAGAGACAGAGTGAAAAAAAAAATTTTGAGTCAGGGGGAAGAGAGAGAGAGAGACAGAGGGAGAGGGAGAGAGAGAGAGAGAGACAGAATGAGAGAGGGAGAGAGACACAGCAAGAATGAAATAGAGACTAATGCAATCTTGCTGTGTCTGTCTGTCTTTCTAGAGCATTTTGGGATCAAGAGCATTTTTGGATTCCGTCTTTGGCGTCTGTCTGTCTGTCTTTCTTCAGCGTTTTGGCTTCCTTTTTCAGCTCTTCCTTCCTTTTCCAGTTTTTCTGCAGAACTTTGATTGGGCACCAAAAATTAGCCCCCCTCACTAATTGCAATTAGGAAACAGGTTTACCTGCAAAGCCTTGTTTTCTTTAGTAGATTGACTAGGGATGCCTGTTGACTTGTAAGCAATCCTTCCCAAAAAAAAAAAAAAAAAAAAAAAAAAATTTGAAAAAAAGAAGATACTGAAGAGTGTGGCAGGCTAAAAAAATATTTGAAGAGTGTGGCTGTCCACAATGAATGCAGTGGCAGGCAAGTAGAGAGGGATGGGGAAAATTGCTTTTGGTGTTAGGGGGGTCCCAGCCCCTGGGCCCATTGCGGGGTGGCCCCCCTCAACCACCCCAATCAAAAGAGAGAGGTCCCACATGATTTGATAACTTGTCCACCAATAGCCAGAGTCAGAGACAGGAAGACAGACACCCATTGACTGCATTTTGACTGCTACTCCCAGAGATGGGTCACAGAGAACCTGTTGGCTTCCATTCAGGTAGACAGACAGCCTGTTGACTTCCTTCCTTTTTGAAATTTGCTGCCCTTTTCAGAGAGTAACAAATCATTGATTGATAGAAACAACAGCCCAGTTGATTTTGCAAAATCATAAGCAGAAATAATATTTTAGTTCGTGGGGGTCAGCCACCCCACGCTTCTCGGAATGGGTTGGTGGTGACATTCACACTGTGTTTGGGACACTGATGCCCACTTTGGTCCACTTGAGTGGAACACAGCAGTTTTGTTACTCAAAAAAAAGATAGAGAGGGGAGAGAGAGACAGAGTGTGTGTGTGTGTGCCTATAAAAAGCTGAAAGACTGACAGAGCAACAGACAGATGGAGAGACAGACAGATAGAGAGAAGACAGTGAATCAGATCGCCAAGAGCTTAAAGAAGATAGAGGGAGAGTCAGAGAAACAGAGAGGGGGGAAGAAAACTTCTTTTTTGAGTCAGGGGCTCCTGCCCCCTGAGCCCCCTGGTGGGGGGGGGGGTTGCTGCCCCCCCCACCCCCCCCTGCTTGAAAGAGACTGTGTAAACAGTCTACTCTGAGTGAGTGAGTGGAAGGAGTGAATGAAGTGGAGATGTGTGTTTGTGGGTGGTCCTTCTCCCCAACTTGGAGAGAAAGAGAAAAAAACTCTGTTATGAATTATTGATACATAATGATGATATACACACTGTAATGGTTGCTAGGCAAGCAAGACCGGCACAGGGTAAAAACCTCTCCTATATTATCTGCTTGAGCAGAGGAGGAGGAAAACTGTTGACACCAGGTTTCTGCTTCACTTAAAACTCCGAGTATTTGTCAACAGCGCAAGCCAGCGCCCAGGTCTGCATTGGCGGTGGCTCCCCTCTCCCATGGGCATTGTGAGAATGATAACTGACAGTCACAAAAAGTTCAGGTCCATCTTGTGCCTCTTGCTGCTAACCAGTCAGTTCCGCCAAACAGACTGAGAGAGAGTGAGAGATTGCAGACAATTTTATTCCTTTTCCATCAACAGCCAACATACAGAGTCAGAGACAGAGAGCAAGACAGACAATCCGTTGACGGCCGGTTGACTGCCACTCTCAGACTCAGAAACAGGGAGGGAAGTAGGCAGACAACCTGTTTACTTCCACTCAGATAAACTGACAGCCCGTTGACTTCCTTTTGAATTTTGCATTTCAATTGGTCACTAAAGAAAAAACATTAAACCCACCCCACCCCCCCTTCTCCACTATTGCAATTAGAAAACAGGTTTACAGAGTGGACAGAGAGAGAGAGTGAGAGAGATGGAGAGAGAGGCTGGGTTGTTTTTTCCGAGCCCGCGCAGCAGGGGAGGATTTAATTCTACACGTGAATCCCCCAGGGCCCGATTTTTGATTAGTGAATTAGGGGAACCAATCATTAATTCGCTTAGGGGTTTTGTCAGAAACATTTAGAAAAAATTGAAAGGACAAAAAAGAGGAAAAAAAAAGCAGACAAAATAGATAAAATAGAAAAAAAAGCAGACAAAATAGGAAAAAAAACAAGCAAAATAGAAAAAAAAGCAGACAAAATGGAAAAAAAGCAAAAAAAAGAGTAGAAAAAATAGAAAAGAGGAGAAAAGGAAAAAAAGGAAAATTACAACAACCCCAGTCCAACCACTGCAACTGACTCGTTGTCGTCGTCTGTAAGTCTGCTGTCGTCGTCTGCAGCTGCCACCACCACCACCACCGCCGTCAGGTCCCAACACAGCCTGCCGTCCCTGAATCGCAGGCTGCTGCTGCTGCTGCTGGCCAGTGCATGTGAGTGTGCGTGTGTGTGTGTGTGTGTGTGTGTGGTGTTTGTGCAGAAAATTTTTTTTTTTTTTTGTTCTGTCACTTTTCCTCATTGGAACCATGGTGAAAGCCAAAAAAACAAAAAAAAAAAAAAAAAAAAAAAGGAAAAGGAAAATCAGTCCTGCTACACAGAATGGGTCCAAAACGATCAAGAGCTGGCAGACCGAAACTGACTGAAGAACAAAAGGAAGCCAATCGTCGCGCTCGAGAGGCTGCTGTTCAAGTCCAAGCTGCCACTGCTGCGCCAAGCAGTCTCAAGGGCCTCTGCACAGAGAAGACTTCCAGTTGGAGCAGCAACTCAAGCTCCAATTCATCCACCCATTCGTGCTCAAGCACTTGCTCAGGGTGAAGCACAAGCTGCAGCAGAGGAAGTTTCGCAGCACAACCAAGCAGTTGCACAGCCTGAGAATGAGAGTCATGAGGCAAATGAGCCAACACTACAGGTTTCGCTCTCTTTGACTAACTTTTCATATTTGCTTCAGTCAAACTAATTATTGGCATTCTGTAGGACCAAATTCCTCAAGGCGACTACTTGCAGCAGTTTGATGTAGCTGAAAATGGTCCTCTGATTGAGCAGCTTTTGCAAAGACTGCTATGACTCCATTTCACGAGAAAATGGCTCGATACAACTCACTTCACTGCACTGTTTGCAGAGAGCTTTGGCCAGCAAAAGACATGCCACTTCCAGTGGCCAACAACTATAAGTGTGACCGGTGCAAAAAAGGTAAGTTAACCAGTGCTGACTGTTTTTGTTCTGAAGTCCATTCAGATCTGATGAAGCACCAGAATGCTGGGGTTCCCCTTTTTGGAATTGAGAATGACATGATCCCAGAATTCTCCACCATTGATTTGGAAATAAGACAAGCTCTGAGATCTCTCACTATGGTTGAAGAAATGCTGCTTTCTCCTGTTCTTCCCATCATGACTGTCTATCAGCTGCGCAGCAATGGTCGAAATGTGCACCGAGGCTTTGTGGCAAACTTTCGCCAGCAGAATATTGAGTTTGTGAAGCAAGTCCCTCGCCTCCCAGCAGCAGTTTCAGTTATTGTTGTTCGCAGAGCAAATCAAGATGAACACGGCCAACCTAGAGACTTGACTGTTTGCAGAGCAAGAGTGCAGATGATTGCAAGGTTTTTGGTGGAGAACCACCCTGCTGGCCCCACCGCTGGCTGTATGACGCTGCTGGCTCTGTGTTGGAGAGAGGATCACAGGCACTTGCCTGCCGCAGGGGCGACAGTGATGGCATCGTCGACCTTGCAAGGGTGTTGGTGGCCGGTAGCACAGCCCCGACACCTGAGAGTTCGATCTACAAGTGCCTGCCTTGGTCCTATTGCTGTGAGAGTGAGATGTGTGAGTACAAGTGCAATGCAATAAAGCTCGTTGGTAGAGTGATCGTGCCAACACAGCCTGGGGGGTGCATGTACAATCGCAGGTGTTTCCGCGTACAAGTTGTTGAGATTTGAGCCTAGGAAGTCAGCTTCCTATGTCGACGGTGGCCTTGTCACTGCCGCTGATGCAACTTGCACTAAGTCAGGTAAGCTGAAAGGCCTAATCTGCATCCAACAAAAACATTTAGGTGAAGATGGTGGTGATTCTAGCTTTGCTTTCCTAGGTTTCGCTGGCGAGGACAATGCGATTAGAATCACATTCAATGGGTTCAGAGAAATGTTGAACTCTGTTCATGAAATATGTAACGGACATCAATGGAGTATCTGACGATAAACCCACTCAGCACTTCATGCAGGGGATACTCTGACAGAAAGGGCCAGAGTTTCATTGGCAGATACTGACAGAATGTGAGTCTGGGGTTAGCTGTTCTCAAAAACACAATCCGCAGTTGTGAAGAAGAAGGCACTGGGTTCTTGAGAGAAGAGCAGGAGTGCTTTCTTAGGGTACACTGCTTTTGTTGTAAGTGTCTCAGGCTCAGAGCTCTGGGACTTGAATTCGAGGCCCAGTGTGGGAAACACGTCATCATCCAACAACAAAGTTTCAGTGTTGGGTTCTCCATCCTCATCTTTGGAATAAAGAGCTTTTTCCTCTTCACTCAGGGGATCATCTCTGTCTACTCCAGAAAACATGTCAATAGGGAGTTGACAGTCATGTCCGTGCATTAGGAAAATCGGGGCTTCTCTGGTTAGTGGGTGAATGTGGGTTCTATATGCAAATAGGATATATGGGAGAACAGACAGCCAGTTGTCGTGGGTCGTCTGGTCAATGAAAGACCTAATCATGGTCTTCAAACTTTTAATGGAGCATTGTACAGCACTGTTTGCTTGAGGCCATCTTGGCGACGAGTGAAAGACCTAATCATAGTCTTCAAACTTTTAATGGAGCGTTCTACAGCACCGCTTGCTCAAGGCCATCGTGGCGACGGGACGGTTTTCTTGGTTCCAAGTGCTTTACATAGGGCAGAAAGCAAGTCGCTGGGAAACGGCAGACCTCTGTCAGAGTGAAGAAAAACAGGAACCCCATGCCTGCAGAACACTTGCTCTACTAAAACGCTTGCGGTAGTTTCTGCAGTGATATCTGTGACAGGGACCGCTTCAACCCAACAGGTGAAGTAATCTATCACAATCATAATGTAGTGGTAACCTCCAGGAGTCATTTTGAAAGGACCTGCAAAGTCAACAGCTACACCTTCCCAGGGATACATTCCAACAGGAACGGGGTGCAGAACTCCAGATCAAGAGGGCACAGGCTTGCTTTTCTGGCAAGTTTTGCAACTTGCACGGAGGTCTCTACCCGTTCTTGGCAAGTAGAAATGTTCAGCGATGTTATCAAATACTTTCTTGGTACCGAGGTGTCCAGAGAGGAGGTCATCGTGGACAAGTTTAAGGACATTTCTCCTTAAATTGTCAGGGACACATATGGCAAGCCTCTTCATCATGAAAGAGTATGAGTCTCTCACAGCATGGAGAACTCTGCGTCGTATCACCATCATGGCTGCTCTCTGAGTCATGATATGAGGAGAAATACATTCAGGGAGAGTACCACGTCTTCTAAAGCGAAGGATAGGTCTGAAGTAAGATTCTTTGTTCTGAAGATAACTCAGAGCTTGTGGGTTGTCTAAAACTTGAACCTCAGATGGGAAACTCTCATGCAAGGCTTCCATTGTTGCGTCTGTGTCGACAGCAGGTACACTGTCTTCACCAGGCACATCGATTGTCATATCAAGCGGCGAGATGGCATCAGCAGTTTCCTGTTCTGTCAGAACAGTAGGCACAAGATTGCTGAGGTTTGTAAGCAGCTTGATGCAATAATGGTTGCTCATAGCAAGTCCATCAAATGAGGGATGGTCTGTGTGAATTTGGACACTATACCTAGAAGGGTCAATGTCATTACTCACGAGGAAATAATCTACTCACAGCAGCGGGATCCATTCACCCAAACAGGAGGGCTTCATAGTCCAAGTGAGTCCATGGGATGAAGGGAATGTACGTTGAAACATGTCGACATAGCCAGATGCTAAGAATCTGTCAAACCACTGTGTCTTGCTTTCTAAGAGGCCAGGGAAGTGGCATGCTCTCTCTTCACGCAAAGGCAAAGAGAGTGGTCAACATCAAGGTTGGTATGCGCAATGTTCAAGTCTCCAGCCACAATGACGGTAAATACTTGCAGTCAGAGGGCTGAGCAGTTTTGCATAATTTCTTCAAGGAAATTCATTTGTAGGGTTGTCAGGATCCAGTCTCATCTGCGAAGCTGCTTGGAGCATAAACGTTGAGGACTGCAAAGGGTCTGAGAAGTAGAACAACAACATGTCCTTCTTTGGTGTATTGAGGGTCTCCTAAAAAGGTGAATTCTCTTCTGTTCAATTCAGAATGGTGAAAGGTGGCGACGCTGTTACTTCCAGTTCTAGGATCACAAAGCAGACACTTCCATCCTCTAGTCTGGCATAACTCGTCAACAAGTTTCTGGTGGTTTTTTTTTTTTAGGCCAAGACAGGTTTCTTGCAAACAAACAATACAGGAAGATTGGGAGTTGAGGAGGTTCAAACCGGTTTGTGGGGTCGGTTTGTTGTGCAAAGGCTACACCAGATTTATGAGCAACTCTAAGCCAAGAGTACAAACCATTAACATTCCAGGAGGAGATGTTAAAGGTAGGCGTCCACGCGGAGAAGAAGGAGGTGATGGAGTTGCGATAGTACGTCAGGGAGGTGATCCGGAGGACCGCGATAACTGTGCATCACTCTGGTAAGCCGTCCGTTTTGTCACTATTCTTTCTTGTCCCCTCTTTTGCGAAACCTTGGGCCACCCCACTCAAGAATCCTATAATGACAGTGGGCACGTGCAAAATGGGCGACCCGACTACGGTCGTTTCTTCCAACGACCTTAAAGTCAAGGGATTCGCGAACCTCCGCATCGTAGACGCCTCTGTCATGCCGACCGTTCCTTCGGGCAACACCAACGCGCCGACCATCATGATTGGAGAGGTGGCTAGCGAAATGATCAAGGGGCGGTGGTAAAAACTGCTTGGCGGGAGGTCGCGGTCTGAGCATTCCCCCTCGAGCGACTCGTATCACCTCCGGATTATTTGATGGTCCATGTGGTGCTGGAACTCTACATCGTTGCTGTATTGATTGCATAGTGACCCTCGAGCCTCCTTCTCCTCCTCCTCCTCCTGCTCCTCCTCTTCTTCTTCCTCCTCATCCTCATCCTCATCTCATCCTCATCTTTCTTGACTTCCCAGGTATGGGCTCGTCTTGATTGGAAATTGCGCGAAGCTCTCTTTGCCCGAATTGTTTTTTTTCTACCTGTGCCTTTCGACCTTGTCAAAAGCATCACCCTTGTCAGAGGCTTCTGCCACTCCACCAACGTTTCTTTCTTTCTTTTTCCAATCACCCCCAGTTGACCGCATCGACGTTACCCGCCGTTACCTGACGCCCCCCCACTGCTACGACTACTACTCTGCAGAAGGAAACCCGAAGGAAGGAACGCTGCCGCCCCCAGTGATCCGAGCACCAAGAGAAAGCAGCATCAGTCGGTCAGCAAAAAAAAGTGAGCCAATGTCCGCCGTCGTGATCGCCGCCAGCGAGCTGGAGTCGCCTGCCGCCGCCGCCCCCGCCACCGTCGAGGTCGAGATGGATCTTTCCGCGGACGACGATGGCGAGTCGCGGGACGTGCCCGACGACGAGCTAGCCGCCGCCGTCGCCGCCATCGAGGCCAAGAAACCAGAGTTTGCCGCGCTCAGGCGGCAGGACATGAAGGTGAGCCTGCGCAAGGAAAGCTCATGGCCGGGGGGGGGGGGGGGGGTTTGTTATTGGCCCCCCCGTCGTCGTCGAGGGAGTTGGGGGGACGGTTTGCGCCTTGCATGGGAGTGGGGTATGGAGGAATGGAGGAAAAACGAAAAGGAACACCATTGATCCCTCGCCAACAATATTCTGCTAACGAGGAGGGACTGAATGGGTGTCGGTCGTCTTTCGGGCCCTGCCACATTCGACAGAAAACCACTAACCCGACTCTTCACCACCACCCATCTCCCGCACCGCCCAGGGCCAATCCCGCGAGTCGCGCACGGTGCCGGTCCCACCGCACCGGCTGACGCCGCTCAAGAAGAACTGGCTCAAGATCTACACGCCGCTGGTGGAGCACCTGAAGCTGGAGGTGCGGATGAACACGAAGCGCCGCGCGGTGGAGATGCGGACGTGCAAGCTGACGGAGGACACGGGCGCCGTGCAAAAGGGCGCAGACTTTATCAGGGCGTTTTGCTTGGGATTTGACGTTGCGGTGCGGCTCTTTTTTTTTTTTTTTTTTTTTTTTTGATTTAGGCTTGCGGGGCGAGACCGGGTTGGAAGGGTTTCTGTCTGTACTAACAAACACACGCGCTCTCGCTCACTTTCCAGGACGCAATGGCGCTCCTCCGTCTGGACGACCTGTACATCGACACGTTCGAGACCAAGGACGTCAAGACGTTGACGGGCAACAACCTGTCGCGGGCGGTGGGGCGGGTGGTGGGCAAGGACGGGCGGACCAAGTTTGCGATCGAGAACGCGACGCGGACGCGCATCGTCGTGGCGGACTGCAAGGTGCACATTCTGGGGTCGTTTTCCAACATCAAGATGGCGAGGGACGCGTGCGTGTCGCTGATCCTCGGGTCGAGCCCTGGGAAGGTGTACACCAAGTTGAGGGCTATCTCGGCGAGGGCGAAGGAGAGGTTTTAGATGAGGTGGCTTTTTCTTTTCTTTCTTTCGCTTTATTTTTTTTTTTTTTTGTTTTGTTTTTTGTTCCTCTCTTTCTTTCTTTCTGAGGGGACAGTGCGAGGCGGGATGGGATTTCTCTTCACTTGTTGCCTCGTCATCCATACCTCTCTCTCGTCCCTCTCCATTTTCTTCCCCCCTCGTCTAGTTCTATCCGCTCCACGCAGCTGTAATAAAGTTTTATTTTTCTTCGGTGTTCCAATTTTTTTATTTTTTATTTTTTATCGCGACGCCCACAAGCAGCCAACCTCACGCTCTCACAATATATGTTCTTGCAATCCAGCTCACTCCTTCCTTCCCGTCTGCAGTATACAGACCTTTCTGCAAGAGTAAACAGCCACCAAGGAAGCATGGGGGCAGTTTAAACACGTCTCTTGCTTCGACTTTAATCACTCAAACACGATGCTTTCCGTCTCATCTAGAAACGGGAAGAAAGGTAAGAAATAACGAATACCAAGAAACAAAAAAAAGGGAAGAAAATTAACAACAACACCAGCGGCATGATAGAAGATAGAGGAGGGACCCCCACCGATTGACGTAAGAAATTAAACCAACAAGGAATGAAGGCGAAAGGGGGCACGGAATGAATAGATAGATTGGGGGCAGAGAGCTCCCTCTCGAACTTTCAAACAAAACATGCAAAATTAGCCCATTCACACCCCTGGTCTCTCTCTTTTTTTTTTCTTTTTTTTTTTTTCCTTTGCTTCTCTTCCACACGCCTCCCCTTTAAGCGTTACTCAGCGCCGAGGGCGTCGTCGACGGCGGCCGCGCTACGGACGACCTGGACAACGACGGCGTCGCGGACGCCAACGGTGCCGGCGGCGACAGTGGCGTCGACGACGAGAGGGCGGGTCCGGGAGAGGACAGGTCAAGCGTGCTTCGGGAGGATCGGCGGGCGGGAGCCGACTGGTGGTAGTGTTTTTTTTTTTTTTTTTTTTTTTTTTTGGGATGGTTGCGGAAAACGAAATGAAACGTTCAGATATTGGAATAACGATGTTTGGCACCAGGCATAAACAGCACTAAACCTTTGCGTCGACCAGCAGCCTCGACAGCATGTCCGTCCACACCCTCCGCTTCGCGTCATCGCCGACGACAATCAGCCACGTTCGCGTCTCCTCGACTCCCACGACACCCGTCGCCGACGCGGCCGCTGCCGCCTCTCCGGCCGAGCTGCGCCTCGTCCGGCCCCTCCCAAAGCCCAATGACGACGACGACGCCGACGCTGGTGCACCGCCATCGTCCACAAACAGCCTGGTCCGCCCTGTGACCTCGAAGGCGCCCTTCCGGCGCGGCACGGATTCGACGTAGTGCGTCTCGCCCGGCGTAATGTGGACGGCGGCGACGGCGACGCGGGCGTAGTAGGACGGGTCCATGCTGCGGTTGGCCAGGACGCCGTCGGCGTCGTCCGGGTGCTGGTGGAACAGGTACAGCGCGCGTGGCGTCAGAACCGCGAGGCGCGCGATCGGCGTCGCCGCTGCGCCGCTGTTGCTCCGCCCGCCGCCGCCCCCGGCGGCGACGGCCGCCGCTGCGGGCGCAGAGGCAAGGGCGGACGCAGAGCGCGGATGGGCGGTGGCGGGCGACGCGGAAGGGGTGGATCCCGCGCGCACAGAGGCGAGGTGCAACGTAGACGGGCTCGTGAGGAGCGAGTGCAGCGCGGGGGGGGCAGCACCGTGGGCGGGGCCGTGAGACGTCGGGCGAGGAAGGGACGACGATGACGCCGTCGTAGCAGGAAGCAGGGTCGACGCGCCGTTAGGTGGGAGCGGGGCGGGGCCTACATACGACACGGGCCGGTGCGGGGAGCGGGAGCGGGAGCGGAGAATGCTGCTTCTCGAAGACGAGCGCGGGACGTTGGGGGGAGGGGTGGGCGCCGGCAAAGCCGACTCGGTTGGGCCGTGCGGGCTCACGCTGCGCGCGCGGGTGACGGCGTCGACCAGAGACCATCGGTTTCTCGACCGTGACCTGGGGCGTTCCTCATCCGGGTTGGGAGTTGCGCTTACAGCACGGTCGGTAGATGCGCCACGGCTGCCACCAAAGAGGGTGCTTCCACGATGGAGCGACTTGCTGCTCGCCTTGGCGTCCGCTGCCGCGGCTTTCGCGTTGTTCGATTTCCCAAAAAAGGAGAAACTGAAAGAGCTGATCGAGCGGCTGCGGCGTTTTGAAGCGGCTGCCGTCGCCGCCGCCGACGGTCTACTCCCAGGATCTGGCGTGGTGCTCGTGCTACGGCCATAATCTGCTCCTGTCATTCCGACGTCTTCACCTTTGTTCTTCCGAGGCATCATGAAGGAAGAGCGCGAGGAACGAGACGGTGGCCGCCCGCGGACATTGTCGTCGTCGGCAGCTCCACTGCCGCGGGAAAACATGAACGAGTTTCTGGATCCGCGCGACATTGATGGTGCTCGGTATTCGCTTTCAGCACCGAGTGCGCTCGGTTGCGGGGCGGCTCCGCCGCTTCGTCCAAAGAGGAAGGAGGACCGTGAACCCGCCCTTTTCATGGACGGAGCTCTGTATTCTTCCTCGGCTCCCTGGGCGGGGGGTTGTGCAACCATTGTGTTGGCCGTTGAGGGTCGCGAGAACAAAAACGACGAGCGGGGTCCTCGCACCGAAGGTCGGCTGACAAGGCGGGGAGCACGGGATTCATCCTCGGCGCCGAGAGGGGTCGCTTGCTGCTGTGGCGTAGGGTTTCCAGAACTTCGTAGCAGGCTGCCAAATCGCTCATGCTGCTGTAGGGGTCCCCTCACGCGCGCGGAAGCCTCTTTCGGTGGGGTTGGTACCAGTGGTGTACTTGAGGGCTTGGCCGACGGAGAGGCGCCATTGAGGTCGGGGTTGGAGATGGCCCTTTCCAAGCCGACTGGAGCCAAAGTAGTGTGGCAGACGGGCGATACCGTTAAAGTAGACTCGATGATCTCCAGCTCGTGCATGGTAGTCTGCAGTTCGCTCAGATACTTGTCCAGAGTGGCTTCTACATGAGAGGAAAGCGCCGTCGGTGTACGCAGGTCATGCGCATTGGCCTCCATAGATTCGTGTTCGACTTCTGAATGTCTATCACCTGGCTGCGCGTGTTTTTCAACCGTTGTGGGAACAATCGCAGTCAGAGTGGAGGACACGGAGGATGCTTCTGCGCGTGATGCGGCAAGGCCCATCGATGCGCGAGTTTGAGCCAGCGAACTGGTTTTGATAGTTGCAATAGAGGCAAGAGCACGGGCTGCGAGCCCGTCAAGGAGTGAAAAATGGTCAATTTCGTCAGCATCCGAAGCATCATCGCTGCCACTGTCCTCAATGTTTCCGTAAGCGCCGTCCAATCCCGCAAGTCCGCTCAGGGCACTAATGTTGCTTCTGCTGCTTCGTATGCTGTTGCTGCTGCGGACGCTGCTGTTTCCGTTCGTAATGTTGCCACCGAGTAGGCTGGCCAGCTTCGGCGATGCATGCCGATGGTCGAGAACGGTCATTAGGGCGACCTCTAGGTCGGCTATAGGTATATCTTCCTTTTCGTTATCGCCCGTCGAGACCGATGAGTCCATGGAAAGCCTCGGGGTCTGAGTCGACGAAGTCATGGACGCAGATGACATTCTGCGGGCCGTCGGCGGGTTTGCCAGTGCGTCCTGGAGCTCAAGCTGCCGCTGAAGACGACGAGAGATGGATCTGGACGAGGATGAGTGCTTGACGGTGCGACCAAACGCGGATTTCGCGGTCGCATTGCCGCTCTCTGCGCGCCGGTGCGATTTTGGCGCAGCGCTTGAGGCGCCACTGGCTGTGGTTGCAGAAGTTCCGACCGTCGACGTGGAGGTGCGATGCGTGGACCGCTTGGGGAGGTCGAGCGACGTCCTCGCGGCCTCGGTGCTGTCTGTGCTGCTTCGTGGGCTTGCCTGGGCGGTGTTGTTGTTGCTGCTGTCGATCCACAGCGGATTGTTCAGAAACGAAACAGTAGTTGACTGCGAGTAGGAGTATGACAGCGAACGGCCCAATCCGTTCATAATGGCAATGGCACCGCGGTGCGTTGCCGCAGCAGAGTTAGAGGAGTGAGGGACATGGGAGCGGCCATAGCCCCCTGGCGTAGTCGCTGCCATTACGCTGCCGTTGTTCGAGGATATCGCGGCATTGGCTGCAGTATGGCGACGGGCCATAACGGCTTTGGCTGGGATCACGACCGCGGCAGCAACATTGTCCTCCTGCTTCGCAAGAGGTGGGGAAAGGCCTGCACTGAACGCTGCCGCCGCCGCCACTGCAGCAGCTGCAGCAGCAACTTCCGCCACTGCTGGTTGTGGCGGTTGCTCTGGGGCACCGCTCAAGCCTGAATCGCCAGGAGCACCGGAGGGAGTAAGGGTGTGGTGCTGGTTGATCGGGGCGGCTGCCGCGGCGCCAGGAGTGACGTCAGATTGGCTGCGCCCTGGCGCAACAGCAATTCCTCCGACCCCGCCGCCGCCGCCCCCGAGGCGGACAGTGCCTGTGACGGTGCCTGCGACGACGGTGCTGATGCTGGCGCTGGTATTGTTGGCGATGCTGCTGCTGCCCGCAGGTTGTAGTTGTGGTTGGGCATGGGGCGGCGAGGTCGCTTGTGCGAATGTCCAGGCCATGACAGTGTGTGTGTGTGTGTGTGTGTGTGTGTGTGTGTGTGTGTGTGTGTGTGTGCTTTCTTTCGATTGCAGCGGCGGGGATGGAATTGGGAAAGAAGGGGGGCGTCGTGTGGATCCGAAAAGCGAATGGGCGGGTGGGTAGTTGAGTGTTGAGGACGACGAGTACAAGCAAGCAAGCAAGCAAGAGTGGGGTGCTTGTTGAAGGGAAGAGGGCGTCGGGGAAGGCCGTTTCGCGGCAGGCGTCGGCGGCGGCGATGACCACCACGTCAGCCAGACAGACAGACAAACCGACCGCCAAGGAGACAAACAATCGGAACAATTATTAAACCAGAATAAACAAACAAAACAGCTGACAGAGAGACTGACGACTGACAAACAGACTGTCAGACAGACAGACAGACAGACAGACAAAGCAGTGTTTTCATCAATTCAATCTTCCCAAATGCAGACAAAACCGCGGCAGTAACGCGTCTCCCGTCTGAACCACAACCCGCGGTTCGACCCTTAAGATTCTCCTGAGCAAGATTCAAAGATGTTGAGGGAACCAGTGAGAAATATTGCTCAATGCGCTTTTTCAAAGCTGGGACACCAGAGAGGCGATCCATTTCGGCTTATAGCTTCAGGTGTTCCCAGAGATTCTCAATGGGTTTAGATCTGGGCTTTGGGCAGGCCAATGAAGATGGTGCATTGTCTTGCAGGTAGGTGCCTTTGGCAGTCACATCCTTTTGAGAGCCCCTGAAGCCTTTAAACCCCACTTCCAGAATGTTAAAATACTTGGTTGAGTTGAGCAGGCCACCAATGAAGGAAAAGCATATAAAGTTTGAACCCATGAAACTCATGAAACAACCCCAAATTCAAAACCACTCTTGCATGAGCCTTGCAAGCATCTATCTAATGAAAAAAACAGCCCTTTGCGGCTTAACTGTTTTTCTTATTGCAATTAGTGCTTTTCCAAGTGGAGGGTTGAGTGGGGGTACAGCCCCCCCCACTGGGGGCCTCACGGAGTGGGAGCCCTCTCACTCAAAAAAATTTCCCCTCTGTCTCTCTGCCTCTTCCCTTATCTCTCTATCTCTTTCTCTGTCTCTCTGTCTCTGTCTCTCCCTCTCTCTCTGCAGTCCTTGGTTACTGTCTCACTTGGGGGGTGGGCCAACTCAGACCATCTCATTGGAGTCAGACCAACCCATCTGACAAGGCAGCAGCAAGTCAACTCAATGCAATGACGAGAAGGTGTCAGGATAGACGATGTACCCAATCATGAAAAGGCAGTGCCAGTGCCAGTAGCTCATAAGGAAATACCCAGCCACTAGTTGGGCAGTTTGCCCCAAGCTGTGGCCAACTCCTTTTGTCATGAAAAGCTTAAGAAATATATTCTTCTACATTGCAATAAGCTGTCTCCCACGACGTTCTCTCCAATGATCACAAGGGAATAATTATATAAAAGCTTGTCTCAGATAATAACCACAACCACTGTGGAACTACACCCAATAATCACAAATAATGTCCCATTTTCAGCAACGCACCTTTTCCCGACATATGCCTCGTAATGGAAAGATGAAAATCTTGCACGTGGATGGGATCTCAAGCCCTTGATTGGCTGGCGTGCAGCCTTGACTTGAACTTGATGCATTAGGCGTCTCCAATTACCTATACAGGGTAAATGTTCAAATGAGCATGTCCCAGCGAAACATCCCAAATGCAGACTACATATATGACCTCTCGATTGACAAACGGCAGGCCTGCGAGGGTCAATTATACATGCAATTTGCTTTCCTTTCATTTAACAGCCACCAAAAAAGGCGGAAGAGGGAACGGGAGGAAGACGTTCCGCCCAATGAACGATCAGTTTACAAGGAGAACGGGTCCATCCCCAGCCCGGCAGCCTCGGCCGCCCTGCAAAGCCACGCAACGTCAAGCGTCCCGCGGGCGCCGCGGGCGCCTCCCGTCTCCACAGGCCGAAACCGGCCGTACATCCTCCGCGCGGCCTCCCCAAAAGTCTCTTCTGGCACCGCCCCGCCGCCACTGGCCGCGAGGCCCGCATCTACGAACCGTTTCAGCGCGTCCCGCAGCAGTCGCATGGCGTTGTACGCGTCACTGTAGCGCGCGCCAAAGTTCTCGCGGAGGGTACCTGTTGGCGGGGCCAGTTTGTGCTTTAAAAAGATACGAAAATGAAATGTGCAAGAAAGAAAACCCATTGTGCCATTTGACAGCGCCATGCGCACCATTCGGCTGCAATGGGATCCACCGGCCGGCCGCTGGCGCCGACCGCGAGCAGGTTGCTGGCGTCGATGGTGCCGACGGCGCGCACGGCAGCACCAAACGCCGTGTGCAGCACGGCTGCGGCCTCGCAGTCGGCGGCGTGGTTGTCATTGCTGTTCCGTTGGGGCTTATTTAGTTCACGATTGGGCAGTGCGGTAGCCGTTGCGGAGGCCGGAGACGGTGGACTGAGTGTTACAATCGAGGATTGTTAGTGGAGGCTAACGAGCTTGGACAGGAAAATTGTCCTGTTAACGAGAGCGAGAAATGAAAAACACCAAACAAAATAATGCCTCTCCACGAACCTGGCGAGGGCCCTTCCGAACGACAGCGCGCCGTTCCAGTCGATGCCCGCCAACTCCGTCTGGACACATAGCGCGGCCCACAGCAGGAGGACTGGCGCGCTAGCCACGTGGATCGGAGACGTGTTGCGTGGAAGGGCGTTGCGGGGGGTTGCGGGGGCGTTTGTGCTTGCGTTTGTGCGGACGGCGGGGGTGCCGGCTGCTGCTGCTGCCGGTGCGTTTGGCGCGGTTGATGGCGAGGAGGACGGGGGTATGCGCGGGGGTTGCGTTGGCAGCGGCGGCTGCTGTAGCGGCGCTGCCGGCGACGTCAGCGGCAACGACGAGCGAGGTTGAGACGGAGAAACCGTGTCTTCGGTGACAGGACCGGCGCGCCGGAAGGGACCAGCAGAGGAGAGAGTGGACAAAGGAGTGGGAGAAAGGGAAGATGAGGACGACGTGATGATGCGGGTCTTTTTGTGCGACGTCCGGGGCGGAGTGTAGAGGATTAGTCGATCAGGAACTGCGGCGGGTAACGGTCCTGTCGTCGACGACGACGATGTAGGGGACGGGGAGCGGGAACGCTTGGCGAGGCGGCTGAAGCGACTGGCGGCCTCACGCCTGCCGCAGCCGTGCGGCGGCGTGGCGGGGAGAGTGGGCGACGGCGGCGGCGGCGAGCGGAGAACGGGCGATCGAGCGGAGTCGGCAGCGTCGGCAGCGTCGGCAGCGTCGGCAGCGTCGGCAGTGGCGGTGCTAATTGGCCGTTGCATTGAAATTGAGTTTGTTCCATTTCATGATCACTAACAGCAGACCCACTATGGCTTTGGAAGGACAAACACAGCCCCCGGCTGCTCAAGTAACGTAGTCTGAACACTTCTGTTGCCAGCTTTCGGATTCATCGATCCAGAGACTTACGGTATGTGCATCGGAGCATAAGTGCAGAAACAAAGCACTGCCGCCTCTTGGAATGGCCAAACGCCCACAAGCCCATAACCAACTGGTTGCAAAACTCAACCCCAGTTCCTCAACACACGCAATCGCGTGAAGAAGTAAGTGACTGACTGTCCTGGTCTGTTTGCGGTTCTCCGGCAGCGATATCGCCCCGCAGTTCAGGGCGGGCGGGACTTTGTCCTGCACCAACTTGCCTCCCAAAAGCGCCATTCCAATATTCAAGAAGCCTTTCTCCTGGATCAACAAGCCTTCACCAGCACCACCACCACCACCACTAACCAACAGCTGCTTCTCCAGCTGCTTGCTTCAAGTCCAGCCCCGCGCTAACCTGGGGGGATTGGGGTTGACAAGTGAAGGGGTGCATGAATCTGCAGGATGCCTGTGCTTGTCCCTGCCAGCCAGCAGCGAAGTAGTGAGCAACGTCATTGTCAAGTATCAACTCCTACAGCGCTGCTGTTGCTGCTGTTGCTGCTGGCCACTGGCGTCGCCAAGGCCAATCCATCATGAAAAGCACTGTGGGGAGTGAGTCTCTCTCTCTCTCTCGCTCTCTCTCTCTCTCTCTCTCTCTCTCTCTCTCTCTCTCTCTCTCTCTCTCTGTTTCTGTCTCTCTGTCTGTCTGCCTATCTCCTTCCAATGCCACACCACACACACCACAACACACCCACCCAACCAGCCGGGCATCGAGGCTTGCTAAGCGAAAACCCAAAAAAGGCGCCCTTCGGCGTGTGGCTTGTTTGCGCCTTGCCTTCCTTTTTTGTTCAGAAAATTTGGCCGTTCAATCTGAAGCCTGAAACCAATTTGCCGCGTTGCTAATTATTATTAATCCACTTGTTTGTTTGTTTGAAATTGGCGTTTGCTTGTTTGATTAGATAATATCCGTGTTTTTTTGGTTTTGTTTCCTCGGGGAATGTTTGACGAAGTGGGGAATGAATACCTCTGGAAGTTTCGCGCGTCGGAACCCACCAGTCCTGCTTGCAAACTTTGATTTTCCTCTCTCTCTCTCTCTCTCTCTCTCTCTCTCTCTCTCTCTCTCTCGCTCTCTCCTCTGTGACTCTGTCTCTCTCGCCCCAATCTCTCCGTTCTTTCCTTTTTTGGGATTCTGTTCTCACGCCACCCGTTTTCACGCTCGCTGCCAAACAGCGGAGAAACAAGGTATAAAAAGCGGGGCTCTCCCAAGCTTTCTCTCCATCACTCACCCGTCCACCGCCCCCACACCATCACCTTATAGAAGTAGAGCAAGTTCCAACAGACCCCGCTTCTTCCCGAGTTACCAGCAACCAGACGTGAAAAATGGTGTTCTTTACTCGGGTTACGTGCACCGCAGCCGTCTTCATGGCCGTCCTCTCGACGCTGCAAGCTGCAGACGCATCCCTGTGCCCAATGTCCAGGCGCTCGGTTCCTTCGGACGCGGCTGACAGAGCCATCAAGACTTCCAAGAATGGACCCTCGAAACCAACCGTCGACTACAAGGCGGTTAAAGACGACCTTATCAAGGCAATGACCATCTCGCAAGACAGGTGAACAAGCCAATTCTCACATTCTCCCAATCGACACGCCGCAGAAGGACTGTGTGTTCTCTGAGCTTACTCCAACCTTTTTTTTTTCCTTCACATCTTTTGTAGCTGGCCAGCTGATTTTGGAAATTACGGCCCTTTCTGGATTCGACTTGCCTGGCATTGCTCGGGATCCTACCGTCTCTCTGATGGACGTGGAGGCTGCGACGGTGGACGCATTCGATTCAATCCTGAAAGGAGCTGGCCCGACAACACCAACCTCGACAAAGCGCTCAACCTCCTTCAACCGTTGAAGCTCAAGTACGGCGACGCCATTTCCTGGGGCGACCTGATTGTCCTCGCTGGAACGACGGCCATCGAGTCGATGGGTGCTCCCGTGCTAGGCTTTTGTGGCGGCCGCGTCGACGACGAAAACGGTGCCCACAGTTTGACTTTGGGCCCCTCTCCTGAGCAAGTGGAGATTGCAAACTGCTCCTTGAATGGCAATTGCACTTTCCCACTTGGCCCCACGACCGTCGGGGTAGGTGTTGTTTTGACCATTAATTTGTGTGTGTGTGTTTGCTTACAGCGTCGCTCTCCAAAACAGCTTATCTACGTCAACCCGGAGGGACATTTGGCGAGCGGCGACCCTAACAGCAGCATAAACGACATTCGCCTGTCCTTCGGCCGTATGGGAATGGACGATCGCGAAACAGTCGCCCTCATTGGCGGGTAAGAGCTAACTTCTGCAATATGTCATGCAATATGTCCAATCTCCGGCGCCAACCATCCTGATCGTTTCTTCCCATTTGAAATTAGTGGCCACGCGTTCGGTAAGGCAATTACATTCTGTGTTAGATAGCCTGCATGCAATGACATTGCTTTCACACCAATATTCAGGCAAGGTGCACGGCGCTTGCCCAACCGGTGAGTTTGATAAGCATGGCTCGCTTCTACAGTATTCTAATGTCGTTGTCTCTGCTCCAGGCGCCGGACCCAGTCCGCTCGAGGTAACTTTCCACCTCAAAATCAACAACACTGACCTTTAATGTAAACAAGGATCCCACCAACCCTTGGCCTGGAACGTGCGGAAGCGGGCCGCTCAAGGGGAAAGGAAACAACACTTTCACCAGTGGCTTTGAAGGGCCGTGGACTGTGACCCCGACAAAGTGGACCAACGATTACTTCAAAAACTTGGTAGATTTCGACTGGGTCATCTTTGACGGTCCAGGCGGCCACAAGCAGTGGAAGCCAGAAGCGAAAGCTGGAGGACCGACTCCTCCATCTTTCATTCGAATGCTAACATCCGACATTGCGCTTCTTCGCGATGAGAATTACCTGAGCCTCGTGAACGAGTACGCGGCCAACATCACCAGTCTGGAAAACGACTTCAAGCACGCCTGGTACAAGCTCGTTTCCCACGACATGGGCCCAGCAAGCCGTTGCGTCGGCCCAATGGTTCCCCCGCCCCAGCCCTTCCAGCTTCCCCTGCCGGCTCCATCCGGAAAGCAGCCCGATATCCACGGCGTGCGCAGGGCTATCAAGGACCTGCTGTTTGCAAACGGAGGTAAGCATCAAAAGGTCGAGCATGAGCCGTACCGTTGACTCTAATTTGCACCCTTCTAGGCGACAAGACGCCGTCAGGAAAGTCTTACAACGGTGCCCTCTTTGTCACCCTCGCATACCAGTGTGCATCAACCTACCGCAACACAGACCACGCCGGTGGTTGCAATGGCGCCCGCATCCGACTGTCGCCCGAGAAGGACCTTCCGAGCAACGTGGGTTTGGACCAAGTCATCAACGCTCTTAAGCCTGTGCAAGACGCCTATCCGGATTTGACGACTGCCGATCTCATTGTTGTGGCCGCTCAGGTTGCTCTTGAAACTGCAGGAGCAGACCTTCCCTCGTTCGTTGGTGGCCGCGTGGATTTGCCGCAGGAGGCTATCGATCGTGAGGCGAGCAAGCTTGCACCGCGGACGTATATTTCGGACCCTATCGTTGCTATGCGCGATGACTGGCGTGTGAAGGGCTTAACCGTCCGACAAGGTGTTGCTCTCGCCGGCCGCCTCCGTTCTCCAACGCATCAGACTAACACCGGCTTTTCTGGCTCCTACGGTGGCGATCCCTCTACATTGTCCAACGCTCTGTACAAGACGCTCCTCACAGAGTCTTGGGCTAAGACTAGCGTGCCAGGCGAATTTGCAGCTGTTGGGAAAACAGGCGTATACGTGACTGCATCGGATTTGGCTATGGTTTGGGACGCCGAGTCCAAGGCAGTCGTTCAAGAGTTTGCTGCCGACCAGAAGGCTTTTGTGGCCGCGTTTACGGACGCCTGGACCGAGCTGATGTACGCTGACTTCTCAGGCAACTGAACCCTGAGGTGTTGCTTCCGGTCTTGAACTATCCCTTCTTTTTTTTCTTCTTTTTTTTCCTTTCTCCGTTTTGCGCCCCTTTGGACCCCCGTTTCCCCAAAGACTCATGCTTATTGCTTTCCGTCTATCAATTACATCACTTTGCTTGTGCCTTTTCCCGTTTGACTTTGCGCCCAAAAGACTCATCATGCTTCTTGCTTTTCGTCTCACCGTTGCCTTTTGCGCCGCCCCTCTTCAGACCCTCTTTTCCCCCAAAAGACTCAAGCTTCTTGCTTTTTGTCCATCCCACAATACAAAGCTTTGCTTGTGCCAAATTCGGGATTTCTCAGTGTGTTGTGTCAGTGTGATGATGTGGCCCTCCTCCGCTCCGCCTGGATCTCCCGACCTTAATCCAAACCGTCGGGGGAGCGAGAGTGCTGATTCATAGTGATCCGGGCTCCACAAATCGCTCTTTCTGCGGACGCTGATCCAACACTGTAGGCGGCAACGCGATTGAAACGCTTATCTTCACTCGTGCCCCACGCTGGGAGCCGGCAGTGCAAGGAATTGCTTAGCGCTTCGCGGTTGCTTTCGGCGCCTCGACTTACTTCTCTAGATGAAGCGTGCGGATGGCCCGTACAAATTCAAATGCAGTGATGTTAGAGTTCGTGCATGATGCTTGGACGTTACACAATCGAGGATGCTCGCAATCCTACGCTCAAAAGCTCAGGATCTGTGAGGGATTGAGACGTCATGGCTGCTGTCAGCATGAACTGTACGCACGTTGAAGCGGTTCTTTCGCGATGTTCAAGTTACACAAACTCCCCTCGACAGCACAGTTTTGCCCTGGGTTTTGTCCACTGTTCCGTCAGACTCTCACACAGGAACAGTGTGGAGCAAAAAACTGTTCCGCAAGAGATGGCCAACAAATGAGGGTTTAAGTGGCTTCCCCCCGCATCAGGATTCCCTGGACTAATTCATTTTTCTTTCACAGTTCTTGAATCCGTTTTAGGTTAAGAAAGTGGCATAGGGAGGTTCCATTTGACGTTTAATGAAGTCAAGGCAATGCAGACGTTTGCGTACATCAATTGAGTCTTACAACCATCGTGTAAGCCCCATTCGTGCATGATTATAAACATTTGAAGCGCCGATTCGCTGCAGAATCCTCCCATAGCAGTTGTGTTTAAGCACTGGATTTCACTTCGTATAGACATCAGGGGCTCGCTCAAAGGTCTTGTTGGAGAGAACCAATGCCTGTTTGGGGAATGCACGACCCTTGGATGAGGAGTATGATGTTGGGAATATCCCGCATGCATATTGCGCACGAGAGAGTGCGAAACGTGTTGCTGCATTTGAGCCGACCGCAGTTGCCCTCTCGCCCTTCTGATTGGCCGTTTGACAAGGATTTTATCCAACACACTCAACATGCCGCGGCGACGGCTCGATGAGGACGACGTGGAGGTAGGAGCCGTTGCGGCGGCGGGGGCGGCACCTGCGCCAACGCCCACGGCCCCGGCCCCGGCACAGCCGCCGCCCACTGCGTCGTCGACGACCGCCGTAGCGACGACAGGAGGAGCAGCAGCAGCAGCAGCAGCAGCAGCGGCGGCGGCAGCAGCAAAAGCGACGGGAACTCCAGCCCCCTCTCCATCTGCGCCTGCCCCCGCCTCCATCGACACCGAAATCTCAATGGCCGACTCATCCCTCGCTCGGGGAAACCTACGCTCGTCGTTCTACCGATACGTCGCCTCCATCCGCTTGATTCTCGATTCCCTCCTTGCCGGCACCGAGTTCGACCTCAAGACCCCAAAGCCACAGCTACAGACGCAGTCGCTGCAGCCCGTGGGCGACCAATCGCCGTACAGCCCTGAGCCGGCAGACGGACCCTTTAAACATACAGTTGTTAAAACTCCAGAAGACGTTCAGCGCTTGTTTGGTCTGGCTCATTTGTGGTAAGTCGATTGGACTTTGGGGAGTGGGCGGGAGCCAAGGTCTTATGGTTAATCCAGCGACTCTTACAAAAGCCTCACAGAGATCGAGGACATCGTGAATGGTGAAGCAACCATCGACGACCTGGAAGCAGACTCTGACGACGAGGAGGAAGATGAGGAGACAGCGGCTGTCGAAGATGAGCTCTTCATCAGCAGCGTCATCGCAGGGCAATGCCCTTCATGCGCCGCAGCCGCCAAAGCGCAGGCGCTTAACGCCGGCTCAGCCACAACTGAAGTGGCCGCAAGAGCTCAAGCTGCAGACGAGGAGGAGGAAGAGACCGCGGTCAGCGGGGGCGCTGCCTCGTTTGGCTGGGCGCAGTCGGCTCCAACGTTTTCCTCGCGCAGCGACAGAGGCTTCCGCCAAGCGCGGCTGACCCGGCCCCGTTCTATTCGCTCCACCGTTCGCGGATCTGTTCGCCTCTCTTCCATTATTATGGCCAACGTCATCGAATCATCGCCAAAGCGGACGATCTCGATCGATCGCTCAGAACGGGAGTCGGAAACTGATTCAATCAGTTCCTCGATCGCCATGGAGGAGGCGATTGCCCGTATTGAGCCCCTCGACACGCCTCCGCGACAGCACTCAATGCCAGTGGGGACTCCCCCGGTTGACGATCGACCCCTCCTTGCGCCTATCGCTGAAGCGATCTCGCCGATATCCGAAGGGCGCGCCCCGGTTTTGGAGTCGTCACCTCAGTCACCGGCCGCGTCCCACTCTCATGTAAACTTGGTATCTTTCGCAACTCAGATTACGGATCCAAACAGCGATGCCATTGATGTGGCGCATGACCAAGTGGCGGTCGCTTCTTTGGGTGCCAGAACGACTTCATCGTCTCCTCTGCCAATGCACCTTGTGAACCCTCCTTCAGCGCTTCTGGAACCCGCCCCCACACCGTTCCGATCACCATCACCTTCCCCCTCCCGCTTGCGAGCCCCATCCCCATCCCCGTCATCATTTTCTGCTATGACAGTCTCTCGCACTGTCAGCGTCCCACTGCCCCCGGACTACACACCATTAATTCCTCTTTCCCCACTCATTCACCGTCGCACTCAGCTCACAGCTTCTTACTCCATCCTCTCCCAACAGCTGCAAACTCTCCAGGCGTCCTCTCGCAGCGCAAACGTGAATGCGTCAACATTGCAATCGCTGCGGAAGCTGCTGGAAGACATGGCTATTGTGCGCACGAAGCTCGCGGCTGCGACGCAGGCTCTTGGCGCCGCGTCCACCACAACGTGCATCACTGAGTTCTCGGCTAGGCAGCTGGCTGTCAATCTAACGTTGATGGATTGGGACGTCTTTCACGGCCGCCTTGAGCCGCGCGAACTAGCTTCATTTGCACAGCAGACTGCAGATGCGGCCAATCGATCCCTTCAACAGATCAGTAGCAATCAGCAGAATCCCCATGCTGCGTCGATCACAGTATCACTCGTTCCGCCGTCGCTTCGCGCTATGCTTGATCAATCTATTTTCCTCTATCGCGTTGTCACTTCTACGGTTCTGTCGCAGGAACCGACCGTCTCCGCAGCGTTGCGTTCACGCCGTCTCCTCTTGTGGATTCAAACAGCCGAAATCCTCTTCGCCCTCCGAAGTTACAACGCCCTCACCGCCGTCGTTGAAGCTCTTACTCAGCCACTAGTCACGCGCATCGATGCGCTGTGGACGGGTGTTTCTAGAAAAACGATGGCGAGGCTGGAGGACCTGAAGATGGCAGTGTCGAGTCTGGGAAACTACCACGTATACCGAGGCATCGTTAAGCGAGACTCGGCCGCTGTGCAAGGCCCGTCAGGAGCTGCTGGCACCACGGGGGGAATCGGTGGGGGAGCCGTGGGATCCTCCAGTGGAAGCGGCGGCGGCGTGATGGGCAGTGGCGCCGTGGGGATCGGCGGAGGCCTAAGGGATGCAGCAGGCGCCGCAGGGCCGAGCAGCTCAATCAAGTTTGATGGGCTGATACCTTGCATTCACGTGCTTCTCGATGACCTATCGCGGAGCGGCATGCATGATGCAACGTACTTTACGACGCTACTGAGTCAATGGGAGCTCTGGTCGTGCGCAGGGGAGAGCGCCGAAGTCGGCGTCAGCGGCAGCGACCCGAACATTCGCGGATACGCGTCAGTTCGCAAGGAGCGGTCCGACGATGTGATACACTGGATACTGGGCCAACCGTTTGCGCCAGACGAAACGCTCCTCGCGTGGTCACTGGCCCTGCAGCCGACCACGCCCGCAGACGGTCAGGGCGGCGGCGGCGGCGGCGGCCTCCACGCTGTGGATCCAACACGGGGCGGCCGATCGCTCAGCGCCGTTGGCGCACGCTTTGCTGCGACCAGCAGCAAGATGATGGAGAAGCTGAGCAAGCTCAAAATTAAGGGCAAGCGCTTTGGCCGCAGCGGTGGTGGCGGAGGCGGTGGCGGGCACCGCGGCTTTGGCGGCGTCGGGTTCTTTGCGCTCACGATCCAGGGGCTCCGCTCACCCGGAGCGTACCCTCTAGGCTACGTCGGCGGCGACTGCGTGTATTTCACGCCGGACCCGCCAGCGCCGCAACCGGCGGATGACGTTGGATCCGGCAACCTGCTGCTGCTACCACCGTCGTCGTCGTCGTCGTCGTCGTCGATGAGGTCTTCGCTGCCACCGTCGCCGTCGCCCTACTCTCGCTCCCCGTCAATGGACCGGCCGCCGCCGCACATTACGTCTCGTTCGTCGTCGCTGGCGCCGCAAGAGGAGCCCAATGCTGCTGTTGCTGCGCCGGTGCCGGCGCCAACCCCCGCGGCGGTCACGCAGCAGGCGCTTCTTGCGCGTCTCGCGCGGCTCGGGCCAACGCCGTCGTCCTCGCTGTTTGCAGCTGCACCGTCGTCGTCTTCGTCGTCGTCGTCGTCGTCCTCGTCGTCTCCGCCGTCGTCGTCGTCGTCATCTTCCTCCCACTCGCCGTCCCAGTCCTCGTCCTCTCCCTCACCGGCGCCCGCCACCACGCCGCCAGTGGCGACACGGCATCGCGGCGCTGCGACGGGTGGAGCAGTGGAGGAGGAGGAAGGGGGCGAGGACGATCGTGGCTGTGCAAGTGCGGCGGCGACGGCGGCGGCACGGTGGGCCGCGGCGGGAGAGGACACTGCGGACGATGCGGAGGAGGAGGAGGAGGGCGGAGCGCTGGCGGCGGCGCTGGCGGCCGCGGAGGAGGAGGCGGCGATCGAGAAGGAGTTTGTCGAGCTGGTCGAGCGGCTGGAGAAGCTGAAGCGCGAGATGATGTGACAGTTTTGTAAATGCTCGGGGGCATATCTTCTTCTTCATCTTTTTTTTTTTTTTTTTTTTTTTTTTTTCTTTTTTTCTAGCGTCCTTTTCGTCCAGACCTGCTGTCTGTCTGTCTGTCTGTGTCTTTGCCCCCAGAAGCGTAGCCTTTGGGGCGGGGGTACCGGTCTGTGTGCTGAAATGGGCGGACTTCTTACCGCACTGACATTACATCGACTCCGCCGCAGGCGCAAGTTCCCAATTTGGTACGTAGAAGCGTGCTATCAGTCAAGAACTGTATCTTTCTTTTTTCGCCTTGACACATTTGGGCCGCGGGGAAGCCAATCCACCCACCCATCCATCAATCCAGCACGCGCCGAACAGGCCCGCCGATGCGCAGGCGATGGAACGGCGGCCGGAACGCCCCGCCGCCGCCTTCGCCAGACGCGTCCGGGTCGCCCCCTTCTTCCTCCGCGGGCGCACCGCGCCGCGTCGCCGAGCCGTCCTCCGCCACCACGACGACCACGTCCCCGCGGGCCTCGGCCACGTCCGTCGCCGCCGCCGCCGCCACCGCGTCCGACGCAACCAGCCCGTACACGTCCAGCACGAGCCCTTGCTTGTACGTGCTCGAGTGGTCCTCCAGCCACACCTCCACGTCGCGAAAGCCGCTGTCGCCGACGCCGCCGTCGCTGCCGACCGGCACCGTCGCTGCGCGTGGGAAAAACACCGTGCACCACCGCTCCCGCGGGAGTCGGTCGAGCGCGGTCGCC
Organism: Zopfochytrium polystomum; assembly: GCA_025765615.1. Lineage (NCBI taxonomy): Eukaryota > Fungi > Chytridiomycota > Chytridiomycetes > Chytridiales > Chytridiaceae > Zopfochytrium > Zopfochytrium polystomum. The sequence continues at coordinate 214,036 of JAIVFJ010000013.1, read as the reverse complement.
GTGGCGCGGCGACACAGCGTGACCGACGGCGTGTCCGGCTCCTTGGCGGCTGTCTGTGGGGGGTGGAGGGGAGATGGAAGTGCGTGTGTGTGCGTTCGTTTTCTTTGGGGTGAGTCTTGTTTCGAGCAAAGCGCCACAGAAAGCAGGGAACCGGGGATGTGAATATCTCACCGCCACGACCATCTGGAGGCTCCCCGGAAACCACGACATGCGGCCCGTCAGGCGGAAGCGCACGTACGGGGTGTACGTCCACCCTGCGCGGCGGGCGGCAAACGTGGCGCGCACGTCGAACCACCACACAGAGTCCAGGTGCCACACAAACGGGGTCGACAGCGCGCCGTCCTGCGACTCGTCGCGGCGCCAGTAGTTGTCGTCCAGCCACGCACCAAAGAACGCGGGCGCCATGCGGTGCGGCGACGACAGGTCGCGCAGCGTCTGCGCTGCGAGCGTTGCTTGCGCGGGGACGCTGTCCTGTGGGGTGTCGGTCAAAGAAACAATTCAGAAAGGAATGGGTTTAGACGAGAGGCCCCACGATTTTTTTTTTTTTTTTTTAAAGAGACAGAAGTGAGATGTGGAAGGGGCGTGGGTGGCTGGTTGCTGGTTTCCCCACGATTCCACCCTGCAACCTACTGCAGGCAAGAGCTTGCTGGCGCCGGGACAACGAGAGCGGAACGAGGGTGGGGGCGAGTGTGCAAGTGCGGAGGGCAGGCGAAAAGGGCAAAGCAGGAACACACCCCATGACGAAGGAAAGGCGAGTTCTGAAAACCCAACGGGAGCTTGGAACTAGCGGCGCGATCCAAAGCAGCTCGCTCGCTCACCCCAGCCCGCTCGCCCAGTTTTACCAACCTTTCCATACTGACTGCGCAGAAGCGAGAGCCACAGGCCGGCCGCGGCTGATGCGGGTGCGGGTGCGGGTGCGGGTGCGGCATCCCCGCCGCCGCCGATGTCGTAGTCGTGCTGCAGGAACCAGTTCTGGTAGATGGAGCGGCAGGCGCGGGCGAGTGCGGCGACGTCCCTGAGCGAGCCGGCGGAGGCGAGGGCGACGAGGATCTGCTCGCCCACTTCCGGCGGCAGGTCGAGGAGCCCCGCGGCAGGCGCCGCCGCCGCCGCCCCCGCCAACGGTGGTGATGCGGATGAGGAGGACGAGGAGGAGGCCTTTGGAAGGAATCCCGGTGTCGCCATTTCTCTCACTCTCTCTCTCTCTCTCTCTCTTGCTTAATTCTCTTTTTCTTTTTTTTTTTTCCCTTCTTTTTTTCTTTCTTTTTTTTTCATTTTCAATTATTGCAGTATTACGTGAAAGAGTGCGCGAGCACGTGCCTTTCTCTGGAGGGGCAAAACAAAACAACAACAACAAAATAATAAAAAAAAATAATAACAAAAATAAGCTGCTTTCAACTCGCGTTCCCCTTCAAACGCTTATCTATTACCTCCCTGCGTAGAGTCACATCAAACTTGGCAAAAAAAGCTAAGCATGGAGCCTTGCCATCAATGGCGCACTGCTGTTGTTTGAGTCGCACTGTCACCCCCCTTGTGTTCTGCAATTGGGTCTTGGGGCATCCCCCCCAGCACCCAAAGCAGAGCAGTAAAGGCTGCATTCCTTGAAGACCCTGGTGATGTAACACTGAATTGCTTACTGCTGGTGTCCGTGAAACCAGGGACCACCAACAACCTGCTGGCCTGTTGCCACTTGTACTTGCAATGACTGCTGCACACTTTGATCATTTACACGGTCCATTACGCCGAGGAATTCCCTTTCTGCTCTGTTCTGGTGACCAGCAGAGAGCGCCAGAGACTGCTTGACTGCAAGCTGGAGGAGAAGGATGCTGGACAGGCTTCACCTCACTATAAGCAACTACCTCAATATATTTGGTGGAATCCCCTATTTTTAACAAACGCTTTGTTTCTCCTTGCCCTTTCAACTAAACTTTGAAGATCCTCATCGGAAAGTCACAGCGTGATGCACTTGGAACCAATTTTTCAGAGCGGAGAATGAGATGCCAGACAGGTGATTCGTTTATACTTTTTGCTTCAGGTATTCCCCAAGATTCTCAGTTGGGTTTAAGAATGGCAAGTGGCGTATACTGATATTGATTGGAAGGCTTCATACCAGACGTCACGATTCTCTCCGCATATTTTCAGCGAAACTTTGAATGAAAAAATGGAAAGTTTTGGGCCATCCACTTGCAACCAATTTTTTCAACCTGGAATTCCAGATGGACAATCCTTTTGCACTGAGGTGTTCCCAGAGATTCTCAATCAGGTTTAATTCTGGTCTTTGCAAATGCCAGTCAAGAATTTTCAATCGTTGTTTTTGAAACTGCTTCGTGTGCTGGAGCGTTGTCTTGCTGATGAAGGCAGCAGTCACATCCTGTTGAGCGTCCAATTTCGTATCCATTTAGTCTAGAAAATCATTAAGCTCCATCCAGAATGTCAAGATGCTTTGATGATTGAATGGGCTGTCAATGAACAACAGCATCCTGGTTTGAACCCATGAAACAGCCCCAAAAAGAGGAGGAAGCACAGCCACTCTTGCATGAGCTTTGCACATCATTGTTATGAATCACCCTCTGGAAACCTCTGGAACCTTCTAGAACATTCCTTCATGGAACCTTCTGGAACCTTCTGGAACCTTCTAGAACATTCCTTCATGGAACCTTGTGGAACCTTCTGGAACCTTCTTTGCTTTCCTGACTTGTCTTGTTGTCATTGGTATCATTGGTATCATTGCATTACTAATTGCTCTTTCTGGAACTTTCTTGGAGTCTTGACAAGGAACACTCTCAAAAGGTATAAAAGGGGGATGGGGGACCTGTCCCATCCCTCAAGTGAATTATTGTTTCCAATACAATCATCACTCCTCTCAGTTCCTTGTCTACCATGCCTTGCCTTGTCCTGCCCTGTTCCTGACATCATAATTCACTTCACCCTCTCCTACTACTCTCTGCCATCATGTCTGACCCAAACAACACCTTCCCTGATGCAACTGCCTTCCAAGCCTTGATGGACCAATTACAAGCCCTCTCAAGACAGACACACCAACTTCAAGAACAAGTCCTTCACCAGCAGCACCAGCTTCAACAACAACTTCACCAACAAGAACATCAAGCTCTTCCCCTGCCCCAAGCCAACCAAGCAAGAGAGCCCAAGGTTCCCAGCCCTGACAAGTTCACTGGGCTGGCCAAAGACCTCAGGAACTTCATGGCCACTGTGGAGAATGTCATCCTTCTCCAACCTTCAAGATTTCCAAGTGAGCAAGTCAAGGTTCTTTTCACAAGCACCCTCCTGTCTGGTCAAGCTCAATCATGGTACAGATCTCTCCCAAGCACACCCACCACCCTGCAAGAGCTCTGGGAGGGGCTGGAAGCTACCTTTGGTGACCCCTACGCATCTTGGACAGCAAGATCCAAGCTCAAGCATATCAAGCAAGGAAAGCAATCTTGTGTGGCCTACACCAACCAATTCAAGCAACTAGCCAGAGACTCTGGATACAATGATGCAGCTCTGATGGAGCTGTACCATGATGGTCTCCATGAGTCTATCCAAGACATGCTCTCCCAGTCTCTGCACATCCCTGAGACCTTGGAAGAGTACATTCTCCTTGCCATCAAGATTGACAACAGACTCTACTCCAAGAGGCTGAAGCAAAGACAAGTAGGAACTACATCAAGACCTACCCCAGTTCCTCAAGCTCTCACAGTTCCTGAACCCATGCAAGTGGATGCAGTTGAGACACTTCCTAAGGGTCCTCTGAGCCAAGAGGAGAAAACAAGGAGGGCCCAGCAGGGACTGTGTTTTTACTGTGGCTCCAAGGAGCATGCTGTCAAGGACTGCCCAAGGAAGAAGCACCCAAACTCCCAGGTCCAGGCTCACTGAGGGGCAATTCCCTGGACCCTCCTCCAAGCTGCCCCTGTTTCATCACCACCACCAGCACCACAAACACCTCACATTCCAAGCCCCACCAACTCACCATGGATGTCAAGATTCAACTCTCACCCAAGTCAACCATCACAACCAAGGCCCTTATAGACTCTGGATCATCCTGCAACATCATTGATGCCACCCTTGCCAAGTCTTGTGCCATTCCTACGATCAAGAAATCCACACCCCTCAAGGTCCACTTTGCCAATCATGCTCTGTTCAAGGAAATCAGCCATGAAACCAAGCTAAACCTCCACATCCAAGACTTTCCACCATCCATGGTCAATCTGGAAGTATTGGATCTTGGCTCACCCACATTCTCTGTCATCCTGGGATTACCATGGCTGCAAGCCCAGAACCCTGCCATTGATTGGGTCACTGGTCAAGTCCAACCTCCACCAATCGGAACAGTCACCCAAAACTCAAGTCAAGCCCCCAAGTCTCATGCTCTCAAGCCCTTGATTCAAGATTCACAGCCAGCCAAGACTCAAGTTCCACAGTTCACAGCTCACAGTCAAGATTCAAGTAGAGCTCATAGAGCTCACAGTCATGGCCATGACTCTTGTTCACAGAACCCACAGTCAAAGATTCAAGTACCACAGTTCACAGTCCACATTCAAGATTCAAGTTCCACAGCTCACAGTCTTTGCCAAGAACAGAACTCTCAGTCAAAGATTCAAGAATCACAGTTCCCAGTCAAGAATTCAAGCCCCACTGCTGAGGAGCACAACAACCTGGACCCATCAGACCTTTTGCTGGCATCCAAGCTACCAAAAGAATATCTCCCTTATGCTGATGTGTTTTCCAAGACCAAGGCAGACCTGCTACCAGCTCAGAGGCCTTATGACTGTGAAATCCCACTCAAGGATGAAACTTGCAGCCCACCTTTCAAGCCACTGTACCACCTCTCTCCACCAGAAGCCAAGGCCCTCCAAGAATACATTGAAGAAATGCTGAACAAGGGATTCATCCAACCTTCCAAGTCACCAGCTGGAGCTCCCATCTTTTTTGTCAAGAAGAAGGATGGGGGACTGAGACCCTGTGTGGACTACAGAGATCTCAATGAGATGACAGTCAAGAACCGCTATCCACTGCCTCTCATCTCTGAATTACTGGACAAACTGAGCCATGCAAGGATATTTTCCAAGATTGACCTCAGAGGTGCCTACAATTTGGTCAGAATTAAGCCCCAGGATCAATGGAAGACTGCCTTCAGATGCAAATACGGTCACTTTGAGTACTTGGTCATGCCCTTTGGACTTACCAATGCTCCAGCTATTTTCCAAGGCATGATGAATGACATCTTCAGGGATATTCTGGACCTTTTTGTCATTGTCTACCTGGATGATATCCTGGTATTTTCATCTGACACTGCAAGCCATATGGGACATGTCAAGACTGTCTTGGAGAGACTCAGACAGCATCACCTCTATGCAAAGCTGGAGAAGTGTGAATTCCACAATGTTATGAATCACCCTCTGGAAACCTCTGGAACCTTCTAGGACATTCCTTCATGGAACCTTCTGGAACCTTCTGGAACATTCTAGAACATTCCTTCATGGAACATTCTGGAACCTTCTGGAACCTTCTAGAACATTCCTTCATGGAACCTTGTGGAACCTTCTGGAACCTTCTTTGCTTTCCTGACTTGTCTTGTTGTCATTGGTATCATTGGTATCATTGTATTACTAATTGCTCTTTCTGGAACTTTCTTTGAGTCTTGACAAGGAAGACTCTCAAAAGGTATAAAAGGGGGATGGGGGACCTGTCCCATCCCTCAAGTGAATTATTGTTTCCAATACAATCATCACTCCTCTCAGTTCCTTGTCTGCCTTGTCCTGTCCTGCCCTGTTCCTGACATCATAATTCACTTCACCCTCTCCCACTACTCTCTGCCATCATGTCTGACCCAAACAACACCTTCCCTGATGCAACTGCCTTCCAAGCCTTGATGGACCAATTACAAGCCCTCTCAAGACAGACACACCAACTTCAAGAACAAGTCCTTCACCAGCAGCACCAGCTTCAACAACAACTTCACCAACAAGAACATCAAGCTCTTCCCCTGCCCCAAGCCAACCAAGCAAGAGAGCCCAAGGTTCCCAGCCCTGACAAGTTCACTGGGCTGGCCAAAGACCTCAGGAACTTCATGGCCACTGTGGAGAATGTCATCCTTCTCCAACCTTCAAGATTTCCCAGTGAGCAAGTCAAGGTTCTTTTCACAAGCACCCTCCTGTCTGGTCAAGCTCAATCATGGTACAGATCTCTCCCAAGCACACCCACCACCCTGCAAGAGCTCTGGGAGGGGCTGGAAGCTACCTTTGGTGACCCCTACGCATCTTGGACAGCAAGATCCAAGCTCAAGCATATCAAGCAAGGAAAGCAATCTTGTGTGGCCTACACCAACCAATTCAAGCAACTAGCCAGAGACTCTGGATACAATGATGCAGCTCTGATGGAGCTGTACCATGATGGTCTCCATGAGTCCATCCAAGACATGCTCTCCCAGTCTCTGCACATCCCTGAGACCTTGGAAGAGTACATTCTCCTTGCCATCAAGATTGACAACAGACTCTACTCCAAGAGGCTGAAGCAAAGACAAGTAGGAACTACATCAAGACCTACCCCAGTTCCTCAAGCTCTTACAGTTCCTGAACCCATGCAAGTGGATGCAGTTGAGACACTTCCTAAGGGTCCTCTGAGCCAAGAGGAGAAAACAAGGAGGGCCCAGCAGGGACTGTGTTTTTACTGTGGCTCCAAGGAGCATGCTGTCAAGGACTGCCCAAAGAAGAAGCACCCAAACTCCCAGGTCCAGGCTCACTGAGGGGCAATTCCCTGGACCCTCCTCCAAGCTGCCCCTGTTTCATCACCACCACCAGCACCACAAACACCTCAGATTCCAAGCCCCACCAACTCACCATGGATGTCAAGATTCAACTCTCACCCAAGTCAACCATCACAACCAAGGCCCTTATAGACTCTGGATCATCCTGCAACATCATTGATGCCACCCTTGCCAAGTCTTGTGCCATTCCCACCATCAAGAAATCCACACCCCTCAAGGTCCACTTTGCCAATCATGCTCTGTTCAAGGAAATCAGCCATGAAACCAAGCTAAACCTCCACATCCAAGACTTTCCACCATCCATGGTCAATCTGGAAGTATTGGATCTTGGCTCACCCACATTCTCTGTCATCCTGGGATTACCATGGCTGCAAGCCCAGAACCCTGCCATTGATTGGGTCACTGGTCAAGTCCAACCTCCACCAATTGGAACAGTCACCCAAAACTCAAGTCAAGCCTCCAAGTCTCATGCTCTCAAGTCCCTGATTCAAGGTTCTCAGCCTAGTATCCAAGGTCAACGACAAATGACAGCTCCAGTATCAGCCTGCAGCTCACAGATCCCAGCCAAGATTCAAGTTTCACAGTTCACAGTTCATAGTCAAGATTCCAGGACAGCTCATAGAGCTCACAGTCATGGCCAAGTCTGTAGTTCACAGAACCCACAGTCAAAGATTCAAGTACCACAGTTCACAGTCCAAATTCAAGATTCAAGCTCCACAGCTCACAGTCTTTGCCAAGAACAAAACCCTCAGTCAAAGATTCAAGAATCACAGTTCCCAGTCATGATTTCATGCCCCACTGCTGATGAGCGCAGAAGGACAGACCTTGCACCTGAAGGGGGAGATGGTTTCACCCCACCATCCAAGACACACCTTTCACTGCTTCCTGACAGTGTGTGGGCCCATGCTATTTCCAAGGACCCCAAGCCTCACAAGATTCAAATCAGCCAAGAAGAGGAAAAACTTGAGATACTCAAGACAAGGCATGATGCAGCAACAGCTGGACACCCAGGAGAGCACAAGACATATGAGCTTGTTTCCAGAGACTTTTACTGGCCAGGCATGAGGAAGAACTTGCAGTCCAAAAGACCAAGTCCCAAGCTAGACAACATCAAGTTGAGACCTTTCAAGATCTTGGAGCAAATCAATCCAGTCACCTTCAAGCTGGATCTCCCTTCATCCATGAAGATCCACCCAGTTTTCCATGTCAGCCTTTTGGAGAAGTTTGTGGCCAATTCCATTCCAGGCAGAGTTGTTCCTCCTCCTCCTCCAGTTGAGGTAGAAGGTGAAGAGGAATTTGAGGTTGAACAAATCTTGGATGCCAAGTGGATTGGAAGGACACTCAAGTTCCTTGTTAAGTGGAAAGGTTACTCAGATGCTGACAACACCTGGGAACCTGAGTCAAACCTCACTCACTGCCAAGACCTTCTGCTCAAGTTCAAGACCAGGTACCCCACCAAGTTGCAGAAGAGGCCTAAAAGGGGGAGATGATGTTATGAATCACCCTCTGGAAACCTCTGGAACCTTCTAGGACATTCCTTCATGGAACCTTCTGGAACCTTCTGGAACATTCTAGAACATTCCTTCATGGAACATTCTGGAACCTTCTGGAACCTTCTAGAACATTCCTTCATGGAACCTTGTGGAACCTTCTGGAACCTTCTTTGCTTTCCTGACTTGTCTTGTTGTCATTGGTATCATTGGTATCATTGTATTACTAATTGCTCTTTCTGGAACTTTCTTTGAGTCTTGACAAGGAAGACTCTCAAAAGGTATAAAAGGGGGATGGGGGACCTGTCCCATCCCTCAAGTGAATTATTGTTTCCAATACAATCATCACTCCTCTCAGTTCCTTGTCTGCCTTGTCCTGTCCTGCCCTGTTCCTGACACACAAGACCTCCATTGAGTTTTTGGGGTTCATTGTGTCTGACAAAGGGATCTCCATGGCACCAGACAAGATCCAAACTATTCTTGAATGGAAGGCTCCAAATTCCATCAAGGATGTTCAAAGCTTCCTTGGATTTTGCAACTTCTACAGAACCTTCATTGCCAACTATTCTGCCATAGCCAAGCCTCTCACTGATCTCACCAAGAAGACCACCAAGTTTGAATGGACCCCAGCAGCAGAGCAAGCCTGGCTAGCTCTTAAGACAGCAACCACAAGTGCACCACTCCTTAAGCATGTGGATCCCTTGCTTCCCTTCACCTTGGAAACTGATGCCTCAGACTATGCCCTTGGCGCTGTTCTGTCCCAGCCAAGCTCTCAGGACCCCTCTGCTCCTCTGCATCCAGTGGCATATTACTCCAGGAAGCTGAACAGTGCTGAGTGTAACTACACAGTCCATGACAAGGAGTTGCTTGCAATTGTGGAAGCATTCAAATTCTGGAGACACTACTTGGCTGGTTCTAAAAACATCTCTGTCTATTCGGATCACAAGAACCTCACCTTCTTCAGGGCAAGGAGGTTGCTCAAGCAGAGGCATGCCAGGTGGGCTGAACTGCTCTCTGAGTATGACTTTAAGCTGTGCTATTCTCCTGGCCACCTTAACACTGTGGCTGATGCCCTGTCAAGAAGAACAGACCTTGCACCTGAAGGGGGAGATGGTTTCACCCCACCATCCAAGACACACCTTTCATTGCTTCCTGACAGTGTGTGGGCCCATGCTATTTCCAAGGACCCCAAGCCTCACAAGATTCAAATCAGCCAAGAAGAGGAAAAACTTGAGATACTCAAGACAAGGCATGATGCAGCAACAGCTGGACACCCAGGAGAGCACAAGACATATGAGCTTGTTTCCAGAGACTTCTACTGGCCAGGCATGAGGAAGTACATCAAGAACTATGTCAGCAGCTGTGAAACCTGTCAAAGAAACAAATCCAGCAGACACAAGCCCTATGGACTTCTGGAGCCCCTCCCAATTGCCATCAGCCCTTGGTCATCAATATCCATGGACTTCATTGTGAAACTGCCCCCATCCCATGGATTTGACTCTATCCTTGTTGTCATCTGCAGAAGGACAAAGTTGGCCCATTTCATCCCCTGCACTGAGAATATAGATGCACAAGGAACAGCAGACCTGTTTTTGCAGCACATATTCAGGCTCCATGGGCTGCCTCAGTCAATCGTCAGTGACAGAGGACCACAGTTCAGATCTCAATTTTGGAAAGCACTCACAGCAGCCCTTGGAATCAAGTCTCAACTGTCAACTGCTTATCACCCTCAGACTGATGGACAAACAGAAAGAACAAACCAGACTCTGGAGCAGTATTTGAGGTGCTATGTCAGCTATCAACAGGATGATTGGCCCACCCTCCTTCCACTGGCAGAATTTGCTCTCAACAATTCTCTCCACTCAAGCACCCAGCTATCTCCTTTCTTTGCAACCTATGGCTTCAATCCAAGAGGAGATCTTCTGGGACAAGAGACCCTATCCAATGTCCAAGCTCCTGCTGCGGCTTCACACTTACATAAGCTCAAGATCATCAGCACCTTCCTGGACTCCACCCTGAAGCAAGCCCAAGAAGATGCCTCAAGATTTGCCAACACTCACAGAATGGACCATGACCTTGCTGTGGGTCAGCAAGTTTGGCTTCTGAGGAAGAACTTGCAGACCAAAAGACCAAGTCCCAAGCTAGACAACCTCAAGTTGGGTCCTTTCAAGATCTTGGAGCAAGTCAATCCAGTCACCTTCAAGCTGGATCTCCCTGCATCCATGAAGATCCACCCAGTTTTCCATGTCAGCCTTTTAGAGAAGTTTGTGGCCAATTCCATTCCAGGCAGAGTTGTTCCTCCTCCTCCTCCAGTTGAGGTAGAAGGTGAAGAGGAATTTGAGGTTGAACAAATCTTGGATGCCAAGTGGTTTGGAAGAACACTCAAGTTCCTTGTTAAGTGGAAGGGTTACTCAGATGCTGACAACACCTGGGAGCCTGAGTCAAACCTCACTCACTGCCAAGACCTTCTGCTCGAGTTCAAGACCAGGTACCCCACCAAGTTGCAGAAGAGGCCTAAAAGGGGGAGATGATGTTATGAATCACCCTCTGGAAACCTCTGGAACCTTCTAGAACATTCCTTCATGGAACCTTCTGGAACCTTCTGGAACCTTCTAGAACATTCCTTCATGGAACCTTGTGGAACCTTCTGGAACCTTCTTTGCTTTCCTGACTTGTCTTGTTGTCATTGGTATCATTGGTATCATTGCATTACTAATTGCTCTTTCTGGAACTTTCTTGGAGTCTTGACAAGGAACACTCTCAAAAGGTATAAAAGGGGGATGGGGGACCTGTCCCATCCCTCAAGTGAATTATTGTTTCCAATACAATCATCACTCCTCTCAGTTCCTTGTCTACCATGCCTTGCCTTGTCCTGCCCTGTTCCTGACAATCATGCTTCACAATGCTGCCACGTGTGAGACAGTAGCCAAGCTGCATAAAAAGGGATTGAGCCTCGGAGCAATCAGCTGCAGTGACTTTATTCAATTCAGGGGAGCGAGTGCCTAAAGTATCATACACTGTTTCAAGCAGGCAGGAAGCCTGACAACCTCACAATGGTATCCAACACTCAGTGGAACAACGGCCTTTTGTGGTCTCCGTCCTCCATGCAATTGCCATGGAAAAGAGAAAGATTCGCTGTCGCCACCTTCGCCTGATGTGCACAGCCCCAACTCCAGGAGAGTGACCCCTCACCTATTTTTCCAACAAAGGTTTTTTGGTGGAAAAATAAGACGAAAAACTTTGACAAGGACGTTATCAGCTCTTTGCGCACAAACTGGTAAGATCACTACACGTTCTCTTGATGGTTTCAACTACTTTGAAGTTATTGTCACGCCACAGGCTATACTTGGGTCAACACTGTTGCTCGCACAGCAGGTGTCACTCAACAGATAATTGATCGCATTGATTTTGAAGAGCACTCTTCCCCACTTGTCAAACACGATTTGTACAGGCAGACAACCTCAGTCTTAACACTCAGCGATTTGTGGCCCACTGTATCAACCACCAACCTCCCATCATCTTCCAGCCTTCTGTCCCTTATGTCAAGGATGGTGATTGGAGGATTGCTGGGCTGATTTGGAACTGCTGCTGCTGGTGCGGCTTGCGGCGCTCCAGAGCCTTTTGTGGAAGCAGTCTGCTGACAATACACTGGCGGAGGAAGCTTGAATGTCTGTGCCACTTTCCAGGCAGCTTCTGCTGCTGTCGCAGCAGCTCATTTGGGCCAAGCCTCAGCAGTTGCATCCAATGAAGAGTTGGAGTTGAGGATCCTGAGTCCAGTGAACTAGAAGCTCCACCAGTTGAGCCGCCCTTGGAACTGGCAATTTGGGAAGGTGTGTTTGCCATTGATGAGCCAGCCAGTGCAGAATCAGCAGTTGGGGCAGCAGTGCTATCATCAGCCTTCATAGAATCAAGGGATTGAGAATCAGCCTTGGTGGGGCCAGCAGAGACTTCCAACAACTACATTAGCATGTGAGGACGACAGGCTGTTGAGCCTGCAACCTCGAATAAAAAGAGTATACCCCGCTTTTTTAACTGATAATTTGTGAGGATTATCAATTTGACTCGACCAAACAACGTTTCATGAAAGTGACGTAACACGGCTGGACCCCATTTCTTATTATTTTCATGGGTTATTATTGTCCCTGCAAGCTGAACCACTGAGATTTGGACTGTCTCTTAGCCGCGGCCATGTATATTATTCATGTTATTATTACGCACTGAGTTGTAGGCTGAATGGGTCAGGCCGCTCTGCACTACTGGCAAGAGGCCCTCTAGCTCAGCGGTGTAGAGCGCTCCCTTCAATGGGGAAGGTGCTAAGTTTGAGACATGCTGGCAGTCACTAACTGAATGATGCAGAATTTCAAGTTCTGCACAATGACTAAGCCTTTCCCCGCTCACTTTTGGAAATGGATCAGGATGATGAGCTTAAGTGGGTAGAAGTATAGAGTCCAGGTGTACACAGAGCTAACACAGAGCTGCTGCATAAGCTACCATGATGAAAGGCCTCATGAAAGGGTATGAGATCATAGGGTTTTTTCTCCTTTCTTTATTGATGATTTTTACTTATTTTTTCAATTAGTAGTTTATCCTGTTTTCTTTTTTTTACTGTTTCATCTTTTATTTATTTGTTTGTTATCTCTGTGTGTGTCTCTCGTTTCTTTTGTGGCTGTGAGTGACTGTCTTCCTCTTTGCACCAATCAGCTCCCCCCATCTCCTCCATCCTTCTTGGCAGCTGATGCCAAGAAATGCTCCATGATTTTCTGAGCTGTCCTTATTGTTTGGAGACTCACTCCTCCTCTCTTCTTTGTTGTTTTATTTATTGTTTTGTTCTTTTGTATATGTTTTCCCTTCTTTTCCCCTCCTTCTTCTTTCACCCTGCTGATTCCAACCCTCTCCTATTTAAGTAGCCCACCCCCCATTCTTGTTGTACCTGAAGTCTTCTTGCCTTCCCTTTTCCTTCTCTGACTGTGTGTATGAGCTGGGGGTGGCAGTCCCCTGGTGTGTGACAGGAGAATTGGTTCTCTTGGCCATTTATGGCAGTGTGCTGGGTTCAAGTCCCAGTGCACCTCACCATTCTGCATACTGTTTAGGCTGGTCTGGGGTAGGAGCTACTTGATGATGGAAGGTGGGAGGGTAAAACTGTGGTAGTGCCTCGCCAGTTCCTGTCAATACATCGCTTCAAATCCAGGTCTCTCAAGGTGATATGAATGAGTTGGCTGGTCTAGTATTATGTGGGTCTCTCTGGTATTCCTCCCTATCCCTGGTGATGGTTCCTTTGGCCTTTGGTGGGCCTGGTTCGCTGGGTTCAGACCCTCTTCCTTTCATGCTAATACCTGTGGTTGTCTTTGGTGTCTTCCTTGTGTGTGGGAGTGGGTATTGACCTTCCTTGCTTCCAAGACAGGTTATTCTCTCTGGCCTGGCGAGGCAGAGGTCTGTCTACTGGTTGGATGAGGCAAGAAGAGTCCCACTGTCTCCCACCCTGGTTGCACCCTCTTCCTTGGATTGAGTTGGAACACTCTCCTTGGAGTGAGACAAGTTGTGTCTGGTTCTGTTAAGTGGAAAACAGTTCTGATTTGGTTCAACAGGCACCTCTGCACACTAACTGTTCCTTGTGTCTGCCCTTTGTCTCTCCAACCCCCTCCAACTCAGGGTTTGATTTGTTGTTTATTTCTTTTGTTGTTTCTTTTGATGGGTTGTAGTGGCTTGTCACTTCTCTTACCGATTCAGTCAGTCTTACCGATTCAGTCAGTTCTGTCTCTGGTCTAACTTGGCTTTTTGGCCTTGTGCCCCAGATGAAAACCTTCTGTGTCTTGCACCAGAGGATTATGCTTTCTTTTGTGATTGTGTCTGTTTCATGCTTTGGTGTGAGAAACCTCTCTTTTGTGTTAGAGATTTGTTTGTGTTTTTCTTGTGCTTTTTAAGACTCCAAATACACTTTCCTGTCTTGTGCCCCTAGACACCCTCCTTTTGCCCCTTTTCATTAGCAGGATTGGTATTTAGGTCCATGCTCTAGTTTCCACCTATAGCCCTAGGTGAGGAGTTGGAGAGCGCACAGTCTCACACAACTTCTCGTGTGAGTTGGTAAATTTCCATTTTTTTTAAACTTTGTGAACCAAATTTGCAAACAACAATTAAAGGGAAAGCATTCAGTTCAAGTTCCAAAAGAGGAAAAGCGTACTTTTGCTTCTGTGAGTTGTTTGCACATTTTTTTTTCTAGGAACACAATAGTGGAAAGGAACTGCAGACAGTGCGACTTTATATTCTTTGATTTCTGAACTCAGTTGCCAGAACTGCTTCCCATCAATGGAACGGCTGGGGAAACAAGAGCTCCGTTGCTCAGGCAGGTAGTATGTCTACGAAGACCATGCCAAGTTGGTGCCAATCCATGCTGAGACCACTTTGCAACTCTGTGCTGATGATCATCGTTCACTGATTCCAAGCATCCTCCATCTAATTGGAAATACATTGCTGATGATCATCTTTCACTTATCCCTACATCCTCCTCCCTGAGTGGAAGATGATGTTTGATGTTGCATCCCTGGTTCTATCAATGAATGGACAGCAAATTGTCTTTGACTGAAGTTATGTGAGCAAAGATAAAGGGAGGCGTAGCCTGATGTAAAGAGTCCAAAGTCATGAGGAAATTGCACAAGGTTGCCATGGTTGTGAGAGTTGGCACTTGCATAACTATTGGTCATCCCAATCACAAATATGTTTGATAATGAGAGTTGCAGTGTGGTTGAAAACACTCTGATCTCAAAAGGTGGCCATGTCAATGATAATTGTATCAGGGAATCCAGAAATTGAACTGCCGACTCCATGGGTTGATAGGCGAGGAAAACACCATATCATTAATTCCTAATTTGTTATGCCCTGTTGAAAATGAGTAAGTATTATTAAAAGGGCACAGGGGCAGTTGTTAGTGGTGCAGGTCTCCAAAAACTGAAATGCCTGTGTTGATGTTCATGGAATGATGAATCATTACTGACAGGAGACTGCATGGCTGTATGTTGAGAGGATAAAGGCAGTTACTTTGATGCATATCAAAAGAGAAGAGCAAAACACTTAGCAGATTGATTATTAGTTGATGGAGATAGTTGATTTTTGAGGACCTCTGCTGTTTATTCTTCAATTGATATGAAGAAGCAGATAACCAGGATAGTAACAGTTGGTGTGGTGATTTCTGGTGCAGTAGTAGTTGAGCCTTTGTCACTTTGATTGGCCAGCTCAATGTGTTGTTTATCATAGTTGTTTTGTTAAACAGGTTTTTGAAGAGTGAGATTAGTTTGGCTAAACTTGTTATCTGAGGAGCTGGGTTGCCAACAACAAGAAAAACTTTTCCTTTCCCCATATCCAACAATCGTTGGCCCAGTGAGTCAGCAAAGATTCAAACAACTTATTGGAAAGTGCGAATACGATGGAGAGGTCTCCAGCTGCTGATTTTGCAAAGCTGTCAACTTGATGGTACGCTTCGGTGAATCGGGTTATGAAGGCATCGGAAGTTTTTTCTCTTGTCCATGAGGCAGAGCCACCAATTGGAATCTCTGTTGTTGGAATGGTCCATCTCCGATGAGAGATGTTGCAGTGTCGCAGAGGTCTAGTGGAGGATCAACCACATCGTTCTGCTTTGCTTGAGTCAGTAGTCATGTTGTTTTCTCAGGACGATTATGTGTGCCAAGTTTGAAAGGATTTCGTTGGATTTTGGGTGTGTTGTTAAGGTGGTGTTGCAGCAGATGAAAGTTGGTTTGTTAGCTTGGTGTGTGTCAGGTAGGGGGGTGGTTGTTGTCTCCAATTGGGGACAAAAAATCAAAAATTAATTGTGAGGGTTGGAGGTATCTGGTGACCCTCAATGGAAAAAGGTGTCGCTTATCACAAAGGAGAGTGATTTTGGGATGCCGCTGAAGACAGTCGTGTAGTCCAGAAGCAGGCCTTTCCAATGATGGCTTGGGATTGGCTAGGGGAGGTCTGGAAGGCGAGCAAATTGAGGTTGAAGTTGGAAAAGTGGGCGACAACTTTGGAGGCGGTGGATATGACGTAGGAGCGTCCGATCCGAGATCAGGAGGGTTCGTTGGAAAGAGGAGATCAAGAGATTTCCAATGGTAGTAACAAAATTGCTGTTAATTGTCTGTAGCGCCTGTGATCAGTCCGCAAAGTTGGCAGATCTGAAAAGCGTACAACCCCTTCCACTGATTGGATCTTGTTGAAATCAAGGGGGAAGTGATTGGGATGGGTAAGAGTTTTGTATGAAAGAATTCGCTATGCTGGCTGATTGATGGATTGGACTGCTGTGGTGGTGTACACTACCGAAGGTGGTGGTGGTGGTGGGAGGATGATCTTGGCTTCTGTCAGTCTTGTGTCTGTCTTTATAAAAAACTGTTACAAGGACCTTCACTTGCAAAATGCTGCAAGCCATCCCCGCAGATCAGTATCAGGTCAAAGATCCTGCACACTGCTTACACCAAAAGACCCAAAACTAACAGAATCAGGGAAGATTTCAACAGAGCCTTGTGTGGTGTATTGTTGTCCAGCTTCAGGAAAACGAGGGTAGAACGAGGTATGCGAACTATCCAGGTCGTTCAAAGTGGAGAGAAAAGACTCTGTGTCAGTTGGATTTTGACAGTGCACAACATTGAGCATTGTCATAAGGTGCTTGGGTTCGTCATGTAGTGTGTCAGGCATGTTAATGATATGTGACTCAGGATCTGGTGGTACAACAATAAAGTGCGCAACACAATTCCCTTTTCGTAAGGAAACAGGTGTATCACGCAAGTTCATCAAAGGAATGGTGAATATCTTTGGACTGTCATCCTCGTTATGAAGGTCGGCAGGGGTAAATATGGATCCACGGAAATGTATCTGTTTGTCCATCAGGGATCCAACTGGTATGGCGTGTACTGTTGATTTCCTGAATTGGAGCGGCTCTCGTAGTCATACTTTTACAGCATGACTGCATTTCAGATCAAAGACAGTCTTTTCCACCACAATGAGGTCAATAATGTCACTTGGCACTAATTCTGTGTTCATGGACTCAGGAATTCGTTGGTAAGACAACAAAGGGGTCTTAAACCAGCAGTCTTCTCCACGCGGCATAGTGGCTTCTGTGAGACTACACCGAGGTCTCAGTGATAAAGTTTAGGGATTTTATTCGCAAAAACAAGCGCACCTGTCATAAAACCGCAAGGATCGGGACCCCTATTACTGCTCCCGATTCTTTAGTTTCCAAGGCGTTATCAAAGTGTATTTGCAGCTAACCCATCTTTATTATTGGGCCTGCTTTTACAACTTTCGTCTTAACAGTTTCCGTTGCACTAGGGTTTTCTCAACAAATTTTCTTTTTCGGTGACTAACAGGGACTGCCCGACTGCCCAAGGATGGGGTGCCTGACAGGCTGTACCCCAAGCCCGCCTAATTTATTATTTATTTTCGGCACTCCAACAGCTTCCCACTTTGATCCACACCCGCCATCTCGTCCTTGGTGGGATGGTGGTGGCTGCACCGCCATCACAGCTGCAGAGAACGCACTTTCTCTCCTTCTAGCTGTACCTCCGAGTCTGTTCATGGTGGAGGGCAGATGCAGTTGTGCAAAGTGCAACTGCGCCTGCGATGGGGCACAGAGCGCAACAAGGGTGAGTTCTATCTTCCCCTCTTTGTGCCCTTGTTGACTTTGTCTATGCTTGAATGGCCAAAACAAGAGCCTTGCTGTCGCCAGAGCCATTCTTTCTCCCTCAGTATTCTTTCATTTGTGGTGGATGGACAATAAGAACGGCCTTCAGCTGTTGGCACCACAAAGCAGCAGCAGTGCCTACCAACGCAGTCTCTCTGCTCTCTCTCTCTCTCTCTCTCTCTCTCTCTCTCTCTCTCTGTCACTCTCTCTCCATCTCTCATTTCTGATGGCGTTCGGGCACAGCCTTCAGCCGCACGCCAGCACACCCGCATAATGCGCATAATGGGCTGGCTTGCAAGCTGCGGTAGTTCCTCCTGCACGCCCTCTATTCCTCATGTCATTTCACTGTTTGATGAAATCCCACCCAGGACTGGAGGGACTTGGTGTGTGTGGGGATGAAGAGAGAGAGAGATAGAGAGAGAGCAGTGATGATGGAAAAGGGAGAGGAGTGAGAGGATGTAGAGAGGAGAGAGGAGTGAGTGGGCAGAGATGGAAGAGAGAGCAAATGGAGGAAGAGAGATTGGCTTGTTTTGCACTGGATTCTGTCAAAGCAGCAAGGAGGGGGTTGGATTCCTTGTTTGATCTCTGTGAGAGGTTGCTGCTTTTATACTCCTGCAGGTTGGAGCCATCAGAAAACAGAGGGAGCAGTGGGCTGCACAGAGCAGGCCACAGAAATTAGATAAAACAGGCTGAGCACCAACCCCCAGCCTGGGCTAAGTACCCATTCAGGGCTGAGTACCACCCAGGGCTGGGCATCACTCAGGGCTGAGTACCAGCCAGGGCTAAGTACCAGCCTGGGCTGAGCACCACCCAGGGCTGAGTACCAGCCTGGGCTGTGCACCACCCTGGGCTAAGTACCAGCCAGGGCTGAGTACCACCTTGGGCTGAGCACTTTGTCTGGGCTGAGTACCACCAGGAACCAATTTACAGCTTGTTTGAGAAACAGTTGCTTGTAAATTGGTTTGGTTGTTTCCAAATCAGGAAGCTTGTTTGGGAAACAAGCCGCTTTTTTCCTTGTTTTTAGAAATCCAATGATTGGTGCAATCTCTGGTGAGCTCAGTTTTTATCTCACTTTTAGAAATGCAGTGATTGGTGCAATCCCTGATTCCTAAATGCCTGTTGCATTGCTCAGATTGCACAGCACAGCAGGAAAGCTGGAATTCCAGATCAGGAAGCGGAATTTCGGTGCAGAGAGAGGAATTCCAGATCAGGAAGCGGAATTCCGATGCAAAAGGGCGGAATTCCGGTGCAGAGAGCGGAATTCCGGAGCCTGGGGCAGTGGTACACTGCTTCTGCATGCTTGCTGTGCTGTGTTACATGTGCAGAGTGCGTAGTTTGCGCGTTTTTGTGCATGTTCTAATTGCATTGTTCCTACCGGTAGGATGAACAAAGCTAGAACAACAGCCGCCTTTGCCTATCTCTTTTTATTGAGAACAGATTAGCCCTTCCGAGCGCCCCATTCAAGTATTGAATCTACTGAGCCCTTCAAACACCCCATCCAATGTGATTGGATGGAGTTCTCAAAGGGATCATCAGTAACGGGCGTAGTGTACCCCGTGGGTCGAATCTCAACACACCCCCGCAATAGAAAGAGAGGGGGCAACTGTTTCTCCTGGAGTACATGGCTGTCCAACAGTGCCAGCCAAGCAGTGGGACTCGAACCCACCCATGCACCCCCCTACACTTGTGAAAACCTGCATGAACCCACAAGTGTAGCTGGAGAAGCCAGAGAGAGTCTTTAGACTAAGCGTTGTGCTGATTTGAGCGTGGGCACCACGCTTACACCTTGGAGGTCGGCGAGACTGCAAATTCCCATCAGTGATGCAAGCTTTGCATGTTGAGCTGCAGGAAGAGCTTTGGTGAGAAGGTCGGCAATCATCATGTCCGTTGGGCAATGAATGAGTTGAACCTCCTTTTTCTCCAAGTGGTCCCGTATGAAATGCAACCTCACGTCAAAGTGTTTGACCCGACCATGGTGTATTGGATTCATAGCAATAGCTATGGTTGAACGATTGTCTTCATAAACAGTAGTGGGCTTATTTAAATCCATACCCAGCTCCTGGAAGAGCATTCGTAGCCAGATTGCCTCTTTGATGGCCTCAGTAAGGGAGAAGTATTCCGCCTCAGTTGAGGACAAAGTGACAACTGATTGTTTCTTGCTGTACCATGTAATAGTGTTAGTTTTGGGTCTTTTGGTGTAAGCAGTGTGCAGGAGCTTTGACCTGATACTGCTCTGCAAGGATGACTTGCAGCATTTTGCAAGTGATGGTCCTTGTAACAGTTTTGTATAAAGACAAACACAAGACTGACAGAAGCCAAGATCAACCTCCCACCACCACCACCTTCAGTAGTGTACACCACAGCAGCCCAACCCATCAATCAGCCACCATAGCAAATTCTTTCATACAAAACTGTTACCCATCCCAATCACTTCCCCCTTGGTTTCAACAAAATCCAATCAGTAGAAGGGGTTGTACGCTTTTCAGATCTGCCAACTTCGTGGAGCGATCACGGGCGCTACAGACATCGTACAGCAATTTCGTTACTACCATCGGAAAGCTCTTGATCTCCTCTTTCCAACGAACCCACCTGATCTCGGATCGGACGCTCCTACGTCGTATCCACCGCCTCCAAAGTCGTCGCCCACTTTTCCAACTTCAACCTCAATTTGCTCGCCTTCCAGACCTCCCCCAGCCGATCCCAAGCTATCATTGGAAAGGCCTGCTTCGGGACTACACGACTGCCACCAACGGCACCCCAAAATCACTCTCCTTCGTGATAAGCGACGCCTTTTTCCATTCAGGGTCACCAGATTTCCTCCAACCCTCACCATTAATTTTTGATTTTTTGTCCCCAATTGGAGACAACGACCACCCCCCTACCTGACACACACCAAGCTAACAAACCAACTTTTCATCTGCTGCAACACCACCTTCACCACACACCCAAAATCCAACGAAATCCCTTCAAACTTGGCACACATAATCGTCCTGAGAAAACAACATGACTACTGACTCAACCAATCACATCAACGCAGAGCAGAACGATGCAGTTGATCCACTAGACCTCTGGGACACTGGAACCTGTCTCATCAGAGATGGACCATTCCAAGGACAGAGATTCCAACTGGTGCCTCCGTCTTGTGGACCAGAGAAACCCTCACCCAAATCACACCTGGTCGAACTTGCAAAGGAGATCATTGACGACTTTGAATGCATTAAAATGGAACCAACTGAAGCCTCAGATGCCTTCATTACCCGATTCACTGAAGCGTACCATCGAGTCGACAGCTTTGCAAAGTCAGCAGCTGGAGAACTTCTCCATCATATTCGCCCTTTCCAACAAGTTGTTCGAATCTTTGTTGGCTCACTGGGCCAAAGCCTGTTGGATATGGGAAAAGGAAAAGTTTTTCTTGTTGTCGGCAACCCAGCTCCTCAGATAACAAGTTTAGCCAAACTAATCTCACTCTTCAAAACCTGTTTGACAAAACAACTATGATAAGCAACACATGAGCTGGCTGATCAAGCAACAATCACTCGGCTACTGCTGCACCAGAAATCACCACACCAACTATTACTATCCTGGTTATCTGCCTTCATATTGATTGAACAACAAACAGCAGAGGTCCTCAAAAACCAACCAGCTCCATCAACTAATAATCAATCTGCTAAGTGTTTTGCTCTTCGCTTTTGATATGCATCAAAGTAACTGCCTTTATCCTCTCAACATTCAGCCATGCAGTCTCCTGTCAGTAATGATTCATCATTCCATGAACATCAACACAGGCATTTTAGTTTTTGGAGACCTGCACCTCTAACAACTGTCCCTGTGCCCTCTCAATATTACTTACTCATTTTCAACAGGGCATAACAAATTAGGAATTAATGATATGGTGTTTTCCTTGTCTATCAACCCATGGAGTTGGCAGTTCAATTTCTGGATTCCCTGATAGAGTGTTTTCAACCACACTGAAACTCTCACCATCAAACATATTAGTGATTGGGATGACCAATAGTTGTGCAAGTGCCAACTCTCACGACCACGGCAACCTTGTGCAATTTCCTCATAACTTTGGACTCTGTTACATCAAGCTAAGCCTCTCCTTATCTTTTCTCACATAACTTCAGCACTTCAGCCAAAGACAATTTGCAGTCCATTCATTGATAGAACAAGGACTGGTTGAGTAGTTTAACAATCCTCTAACCATTTTGTAAACAGTCTATTCTGAGTGGTTGCTAGGCAAGCGTGACCGGCACAGGGTCAAAACCTCTCATATATTATCTGCTTGAGCAGAGGAGGAGGAAAACTGTTGACACTGGGTTTCCGTTCCACTTAATACTCAGAGTATTTGTCATCAGCACAAGCCAGCGCCCAGTACAACATCAAACATCATCTTCCACTTAGGGGGGAGGATTCTAGGGATAAGTGAAAGATGATCACCGGCACTGTATTGCCAATTAGATGGAGAATGCTTGGAATAAGTGAACGATGATCATCAGCGCAGAGTTGCAAAGTGGTCTCAGCATGGATTGGCACCAACTTGGCATGGTCTTCTTGGTGCCAGGCTGCTGCCTAGGAAAACACTCTATCTATTTTAGCCAAATGAATCTGGACTCAGGATTCGAACTATGGAATACACTATTATTGCTGGGCTTACTTGACCCTGGCTAGGGACCTCAACTCACACATATTGACTGCTTCAGCTTTTATACACAGACATACTAACACACTACTCCAGGTCCCACATCACAGGAAATTCGACAGCCATACCTGAGTCCTCACCTCAATTGCATCACTCTGATGAATTATCCTAACCAACTTCTGTGACAAAACACAATGTTCCTTGAAATAACTTTTGCCTCATTCCGAGGAGTATCAACGTTTATCTTTATTGGACACTCAACACTAACACTTTTTCAGAGCAAACTATAAACAAGCTCAACCTTGCAAGATTGCTGAAGTTCCATTCTCATCTGAGATTCTTCCTTAGCCGAACCAAATCTAACTGACTCTAGATTTCAAACTGCTCTTAATAGAGTCACTCCAGAACAGCTATGTTCTTTGAATGCCTCATGCATTCATCCAGCATGCATTCATGCAGCATAACCAGGATCTGGAAGCTTCAGAGATTGCCCTCAACTTTTGTAATCTGACCAGAAACTTTGTGGTTTTGGCTTGGATGTTAGACTTGACAAAAACATTCTGCTGATTCTTTAACGAGGCAGAGTAGAAGACATCAGGCGAAGTCTTTGTTCCCTTTGCTTGCACTAGCACTCTCCTACCAGCATAAATTCCACAACATCACTTGGAGACTAAAGGCATCAAGCAATCAAACTCTGTGGAAACATCTGGATATACTAACTCTCACTAATGCTTTCTACCACTAACTTTGCCTCTATCTTTATTCTCCACTCTAGACCAACAAAAGCAAAAATCAACCACCTCACATACAGTTACAATTACCATATCATCAAACTATTCAAACCTCAGCAGTATCAGCAAAATTCAGGAAACCTTCAACTATTCATACCTGCAGATCAGCTTCAGAAACAACACCAACATCACCACTTTGCTCCATTCAGTCACCAGTCACCTTGAACCATCTTTGAACTTGAATTTTGCCAGTTGAACAAGTTGAATTGGAATTGCTTTCAGTTTTCTGCAGTCTCAACAAAGTCAGACAAAGTATCAACCATTCCCCACAGCAGAGTCACTCCAGAAAACAACAACTTCCTCCATTCAGTCAGCATTCAACTTCAGCAATCAGAATTGGAAGAAGTCAAACTGGAATTGGTAAAACGTATCAACCACATGGTAATCCACAGCGAAAGTGAATCGGATAACGGTGTACAGCTCTGGTGTTGGAGGTGACGGCACGACGGGTTGGATTCCGTGCTACTGCAATTAACGTCACCCCCAGTGGGCCTTACTGGGAGCACTATAGGCATGACTGTGGAAGGCCGGACCGATGTGGCAGACCGGCAATGTGAAATCAACTGAAGGCCCACGAACACCGAAGTCCCAGCTTGTAGGCTAGTGTGGCCTGGACCTGTGTCAGAGGAGGTGGAGTCCTGAGCAGGGAGCCCATTCCGCAAGGAGTACCAACCAGGAGACAGTTATTCTTCTGATGTGCCCAGGCGAGACGCAGGGGAAAGCGTTGAGGGCAAGCTGTGTATGGGGGAGTGGTCGCCTCGCCTCATAGGGTACTGGGGGGAGCCCAGACCAGCATCGTGCGGAAGGCTCACCTGTGCAGAGTTTTCTCTCGTGCTTTCTTTTGTGTGCAGGGTATCTTAGAAAATCTGAACTAATTTTCCCTAAAGTTTCTTAAAGTTAAAACCATCACAAGTAGATTCTATTTCTCTACAACCACAAAACAAACATAGCACTTTAAAGTTTGGAATCCACCACAAACTTCTTACCTTCAGTGTACACATTCAGGCCAACTGTGTTTGACAAGCACACCTTGCCCAGACCCTTGTATATGTGCAGACAGCTTTTGAAGTTATTGAACAACCCACGAATGTCAACAAAACCTGGAACATATGGGCCTACAAGGTCAAACTTTGTGAAGACAGCAGCATTGAGTGCTTCTATGCACAGCTCTTGGCTAAGGGCCCCACTTAGTGTCATTGCATTTATATTCAGAATACTCACCCACCTTTTGTCCTAATCAATAGTCTTTGTTAACTCACTGAAATGGCTGCCTGAATCAACTGGGACACTGGCACAGTGGATATCAGCAACACATACCTCAACAGCATATTTTATATGCCAAATCTGCATCGAGCAGTTCATTACCACCGCACTTGTTATGAATCACCCTCTGGAAACCTCCGGAACCTTCTAGAACATTCCTTCATGGAACCTTGTGGAACCCTCTGGAACCTTCTTTGCTTTCCTGACTTGTCGTGTTATCATTGGTATCACTGTATTACTAATTGCTCTTTTTGGAACTTCCTTTGAGTCTTGACAAGGAAGATCTCAAAAGTTCCTTCTCTGCCTTGTCCTGTCCTGCCCTGTTCCTGACAGCACTGACTGCTGGAGTTGAACAGCCACCAAAATCAAACAGTTGACAGGAAAGTGCAAACTTCTGGGATTTCTGCATCCTCCTTTGTCAGATTAACTCATCATCCACAATGCAAGCTAAGTTAACAAAATTTGTTTTTGGTGATTCTGGCAAAAACTTCTTCTGCCATTGCCTTGCCTAATCTTTTTTACATACTCTGCAAAATGGGAGCAATGAAAACCATCCTCAATATGCAGCTGGAACATCAACATGACAGAATCTTCTTACACAAGAAAGTCTGTAGCAAGGAGTTAATCCAGTGCCATGCAAACACTATCAACAACCCCACTGCAGTAACTGGCCTTCCCAGTCGTCTCTCAATCTTCAGCCACGCAGGATCGACAAAGCAACTGCAGATCAGAGACTGTACCAGGCAATACATGATGGCATCAACTACCTTGCAACACACAGGCGACCAGACCTTGCCCCAGCAGTTTCATATCTTGGTGCCTTCAGCAAGGACCCTAGCGAGCAACACATGAAGATCCTTATTCTGGTTCTCGAATATCTCAATGGTAATAGTGAGTATGGTTTATTCTATTCTCGCAACTGCACAGATATAGCCGGTTACTCCGTCGCTGCCCATGGTGTCCACTCAGATGGGAAATCACAGCCTGGCTACTATGTTCTATTTGGAGGAACAGCTATTAGTTGGACATCTCTTCAGAGCAGTACTGTCATGCTGTCACCGCAGGAAGCTGAATATGTAGCTGTGTCTGAACTGGGACGAGAACTTAAGGCACTATCCCAACTCTACTCAGCACTTCAACTTCTGTCTCCAACTCCACTTGTCATCTACACTGACAACAGCAGTGTGATCAACCTCAGTTCAAATGATCTTTACACCAATCAGTCAAAACATATCATGGTAAAGTATCATTATATTCAAGAACTTGTGGAACAAAAGGTAGTACGGCTTGAATGGATTGCTGGAGGAGAACAGCCTGCATACTATATGACAAAATCTCTCTCAGCTGCTCTCAGTGAATACCATCTGAGTAGCACTGGTCTGTTTCCTCTGATTCATTTTTTCTTATCTGTGAAGCTGTTTTCTTCTTTGTTCTTTTTCATTACTTTGACTCATTTCTTTTACCTCTGAAGTTCAATATGTGCCCCCATCCATTTTTGTTAGTGTGGTCTGTTCTTTCTGTTCTGCCATCCGATGGCCTGTCATACCTGTTTGTGATTCTTCTTTCTCTGGTGTACGGTTTCCTTAAGTTGACTATGGCTTAAGGTTTTCCTCCGTGCCGGCCTTTGCTCCTGCCCACAGCTTAGGGGGGAGTGTTAGTTTTGGGTCTTTTGGTGTAAGCAGTGTGCAGGAGCTTTGACCTGATACTGCTCTGCAAGGATGACTTGCAGCATTTTGCAAGTGATGGTCCTTGTAACAGTTTTGTATAAAGACAAACACAAGACTGACAGAAGCCAAGATCAACCTCCCACCACCACCACCTTCAGTAGTGTACACCACAGCAGCCCAACCCATCAATCAGCCACCATAGCAAATTCTTTCAAATAGCACCCCCGCAAAGCATGAACACATGCCCTGACCTCGACTTGCGTCCATCCTCTTCAGCATAGCTGGCATCAGCGTAGCCATGTGGTTCATCCCACTCTGGGTAAGAAATACCCGCAGCTTTCTCTACCTCTGGGAGCGTTGCATTGGTGATGCATGTCATCTGGGAGTCTCCCTTCTGGTAGAAAAGTCCATGATCCCAGGTAGCGCGGACATATCGCAGCAATCTGTCGAGCGCAAGGGAATCTGAATGGGTTGGGGCGGACTGGTATTGTGCAAGTGTATTCACAGCATACGCAATGTCAGGGCGCGTCAAGTTTGCAAGGTAAGCAAGTTGCATGAGTGTGCTTCGGAAGTATTCCAACTCTTTTTGTGGAAGTTTTCCAGAGTCCGCATCGTGTATCCATGTTGTGGACATGGGAGTTGCTTTGATTTTGACAGGTAAGCCTTCATCGTCACACCAGTAGTTTGCTTCCTCCAAGACATGCTGTGTGTAGTTTTTCTGTCCAATAAAGATTCCATCTTTGATTTTCTCAACTTGGATGCCAACAGCAACTTTTGGGTTGAGGTCCTCGCGGATTTTGAACTTTGATTTGATCAGAGAAAGAATTTTGGCAATTTCTTCTTCAGTGTGACTGAAGATGAGGATGTCATCTACGTATAGAGTGATGATGGTCTTGACCTTTCCATCAGGGTGCCTTTGCACAAAGACACAGTGGTCAGTCTTTAATTGCGTAAATCCAATTTCGACGAGGAAGTCGCGGATTGTTTTGTACCACTGTCGACCAGACTGGTGTAGTCCGTACAGACTCTTCCTGAGTAAACAGACAAGAAGTATCCCGTCTGCACCACTTATCTCAAAGCCTTCTGGTTGTTCCATGAAGTTTTCAATGTCCAGTTTGGCGTTCAAGTATGCGGTTTCGACATCAAGGCCTGCAAGTATGAGGTCAAACAGCAACGAGATAGCAAGGATTGCCCTTATGGAGGAGCTGCGGACGACAGGGGAGAAGGTCTCATTGTAGTCCTGACCAAAGATCTGAGTGTAACCCCGACCAACAAGGCGAGCCTTGAAGCGTTCAAGGTACCCTTCACTGTCAAACTTGTAGGCAAAAACCCATTTGGGCTTGAGTATCTTACGCCCTTTAGGTCGAGCCACTAAGTCCCAGACATGCTTTGATGTGATCGAATTGATCTCTGAGAGTTGAGCTGCCTTCCAATACTTTGCAAAAGGAGAACGCATGGCCTCTTTATGTGAAGCAGGGAGTGGTGGTAAGTCCCGCTGGTGGATCCTTTCTGTTGGATATGCTGTGACTTCCTCCGGCTCAAGCACAGTGTATGCTTTGAGCGTTTGGTAGAGTTCACGAAATTGTCCCCGTGCTATCCGTAGTTTACGAATTCTTGCAGTTAAAGCGCGGAGTGTTTTCCGACTGTAAGTGGAAGGACTTGTGGCAATTGATGGTTTTGTTCGTAGTTTACAAAGGTTTGCCTTCAATGCCAGGTAGTCACGTAAACCTGATGGCTCTCGTGGTATGATTGGGGGATTTGTTGCCTCCCCTGTTGACTCTGGCAAAGATAGAATGTCAGGGGAAGTTGAGCGCTCCCTAGGAGGGATTTCCTGTTCATCAGGTATTGACTCTGGTTCAGAATCAGAAGCGTCGTATAGCATACCCGGCTGTAGATCTCCCCCCTGTGATTCTGCAGGTGGTACATCGTCTTCTTGTGAGTCAGACAGAGCGTCAGGATGTGCCACATCTGGATCAGTGGACATAGCAGGGGTATGCAGCGAGGTGGAAAGATATTGGAAATCCTGAGCTGTGGGTTGGACTGGTCCCCATTCCTTCAAGCGGGAGTCATGAAGGAACTGTCTCCAGTTCCGCACAATGCCAGGAAAAACATTTTCGTGAAAGGAGACATGGAAGTGTTCCGATATTCTCTGAGTTTTCAAGTCGTAGACTACTGGAAGAGTGTTTCCTTTATACCCTAAGAATATGCCTGGCGCCCCTTTGTCAGGATGTTTAAGTGTTCGCTTTTCCTTTGGGATACGGTGGATAACCAAACAGCCAAAGGTGCAGATGTGATCAACATTTGGCTTTTCACCGTACCAAGCTTCATAAGGTGTTTTCTTAGTGTAAGAGTGGTAAACCCTGTTCTTGATGTATGCTGCGTAGCGGACTGCATACACAAAGAAAGAGTGGGGCAATCGTGACTCTAAGAGCATCCAGTGTGCCATGTCTTTGAGAGTGTTGACCTGACGTTCTACCAGCCCATTGAATTCCTTGGTGAATGCAGGACTAGGTTCTAAAACAATAGGAGGATGCCGAGTATTGGCCCAAGTTTTGAATTCTCCATCTTTGAAGATTTCCCCCCTGTCACAGCGCACAGATGTGATATGTTTGCCATGTTGTTGTTCAAACCTTTCGATCGTAGACCGGAATCTTGTGGGCGCGTCGGACAAAGAGTTGAGGAACTCAATGTCAAGCCAACGGGTTGACTCTTCCACAACCAGTTGCCAATGTTTTTCACCATGGTGTCCACGTGCGGGCAGTGGGACAGCATCAGTGTGTAAACGACCAAGCAGTGTGGTGTTTGGTCTGGAAGTGGAGTGGATAGGCGAAGCTTTCAATTTCCCAACATCACATGTCACGCAGGGAATGTCATGAATGAGGAAAAATGAATGACCAACTTTATTCAGATTTGACCAAGTACGCTTCAAAGAAGATAAAGACAGGTGACCAAATTTCTTGTGAAGAGCTCGGACTGCTTCAATGTTCTGAGGGTTTGGTAAAGGGTCTGGGTCAGTTTGACTTAAAGTTGGAGTTGCAGTTTGCTGTTGCGACTCACCTGGGGCGTCCCCCGAAGGAGTCGGCGCGTCCCTTCCAAGTTCTGCCCTGTCGAGACCAGTATGTCCCGTCAGAAGAGAAGGGTCCACAACATAAACAGTTCCTGTGTCCCTGTGAGCAATGGTAAAGTCTGAACCATGTACCCGAGGGTGCAATAGGGCTGTGTCTGCTGTGAAAGTCACGTTGTGACCTGTCTGCCGCACGATTTGCTGAACTGAGAGTAGAGTGTCTGAGAACTCTGGCACATAGAGCGAGTTCCTCATGATGAGAGCTCTTCCGTCAACGAACAGGGTAAAGTCGCCCACTCCAGTGGCAGTTGCAAAGCCATCAGCTGTTTTGATCTGCTGGGAGGTGGGCCGCAAGTTTGTGAAGTGCTCTTCACAAGGCGACATGGTCCTGGAAGCCCCAGAGTCAAGGATGACCTGGTGTGGGTTGCCGCCAGCAAGTCTTGCCATCAGCGCAGTCTCGTAGATGCGGCGGTAGGTGACGTTGCGGTAGAGGAAACGCCCAGATTCGTACATCACTTTGTAGCCGACGTTTGAGACAATGTTGTCAGTGATCCAGTCTGGATCCATTCTGCCGTCAAGAAGTGTAACTGTGAGTTCCACTTCAAATTCCTCCTCCACCTCAACGGCCTGGCATGTTCCAATTTCAAACTCCCGTGCCGCAAGTGCCCTTTCTACTGAAAGGAAGTCGTCCAGAGCTGAAGTGTCTGCAAGGCGCGCAGCACCCTCAGTACTGAACTCCAGCATTTCGACGTCTTCTGCTTCAGGAGGCGGTGGTGGAGTATCCATCCTGTAGCATTTGTGGGGAGGAGAGTCCTCAGAGGCTGTGCAAGAGGCTTGGTGGTGTTCTTTAGCGGCCACCTCACGTGCAATCTTGGCAGTCTCAGTAGCTTTCTTGGAATCAGCTGGCGTGGCCTTGGCTTCTTTGGCGTGTGCAGGCTGCTTGCCCTTGGCCTTCTTTGCAGGGCGAGCCGGCTCTGACTTCCCGTGAGGGAACTTGAGGCATTCCTCGCGAGAGTGTGAGACCCAGATTCCATGAAGGTCACAAGTAGGCTTGCCGTTGAGTGCCTCACCGATCTTGCGCTTCTTGGTTGCCACTGAGGTCTTTGCTGAAGCAGCTGTTTCCAACTCAGGAGTGCCATGGTGAGCAGAGTGTCTGCTGTTCTTCTCCTTGCTTTGCTGGTACAGCGTGTGGCAGTTTGTCAACTCCTTGACGAGATCGCTGGTGTTGGCGTAGCCTGACAGCCCCTTGAGAAGATTTTGACGAACGCCAGAGAAGATTTCATGTCCAGGCAGCGTTTCCCTTGCTTTGTGGATGATGGCAGAACGCAGGATGTTTGTCACACCCCTGCAAGTGGTGGCAGTACATTTGAAATGCTTTGGCCAATCCGTGACCAGTGTGGTCAGAGTGGTGTACCACTCCTGGACTGCCGGACCAGAGTCTCTGGGTTTTGCCAAACGACTGTAAGTCGCAAGCCACTTGTCCTGCTGTGAACCAGTGTGGTCCTGCAGGGCGTACTTGTCATTGAGCCACTTGTACCGGTCAGCGCAGTTGGTGATGTTTGCCGCATTCATGGAGCGCACATCCTCAATGCGCGAGCAGGAGTCGAGGGTAGCAACCGCCTTGTCGTGTTGGGCCTCAAGCTCCCTGTAGGTCTTGTGTTCTTGGCGTATACCAGTGTGGTACTTGTCAAGGGCAGCGTGGTGCAGACGGTACATCTCACTGTACGCAGCCTTGGCCTCCGCCGTTGCAGAGGATTCAGGGGGAGAACCAATACTGGGAGGAGCAGCGCCGATGCCGACCTTGGTGCAGTGCTCGTTGAACGTACCGAAGTAATCAGGCTTGAGGAAGCTGGCAACAAGATTGTATGCCATGACCGGCTTGATGACTTCTTCCACATGCAGTTCCCAAGCCTGGTAGCCGTAAGAAGAGAAGCGGACAGCCTTGGGGGTTGAAGAAGACATGCTAGGTAGCGGCTTGGTGGACCAGTGGACTTGTTTAGAGCGGTAGCCCTTTTCTTGTAGAGAGCCAAGAGCCCTTTGTTGCCTTAAAGTAGCTGGTGAGCCGGTGCTCACAGACAGGTTGGTCTTGTTTAGAGTCAGAAACCCTTTTCTTGTAAGAGCAGCAGGGCCCTGTTCGAGCGTACAAGTGTGGCCGACGGCTTGTAGGTAGCTTTGTGATGAAATCCCACCCAGGACTGGAGGGACTTGGTGTGTGTGGGGATGAAGAGAGAGAGAGAGAGAGAGAGAGCAGTGATGATGGAAAAGGGAGAGGAGTGAGAGGATGTAGAGAGGAGAGAGGAGTGAGTGGGCAGAGATGGAAGAGAGAGCAAATGGAGGAAGAGAGATTGGCTTGTTTTGCACTGGATTCTGTCAAAGCAGCAAGGAGGGGGTTGGATTCCTTGTTTGATCTCTGTGAGAGGTTGCTGCTTTTATACTTCAATGGGGAAGGTGCTAAGTTTGAGACATGCTGGCAGTCACTAACTGAATGATGCAGAATTTCAAGTTCTGCACAATGACTAAGCCTTTCCCCGCTCACTTTTGGAAATGGATCAGGATGATGAGCTTAAGTGGGTAGAAGTATAGAGTCCAGGTGTACACAGAGCTAACACAGAGCTGCTGCATAAGCTACCATGATGAAAGGCCTCATGAAAGGGTATGAGATCATAGGGTTTTTTCTCCTTTCTTTATTGATGATTTTTACTTATTTTTTCAATTAGTAGTTTATCCTGTTTTCTTTTTTTTACTGTTTCATCTTTTATTTATTTGTTTGTTATCTCTGTGTGTGTCTCTCGTTTCTTTTGTGGCTGTGAGTGACTGTCTTCCTCTTTGCACCAATCAGCTCCCCCCATCTCCTCCATCCTTCTTGGCAGCTGATGCCAAGAAATGCTCCATGATTTTCTGAGCTGTCCTTATTGTTTGGAGACTCACTCCTCCTCTCTTCTTTGTTGTTTTATTTATTGTTTTGTTCTTTTGTATATGTTTTCCCTTCTTTTCCCCTCCTTCTTCTTTCACCCTGCTGATTCCAACCCTCTCCTATTTAAGTAGCCCACCCCCCATTCTTGTTGTACCTGAAGTCTTCTTGCCTTCCCTTTTCCTTCTCTGACTGTGTGTATGAGCTGGGGGTGGCAGTCCCCTGGTGTGTGACAGGAGAATTGGTTCTCTTGGCCATTTATGGCAGTGTGCTGGGTTCAAGTCCCAGTGCACCTCACCATTCTGCATACTGTTTAGGCTGGTCTGGGGTAGGAGCTACTTGATGATGGAAGGTGGGAGGGTAAAACTGTGGTAGTGCCTCGCCAGTTCCTGTCAATACATCGCTTCAAATCCAGGTCTCTCAAGGTGATATGAATGAGTTGGCTGGTCTAGTATTATGTGGGTCTCTCTGGTATTCCTCCCTATCCCTGGTGATGGTTCCTTTGGCCTTTGGTGGGCCTGGTTCGCTGGGTTCAGACCCTCTTCCTTTCATGCTAATACCTGTGGTTGTCTTTGGTGTCTTCCTTGTGTGTGGGAGTGGGTATTGACCTTCCTTGCTTCCAAGACAGGTTATTCTCTCTGGCCTGGCGAGGCAGAGGTCTGTCTACTGGTTGGATGAGGCAAGAAGAGTCCCACTGTCTCCCACCCTGGTTGCACCCTCTTCCTTGGATTGAGTTGGAACACTCTCCTTGGAGTGAGACAAGTTGTGTCTGGTTCTGTTAAGTGGAAAACAGTTCTGATTTGGTTCAACAGGCACCTCTGCACACTAACTGTTCCTTGTGTCTGCCCTTTGTCTCTCCAACCCCCTCCAACTCAGGGTTTGATTTGTTGTTTATTTCTTTTGTTGTTTCTTTTGATGGGTTGTAGTGGCTTGTCACTTCTCTTACCGATTCAGTCAGTCTTACCGATTCAGTCAGTTCTGTCTCTGGTCTAACTTGGCTTTTTGGCCTTGTGCCCCAGATGAAAACCTTCTGTGTCTTGCACCAGAGGATTATGCTTTCTTTTGTGATTGTGTCTGTTTCATGCTTTGGTGTGAGAAACCTCTCTTTTGTGTTAGAGATTTGTTTGTGTTTTTCTTGTGCTTTTTAAGACTCCAAATACACTTTCCTGTCTTGTGCCCCTAGACACCCTCCTTTTGCCCCTTTTCATTAGCAGGATTGGTATTTAGGTCCATGCTCTAGTTTCCACCTATAGCCCTAGGTGAGGAGTTGGAGAGCGCACAGTCTCACACAACTTCTCGTGTGAGTTGGTAAATTTCCATTTTTTTTAAACTTTGTGAACCAAATTTGCAAACAACAATTAAAGGGAAAGCATTCAGTTCAAGTTCCAAAAGAGGAAAAGCGTACTTTTGCTTCTGTGAGTTGTTTGCACATTTTTTTTTCTAGGAACACAATAGTGGAAAGGAACTGCAGACAGTGCGACTTTATATTCTTTGATTTCTGAACTCAGTTGCCAGAACTGCTTCCCATCAATGGAACGGCTGGGGAAACAAGAGCTCCGTTGCTCAGGCAGGTAGTATGTCTACGAAGACCATGCCAAGTTGGTGCCAATCCATGCTGAGACCACTTTGCAACTCTGTGCTGATGATCATCGTTCACTGATTCCAAGCATCCTCCATCTAATTGGAAATACATTGCTGATGATCATCTTTCACTTATCCCTACATCCTCCTCCCTGAGTGGAAGATGATGTTTGATGTTGCATCCCTGGTTCTATCAATGAATGGACAGCAAATTGTCTTTGACTGAAGTTATGTGAGCAAAGATAAAGGGAGGCGTAGCCTGATGTAAAGAGTCCAAAGTCATGAGGAAATTGCACAAGGTTGCCATGGTTGTGAGAGTTGGCACTTGCATAACTATTGGTCATCCCAATCACAAATATGTTTGATAATGAGAGTTGCAGTGTGGTTGAAAACACTCTGATCTCAAAAGGTGGCCATGTCAATGATAATTGTATCAGGGAATCCAGAAATTGAACTGCCGACTCCATGGGTTGATAGGCGAGGAAAACACCATATCATTAATTCCTAATTTGTTATGCCCTGTTGAAAATGAGTAAGTATTATTAAAAGGGCACAGGGGCAGTTGTTAGTGGTGCAGGTCTCCAAAAACTGAAATGCCTGTGTTGATGTTCATGGAATGATGAATCATTACTGACAGGAGACTGCATGGCTGTATGTTGAGAGGATAAAGGCAGTTACTTTGATGCATATCAAAAGAGAAGAGCAAAACACTTAGCAGATTGATTATTAGTTGATGGAGATAGTTGATTTTTGAGGACCTCTGCTGTTTATTCTTCAATTGATATGAAGAAGCAGATAACCAGGATAGTAACAGTTGGTGTGGTGATTTCTGGTGCAGTAGTAGTTGAGCCTTTGTCACTTTGATTGGCCAGCTCAATGTGTTGTTTATCATAGTTGTTTTGTTAAACAGGTTTTTGAAGAGTGAGATTAGTTTGGCTAAACTTGTTATCTGAGGAGCTGGGTTGCCAACAACAAGAAAAACTTTTCCTTTCCCCATATCCAACAATCGTTGGCCCAGTGAGTCAGCAAAGATTCAAACAACTTATTGGAAAGTGCGAATACGATGGAGAGGTCTCCAGCTGCTGATTTTGCAAAGCTGTCAACTTGATGGTACGCTTCGGTGAATCGGGTTATGAAGGCATCGGAAGTTTTTTCTCTTGTCCATGAGGCAGAGCCACCAATTGGAATCTCTGTTGTTGGAATGGTCCATCTCCGATGAGAGATGTTGCAGTGTCGCAGAGGTCTAGTGGAGGATCAACCACATCGTTCTGCTTTGCTTGAGTCAGTAGTCATGTTGTTTTCTCAGGACGATTATGTGTGCCAAGTTTGAAAGGATTTCGTTGGATTTTGGGTGTGTTGTTAAGGTGGTGTTGCAGCAGATGAAAGTTGGTTTGTTAGCTTGGTGTGTGTCAGGTAGGGGGGTGGTTGTTGTCTCCAATTGGGGACAAAAAATCAAAAATTAATTGTGAGGGTTGGAGGTATCTGGTGACCCTCAATGGAAAAAGGTGTCGCTTATCACAAAGGAGAGTGATTTTGGGATGCCGCTGAAGACAGTCGTGTAGTCCAGAAGCAGGCCTTTCCAATGATGGCTTGGGATTGGCTAGGGGAGGTCTGGAAGGCGAGCAAATTGAGGTTGAAGTTGGAAAAGTGGGCGACAACTTTGGAGGCGGTGGATATGACGTAGGAGCGTCCGATCCGAGATCAGGAGGGTTCGTTGGAAAGAGGAGATCAAGAGATTTCCAATGGTAGTAACAAAATTGCTGTTAATTGTCTGTAGCGCCTGTGATCAGTCCGCAAAGTTGGCAGATCTGAAAAGCGTACAACCCCTTCCACTGATTGGATCTTGTTGAAATCAAGGGGGAAGTGATTGGGATGGGTAAGAGTTTTGTATGAAAGAATTCGCTATGCTGGCTGATTGATGGATTGGACTGCTGTGGTGGTGTACACTACCGAAGGTGGTGGTGGTGGTGGGAGGATGATCTTGGCTTCTGTCAGTCTTGTGTCTGTCTTTATAAAAAACTGTTACAAGGACCTTCACTTGCAAAATGCTGCAAGCCATCCCCGCAGATCAGTATCAGGTCAAAGATCCTGCACACTGCTTACACCAAAAGACCCAAAACTAACAGAATCAGGGAAGATTTCAACAGAGCCTTGTGTGGTGTATTGTTGTCCAGCTTCAGGAAAACGAGGGTAGAACGAGGTATGCGAACTATCCAGGTCGTTCAAAGTGGAGAGAAAAGACTCTGTGTCAGTTGGATTTTGACAGTGCACAACATTGAGCATTGTCATAAGGTGCTTGGGTTCGTCATGTAGTGTGTCAGGCATGTTAATGATATGTGACTCAGGATCTGGTGGTACAACAATAAAGTGCGCAACACAATTCCCTTTTCGTAAGGAAACAGGTGTATCACGCAAGTTCATCAAAGGAATGGTGAATATCTTTGGACTGTCATCCTCGTTATGAAGGTCGGCAGGGGTAAATATGGATCCACGGAAATGTATCTGTTTGTCCATCAGGGATCCAACTGGTATGGCGTGTACTGTTGATTTCCTGAATTGGAGCGGCTCTCGTAGTCATACTTTTACAGCATGACTGCATTTCAGATCAAAGACAGTCTTTTCCACCACAATGAGGTCAATAATGTCACTTGGCACTAATTCTGTGTTCATGGACTCAGGAATTCGTTGGTAAGACAACAAAGGGGTCTTAAACCAGCAGTCTTCTCCACGCGGCATAGTGGCTTCTGTGAGACTACACCGAGGTCTCAGTGATAAAGTTTAGGGATTTTATT
Organism: Zopfochytrium polystomum; assembly: GCA_025765615.1. Classification (NCBI taxonomy): domain Eukaryota; kingdom Fungi; phylum Chytridiomycota; class Chytridiomycetes; order Chytridiales; family Chytridiaceae; genus Zopfochytrium; species Zopfochytrium polystomum. The sequence goes on along the minus strand of JAIVFJ010000013.1, from coordinate 177,408 downwards.
CGCAAAAACAAGCGCACCTGTCATAAAACCGCAAGGATCGGGACCCCTATTACTGCTCCCGATTCTTTAGTTTCCAAGGCGTTATCAAAGTGTATTTGCAGCTAACCCATCTTTATTATTGGGCCTGCTTTTACAACTTTCGTCTTAACAGTTTCCGTTGCACTAGGGTTTTCTCAACAAATTTTCTTTTTCGGTGACTAACAGGGACTGCCCGACTGCCCAAGGATGGGGTGCCTGACAGGCTGTACCCCAAGCCCGCCTAATTTATTATTTATTTTCGGCACTCCAACAGCTTCCCACTTTGATCCACACCCGCCATCTCGTCCTTGGTGGGATGGTGGTGGCTGCACCGCCATCACAGCTGCAGAGAACGCACTTTCTCTCCTTCTAGCTGTACCTCCGAGTCTGTTCATGGTGGAGGGCAGATGCAGTTGTGCAAAGTGCAACTGCGCCTGCGATGGGGCACAGAGCGCAACAAGGGTGAGTTCTATCTTCCCCTCTTTGTGCCCTTGTTGACTTTGTCTATGCTTGAATGGCCAAAACAAGAGCCTTGCTGTCGCCAGAGCCATTCTTTCTCCCTCAGTATTCTTTCATTTGTGGTGGATGGACAATAAGAACGGCCTTCAGCTGTTGGCACCACAAAGCAGCAGCAGTGCCTACCAACGCAGTCTCTCTGCTCTCTCTCTCTCTCTCTCTCTCTCTCTCTCTCTCTCTCTGTCACTCTCTCTCCATCTCTCATTTCTGATGGCGTTCGGGCACAGCCTTCAGCCGCACGCCAGCACACCCGCATAATGCGCATAATGGGCTGGCTTGCAAGCTGCGGTAGTTCCTCCTGCACGCCCTCTATTCCTCATGTCATTTCACTGTTTGATGAAATCCCACCCAGGACTGGAGGGACTTGGTGTGTGTGGGGATGAAGAGAGAGAGAGATAGAGAGAGAGCAGTGATGATGGAAAAGGGAGAGGAGTGAGAGGATGTAGAGAGGAGAGAGGAGTGAGTGGGCAGAGATGGAAGAGAGAGCAAATGGAGGAAGAGAGATTGGCTTGTTTTGCACTGGATTCTGTCAAAGCAGCAAGGAGGGGGTTGGATTCCTTGTTTGATCTCTGTGAGAGGTTGCTGCTTTTATACTCCTGCAGGTTGGAGCCATCAGAAAACAGAGGGAGCAGTGGGCTGCACAGAGCAGGCCACAGAAATGAGATAAAACAGGCTGAGCACCAACCCCCAGCCTGGGCTAAGTACCCATTCAGGGCTGAGTACCACCCAGGGCTGGGCATCACTCAGGGCTGAGTACCAGCCAGGGCTAAGTACCAGCCTGGGCTGAGCACCACCCAGGGCTGAGTACCAGCCTGGGCTGTGCACCACCCTGGGCTAAGTACCAGCCAGGGCTGAGTACCACCTTGGGCTGAGCACTTTGTCTGGGCTGAGTACCACCAGGAACCAATTTACAGCTTGTTTGAGAAACAGTTGCTTGTAAATTGGTTTGGTTGTTTCCAAATCAGGAAGCTTGTTTGGGAAACAAGCCGCTTTTTTCCTTGTTTTTAGAAATCCAATGATTGGTGCAATCTCTGGTGAGCTCAGTTTTTATCTCACTTTTAGAAATGCAGTGATTGGTGCAATCCCTGATTCCTAAATGCCTGTTGCATTGCTCAGATTGCACAGCACAGCAGGAAAGCTGGAATTCCAGATCAGGAAGCGGAATTTCGGTGCAGAGAGAGGAATTCCAGATCAGGAAGCGGAATTCCGATGCAAAAGGGCGGAATTCCGGTGCAGAGAGCGGAATTCCGGAGCCTGGGGCAGTGGTACACTGCTTCTGCATGCTTGCTGTGCTGTGTTACATGTGCAGAGTGCGTAGTTTGCGCGTTTTTGTGCATGTTCTAATTGCATTGTTCCTACCGGTAGGATGAACAAAGCTAGAACAACAGCCGCCTTTGCCTATCTCTTTTTATTGAGAACAGATTAGCCCTTCCGAGCGCCCCATTCAAGTATTGAATCTACTGAGCCCTTCAAACACCCCATCCAATGTGATTGGATGGAGTTCTCAAAGGGATCATCAGTAACGGGCGTAGTGTACCCCGTGGGTCGAATCTCAACACTGTTTCTCCAAGAAGCTCCTCAAAGTTTCCATCTTTCTTCCTCTTGGGCATGCCCATGAGCATTCCCTAACTCATTTGAGTTTGATTAGGACTTTATGCTGACCTTTCCTTTCTTTATTGATCTTAGGTATTCATCGCTTATGCTGTTCTTCAATTGGATAGTGAGACGAGCGGCTCAAGATGGAGACAGTGGAGGCGGAGAACTTTTAGAGACATAGTATGGTGAAGCAGCAGTGCCATTTAAGGGTTAGAGGAGGGGCAAAAATTGTTGTTCTGGCACCAGAGTTTGAAGCATTGGTTTGTGATGCAGGGTAATTCAGAAATAAAAAATAAAGATTTCAGGTCTATTCTGTAGTACAACCATGCGCAGATTTCGCGTTTTCAGGATTTTCACCCTGTCCAACGTCAGTCCAATTGTGCAGGCAGGCTTAGGTGATTAAAGAACACAGAGATGGAAAAACTATCAGTATAAAGCCACTGTCTTAATGAATACAATATTAGAGTGGAACATCAGTTGGTATTGATCATTGTAGATATGTATTTTAATATGCTGCCAAAACAAGAGGGCTCCAGGAAATGCATTGATGCATTCTTGTTGTTGAAGATGCAAAACAAATGAAGATTCCTAAGAACCCCCAAATGTTTAGGTGTCTTTACGTAAAACGCATCCACAAAGGCCAGGTATTCGCAATTAGTTCTCGCCCAAAATTCTAATGCACACAGTGGACAGCCAAAAAAGCTGTCAGCGTAATTTGTTGTGATTTCAATTTGGAATACGACAAGTGACAGCAAGTATTTTTGTCTATTACAGAGTGTGCAGGGGTATGTAGTACGTTGCAAAGTGCAAAGCAAGTAACCGACTATCAAGCCAGGCTATTTATATCTGGCAGATTTTTCTTATGTGCAGCGTGTGCGATTGGGATGTGGACAGAGTGGTTGTCAGGGTGGTTCCATGAAGGGGCCTTGGCGCAGTGGAGATGACTGCAGGAGACAGGTGTGGAGCAACTGTCTCTTGCCGATCTGCTGTGCTGCTTGCCCCACGAAGGGGATACCCTGTGAGCGACAGAGAAAGTTGTGACTGTGGGTGACAGACAAAGTATGCTGTCCTTCACCTATGGGAGGTGAAGCAGTGTATCTATAGAAGCGGCAGACAGGCGAGTAGCCCCTGTCCTGTTCCCAGTGCAGCCTGCGTGGACCCATGAAGGGATGGAAGTGAACTCACTTAGTCTACGATGGCAAAACGACTTTGTTTGCGGTGTGTCAGTGTGGCAGACAGAGCCAATGGGGGTCATCAGAATTTTGTGTTATGCTTTTGACTGGTTGGGCCAGAGCTTGTATGCCTTTTTGGGAAGCTGGCGGAGGTGCCTTAGCTTCCCTATTGTAACGACAGATAGCGCATATTTTCTAGTTCGTAATTGGAACCTTCCTAGGGTATAACAGGAATCAAACCGGGTCGAACTTTGGCCAAATCTGCATTTGATTCGATTTTATTAATCAAATCGAATAGAATTACGCTTGCCAAAAGTGGTTGTTTGTGCTTGATTCGAAAAAATTTACAGCAGTATACAAAAACCTTTTTTTTTTTTGGGTTTTGATTTTGGCTGAAATATGGGTGAATTTGGGCTTTGGTTGAGGTTCAGTTTTGCTTTGGTTTTTCAGGTTCACTTTTGGTTCATTTCAGGTTCACTTCTGGTTCATCTGTTTTGAATAACCTTCGACATGGTGGATGGTGCCATCGCCACCACCAGCACATCCCAGCAGCTCCCCATCAGCACCCATGTTTTCAGAAGAGCGTGACAAAGACTGTAACGATCAAGAACATGGCGTGAAAGAAATGACTGCTGCTGTTTGTGGATGGTGGTGAACTACTCTGGTGGACTACTCTCTTGTGATGGTGAAGCTGAGATGGGAGACTGTTGTACAATGTATGCTGTTTGGCTTTATACAAAATTGTGACAAAGACCAGGCGACAAAAAATGCACCAAATCCTCATCACAGTTGGTGCTCCCATGCACCACAGTGTGAGGTTTTGCTCCTGCACACTGCTTACTGCAAAAACCCAAAATCTAACACTCCCCCCTAAGCTGTGGGCAGGAGCAAAAGGGCCAGCACGGAGGAAAACCTTACGCCATAGGCAACGTAAGGAAACCGTACACTGGTTAAGGAAAAGCAATAAACAGGTATGACTGGCCACAAGGTGGCAGAACAATAAGAAAAGAATGCCCATATGAAATATGTACATGGAGAGCAAAGAAGCTTGAATGCAGGAATATAAGAAGCAATGCAGAAGAAGAAGAAGGGCAAGAAAGAGAAAGGAGAAAGAGAATGCAATACAAATAAAGAAAAAGGGACAGAAACTAAGGCACACGACAAAGACCAATATGACTAAGATGAGAAGCACCTAAAGCAGCTGGTAATGATTTTGTAAGATAATCTGCTGGTTGCTCGCCACCATGAATCCATTCCAGTCGAATCACTTGTCGATCAACCAGTTCCCTGATATAGTGATACTTAACCAGAATATGTTTTGACCTATTAGTGTAGAGATTGTTTGAGTTCAAATTGATAATGCTTGGTTGTCAGTATACATTGGAACAGGAGTTGGGGATGGGAGCATAAGTGCTGTGTGCTGTTGTGAGATGGCCTCCAGTTCTCGTCCTAGTTCTGAGACTGCAACGTATTCTGCTTGCTGAGATGACAGCATAACTGTAGGACTGCGAGTTGATGCCCAGCTGATAGCGGTATTTTCAAACAAAACGAAGTAGCCAAGTTGTGATTTCCCATCAGCATGAACTCCATGAGCAGCATCTGAGTAGCTGAAAATTCCAGACCCTGTGTTGGAATAAAGCAAACCATACTCACGTGTACAATTGATATATTGAAGGACTCGAATGAGGATCTGCAAGTGGTGCTTGCTTGGGTCCTTGCTGAAGGTGCCAAGATATGAGACTGCTGGTCCCAAGTCTGGTCGTGTGTGTGTTGCCAAATAGTTGATGCCACCAAGGATTGCTTGGTAGAGCTGTTGATTTGCTGTGGGTTCATTATTTTTTCGAGGTTGAAGAGTGAGAGGACTGGGGAGAGCAGTTACTGCTGTCTTCTTTCCATTGACTAGGTCTGCATGGCGTTGGAGTAACTCTTTGGTGTAAGCTCGTTGATGCAAGTAGATGCCAGTTGTTGTTTGATGAACTTCCATATTCAGTACAGTCTTGATATGACCTAGTTCGCGGAGCTTATAGAAAGATTTAGCAAATTGATGGCAGAGGTGATTTCCTCTGTGTGCCCAAAGAAACAAATATCATTGACATAGATAGCAATGAAAATAATACGTTCCTTTGTGCGCTTGAAGAGGATGCACGGATCTGCTGCGCTTTGTTGGTAGTCGGCAGACTTGAGACGACCAATGAGTTCCTGGTACCAACAACGCCCTGCTTGCTTGATACCGTTGACAGCTTTGTGCAAAAGCCAGACCTTGCCATCTGAACGGTAGCCATCTGGTTGCTCCATGTTGATGGGGACATCAAGTTTGCTGTTGAGGTAGGCATTGCTAATATCGACCATGGCTGTGTCCCAACTGTTTGAGGCTGTCATAGCAAGGAGCCATCGTAGACTATTGATGCGAACAACAGGAGAGTGAGTGTTCCAGAAATCAATGCCACGACGCTGTGTGGGGCCCTTAGCCACTAGTCGTGCGCGAAAGCGCTCAATGCTGCCGTCTGGTCCAAGCTTGACCTTGTACACCCATTTGTTCTGCACGACATTGACATTCTTGGGTCGATCAACGACTTCGAAAGCTGCAAGCATTCTGAGAGCGTCAATCTCTGTCTGCTCTGCTGCTATCCACTCTTTGGACCACTTTCCACTCATGGCCTCAGTGCGTGTTACCAGGTCTGGACATTTGACACTGGTTAAATATAGATGTCCAGATCGAGTATGTTTTGGAGATGGGCTGCGCGCAGGGCTGCATGGTGATTTGCGCACATGTGTAGGTGGAGGCTCTGGTGGTGGTGGTTCTGGTGGTGGCGCTTGAGGTGGTAGGTCTCTAGTTGGTGTTTCAGCAATTGTTTTGTCATCAGGGGTATGCTTCGGTGGTGTTAGTAAAATGACAGAGGTGTTTGTGAGTATTAGGATGCAGAAAAAGGAAATAGAAAAATCATTGGCAGGTGAGCCTTCTGCACGATGCAGCTCGGGACACCCTGTGCCAGAGAGCCTTCTCTTCCTCTCTCCACAGCCTGCCTTCCGCACTTTCCCCCATGCGTAACGTCAGGCGCCAAGGGACCTATCTCCCCTGGTGGTGTTCCTTACGGAATGGGCTCCCCAAACAGGCATCCATCCCTTCTGACTTGGGTCCACGCCACACTAGCTCCCGCAGGGTCAGTATGGCCCAGGGCCTTCGGTTGCGCCACCCACGTCACTCCCAGCTGAGAGTGTGCCTGCAGTCACAGAGCTGGTTGCCGCCCTCACTCATCCGATTGGTCCCCCAGCTTTAGTGCTCGTAGGTAAGGCCCACTGGAGATGGCGTTAATTGCGGTAACACGGAGTCCAACCCGTCGTGCCGCCACCTCCAACACTTCGTGCTGTACATTGTTATCCGATTCACTTTCGCTGCCGTACCTGGATCACTACATGTTCAATTGGTGCTAGTTCTGTGGAAGGTTGTTGTTCAGCTACTGCTGCTGGTCCTGGTTCTGGGAATTGATCCACGCGAACATTGGCTTCACGAAGGAGGTTGGCGATGTTTTGTTCAGTTGATGTAAGTTCATCTTTGCTGAGGAGTGGTGTTAGCAGATGAACGAGGTCCTGAGCAATATCCTCTGATGCTGAGGTGCTGAGGCAAGGGAAACTGTCTTCTGCAACCACACGGTCATCCAATCGATGAGTGATTACTCTACCCGTGCTGGTGTCAATCAAACGAGCAATGGAACAACCAATGTTTCCAATGTAAATTGCTGGTCAGGCGCGTTCTGCAAGCTTTTTAAACTGATGTGTTTGTCCACGTTCCTTTGATGTGATGTGATACAAACATCCTGAGCCAAAAACTCTGAATTGACTGATGCATGGAGGGAATCCAAGAAGCGTTTCAACTGGAGATAGTAATCCACGGCTGAGGACAGGAAGTGTATTGATGATATCTACTGCATGTTGAATCGCGTATCCCCACCATGACCATGGTGAACGAGCATGTCTTAGAAGAGATCGTGTGACATCCATGACTGTTCAAACTGCTCGCTCTGCTTTCCCATTCAGCTCAGGTGTATGAGGTGGACTGACTTCAACGCGGATGCCACGTGATGCACAGAAATGGTAAAAAGCGAGTGAATTCAGTTCCCCACCATCAAAGCAGACGCCCTTTACACGAACATCCCTAACTGTCTCCAATTGTTGGATGATCTTAATGGCCTCTGGTAGTGCTTCTGACTTTCTCCGAAGGTTTGTCGACCAGAGATAATTACTTGCATAGTCAATAGCGATGAGAGCAAAGCCATATTGTCCTCGAAACTTTGGTTTGACTTCCACTAGATCAAAGGCTAAATGTTCACCTGGTAGTTTATCTGGACGATCTGTATGTGGAATAGCAGCACGAGTCTGTTTGGCAATAATGCAGGCCTTACACGGTTCTTCAAGCAAGTCCAGCTTAATGTCAGGAAAGTCAGCACATGTACGGCGCTCCTTCATTGCTCGTAGTCTTGCATAAGGGATATGGCCGAGGCGTTCATGCATGCGCTGAGTGTTTGGAGCTTTGCTGTTGAGAAAGGCTGTGCGTATACTGAGTGTGTCAACTGGTTCTGCAGAGCTGAAGAGGTTGTAAAATTTACTGGCGCAGTGTGCAATAAATTGTTTGCTGTAGTTGAAGTTGGGGTTTGCTGCTGTTGGGAACCATTGGAGACCATGTCTAAGAATCATTTGAAGGACAGCTGGATCTCCTTCCTCAGGACTCTACAATAAATAGTACCAGGTTGAAGGTCTCTTGCAAGATGGAAGAAGCCACATAGTTGTAGATCCCGATCAGCGACCAAGTTGACAAGACATTCTGGAGCATATTGGGCACCTTCAATTATAAGTGTGATGTTGTTGGCGAGTGGTATGAGGGCTGTGCCAAATCCTTCACAAGTAAGAATAGGTCCTTCTTTGCGATACGCATGCTAGATTTCTGCTGAGTATAACTATAGGGAATGAAGAGAGAGAAATCTCGAATCGTTGTGACATTGCAACTGTTGTCGATGAGTACAGGAAAAGAAATAGGAAGAGAAGGGAAGTTAACTGCAAATGCCCGGATTACTCCCGGGCCATCCAAAAATCCTGTTGACTTTCATCTTGTTCGGTCTCTGATTGGAGTTGCGTTTCCATCCACAATTGCTGTTCTGCAGTACTGCTCACTTTGCTGGTCATCCCAATCACCATTCTGTAGCAGAAGTGCTTGGTTTTCAGGTATCTGCTGTTGTGGAGGGTTTGGTTGCTGGAGTAAGAGCGCATTTGGATTTGCTGGTGGTCGATGCTGTTGCTGTTGCTGCAATTGCTGAAGAATGTGTTGGCACACTGTCGGGCAACATGACCATAGCCTCCACATGCATGACATTGGACTCCAAAAGACTGTTGCTGTGCAGGGTACCAACTTCCCCCAGAGCCACGTCCCATTGCAGCTGTTCCACGTGAACTTAGTCCTCGCCATGTTCCTCGGCCTTGGCCAAAACCACCATATGGGTGCGGTGTGTACTGTTAGGACTGAGGGGTTTGGTACTGCAAGGTTGTTGGGCAGATATTAGGATACGGATGGTACTGCTGAGGTTTATGATAACTGCCATGACCTCAGAGTTGACTATAGTGTACTTTTGGCCGAATAATTACATTTGCTGGTGGTGTAGTGACTTCTGGAACGGCTGTGGTCAGGTCCCGCTCCTGTTGTGCTGCAAGTCGATCCCTCCTCTCATCATATGTAATTTGGCGGGCAGTAGATTTAAATAAGGTGATTAGTTTAGTCAATGATGAAACAGAAGTAATAGGATTTCCTGCAAACATGAACGTATTGGCAACACCCATATCAATTAGCGTGTTGTTCAGGGCAGATACGAAGACTTGCACAACTTTGGAAAATGGTGTGATGCGACTGCGGATTTCCACTGATGAACTTTCTGCAAAACTTTCTACTTTGTGGTAAGCCGTAATGAAGCGCATTGCAAATGACTCGGATGATTCTGCAGGTTCCATTTTTATACGTTCGAAATCATCAATGATTTCTTTTGCTAATCCCTGATCTGTTGTTCGACATGCAATCGCAATTTCTCCAAGCAGTGTTTAGGCAAAAATCTGCCCTCGTCGGGGGAACTGTGGTAGAAGCTCTGGTTCAACATGTTGTCGAATGAGAAGGATACAGTATGCGTTCTGGTCTTCTGTCCCTGGGAACCATTTGACTGGCTCGCCGCGGTTGGGCCCCCTGCGTACTCTGCATGTTGGGCCGACATTAGGATCATTGGGGTCCACTTGATCGTTGCGTAATAAGTTAATTCGGTCTGGGTCGACACAGTGGCGGAGACCATTGCTTTTGTTGGATAGTTCTGAAATTAGGTCGTCCAACCAATCTCCAAAATTTGCTGCGCCTTTGAGAATGGGGAATGCACAGGAAGCAAACTTGATTTGATCACGCTCGCTCATGCTTGGGAGGAAAATGTGTGAGAGCTTTGCAGGAGAATAGAAATTTGAAAGGCAGTGATTTCCCTGATTTAGTGGTAACCCTTCGTAGGGAATAGTAGCAGTCTTTAAGTCGACACTCAACAAGCGTGACACGACACTTGATGGTCAAGGTATGGGTGTGGATAGGTGGATAGGTGGTGTAGCCAAGTTTGCACACGTGTGTAGTGACTTGAGGACAAGAAAAAACGTGTGTGTAGCGAGTTGGGGACGAGAAATCAGACTTGTCACAGGGTCTGAAGCGAAAAATGAGTAGTGGCACAACTGGATACTGCAAAATATGGTTGCAGCTTGTCGTAATTCAATATTCTGCAATGAAAGCAGATGTATCTGATTGATCACCGAGTGGAATCACGAAGATTGGGCACTGAGCAATGCAGGAAAATTGGATTGAGGCAATTTGATCCGGTTTTGGCTGAGTTGTGTTGGTGGGAAGCTCCAATACAGCAATTTCGACAAGTTGAGTGCTAATTGAACAGTATAAACGCGGACAGCTGTTATTCTGCAAGGAACCAGTCGAGGATCACGATATTTGGTGGATAGATAGAGCGGGATCACCGCTTTCTTGCTGCGTTTAGCGATTTCCAAAGCAATTGGGAGAAGTTGGTAAACGAAATTCTCGAAATTCAACGTCCTTAGGTGCTGATGCTGTGAGTGAGTGCTGCTACACGCTCTACAACGCTGCTGCAGCGATAAACGACCGTCAAAACGTCTTCCCCACTGTTAAAACTGCTGTAGATGGTGGTGGAATGGTGGGGGGACGAAAACTGAGAGAGTTGGTAGTGTGGAAGTGGTGGTGGCAAGTGGCGCTGTCGCCTCTGTGCGCTTTTTAAGTGTGTTGCTGCGTTCTGCACGTTCTTCCTCGATTCTGCTTGTTGTTTATACTCCAGATGATTGGGATGGGTCACAATTTTGTCTGAAAGAAATGACTGCTGCTGTTTGTGGATGGTGGTGAACTACTCTGGTGGACTACTCTCTTGTGATGGTGAAGCTGAGATGGGAGACTGTTGTACAATGTATGCTGTTTGGCTTTATACAAAATTGTGACAAAGACCAGGTGACAAAAAATGCACCAAATCCTCATCGCAGTTGGTGCTCCCATGCACCACAGTGTGAGGTGTTGCTCCTGCACACTGACTGCTTACTGCAAAAACCCAAAATCTAACATGGCGATGGTCACCCTTTCTGAGCTCAAGGAATTGATAGCCTCAGCGTTCAATACTGTGACGGTTGAGGCCATTTCGGCGCTCACTTTCCGCAACACCACGACTGGGGTAAAAGCTGGGACATGAAAGAATTTGCTATGGTGGCTGATTGATGGGTTGGGCTGCTGTGGTGTACACTACTGAAGGTGGTGGTGGTGGGAGGTTGATCTTGGCTTCTGTCAGTCTTGTGTTTGCCTTTATACAAAACTGTTACAAGGACCATCACTTGCAAAATGCTGCAAGTCATCCTTGCAGAGCAGTATCAGGTCAAAGCTCCTGCACACTGCTTACACCAAAAGACCCAAAACTAACACTCCCCCCTAAGCTGTGGGCAGGAGCAAAGGCTGGCACCGAGGAAAACCTTAAGCCGTAGTCAACTTTAGGAAACCGTACACCGGAAAAAGAAGAATCACAAACTGGTATGACTGGCCATCGGCAGAAAGGACAGACCACACTAACAAAAATGGATGGGGGCACATATTGAACTTCAGAGGTAAAAGAAAATGAGTCAAAGTAATTAAAAAGAACAAAGAAGAAAACAGCTTCACAGATCAGAAAAAATGAATCGGAGGTAAGAAAACCAATGCAACTCAGATGGTATTCACTGAGAATAGCTCAGAGAGATTTCGTCATATAGTCTGCAGGCTGTTCTCCTCCAGCAATCCATTCAAGCCATACAACCTTTTGTTCCACGAGTTCTCGAATGTTATGATACTTTACAATGATATTGATGAAATCCCACCCAGGACTGGAGGGACTTGGTGTGTGTGGGGATGAAGAGAGAGAGAGAGAGAGAGAGAGCAGTGATGATGGAAAAGGGAGAGGAGTGAGAGGATGTAGAGAGGAGAGTGGAGTGAGTGGGCAGAGATGGAAGAGAGAGCAAATGGAGGAAGAGAGAGTGGCTTGTTTTGCACTGGATTCTGTCAAAGCAGCAAGGAGGGGGTTGGATTCCTTGTTTGATCTCTGTGAGAGGTTGCTGCTTTTATACTCCTGCAGGTTGGAGCCATCAGAAAACAGAGGGAGCAGTGGGCTGCACAGAGCAGGCCACAGAAATGAGATAAAACTGGCTGAGCACCAACCCCCAGCCTGGGCTAAGTACCCATTCAGGGCTGAGTACCACCCAGGGCTGGGCATCACTCAGGGCTGAGCACCAGCCAGGGCTAAGTACCAGCCTGGGCTGAGCACCACCCAGGGCTGAGTACCAGCCTGGGCTGTGCACCACCTAGGGCTAAGTACCAGCCAGGGCTGAGTACCACCTTGGGCTGAGCACTTTGTCTGGGCTGAGTACCACCAGGAACCAATTTACAGCTTGTTTGAGAAACAGTTGCTTGTAAATTGGTTTGGTTGTTTCCAAATCAGGAAGCTTGTTTGGGAAACAAGCCGCTTTTTTCCTTGTTTTTAGAAATCCAATGATTGGTGCAATCTCTGGTGAGCTCAGTTTTTATCTCATTTTTAGAAATGCAGTGATTGGTGCAATCCCTGATTCCTAAATGCCTGTTGCATTGCTCAGATTGCACAGCACAGCAGGAAAGCTGGAATTCCAGATCAGGAAGCGGAATTCCGGTGCAGAGAGAGGAATTCCAGATCAGGAAGCGGAATTCCGATGCAAAAGGGCGGAATTCCGGTGCAGAGAGCGGAATTCCGGAGCCTGGGGCAGTGGTACACTGCTTCTGCATGCTTGCTGTGCTGTGTTATATGTGCAGAGTGCGTAGTTTGCGCGTTTTTGTGCATGTTCTAATTGCATTGTTCCTACCGGTAGGATGAACAAAGCTAGAACAACAGCCGCCTTTGCCTATCTCTTTTTATTGAGAACAGATTAGCCCTTCCGAGCGCCCCATTCAAGTATTGAATCTACTGAGCCCTTCAAACACCCCATCCAATGTGATTGGATGGAGTTCTCAAAGGGATCATCAGTAACGGGCGTAGTGTACCCCGTGGGTCGAATCTCAACACACCCCCGCAATAGAAAGAGAGGGGGCAACTGTTTCTCCTGGAGTACATGGCTGTCCAACAATGCCAGCCAAGCAGTGGGACTCGAACCCACCCATGTACCCCCCTACACTTGTGAAAACCTGCATGAACCCACAAGTGTAGCTGGAGAAGCCAGAGAGAGCCTTTAGACTAAGCGTTGTGCTGATTTGAGCGTGGGCACCACGCTTACACCTTGGAGGTCGGCGAGACTGCAAATTCCCATCAGTGATGCAAGCTTTGCATGTTGAGCTGCAGGAAGAGCTTTGGTGAGAAGGTCAGCAATCATCATGTCCGTTGGGCAATGAATGAGTTGAACCTCCTTTTTCTCCAAGTGGTCCCGTATGAAATGCAACCTCACGTCAAAGTGTTTGACCCGACCATGGTGTATTGGATTCATAGCAATAGCTATGGTTGAACGATTGTCTTCAAAAACAGTAGTGGGCTTATTTAAATCCATACCCAGCTCCTGGAAGAGCATTCGTAGCCAGATTGCCTCTTTGATGGCCTCAGTAAGGGAGAAGTATTCCGCCTCAGTTGAGGACAAAGCAACAACTGATTGTTTCTTGCTGTACCATGTAATAGCACCCCCGCAAAGCATGAACACATGCCCTGACCTCGACTTGCGTCCATCCTCTTCAGCATAGCTGGCATCAGCGTAGCCATGTGGTTCATCCCACTCTGGGTAAGAAATACCCGCAGCTTTTTCTACCTCTGGGAGCGTTGCATTGGTGATGCATGTCATCTGGGAGTCTCCCTTTTGGTAGAAAAGTCCATGATCCCAGGTAGCGCGGACATATCGCAGCAATCTGTCAAGCGCAAGGGTATCTGAATGGGTTGGAGTGGACTGGTATTGTGCAAGTGTATTCACAGCATACGCAATGTCAGGGCGCGTCAAGTTTGCAAGGTAAGCAAGTTGCATGAGTGTGCTTCGGAAGTATTCCGACTCTTTTTGTGGAAGTTTTCCAGAGTCCACATCGTGCATCCATGTCGTGGACATGGGAGTTGCTTTGATTTTGACAGGTAAGCCTTCATCGTCACACCAGTAGTTTGCTTCCTCCAAGACATGCTGTGTGTAGTTTTTCTGTCCAATAAAGATTCCATCTTTGATTTTCTCAACTTGGATGCCAACAGCAACTTTTGGGTTGAGGTCCTCGCGGATTTTGAACTTTGATTTGATCAGAGAAAGAATTTTGGCAATTTCTTCTTCAGTGTGACTGAAGATGAGGATGTCATCTACGTATAGAGTGATGATGGTCTTGACCTTTCCATCAGGGTGCCTTTGCACAAAGACACAGTGGTCAGTCTTCAATTGCGTAAATCCAATTTCCACTAGGAAGTCGCGGATTGTTTTGTACCACTGTCGACCAGACTGGTGCAGTCCGTACAGACTCTTCCTGAGTAAACAGACAAGAAGTATCCCGTCTGCACCACTTATCTCAAAGCCTTCTGGTTGTTCCATGAAGTTTTCAATGTCCAGTTTGGCGTTCAAGTATGCGGTTTCGACATCAAGGCCTGCAAGTATGAGGTCAAACAGCAACGAGATAGCAAGGATTGCCCTTATGGAGGAGCTGCGGACGACAGGGGAGAAGGTCTCATTGTAGTCCTGACCAAAGATCTGAGTGTAACCCCGACCAACAAGGCGAGCCTTGAAGCGTTCAAGGTACCCTTCACTGTCAAACTTGTAGGCAAAAACCCATTTGGGCTTGAGTATCTTACGCCCTTTAGGTCGAGCCACTAAGTCCCAGACATGCTTTGATGTGATCGAATTGATCTCTGAGAGTTGAGCTGCCTTCCAATACTTTGCAAAAGGAGAACGCATGGCCTCTTTATGCTGAAGCAGGGAGTGGTGGTAAGTCCCGCTGGTGGATCCTTTCTGTTGGATATGCTGTGACTTCCTCCTGGCTCAAGCACAGTGTATGCTTTGAGCGTTTGGTAGAGTTCACGAAATTGTCCCCGTGCTATTCCGTAGTTTACGAATTCTTGCAGTTAGAGCGCGGAGTGTTTTCCGACTGTAAGTGGAAGGACTTGTGGCAATTGATGGTTTTGTTCGTAGTTTACAAAGGTTTGCCTTCAATGCCAGGTAGTCACGTAAACCTGATGGCTCTCGTGGTATGATTGGGGGATTTGTTGCCTCCCCTGTTGACTCTGGCAAAGCTAGAATGTCAGGGGAAGTTGAGCGCTCCCTAGGAGGGATTTCCTCTTCATCAGGTATTGACTCTGGTTCAGAATCAGAAGCGTCGTATAGCATACCCGGCTGTAGATCTCCCCCCTGTGATTCTGCAGGTGGTACATCGTCTTCTTGTGAGTCAGACAGAGCGTCAGGATGTGCCACATCTGGATCAGTGGACATAGCAGGGGTATGCAGCGAGGTGGAAAGATATTGGAAATCCTGAGCTGTGGGTTGGACTGGTCCCCATTCCTTCAAGCGGGAGTCATGAAGGAACTGTCTCCAGTTCCGCACAATGCCAGGAAAAACATTTTCGTGAAAGGAGACATGGAAGTGTTCCGATATTCTCTGGGTTTTCAAGTCGTAGACTACTGGAAGAGTGTTTCCTTTATACCCTAAGAATATGCCTGGCGCCCCTTTGTCAGGATGTTTAAGCGTTCGCTTTTCCTTTGGGATACGGTGGATAACCAAACAGCCAAAGGTGCGGATGTGATCAACATTTGGCTTTTCACCGTACCAAGCTTCGTAAGGTGTTTTCTTAGTGTAAGAGTGGTAAACCCTGTTCTTGATGTATGCTGCGTAGCGGACTGCATACACAAAGAAAGAGTGGGGCAATCGTGACTCTAAGAGCATGCAGTGTGCCATGTCTTTGAGAGTGTTGACCTGACGTTCTACCAGCCCATTGAATTCCTTGGTGAATGCAGGACTAGGTTCTAAAACAATAGGAGGGTGCCGAGTATTGGCCCAAGTTTTGAATTCTCCATCTTTGAAGATTTCCCCCCTGTCACAGCGCACAGATGTGATATGTTTGCCATGTTGTTGTTCAAACCTTTCGATCGTAGACCGGAATCTTGTCGGCGCATCAGACAAAGAGTTGAGGAACTCAATGTCAAGCCAACGGGTTGACTCTTCCACAACCAGTTGCCAATGTTTTTCACCATGGTGTCCACGTGCGGGCAGTGGGACAGCATCAGTGTGTAAACGACCAAGCAGTGTGGTGTTTGGTCTGGAAGTGGAGTGGATAGGCGAAGCTTTCAATTTCCCAACATCACATGTCACGCAGGGAATGTCATGAATGAGGAAAAATGAATGACCAACTTTATTCAGATTTGACCAAGTACGCTTCAAAGAAGATAAAGACAGGTGACCAAATTTCTTGTGAAGAGCTCGGACTGCTTCAATGTTCTGAGGGTTTGGTAAAGGGTCTGGGTCAGTTTGACTTAAAGTTGGAGTTGCAGTTTGCAAAGGAGCAGTTTGCTGTTGCGACTCACCTGGGGCGTCCCCCGAAGGAGTCGGCGCGTCCCTTCCAAGTTCTGCCCTGTCGAGACCAGTATGTCCCGTCAGAAGAGAAGGGTCCACAACATAAACATTTCCTGTGTCCCTGTGAGCAATGGTAAAGTCTGAACCATGTACCCGAGGGTGCAATAGGGCTGTGTCTGCTGTGAAAGTCACGTTGTGACCTGTCTGCCGCACGATTTGCTGAACTGAGAGTAGAGTGTCTGAGAACTCTGGCACATAGAGCGAGTTCCTCATGATGAGAGCTCTTCCGTTAACGAACAGGGTGAAGTCGCCCACTCCAGTGGCAGTTGTAAAGCCGTCAGCTGTTTTGATCTGCTGGGAGGTGGGCCGCAAGTTTGTGAAGTGCTCTTCGCAAGGCGACATTGTCCTGGAAGCCCCAGAGTCAAGGATGACCTGGTGTGGGTTGCCGCCAGCAAGTCTTGCCATCAGCGCAGTCTCATAGATGCGGCGGTAGGTGACGTTGCGGTAGAGGAAACGTCCAGATTCGTACATCACTTTGTAGCCGACGTTTGAGACAATGTTGTCAGTGATCCAGTCTGGATCCATTCTGCCGTCAAGAAGTGTAACTGTGAGTTCCACTTCAAATTCCTCCTCCACCTCAACGGCCTGGCATGTTCCAATTTCAAACTCCCGTGCCGCAAGTGCCCTTTCTACTGAAAGGAAGTCGTCTAGAGCTGATGTGTCTGCAAGGCGCGCAGCACCCTCAGTACTGAACTCCAACATTTCGACGTCTTCTGCTTCAGTAGGCGGTGGTGGAGTATCCATCCTGTAGCATTTGTGGGGAGGAGAATCCTCAGAGGCTGCGCAAGAGGCTTGGTGGTGTTCTTTAGCAGCCACCTCACGTGCAATCTTGGCAGTCTCAGTAGCTTTCTTGGAATCAGCTGGCGTGGCCTTGGCTTCTTTGGCGTGTGCAGGCTGCTTGCCCTTGGCCTTCTTTGCAGGGCGAGCCGGCTCTGACTTCCCGTGAGGGAACTTGAGGCATTCCTCGCGAGAGTGTGAGACCCAGATTCCATGAAGGTCACAAGTAGGCTTGCCGTTGAGTGCCTCACCGATCTTGCGCTTCTTTGTTGCCACTGAGGTCTTTGCTGAAGCAGCTGTTTCCATCTCAGAAGTGCCGTGGTGAGCAGAGTGTCTGCTGTTCTTCTCTTTGCTTTGCTGGTACAGCGTGTGGCAGTTTGTCAACTCCTTGACGAGGTCGCTGGTGTTGGCGTAGCCTGACAGCCCCTTGAGAAGATTTTGACGAACGCCAGAGAAGAT
Source organism: Zopfochytrium polystomum (assembly GCA_025765615.1). Taxonomy (NCBI): domain Eukaryota; kingdom Fungi; phylum Chytridiomycota; class Chytridiomycetes; order Chytridiales; family Chytridiaceae; genus Zopfochytrium; species Zopfochytrium polystomum. The sequence goes on along the minus strand of JAIVFJ010000013.1, from coordinate 159,733 downwards.
TTCATGTCCAGGCAGCGTTTCCCTTGCTTTGTGGATGATGGCAGAACGCAGGATGTTTGTCACACCCCTGCAAGTGGTGGCAGTACATTTGAAATGCTTTGGCCAATCCGTGACCAGTGTGGTCAGAGTGGTGTACCACTCCTGGACTGCCGGACCAGAGTCTCTGGGTTTTGCCAAACGACTGTAAGTCGCAAGCCACTTGTCCTGCTGTGAACCAGTGTGGTCCTGCAGGGCGTACTTGTCATTGAGCCACTTGTACCGATCAGCGCAGTTGGTGATGTTTGCTGCATTCATGGAGCGCACATCCTCGATGCGCGAGCAGGAGTCGAGGGTAGCAACCGCCTTGTCGTGTTGGGCCTCAAGCTCCCTGTAGGTCTTGTGTTCTTGGCGTATACCAGTGTGGTACTTGTCAAGGGCAGCGTGGTGCAGACGGTACATCTCACTGTACGCAGCCTTGGCCTCCGCCGTTGCAGAGGATTCAGGGGGAGAACCAATACTGGGAGGAGCAGCGCCGATGCCGACCTTGGTGCAGTGCTCGTTGAACGTACCGAAGTAATCAGGCTTGAGGAAGCTGGCAACAAGATTGTATGCCATGACCGGCTTGATGACTTCTTCCACATGCAGTTCCCAAGCCTGGTAGCCGTAAGAAGAGAAGCGGACAGCCTTGGGGGTCGAAGAAGACATGCTAGGTAGCGGCTTGGTGGACCAGTGGACTTGTTTAGAGCGGTAGCCCTTTTCTTGTAGAGAGCCAAGAGCCCTTTGTTGCCTTAAAGTAGCTGGTGAGCCGGTGCTCACAGACAGGTTGGTCTTGTTTAGAGTCAGAAACCCTTTTCTTGTAAGCGCAGCAGGGCCCTGTTCGAGCGTACGAGTGTGGCCGACGGCTTGTAGGTAGCTTTGTGATGAAATCCCACCCAGGACTGGAGGGACTTGGTGTGTGTGGGGATGAAGAGAGAGAGAGAGAGAGAGAGAGAGCAGTGATGATGGAAAAGGGAGAGGAGTGAGAGGATGTAGAGAGGAGAGTGGAGTGAGTGGGCAGAGATGGAAGAGAGAGCAAATGGAGGAAGAGAGAGTGGCTTGTTTTGCACTGGATTCTGTCAAAGCAGCAAGGAGGGGGTTGGATTCCTTGTTTGATCTCTGTGAGAGGTTGCTGCTTTTATACTCCTGCAGGTTGGAGCCATCAGAAAACAGAGGGAGCAGTGGGCTGCACAGAGCAGGCCACAGAAATGAGATAAAACTGGCTGAGCACCAACCCCCAGCCTGGGCTAAGTACCCATTCAGGGCTGAGTACCACCCAGGGCTGGGCATCACTCAGGGCTGAGCACCAGCCAGGGCTAAGTACCAGCCTGGGCTGAGCACCACCCAGGGCTGAGTACCAGCCTGGGCTGTGCACCACCTAGGGCTAAGTACCAGCCAGGGCTGAGTACCACCTTGGGCTGAGCACTTTGTCTGGGCTGAGTACCACCAGGAACCAATTTACAGCTTGTTTGAGAAACAGTTGCTTGTAAATTGGTTTGGTTGTTTCCAAATCAGGAAGCTTGTTTGGGAAACAAGCCGCTTTTTTCCTTGTTTTTAGAAATCCAATGATTGGTGCAATCTCTGGTGAGCTCAGTTTTTATCTCATTTTTAGAAATGCAGTGATTGGTGCAATCCCTGATTCCTAAATGCCTGTTGCATTGCTCAGATTGCACAGCACAGCAGGAAAGCTGGAATTCCAGATCAGGAAGCGGAATTCCGGTGCAGAGAGAGGAATTCCAGATCAGGAAGCGGAATTCCGATGCAAAAGGGCGGAATTCCGGTGCAGAGAGCGGAATTCCGGAGCCTGGGGCAGTGGTACACTGCTTCTGCATGCTTGCTGTGCTGTGTTATATGTGCAGAGTGCGTAGTTTGCGCGTTTTTGTGCATGTTCTAATTGCATTGTTCCTACCGGTAGGATGAACAAAGCTAGAACAACAGCCGCCTTTGCCTATCTCTTTTTATTGAGAACAGATTAGCCCTTCCGAGCGCCCCATTCAAGTATTGAATCTACTGAGCCCTTCAAACACCCCATCCAATGTGATTGGATGGAGTTCTCAAAGGGATCATCAGTAACGGGCGTAGTGTACCCCGTGGGTCGAATCTCAACAGATATGCTTTGACCTATTGGTGTAAAGATCATTTGAGCTGAGGTTGATCACACCACTGTTGTCAGTTTAGATGACAAGAGGAGTTGGAGACAGAAGTTGAAGTGTTGAATAGATTTGGGATAGTGCCTTAAGTTCTTGTCCGAGTTCAGACAACATATTCAGCTTCCTGCGGTGACAGCATGACAGTCCTGCTCCAAACAGATGTCCCACTAATAGCTGTTCCTGCAAATAGAATATAGAAGCCAAGCTGTGATTTCCCATCTGAGTGGACACCTTGGGCAGTGTTGGAGTAACTGGCTATGTTGGGATTCTTGCTGAAGGCACCAAGATATGATACTGCTGGGGCAAGGTGTGTGTGTTGCAAGGTAGTTGATGCCATCATGGATTGCCTGGTACAGTCTCTGATTTCCAGTTGCTTTGTCCATCCTACGTGGCTGAAGATTGAGACTACTGGGAAGGGAAGTTACTGCAGTGCGGTTGTTGATAATGTTGGCATGGCACTGAAGTAACTCCTTGATATAGGCTTTCTAGTGTAAGAAGATTCCGTTATGGCGGTGTTCCAGCTGCATAAAAAGGATGGTTTCATTGATCCCATTTCGCAGAGTTTGTAACAAGATTAGGCAAGGCAATGGCAGAGGAAGTTTTGCCAGAATCACCAAAAACAAATATTGTAAACTTAGCTTGCAGTGTGGATGATGTGTCAGTCAATTGACAAAGAAGGATGCAGTGGTCTTCCAGAAGATTGTACTTTCCTGACAACTGTTTGATTTGGGTGGCTGTTCGTCTCGTGCACTCAGTGTTGTGGTAATGAACTGTTCCATGCAGATTGGCACATAAAATATGCTGTTGAGGTATGTGTTGCTGATATCAACTGTGTCAGTGACCCAGTTGATTCAGGCAGCCATTTCAGTGAGTAAAAGACTATTGATTTGGAGAAAAGGTGAGTGAGTATTCTGAATATCAATGACGTGACACTAAGTGGGGCCCTTAGCCATGAGCCGTGCATAGAAGCACTCAATGCTGCTGTCTTCACAAAGTTTGAACTTGTAGACCCATTTGTTCCAGATAATGTTGACATTGGTGGGTTGTTCAATAACTTCAAAGGCTGTCTGCTCATATACAAGGGTCTGGGCAAGGTGTGCTTGTCAAACACAGTTGGCCTGAATGTGTGCACTTTGCAGAGTTGTCAGATGGTGGTGACAATTAACGTGGTTCTGATGGAATTTCGCCTGAAGGTAAGAAGTTTGTGGTGGATTCCTAAATTTAAAGTGCTATGTTGGTTTTGTTGTTGTAGAGAAATAGAATCTACTTGTGATGGTTTTAACTTTGAGAAACTTTAGGGAAATTAGTTCAGATTTTCTAAGATACCCTGCACACAAAAGAAAGCACAAGAGAAAACTCTGCACAGGTGAGCCTTCCGCACGATGCTGGTCTGGGCTCCCCCCAGTACCGTATGAGGCGAAGTAAGCCCAGGAATAATAGTGTATTCCATAGTTTGACTCCTGAGTCCAGTTTCATTTGGCTAAAATGGATAGAGTGTTTTCCCAAGCCAGAAGCCTGGCACCAAGAAGACGATGCCAAGTTGGTGCCAATCCATGCTGAGACCACTTTGGAACTCTGCGCTGATGATCATCGTTCACTTATTCCAAGCATTCTCCATCTAATTGGCAATACAGTGCCAGTGATCATCTTTCACTTATCCCTAGAATCCTCCCCCCTAAGTGGAAGATGATGTTTGATGTTGTACTGGGCGCTGGCTTGTGCTGATGACAAATACTCCGAGTATTAAGTGGAACAGAAACCCAGTGTCAACAGTTTTCCTCCTCCTCTGCTCAAGCAGATAATATATGAGAGGTTTTTACCCTGTGCTGGTCACGCTTGCCTAGCGACCACTCAGAATAGACTGTTTACAAAATGGTTAGAGGATTGTTAAACTACTCAACCAGTCCTTGTTCTATCAATGAATGGACCGCAAATCGTCTTTGGCTGAAGTGCTGAAGTTATGTGAGAAAAGATAAAGAGACTTAGCCTGATGTAACAGAGTCCAAAGTTATGAGGAAATTGCACAAGGTTGCCATGGTCGTGAGAGTTGGCACTTGCACAACTATTGGTCATCCCAATCACTAATATGTTTGATGGTGAGAGTTTCAGTGTGGTTGAAAACACTCTGATCTCAAAAGGTGGCCATGTCATGATAATTGTATCAGGGAATCCAGAAATTGTACCGCCGACTCCATGGGTTGATAGACGAGGAAAACACCATATCATTAATTCCTAATTTGTTATGCCCTGTTGAAAATGAGTAAGTATTATTAAAAGGGCACAGGGGCAGTTGTTAGTGGTGCAGGTCTCCAAAAACTGAAATGCCTGTGTTGATGTTCATGGAATGATGAATCATTACTGACAGGAGACTGCATGGATGAATGTTGAGAGGATAAAGGCAGTTACTTTGATGCATTTCAAAAGCGAAGAGCAAAACACTTAGCAGATTGATTATTAGTTGATGGAGCTGGTTGGTTTTTGAGGACCTCTGCTGTTTGTTGTTCAATCAATATGAAGAGGCAGATAACCAGAATAGTAATAGTTGGTGTGGTGATTTCTGGTGCAGCAGTAGCCGAGTGATTGTTGCTTGATCAGCCAGCTCATGTGTTGCTTATCATAGTTGTTTTGTCAAATAGGTTTTGAAGAGTGAGATTAGTTTGGCTAAACTTGTTATCTGAGGAGCTGGGTTGCCGACAACAAGAAAAACTTTTCCTTTCCCCATATCCAACAGGTTTTGGCCCAGTGAGCCAACAAAGATTCAAACAACTTGTTGGAAAGGGCAAATACGATGGAGAAGTTCTCCAGCTGCTGACTTTGCAAAGCTGTCGACTCGATTTTACGCTTTGGTGAATTGGGTAATGAAGGCATCTGAGGCTTCAGTTGGTTCCATTTTGATGCATTCAAAGTCGTCAATGATCTCCTTTGCAAGTCCCTGGTCTGCTGTGTGGCAAATTATTTCTAATTCGCCAACCAATTCGTAAGCAAGGTTTCAACCAGGTGTGATTTGGGTGAGAAGGGTTTCTCAGGTCCATGAGACAGAGGCACCAATTGGAATCTCTTTCCTTGGAATGGTCCATCTCTGATGAGACAAGTTACAGTGTTGCGGAGGTCTAGTGGATCAACTGTATCATTCTGCTCCGCATTGATGTAACTTGTGTCAATGCAGTGGAGTAAGTCGATATTTTTGTTTGGAGAGTTCTGTTGGTTGAGTAAGTAGTCATGTTGTTTTCTCAGGACGATTATGTGTGCCAAGTTTGAAAGGATTTCGTTGGATTTTGGGTGTGTTGTGAAGGTGGTGTTGCAGCAGATGAAAGTTGGTTTGTTAGCTTGGTGTGTGTCAGGTAGGGGGGTGGTTGTTGTCTCCAATTGGGGACAAAAAATCAAAAATTAATGGTGAGGGTTGGAGGTAATCTGGTGACCCTGAATGGAAAAAGTGGGCGCTTATCACAAAAGAGAGTGATTTTGGGATGCCGCTGGTGACAGTCGTGTAGTCCAGAAGCAGGCCTTTCCAAAGATAGCTTGGGATCGGCTGGGGTAGGTCTGGAAGGCGAGCAAATTGAGGTTGAAGTTGGAAAAGTGGGCGACGACTTTGGAGGCGGTGGATACGACGTAGGAGCGTCCGATCCGAGATCAGGTGGGTTCGTTGGAAAGAGAAGATCAAGAGATTTCCAATGGTAGTAACAAAATTGCTGTACAATGTCTGTAGCGCCTGTGATCGGTCCGCAAAGTTGGCAGATCTGAAAAGCGTACAACCCCTTCTACTGATTGGATCTGGCTGGAACCAAGGGGAATGTGATTGGGATGGGTAACAGTTTTGTTCGAAAGAATTTGCTATGTTGGCTGATTGATGGATTGGGCTGCTGTGGTGATGGATGGAGTACACTACTGAAGGTGGTGGTGGTGGGAGGTTGAGCTTGGCTTCTGTCAGTCTTGTGTTTGTCTTTATACACAACTGTTACAAGGACCATCACTTGCAAAATGCTGCAAGTCATCCTTGCAGAGCAGTATCAGGTCAAAGCTCCTGCACACTGCTTACACCAAAAGACCCAAAACTAACAGGTCAAATCTGAATAAAGTTGGTCATTCATTTTTCCTCATTCATGACATTCCCTGTGTGACATGTGATGTTGGGAAATTGAAAGCTTCGCCTATCCACCCCACTTCCAGACCAAACACCACACTGCTTGGTCGTTTACACACTGATGCTGTCCCACTGCCCGCACGTGGACACCATGGTGAAAACATTGGCAACTGGTTGTGGAAGGGTCAACCCGTTGGCTTGACATTGAGTTGCTCAACTCTTTGTCCGACGCGCCCACAAGATTCCAGTCTACGATCGAAAGGTTTGAACAACAACATGGCAAACATATCACATCTGTGCGCTGTGACAGGGGTGAAATCTTCAAAGATGGAGAATTCAAAACTTGGGCCAATACTCGGCATCCTCCTATTGTTTTAGAACCTAGTCCTGCATTCACCAAGGAATTCAATGGGCTGGTTGAACGTCAGGTCAACACTCTCAAAGACATGGCACACTGCATGCTCTTAGAGTCACGATTGCCCCACTCTTTCTTTGTGTATGCAGTCTGCTACGCAGCATACATCAAGAACAGGGTTTACCACTCTTACACTAAGAAAACACCTTATGAAGCTTGGTACGGTGAAAAGCCAAATGTTGATCACATCTGCACCTTTGGCTGTTTGGTTATCCACCGTATCCCAAAGGAAAAGCGAACACTTAAACATCCTGACAAAGGGGCGCCAGGCATATTCTTAGGGTATAAAGGAAACACTCTTCCAGTAGTCTACGACTTGAAAACTCAGAGAATATCGGAACACTTCCATGTCTCCTTTCACGAAAATGTTTTTCCTGGCATTGTGCGGAACTGGAGACAGTTCCTTCATGACTCCCGCTTGAAGGAATGGGGACCAGTCCAACCCACAGCTCAGGATTTCCAATATCTTTCCACCTCGCTGCATACCCCTGCTATGTCCACTGATCCAGATGTGGCACATCCTGACGCTCTGTCTGACTCACAAGAAGACGATGTACCACCTGCAGAATCACAGGGGGGAGATCTACAGCCGGGTATGCTATACGACGCTTCTGATTCTGAACCAGAGTCAATACCTGATGAACAGGAAATCCCTCCTAGGGAGCGCTCAACTTCCCCTGACATTCTATCTTTGCCAGAGTCAACAGGGGAGGCAACAAATCCCCCAATCATACCACGAGAGCCATCAGGTTTACGTGACTACCTGGCATTGAAGGCAAACCTTTGTAAACTACGAACAAAACCATCAATTGCCACAAGTCCTTCCACTTACAGTCGGAAAACACTCCGCGCTTTAACTGCAAGAATTCGTAAACTACGGATAGCACGGGGACAATTTCGTGAACTCTACCAAACGCTCAAAGCATACACTGTGCTTGAGCCGGAGGAAGTCACAGCATATCCAACAGAAAGGATCCACCAGCGGGACTTACCACCACTCCCTGCTTCACATAAAGAGGCCATGCGTTCTCCTTTTGCAAAGTATTGGAAGGCAGCTCAACTCTCAGAGATCAATTCGATCACATCAAAGCATGTCTGGGACTTAGTGGCTCGACCTAAAGGGCGTAAGATACTCAAGCCCAAATGGGTTTTTGCCTACAAGTTTGACAGTGAAGGGTACCTTGAACGCTTCAAGGCTCGCCTTGTTGGTCGGGGTTACACTCAGATCTTTGGTCAGGACTACAATGAGACCTTCTCCCCTGTCGTCCGCAGCTCCTCCATAAGGGCAATCCTTGCTATCTCGTTGCTGTTTGACCTCATACTTGCAGGCCTTGATGTCGAAACCGCATACTTGAACGCCAAACTGGACATTGAAAACTTCATGGAACAACCAGAAGGCTTTGAGATAAGTGGTGCAGACGGGATACTTCTTGTCTGTTTACTCAGGAAGAGTCTGTACGGACTACACCAGTCTGGTCGACAGTGGTACAAAACAATCCGCGACTTCCTCGTCGAAATTGGATTTACGCAATTAAAGACTGACCACTGTGTCTTTGTGCAAAGGCACCCTGATGGAAAGGTCAAGACCATCATCACTCTATACGTAGATGACATCCTCATCTTCAGTCACACTGAAGAAGAAATTGCCAAAATTCTTTCTCTGATCAAATCAAAGTTCAAAATCCGCGAGGACCTCAACCCAAAAGTTGCTGTTGGCATCCAAGTTGAGAAAATCAAAGATGGAATCTTTATTGGACAGAAAAACTACACACAGCATGTCTTGGAGGAAGCAAACTACTGGTGTGACGATGAAGGCTTACCTGTCAAAATCAAAGCAACTCCCATGTCCACAACATGGATACACGATGCGGACTCTGGAAAACTTCCACAAAAAGAGTTGGAATACTTCCGAAGCACACTCATGCAACTTGCTTACCTTGCAAACTTGACGCGCCCTGACATTGCGTATGCTGTGAATACACTTGCACAATACCAGTCCGCCCCAACCCATTCAGATTCCCTTGCGCTCGACAGATTGCTGCGATATGTCCGCGCTACCTGGGATCATGGACTTTTCTACCAGAAGGGAGACTCCCAGATGACATGCATCACCAATGCAACGCTCCCAGAGGTAGAGAAAGCTGCGGGTATTTCTTACCCAGAGTGGGATGAACCACATGGCTACGCTGATGCCAGCTATGCTGAAGAGGATGGACGCAAGTCGAGGTCAGGGCATGTGTTCATGCTTTGCGGGGGTGCTATTACATGGTACAGCAAGAAACAATCAGTTGTCACTTTGTCCTCAACTGAGGCAGAAATACTTCTCCCTTACTGAGGCTATCAAAGAGGCAATCTGGCTACAAATGCTCTTCCAGGAGCTGGGTATGGATTTAAATAAGCCCATTACTGTTTATGAAGACAATCGTTCAACCATAGCTATTGCTATGAATCCAATACACCATGGTCGGGTCAAACACTTTGACGTGAGGTTGCATTTCATACGGGACCACTTGGAGAAAAAGGAGGTTCAACTCATTCATTGCCCAACGGACATGATGATTGCCGACCTTCTCACCAAAGCTCTTCACGCAGCTCAACATGCAAAGCTTGCATCACTGATGGGAATTTGCAGTCTCGCCGACCTCCAAGGTGTAAGCGTGGTGCCCGCGCTCAAATCAGCACAACGCTTAGTCTAAAGGCTCTCTCTGGCTTCTCCAGCTACACTTGTGGGTGTAGGGGGGTACATGGGTGGGTTCAAGTCCCACTGCTTGGCTGGCATTGTTGGACAGCCATGTACTCCAGGAGAAACAGTTGCCCCCTCTCTTTCTATTGCGGGGATGTGTTGAGATTCGACCCACGGGGTACACTACGCCCGTTACTGATGATCCCTTTGAGAACTCCATCCAATCACATTGGATGGGGTGTTTGAAGGACTCAGTAGATTCAATACTTGAATGGGGCGCTCAGAAGGGCAAATCTGTTCTCAATAAAAAGAGATAGGCAAAGGCGGCTGTTGTTCTAGCTTTGTTCATCCTACCGGTAGGAACAATGCAATTAGAACATGCACAAAAACGCTCAAACTACGCACTCTGCACATGTAACACAGCACAGCAAGCATGCAGAAGCAGTGTACCACTGCCCAATGCTCCGGAATTCCGCTCTCTGCACCGGAATTCCGCTTCCTGATCTGGAATTCCAGCTTTCCTGCTGTGCTGTGCAATCTGAGCAATGCAACAGGCATTTAGGAATCAGGGATTGCACCAATCACTGCATTTCTAAAAGTGAGATAAAAACTGAGCTCACCAGAGATTGCACCAATCATTGGATTTCTAAAAACAAGGAAAAAAGCGGCTTGTTTCCCAAACAAGCTTCCTGATTTGGAAACAACCAAACCAATTTACAAGCAACTGTTTCTCAAACAAGCTGTAAATTGGTTCCTGGTGGTACTCAGCCCAGACAAAGTGCTCAGCCCAAGGTGGTACTCAGCCCAGGCTGGTACTCAGCCCTGGCTGGTATTCAGCCCTGAGTGATACCCAGCACTGGGTGGTACTCAGCCCTGAATGGGTACTTAGCCCAGGCTGGGGATTGGTGCTCAGCCTGTTTTATCTCATTTCTGTGGCCTGCTCTGTGCAGCCCACTGCTCCCTCTGTTTTCTGATGGCTCCAACCTGCAGGAGTATAAAAGCAGCAACCTCTCACAGAGATCAAAAAAGGAAAAAAAAAAACCCCTCCTTGCTGCTTTGACAGAATCCAGTGCAAAACAAGCCAATCTCTCTTCCTCCATTTGCTCTCTCTTCCATCTCTGCCCACTCACTCCTCTCTCCTCTCTCCAGCCTCTCACTCCTCTCCCTTTTCCATCATCACTGCACTCTCTCTCTCTCTCTTCATCCCCACACACACCAAGTCCCTCCAGTCCTGGGTGGGATTTCATCAGACCTCATCCTCACTGCTTCCTTCGATTGTTAGTTGTCGCTTCGAGGATGCAGTTGGTGCTTGGCTGCTCATGATGCGCTTTGTTGGAGTGGAGCTTGCCATTGGAACAGCCATTGTCCGGATGCTGGTGAAGGTGAATATCCAGGGCTTCTTTGACCTACACACAGCCAGGTTAACTTTGAAGGTCTCCAAGTCATGCTCGTTGTCAAGCTCTCGTGTCCTGTTAGTTTTGGGTCTTTTGGTGTAAGCAGTGTGCAGGAGCTTTGACCTGATACTGCTCTGCAAGGATGACTTGCAGCATTTTGCAAGTGATGTGAAAGAATTTGCTATGGTGGCTGATTGATGGGTTGGGCTGCTGTGGTGTACACTACTGAAGGTGGTGGTGGTGGGAGGTTGATCTTGGCTTCTGTCAGTCTTGTGTTTGTCTTTATACAAAACTGTTACAAGGACCATCACTTGCAAAATGCTGCAAGTCATCCTTGCAGAGCAGTATCAGGTCAAAGCTCCTGCACACTGCTTACACCAAAAGACCCAAAACTAACACTCCCCCCTAAGCTGTGGGCAGGAGCAAAGGCCGGCACGGAGGAAAACCTTAAGCCATAGTCAACTTAAGGAAACCGTACACCAGAGAAAGAAGAATCACAAACAGGTATGACAGGCCATCGGATGGCAGAACAGAAAGAACAGACCACACTAACAAAAATGGATGGGGGCACATATTGAACTTCAGAGGTAAAAGAAATGAGTCAAAGTAATGAAAAAGAACAAAGAAGAAAACAGCTTCACAGATAAGAAAAAATGAATCAGAGGAAACAGACCAGTGCTACTCAGATGGTATTCACTGAGAGCAGCTGAGAGAGATTTTGTCATATAGTATGCAGGCTGTTCTCCTCCAGCAATCCATTCAAGCCGTACTACCTTTTGTTCCACAAGTTCTTGAATATAATGATACTTTACCATGATATGTTTTGACTGATTGGTGTAAAGATCATTTGAACTGAGGTTGATCACACTGCTGTTGTCAGTGTAGATGACAAGTGGAGTTGGAGACAGAAGTTGAAGTGCTGAGTAGAGTTGGGATAGTGCCTTAAGTTCTCGTCCCAGTTCAGACACAGCTACATATTCAGCTTCCTGCGGTGACAGCATGACAGTACTGCTCTGAAGAGATGTCCAACTAATAGCTGTTCCTCCAAATAGAACATAGTAGCCAGGCTGTGATTTCCCATCTGAGTGGACACCATGGGCAGCGACGGAGTAACCGGCTATATCTGTGCAGTTGCGAGAATAGAATAAACCATACTCACTATTACCATTGAGATATTCGAGAACCAGAATAAGGATCTTCATGTGTTGCTCGCTAGGGTCCTTGCTGAAGGCACCAAGATATGAAACTGCTGGGGCAAGGTCTGGTCGCCTGTGTGTTGCAAGGTAGTTGATGCCATCATGTATTGCCTGGTACAGTCTCTGATCTGCAGTTGCTTTGTCGATCCTGCGTGGCTGAAGATTGAGAGACGACTGGGAAGGCCAGTTACTGCAGTGGGGTTGTTGATAGTGTTTGCATGGCACTGGATTAACTCCTTGCTACAGACTTTCTTGTGTAAGAAGATTCTGTCATGTTGATGTTCCAGCTGCATATTGAGGATGGTTTTCATTGCTCCCATTTTGCAGAGTATGTAAAAAAGATTAGGCAAGGCAATGGCAGAAGAAGTTTTTGCCAGAATCACCAAAAACAAATTTTGTTAACTTAGCTTGCATTGTGGATGATGAGTTAATCTGACAAAGGAGGATGCAGAAATCCCAGAAGTTTGCACTTTCCTGTCAACTGTTTGATTTTGGTGGCTGTTCAACTCCAGCAGTCAGTGCTGTCAGGAACAGGGCAGGACAGGACAAGGCAGAGAAGGAACTTTTGAGATCTTCCTTGTCAAGACTCAAAGGAAGTTCCAAAAAGAGCAATTAGTAATACAGTGATACCAATGATAACACGACAAGTCAGGAAAGCAAAGAAGGTTCCAGAAGGTTCCACAAGGTTCCATGAAGGAATGTTCTAGAAGGTTCCGGAGGTTTCCAGAGGGTGATTCATAACAAGTGCGGTGGTAATGAACTGCTCGATGCAGATTTGGCATATAAAATATGCTGTTGAGGTATGTGTTGCTGATATCCACTGTGCCAGTGTCCCAGTTGATTCAGGCAGCCATTTCAGTGAGTTAACAAAGACTATTGATTAGGACAAAAGGTGGGTGAGTATTCTGAATATAAATGCAATGACACTAAGTGGGGCCCTTAGCCAAGAGCTGTGCATAGAAGCACTCAATGCTGCTGTCTTCACAAAGTTTGACCTTGTAGGCCCATATGTTCCAGGTTTTGTTGACATTCGTGGGTTGTTCAATAACTTCAAAAGCTGTCTGCACATATACAAGGGTCTGGGCAAGGTGTGCTTGTCAAACACAGTTGGCCTGAATGTGTACACTGAAGGTAAGAAGTTTGTGGTGGATTCCAAACTTTAAAGTGCTATGTTTGTTTTGTGGTTGTAGAGAAATAGAATCTACTTGTGATGGTTTTAACTTTAAGAAACTTTAGGGAAAATTAGTTCAGATTTTCTAAGATACCCTGCACACAAAAGAAAGCACGAGAGAAAACTCTGCACAGGTGAGCCTTCCGCACGATGCTGGTCTGGGCTCCCCCCAGTACCCTATGAGGCGAGGCGACCACTCCCCCATACACAGCTTGCCCTCAACGCTTTCCCCTGCGTCTCGCCTGGGCACATCAGAAGAATAACTGTCTCCTGGTTGGTACTCCTTGCGGAATGGGCTCCCTGCTCAGGACTCCACCTCCTCTGACACAGGTCCAGGCCACACTAGCCTACAAGCTGGGACTTCGGTGTTCGTGGGCCTTCAGTTGATTTCACATTGCCGGTCTGCCACATCGGTCCGGCCTTCCACAGTCATGCCTATAGTGCTCCCAGTAAGGCCCACTGGGGGTGACGTTAATTGCAGTAGCACGGAATCCAACCCGTCGTGCCGTCACCTCCAACACCAGAGCTGTACACCGTTATCCGATTCACTTTCGCTGTGGATTACCATGTGGTTGATACGTTTTACCAATTCCAGTTTGACTTCTTCCAATTCTGATTGCTGAAGTTGAATGCTGACTGAATGGAGGAAGTTGTTGTTTTCTGGAGTGACTCTGCTGTGGGGAATGGTTGATACTTTGTCTGACTTTGTTGAGACTGCAGAAAACTGAAAGCAATTCCAATTCAACTTGTTCAACTGGCAAAATTCAAGTTCAAAGATGGTTCAAGGTGACTGGTGACTGAATGGAGCAAAGTGGTGATGTTGGTGTTGTTTCTGAAGCTGATCTGCAGGTATGAATAGTTGAAGGTTTCCTGAATTTTGCTGATACTGCTGAGGTTTGAATAGTTTGATGATATGGTAATTGTAACTGTATGTGAGGTGGTTGATTTTTGCTTTTGTTGGTCTAGAGTGGAGAATAAAGATAGAGGCAAAGTTAGTGGTAGAAAGCATTAGTGAGAGTTAGTATATCCAGATGTTTCCACAGCGTTTGATTGCTTGATGCCTTTAGTCTCCAAGTGATGTTGTGGAATTTATGCTGGTAGGAGAGTGCTAGTGCAAGCAAAGGGAACAAAGACTTCGCCTGATGTCTTCTACTCTGCCTCGTTAAAGAATCAGCAGAATGTTTTTGTCAAGTCTAACATCCAAGCCAAAACCACAAAGTTTCTGGTCAGATTACAAAAGTTGAGGGCAATCTCTGAAGCTTCCAGATCCTGGTTATGCTGCATGAATGCATGCTGGATGAATGCATGAGGCATTCAAAGAACATAGCTGTTCTGGAGTGACTCTATTAAGAGCAGTTTGAAATCTAGAGTCAGTTAGATTTGGTTCGGCTAAGGAAGAATCTCAGATGAGAATGGAACTTCAGCAATCTTGCAAGGTTGAGCTTGTTTATAGTTTGCTCTGAAAAAGTGTTAGTGTTGAGTGTCCAATAAAGATAAACGTTGATACTCCTCGGAATGAGGCAAAAGTTATTTCAAGGAACATTGTGTTTTGTCACAGAAGTTGGTTAGGATAATTCATCAGAGTGATGCAATTGAGGTGAGGACTCAGGTATGGCTGTCGAATTTCCTGTGATGTGGGACCTGGAGTAGTGTGTTAGTATGTCTGTGTATAAAAGCTGAAGCAGTCAATATGTGTGAGTTGAGGTCCCTAGCCAGGGTCAAGTAAGCCCAGCAATAATAGTGTATTCCATAGTTCGAATCCTGAGTCCAGATTCATTTGGCTAAAATAGATAGAGTGTTTTCCTAGGCAGCAGCCTGGCACCAAGAAGACCATGCCAAGTTGGTGCCAATCCATGCTGAGACCACTTTGCAACTCTGCGCTGATGATCATCGTTCACTTATTCCAAGCATTCTCCATCTAATTGGCAATACAGTGCCGGTGATCATCTTTCACTTATCCCTAGAATCCTCCCCCCTAAGTGGAAGATGATGTTTGATGTTGTACTGGGCGCTGGCTTGTGCTGATGACAAATACTCTGAGTATTAAGTGGAACGGAAACCCAGTGTCAACAGTTTTCCTCCTCCTCTGCTCAAGCAGATAATATATGAGAGGTTTTGACCCTGTGCCGGTCACGCTTGCCTAGCAACCACTCAGAATAGACTGTTTACAAAATGGTTAGAGGATTGTTAAACTACTCAACCAGTCCTTGTTCTATCAATGAATGGACTGCAAATTGTCTTTGGCTGAAGTGCTGAAGTTATGTGAGAAAAGATAAGGAGAGGCTTAGCTTGATGTAACAGAGTCCAAAGTTATGAGGAAATTGCACAAGGTTGCCGTGGTCGTGAGAGTTGGCACTTGCACAACTATTGGTCATCCCAATCACTAATATGTTTGATGGTGAGAGTTTCAGTGTGGTTGAAAACACTCTATCAGGGAATCCAGAAATTGAACTGCCAACTCCATGGGTTGATAGACAAGGAAAACACCATATCATTAATTCCTAATTTGTTATGCCCTGTTGAAAATGAGTAAGTAATATTGAGAGGGCACAGGGACAGTTGTTAGAGGTGCAGGTCTCCAAAAACTAAAATGCCTGTGTTGATGTTCATGGAATGATGAATCATTACTGACAGGAGACTGCATGGCTGAATGTTGAGAGGATAAAGGCAGTTACTTTGATGCATATCAAAAGCGAAGAGCAAAACACTTAGCAGATTGATTATTAGTTGATGGAGCTGGTTGGTTTTTGAGGACCTCTGCTGTTTGTTGTTCAATCAATATGAAGGCAGATAACCAGGATAGTAATAGTTGGTGTGGTGATTTCTGGTGCAGCAGTAGCCGAGTGATTGTTGCTTGATCAGCCAGCTCATGTGTTGCTTATCATAGTTGTTTTGTCAAACAGGTTTTGAAGAGTGAGATTAGTTTGGCTAAACTTGTTATCTGAGGAGCTGGGTTGCCGACAACAAGAAAAACTTTTCCTTTTCCCATATCCAACAGGCTTTGGCCCAGTGAGCCAACAAAGATTCGAACAACTTGTTGGAAAGGGCGAATATGATGGAGAAGTTCTCCAGCTGCTGACTTTGCAAAGCTGTCGACTCGATGGTACGCTTCAGTGAATCGGGTAATGAAGGCATCTGAGGCTTCAGTTGGTTCCATTTTAATGCATTCAAAGTCGTCAATGATCTCCTTTGCAAGTTCGACCAGGT
Organism: Zopfochytrium polystomum; assembly: GCA_025765615.1. NCBI lineage: Eukaryota > Fungi > Chytridiomycota > Chytridiomycetes > Chytridiales > Chytridiaceae > Zopfochytrium > Zopfochytrium polystomum. Next base: position 143,421 of record JAIVFJ010000013.1, on the reverse strand, counting down.
GTGATTTGGGTGAGGGTTTCTCTGGTCCACAAGACGGAGGCACCAGTTGGAATCTCTGTCCTTGGAATGGTCCATCTCTGATGAGACAGGTTCCAGTGTCCCAGAGGTCTAGTGGATCAACTGCATCGTTCTGCTCTGCGTTGATGTGATTGGTTGAGTCAGTAGTCATGTTGTTTTCTCAGGACGATTATGTGTGCCAAGTTTGAAGGGATTTCGTTGGATTTTGGGTGTGTGGTGAAGGTGGTGTTGCAGCAGATGAAAAGTTGGTTTGTTAGCTTGGTGTGTGTCAGGTAGGGGGGTGGTCGTTGTCTCCAATTGGGGACAAAAAATCAAAAATTAATGGTGAGGGTTGGAGGTAATCTGGTGACCCTGAATGGAAAAAGGCGTCGCTTATCACGAAGGAGAGTGATTTTGGGGTGCCGTTGGTGGCAGTCGTGTAGTCCCGAAGCAGGCCTTTCCAATGATAGCTTGGGATCGGCTGGGGGAGGTCTGGAAGGCGAGCAAATTGAGGTTGAAGTTGGAAAAGTGGGCGACGACTTTGGAGGCGGTGGATACGACGTAGGAGCGTCCGATCCGAGATCAGGTGGGTTCGTTGGAAAGAGGAGATCAAGAGCTTTCCGATGGTAGTAACGAAATTGCTGTACGATGTCTGTAGCGCCCGTGATCGCTCCACGAAGTTGGCAGATCTGAAAAGCGTACAACCCCTTCTACTGATTGGATTTTGTTGAAACCAAGGGGGAAGTGATTGGGATGGGTAACAGTTTTGTATGAAAGAATTTGCTATGGTGGCTGATTGATGGGTTGGGCTGCTGTGGTGTACACTACTGAAGGTGGTGGTGGTGGGAGGTTGATCTTGGCTTCTGTCAGTCTTGTGTTTGTCTTTATACAAAACTGTTACAAGGACCATCACTTGCAAAATGCTGCAAGTCATCCTTGCAGAGCAGTATCAGGTCAAAGCTCCTGCACACTGCTTACACCAAAAGACCCAAAACTAACATGATGTTCCTTGTAACAGTTGTGTATAAAGACAAACACAAGACTGACAGAAGCCAAGATCAACCTCCCACCACCAGCACCTTCAGTAGTGTACTTCCTCCATCTCCACAGCAGCACAACCCATAGACAATCCAGCCCAACGAAATCTTTCAGGTCATACCTCTTTGCAATGAGCGCATCAATTTCTGCAGCATGGGGGCATTCCTCGCAGAAATGTCCAGGTTGCTGACAGTGGCGGCAGAGAAGCGTGGACCAGTTGTGAGAGGCAGAACGGGCGCGTTGGTCATCACAAGGAGGGTTGATAGGACGGGAAGCATCAGGGTAGCGGTAGTCATCACGTTGGTCGTTATCACAGTGGGAATCCTGGCGCTTGTTGTCACAGTGAGAAGGAGTGACAGGTTGTTGGATAAAACTATCGAAAATTTCACCAACATAGGTGCGACAGGGTGAAGAACCATGAGAGTCATGATAATCATGGCTGTTGCAGCGGTCACGGTCACAGTCACGTCCAGATTGGAGGTGAAGAGCAAGAGTCATTTGCCAGAATAAAAAGACGGTTGGCAACATCCTACAATAACTGACAGTCACAATAGGTTCGGGTCTGTCTTGTGCCTCTAACTGCTAACCAGTCAGTTTCGCCTAACAATATCATCACTGTGTATCAATTATGCATAACAGAGTCCAAACATGTTGTTATTTCAATTTGGAGAGCGACAAGCAACAGTGAGCAACTTTTCTTTTTCGGAGTGTATATGCTTTCTTGCAGTTTTCAAAGCGATTGAGTGGACTATCGTTGAGTACAGTCAAGGGCACGGGTGCAGGGAAGGAGACTGGGCGCTGGCTGTGGTGCAGCAGGCGGTGGCTGCCGGATGGAGAGGGCGGCACAGGCGCCTCGGTCAACACGGCCTCGGCGTCATTGGCCTCCGCAGGCGCACTGGAGCAATCCTAGCGGTTGCGGCTGTTTCAGAGCGCTGCACTGAACGAGAGGTTGCGTATGGCACTTTTTCACCTGCAATAAAATGCACGTGAAAGTTGAAGCAGCGAGTGGTTTTGCCGAGAGCAAGGCATGCAGCTGGTGGAATGACCCGCGGAAAAACGGTGAAACCGCGCCAGCAAGCAGCGAAGCGAGAAGTGCGACAGACAAACGCTTTGCTTTGTTGTTTTTTTGTTGTTTCTTTTGCCTGGTTGACCGCCAAGTCTTTGCAAAGGACACACCGAGAGACCACGGACAGACAGACAGGGAGACAGACAGGCGACAGACAACAGGCAGACAGACAGGCAGAAAGCCCATTGCACCCGGCGTTGACATGGCCAAGAAGAGGCGGGGCGGTGGGGCCCTGACCGCGTCGACTTCGTCGTCGTCGTCGTCGTCGTCGTCCTCGGCCTCGCCGCCGCCGCCGCCGCCTGGTGTGCGCTCAACAAGCACAGCTGCTCCTGCTGCAGCCGCTGCTGCGGCAGCGGCTTCAGCGTCGGCGTCGCTGTTGCCATCAGCCTCGGCGGCGGCTTCGGCTTCTGCTTTGGCTTCGCCGCGCGCCCCTCACTATTCACCCTCGGAGCCGCCCCTCACTAATGCGGAAGAGAATGGAATATCGATGTTTGTGTTCCAACGCACACTCCTTTGAATGGACGCTCATGGCTGCTGCAACTCACAATTTGTTAAACCTTAGTTCCCCAATCATAGCAGGAAAGGGTCTTATAGGTCGCAGTGCAACGCAGCTTCAGTCGTGCCTGTCGGGCTCGGAATCATTCGCAAATGTTTCCTCCACTGAGACGCCACCCCCAGAACCCTCCTTCCACGTTCCGTCTGATCGCGCTGCTGCGCAGCGCCACTTTCTTTCAAGCACCGCCCGAAATGTCCCACTACTCCCTCTTGCATTCTCGCCTCTCGTTGCCTCTTCTTCTTCCACTCGCATTTCCCGAGCTACATTGGCCGCAGATGGGTCCGAAACTCGATCTCCAATTTCAAAGGCTTCAGTTCCAGTTACCCCATCACTCTCGTCACAACCAAACCCGACTTCCTTGGATACATTAACCTCGGTTCGGAACTGGAGTGCCGATATTCTTGTGCACACGATGTCCAGCGATGACGAAGATGATATTGGCGAGGAGCCCTCCGACTCCAGCACCAACCCTGAGGACAGCATGCAAAGATCTGGCAAGATTGGAAGCTCAAGCGCCTGCCAACAAAAGCATTCGCAATCGTTTCAAGCTGCCGCTGCTTCGGAGGCTGGCCGTCGACGCGCAGCTCGCGGCCATCTTGGCAATTCCACTTTCTCTTCTGCCACAGGTGCTGGAGAGTTAGAGTTGGAGTCATCGCCCGAGGGAGTGTTCGACTGCAACGGTGTCGACTTTGAAGATGATTTTATTGCTGCAGCTGATGTTACTTCAAATTCCAGCGGCAGCATGGCTGCAAGTTTCGTGGAGGCCTTTGACTCATTTGACGAAGATACCCTTGTGCGAATCGGTTCGGGAAAGTCAGGCAGAGCTCGAAGGGCTTCCCGGAGACTGCAATCTGAATCGAAAGCTTCGGACGGACTCAACCTAGCGTCGATATTTGCAACACCTTCGGCTCACAGAAATATGCGGGACTCTTTTATGGCCAAAATATGGAGATATCCCCTCTTGGTATGTGTCCCGTGCTCATCGAAAACTCACGCACTTACGTGAGGTATTAGTTTTGAGATGTGTTCATTCTGACGAATTCGCACCTGCCCCGCTTTTCTGGCACCTCGATGAACCTCCAGCTCGTTATTTTCGTGATCATCACCCTCGACCTGGTCATTCTTACTATTATACGCACTGGTGTCGCGTTCTATGAACACCTTATTCTTTGGCGCGGCCGCCACAAGAAAATGCGTGACTTTCTAGACTGGGCTGGAAATTACGATGAATGGAAAGAAGCTGCTGAAAATCTGGACGCATTCTTGGGTCTTGATTCTTGGAAAAGCTCGCCGGATGGTGCATCATCCCTTTATAATGAGAGATTAGTGAAAAAGACGACGGCCCGGCTTCGTAGATTGAGAGGAGAGGTCCTATCTATCATTCATTCTTCACATCAGGTCCCGTCTGACAGTTTGGTCGATGGCACAGCAGCAGCGTCGCGCGCGAAGACCTTTTCATCCAGTCTCTCAGGAACTTCGACGCTTCCTCTGCAACTTCACCACCACCATCCGTTGCGTTTACTTCTTCGAACTCTCGCCGATGCCTGCCGCCGCAATCATGGTGGTGTCGCAAACGAAACGCTGTACTCACACACCTATGTGGGTACGAAACCTGCTGTTGGCGCGTTTCACGGCGAAGTCTTAGCCTCCATTTCTACTGTCGCTCAACTTCCTTCTTCGCTTCTTGCCGCAAACGAGAAGCGTGCTTTTTTCCGCTCGCTGTCCCAAAATTATGGTCGCACGGCTCTCTGCCTTTCTGGGGGCGCTTCTCTGGCATACTACCACATTGGTGTCCTTAAGGCTCTCTTCGACCAAAACCTTCTGCCGGAAGTAATCACAGGCTCCTCTGCCGGAGCTCTTATGGCTGCAATTGTCTGTTGCCGCACGGACGAGGAGATACGATCCGAAGGACTCCTCTCAACTGATGTTACTGATCGCTTCTGCATCATGGCTGATCCGTGGAGTATTCGACTGAAGCGCTGGTGGCAGAAGGGATATATGTTTGATCCGCTCGACGGCTTCGAAAAAAGTGGATATTTCACAATGGGTCATTTGACATTTCTGGAGGCGTACAAAAGAACACGAAGGATCTTGTGTATTGCGGTCACTCCGGATGAGCCAGGACGGACTATGCCGGCCAAAGTACTGAATTTCTTAACGGTATTGCTCCTTTGTTTCCATTAGATACACCTCAAACGCCTGATTTTTCCCAAAACTGATAGGCGCCGGACATTGTTATTTCGTCGGTGATTTGTGCAACGTGTGCCATACCCGGTGTTCTTCCTGCTGGTCAGCTACTTTCAAAGGATCCCACGACGGGCGTTCTTCACCCTGCGCGGGGTTCGGGAAAGCTCTGGCGGGATGGATCGATCCGCATGGATATTCCGGACCTTTCCATGCTAAATATCGGCTTTTCGATTGTCTCCCAGGTGAACCCACACATTGTGCCGTTCTTTTTTGAACCGGAAGGTTCTGCGGGCAACCCCACTGCCGGATATCGTGGTGGAAGGGGCTGGCGGGGCGGCTTTTGGGCGGCTTTTGGAGTCCACGCGATCGACTATGACCTGAAGAAATGGATGGCCCTCATGCGGGATCTGCGGCTTGTACCTCCCATCGCTGGTGCGGACGTTTCCCAGGTTTTTCTGCAAATGTTCGAAGGAGATGTGACCATTCTACCTTGCCGCCTACCCCGTCTGCTGTGGGATTGTGCACGTCTCCTCGAAGACCCTGAACGATCCTGGCTGGGACAGTGCATCTCGAAAGGTCAAACAGCCACTTTTGCGAAAGTTGCTGCGGTGCGGGACCGACTGGGAATCGAAGTTGCGATCAGAGAGGCGAGAGAGCAACTGGAAAAACGCCCGGCGCACAACGAGGACGGTTGGAATAGCGCGGAAGGTGCGAGGGTGGAGTGGATGCGGCGAGGGAGTGTCACTGATGAATGGAAGGGTCGCAGGGAATGGGACCGACTGACTTAAAGCCCAACGTTCTGGCGCTCAATATTCCTATTAATACAAATGAATAACGAAGTTTCGTCCTTGTTGTGTGCTCTCAGGTGATCAAAACAAACAGCAAGAAGAACACCACCAAGACCGCCAACACTTTCAGCATCAGCCAGCGGTTGGAGCTGATGTTTTGGAAGTACCTAACAAGTTGGTCGTGGGCTCCCGTCACATTCATCTCAACGTCAATAACGTTATCGTCAATTCTTTGAATCACTTCACGCTGCTGGCTAAGTATTTGCGCAAAATGAGAGTACATCTGCCCCAACTCGGCAATTGTAGACTCGATGCTCTCTATTGCCAGCGACCTAGATTCAGCGTACTCCTGGTTCGCGAAATTTAATTGCTGCTGCTGCTGCTGCTGCTGCTGGACATTCCGGCCGCCCAGCGTTACTTCGCCGGCAGAGGATGCCGATGCGGCTGTCGCACGATTGCGAAGGCCAGACTCAGGCGTGTAGAGGGGAGACGATAAAGAAGTAGCGGGAGTGAATAGAGCAGAAGCGGTCGATTCGCGAGAAGTCGACGCAACCATGCCTGGCGGAGTTGGCGAGGCGCCTCGAGATATCGCTGGCAGACCGGCGTTAGGATTGGCTAGACCGCTGAACGCTAGAGCCGCCGCTTGGCCCACAGCGGGGCGTGCAAGCGGCCCCGTGCTCGCTAAGCCTGAGCCGGAGCTGTTGGGAGAGAGTGGAGGGGGTGTGGGATTAAACGATGTTTCGCGGTATCCGAGACCTTCGGAGCGAGACGGGTGCTGCAGCAGTTGCTTTGGTATCTGGCCAACCGAGTACTGATCCCTCCGAAACTTTTGCTCTCGCATTGCCTGTGTACGGACCTCCAAAATGGACTTGAACTCGTTCGATGATGACGCCAGCTTGCTTTGCAAAGAGGATATAACATTTGCCGCATGCTCATCCGCCTGGCGGTTCCGCGGGCCTCCCAGGTTTGGCGAGTTTTGCTGCTGCTGCCGAGCGTTGGAAAGCTCAGAGATCAACCGACTCGACTCCGCGATTTTCTGCTTCACCACGCTGATCAATCGATTGAACTCGGCCGGCTGGTCATCAAAGAGTGAACGCTTTCGGGACAGTTGGGCGAGATGGTCCAGCGCGCTCGTCAGACCCAGAATCTCTTGGTTGGTGAGCTTTGCTTTGCGGGCGAAGTCTGAACGGTGGGCGATGCCACTGATGTTGCCGCTGCTGCCCGCCATCATGAGACGCGATCGTTCTGGGCTGGCGCTGCTGCCTTTGGTGCTGCCGCCGGCACGATGCATGGCCGCCACGGCCGCGTGCAGCTCGGCGGTGCGATCCCGGACCGTCAACGTTGGCGCCACCACCGCATTCGACATTGAAAACAATTGTTGGTGACCGCCAGGGTTGTTAGCACCGCATTCAGAGCAGCAGACGTTATGCCTCGCCAACCTCAATAATCTGTGTGGGCTGACCTGACGGTGGTGCCTGAGGTGCTGCTGCTTTCTCAAGTACCTTGCGGAACTCTGCGTACCTCAAGCAGGCTAAGCTTCGTTTCCACCTTGGGAAACGTCATGGACGGGTTACGGCAGATATGGGAAGACATATGACCTTTCTCCCAAGTCCTCCAGCCTCCCCTTACTGTATTCCAGCTCATGACAGACCTGGCAGATAATAGCAGTCTCGAAAAGCCCTATGGAGGTTGCCAGTGATTTTCTCACTTTTCTGCTGCTGAAAAGATTCCTCACGGCGTGGCAAAGAAGTGCTACAAGACTTCGTCGTGAGATGGTTGAAGTCCCTCCAACTTCCTATCAATGTGTCTGTCCACATGGATGGTCTCTAGAGATGCCTCGTGCAAGCAGGTGTGAGGAAACAGAAATTTGCCCAACCGCTCTTAGGGCAGGCCTGGATGCCCACAGGTTGTGGAGGTACAACGTTGTTGGATGGGGTGGTGGCCTCTTCCATGCGACATGACACGTCAAGAAAAAGGTGTCGCCACGCATCCGTTGCTGCAGGCAATGTCGAGCTCCATCATCCCCCTGTCAGAAGGTCTGTTGCCTTCGTTGCGCCGGCTGCTTATGTCACTTGACATCTTCCATCTTCAAGACGCGATACATCGCAACCGCCTGCTCGTCGAAACTCGGCATCTGAAAAAGGTTGTTCAGCGGTTTCGGGCACTCCAAGACGCTGTGATGAGTGGTCAGCACGACAAACTGTGCGTCGATTCCCAATTTAATTCAATGCGCGTGCGAGCGACTCTAACCGTGTTCGCCTCAAAAAGACAAAGCGCCCTCAGTCAGATCCGAATTGAACTTGACGTTCTGGAGCTCAACGTGCAGAAGCAGATACATATGCGGGACGCGAATCTGAGGGATGTCGAATTCTATCAGGAAGAGAAGCTTCGGATCTGTACGTGCGCTTTCTTGTAGTTTCCAATTATCTTACGTGCCAGCAGCCAAAGAAATGGAACGGGCTGGATTTGAAATTGAAGAATTGAAGGCGCAGCTGCAAAAAGAGCAAAGAATACGGCAGGAGCGGCAAGAGTACGATGCACTTGCTGTTAAAATCAACGAGCTTCCTTCCCGCGAAATCAGTCAAAGGTATCAGTCAAGGGAAACTAGTCATTCAAAATCCTCTGACAGTTCAACGCTCCCAACATTCGCCAGAAATGCAGCACATCTCCAAGCTGACATAGCACACATTCGCGCTGCACTCGCCCATCACGGACAATCACTCGATCGCCGGCGAGATTTGCTAAAGACGGTCTCAACATCGATTGCTGGAGCTCGAACCGCAATAGCTGCTGATCGCGAACAGACAGACGCGGAGACAGAGGCGCGGTTGGAGGCTGTTCAAGCCACAGAGGCTGGTCGTCGAGAGGGTCCTATGCTTGCACTTCCTGATGTGGACGCTGATGGCGATGATGATGCGGACGCAGCGGAGGACGGTGAGGGAGAAGATGGTGAGGGAGTGCAGGAGCAAGCAAATTCGATAAAAAACAGCGGGGGCGGCATGGAAGCTACTGATAAAGACGGGAAGGCTGAAGACGAGGAAGAGGAGGAAGGCGCGATACCGGCCAGAGGTGGCAGTTCTGGAGGCGGCACAGGCGGTCGCTTTCAGCGAGAGGAAAGAATGGATGTCGACTAACCAGTTTAACATACCAGCAGGGGACACAAACAACGACGAAAGGATGTAAAATAAAAGGAAGTGCACACTCGCAAGCCTGCCACACAAACAGTTACGTATTATTTCAGGAGCGTGGCTGTGTGATGGCTGCAGGGAGGAACCAACTCACCCTCACGGACCAAAGCAACCGATGGGCAAGGCGAAATGTTAGTCGCCTGTTTCCACCTCTGAGCCTCCCCACCGAGTCTCGCACTAACAGTTCACTATTTTCACATTGAAGAAAAGAGAGAGATAACGATAATGCTGCTAAACCCAATAATACCCCACCCCAGCCCGATCCATCGATCACAACGCAACCCGTTTCGTTTGTGGTACCGTCACGGTTGGGTTCGCCAATGGTCATTTTTTTTTGTAATTGTCGCGAGCCTCGGGACAATCAAAACTGGGCGGAAAAATCGGAAAAGGAAATTTGCGACGCTCGCTCAGAGCTGTCTCTCTCTCTCTCTCTCTCTCTCTCTCTCTCTCTCTCTCTCTCTCTCCCGGTCTCCGTCTCTCTCTCTTTCTCTCTCTGTCTCTCCCTCTCTCTCCCCCTTCCTCTCTCTCTTTTGGGCAGGGAAAACATTTTTGCCCTCTGTCTATCTGTCTCTTCCCTATCTCTCTATCTCCTCTGTCCCTCTGTCTCTGTCTCTCTCCCTCTGTCTGTGTCTCTCACTCACTCTGCTGCTGTTGGGGGTGGCAACTCGGACGAGGCTTCTGACAACTCAACGAAAGGACGAGACACTGCACAGTCATGCATGCCCTCACCCCCCCCTCAAACCCCACACACACACACAGAGACCCTCTCTATTTCACGCTCTCTTTCTCTATCTCTCTTGATCAATCAAGGGGGGGGAGGGGGGCGGCAGCGCCCAGCCCCTAACTCAATAAGATATGGGAAGGCTACGCCTTACCACCTCGCCCGCGAGGATATTTGTAATCCAGCACCCCAGAGGGGAGCTGGATTAAACTTGGTTAAACTTTATTTTTGCAACTTCTGCATTGCTGATGCAATTATTGATCCAGCAAGATAGAAGGAGTATCCATTCTTTGATCTTCTGCCAACCTTTTTTGGAACCCTGGGCTCTCCCAGAGTGATGACACCCTGTCATACAGAAAACCCTTCACCATGAGGCCAGCCACGTTTTTCACATGTGACAGAGCCACAAACGTGAGCCCAGTTGTTTGTTCTTTGGAGCCAATGTCAACATAAGCAGAAGCAAGTGCTTGCCCTTGACTCTTGTGAATTGTCATGGCATAGGCCAGCCTCAAGGGCAACTGTGTGTGTGTTCCTCCATTAGTGCCATCAACTGATATCGGAGCGATAGCCACATATTTCTCATGTCCCTCAACACTGTTGTCAAAAGAGGGACCAGGAGCAGCATATTGGTCCATTTCAACCACCACAAACAGCGGCATTGCAGCGTTGTCAGATCCAAAACTATATCTTGGACAGTACCAAGTGCACCATTTGTAAGCCCAACACGCTTCCACATATTTGATGTTAGGGCAACCCTTGCCCCAATGGCAATGTGAATGAAGTTCTCCAAGTTTTGAAAGTCCTTGGAATCCTTACTTCTTGCATCTTCAGGATTATTTAGTGCAGTTACCCGAACAATTGGAGAGTGAAGCTCCTGCAGCTGGGCGCGGTTATGCTCCTCAACTGCAGAGTTTGTGAAGAATAAATGCACTGAATCCTGAAATTGGTATTGGTAAATCTCACGTGCACCAGCCCTTTCATAACTGCAGTTGTTCATAAGAAATCTCCAGTGATCTTTTGTCATGATGCCATTGCGCAATGCCCTCAAGAGGTCAACAAAAGTTGCTTGGTTCGGGTCATGGCCAACAACCTGCTGACGATGGATTGTTGTGAGGTGTGCAGTCTTGTTGAAAAGTTTATAGGAATGATAGCCAGCCTTTCCTTGGTCTGTTTTTAATTAAATAACGGAGTACCTCCAACTGGAGGTATCTGAGCCAAGTCTCCCACCAACAGGATAGAAAGGCCCCCGAATGGCACATCTGGCTTAACAAATGCCTGCCTCAAGCGTGAGTCCATCTTGCCCATGATTTCACAGCTGACCATTGAGTATTCATCCACAATGAGCAGCCTCACATTGCGAAAAACCTGCTGAAGATTTCCAAGCTGTTTTCCTGAGATCAAGCCACCCCTCTTTGATCCATGTACATCAAGCTTCAATAGGGAGTGTAAAGTTGTTCCTCCAATGGCAAACGCAGCTTTAGCTGTGAAGGCTGCACAAGCAACTTCATTTTGCAAAAAGCTGCTGGACAGAGCATTGATTACATGGGACTTCCCAGTGCCTGCAGTGCCATTCAGTATAAAGAGGGACTGATTTTGATCCCTCATTTCATTCAATATGTGATCAAAAACCTGTCGTTGGACAGGATCCAGGCTCTCTGGGCTGACATAAGGAGCCTCTGCACCTTCAGGGCCGTCTCCCAGTGCTTGCTTGTTTTTTTCAACAAATTTGGTGCCCTCCTTAAGTTTCTCCTCTGAATACCTCAAACGATGGATACTCCAGTCATAGTTTGCTGCCAAAGGTAGGTCCAATCCAAGTCTGTCAGACTGTGTGTTTTGTTGCACATCTGCCCATGGAAGCTCATCTGCAGCATTCATCCACATTTCCCTGACCAAATCCATTTCCTCCATTGCCATAACATCTCTTCCTTGTCTTGCAGCTTCATTCTGGTTGTCACGCATTTTTTTCAATTCAGCTGCCAGGAAATGGTCCATTTCACAAATTCGCTTTAGGGCATCATTGCTGCAGTGCAAAAGGAAATTCTTCCAGTCCTCTTCAGGTACTTCCAAGTTTCTGAGCTGCTGAAAAGATGCTTCATGCCATGGCTTGTACTTGGCTAGTTGTTGCCGGCAGTATTTCTTCTGAGCATCAGTTCCCTCCTTGCTTGGCCGATGTTTTGGAGTAAACAGAACAACTACTTTCTGAGAGCTCTCACTACTTCTTTCATAAAGAGCTCCTTTCTTGACCTTATGCCCAATGCAAAAATCTAACAAGCTCATGTTGGCATACAGAGCATTCATATCTCTTTTCATGTACAGTTTGAGCAATGTTGAGTCTGCAGCAGTGATTTCAGCAGGGGCATCAGCAGCTTGCCTCATCACATCAAATCACTCAGAGTCAAAGTTGATGCTGATATGGACAAACTCCAATGAGCAGCTGACGTGCTTGCCTCCAGAAAGGAGTCTGAATGTTTCACCTCCACCAATGTCCCTGCGCTCCAGTGTTCGCAGCATTATGGAGCGAAGAACAGTAGAGGGGTCTTTATAATCTCCCGCTCTTTGAACAACTGCATTGATATTTCTGCTGCGCTTTTCAGCCTTGGATGCGTTCTTGACCATATATTCAAACGCAGCCCTCACATCAATAATAATTTGGAGGTCCACATTTCCTCTCCAATGGTGAAGCTGTAGAGGACAATGTGGATTCATAAATGGATCATTTCTCCTGAGAACAATTTTTGCAGTGACCTTTCCAGAAACTTCTTCAAAAATTATGTGAGTGCTCTCACACACAGAGCAGGGAAATCCAAATCTACACCCATCCTGCCTCTCTGAATAGCAGTATCCATTAGGCCTACAGACATGCCGCTGCACACAGTTGCACAATTCTTCATAATCCTTGGCCATTTCTTCAGCTTGATCAAGTATCCCTGAAATATCAACAGATGATGGATGGGGATCTGGAACAGTGCCAGTTGGATTCTGCACTGCCTGTCGTGGATTGTAGGCAGAGATGAGTGTGTCCACATAGTGGCAGACTCTTCTCTCAGCTGTCTTCCCTGCTTCAACAAGTTCATGCAGACTTTCTGGATCAAGATTCTCCACTTCCAGTGCTTCTGGATTGGCCAGTTTCTTGGTAGCTTCCCTTCCAGCCCACACTTTGCCGCATAGGTCCACAAGGCCACGATCATTTGAAAGCTTGACAGCACCATGAGCATGAACTGTTGTGCGTGCCTGCCACTCATATCTATACCAAATCCAATCATTCTTCAAGGTTTTTGAAAAGAAAGCGTCGACAAATGCTTCAAGGCGCTCTGTGAAATACCAATCCACAAGGTGTTGGCACCGAGAAACTTGCAAAGCCCTTTCTGCTGGGGATGCAAGAAGCCCTGCTGGCAGCAAGCGATGCAAATCTGGAATATGATTGTCTGCATAGCTGAAAGTAAAGAAAGCAGTTGCTGCACCCTTCTGCTGAAAAGCAGCTTCCAACTCTTGCCGCCTGTTATACCAGTAGCTGTCAGAACCAGTAATATTGCCAGCATAAGCAGTTATTTTACGCATGATTCCAGCCTTAGCCGCTTCATCTTCCAATGCTGCCCGAAGCTCATCTAGAGACATTGCCTCATCTCCTGGGTTATGCTGCAAATAAATGGAAGCTTGTCCAAGGCCCCTTCGGCGCCGTACCAAATCGTAGATCCAGAAAAGAAAATCCCAGAGGGATCACAAGAATCTGGCTCTGCATACTACATCAAATGTGTCCCTGCATCTTTCAATTCCACTTTACGAGCACGTGCAAGCTTGGTTGGGTCTGCAAGGCCAAGAGGAAATATCTTCACAAATGCAAGGGAGGCCAGACCTGTCAATTAGGGAGGCTTCTAAGAACCAGTGTTTAACAGTCTCATGCATGCTATTCTCACCAGGAGTGTTAAATTCATTCAGTGGAGTCTCTTCAACAGCAGGCCAATCCAGTAGTTGTTGAACCCTTTCCTTCTCTGTAAGAAGCTCCTCTGCCCCTCCTTCATCCACAATAGTTCCATAGGGGTTAAGGTCCTGCTCTTCAAGATCCTGATCCACAACAGCATTCTCATCAACCAATCCCTGACCTTCATCTTCATTATCCAAAGCAACAGGCAAGTCTGGAGGAACACCACGGCCCCTGAAGAGGAGCCCCTGAAGTAACCATGTACTCACCTGGGTGTGTACCACGTCTCACTACCCCCACCTCTGTGAGCCAGATGGATTTGAAGGGACTCTGTATTGGTGCCAAAGGACAGAAATCAGATTGAAGGAAAAAGGAAAAAGAGAAATGGCCCAAAAACAGAGAGAGAGAAAGACAAGTCAACCCCCCTGACTTGGAGCATCCACCACAAATGCTTGAAGTCCCCAACCCTATGCGTGCATGTACAAGTGCCGAAAATAAATAATAAATTAGGCAGGCTTGGGGTATGGCCTGTCAGGCACCCCATTCCTAGGCAGTCAGGCAATCTCTGTTAGTCACCAAAAAAGAAAATATGTTGAGAAAACCCTGGTGCAACAGAAACTGTTAAGACAAAAGTAGTAAAAGCAGGCCCAATAATAAAGACAGGTCAGCCGCAAATACACTTTGATAACGCCGTGGAAACTAAAGAACTGGGAATAATAATAAGGGTCCTGATCCTTGCAGTTTTATGACAGGTACGCTTGTTTTGCGAATGAAATCCCTAAAATTTATCACTGAGACCTCGGTGTAGTCTCACAAGCACATAAGATTCAACTTGGGCAGAGAGCTTGGCTTTCTGTTCTTCTTGATAATCCTGGCAAACTTAACGGCAAGATCCGTTCACTCATGTTCCATTGGGTTGGCCCTTGTTATGAATCACCCTGTGGAAACCTCTGGAACCTCCTAGAACATTCCTTCATGGAATCTTGTGGAACCTTCTGGAACCTTCTTTGCTTTCCTGACTTGTCTTGTTGTCATTGGTATCATTGGTATCATTGTATTACTAATTGCTCTTTCTGGGACTTTCTTTGAGTCTTGACAAGGAACACTCTCAAAAGGTATAAAAGGGGGATGGGGGACCTGTCCCATCCCTCAAGTGAATTATTGTTTCCAATACAATCATCACTCCTCTCAGTTCCTTGTCTGCCTTGTCCTGTCCTGCCCTGTTCCTGACAGCCCTGTATGAGTCATTGCAATAACTGGCAAAGACTCTGAAGCTCAATGTACTATTGTTGAGGCATTCCCCAGAAACCTGATTGTGACTTGGACTGTGCATATCTCAGGACTGCGACCATACACTGAGCGACTTCCTGGTGACTCTGCAGAAGAAGCAGCAGATCTCACCGGTGCAACCTATAACGAAGAACTCAAATAATGGCGCACTGCTAAAAAGTGACAGTGCCAGCCTTCTTCCAAGACTATGATGGCTGCTGGAACCCATCCTGAATTTATCAGACGATACTTTGAGCCTGAAGACGATGAAGCAGACCCCACCAATATTGAGTACCAAATCAAGCAGATTAAATCCCAAACGTTTGATGGTGAGAAATATGTATATCTGACTAAGTGGTCAGGATATTCCTCCAAACATGATTGGAACCAGCTTGAGGAAGATTTACATTCAAAAGCTATCCAAGACAACTGGGATCTTGTGAAAAACAACAATCCAGACGAGTTTAAGAAAAGCGAGGAATTCCTTGTGAACCAACCAACGAAGCATGCACATGCTTCGTCTGCAAAAGGCAAAGAGCCTGCAACCGCAGAAACTCTTGCAAAACTGACAAGCATTCTGAAAAGGCCCGTCACACTAATCCCACTCCCTGCAACCAGAGTGCAAAGAAGCGCCCGCCTGCAGAAAACCAAGTAACCCTTGGACCCGCAAATGACGTTGCAACAACCTTTCTTTTGTTGCATCTATTGCTGCCATAATAAAAAAGAGGGTACTGTGAGGACAACAGGCTGTCGAGCCTGTGACCTCAAATAAATTAAGTGTATACCCACTTTTTAACCAGTAATTGTTGTTAGGTGGAACTGACTGGTTAGCAGCAAGAGGCACAAGACAGACCTGAACCTAAGGGATTGATCCAAGCTGAAGGAGCAAGTGAGGTGTTAGGTGGAACTGACTGGTTAGCAGCAAAGGCACAAGACAGACCTGTAACTATTGTGGCTGTCAGTTATCATTCTCACAATGCCCATGGGAGAAGGAGCCACTGCCAATGCAGACCTGGGCGCTGGCTTGCGCTGATGACAAATACTCCAAGTATTAAGTGGAACAGAAACATGGTGTTAACAGTTTTCCTCCTCTGCTCAAGCAGATAATATAGGAGAAGTTTTTACCCTGTGCCAGTCACGCTTGCCTAGCAACTATTACAGCGTGTATATCATCATCATTAATTCATAACAGAGTTTTTCTCCTTTCTCTCCAAGTTGGGAGAAGGACCACCCACAAATACACATCTCCACTTCATCACTCCTTCCACTCACTCACTCAGAGTAGACTGTTTACACATCGAAGAGTGTCCCTCCAGCTTGTGCAGCTCTTGTCTACTGGCTGTATCCCAAATCCTAACTGTTTTGTCATTACTTCCTGATACAACAAAGTGCCCATCAGGGCTGAATATTGCAGAATTCACAGAATCAGAATGACCATCCAATGTGTAAACAGTCTACTCTGAAGTCCTTGCAGGCTGGGCAGATCATCATCTACGTCGAGGACCATCTCATCGCCAGTTTCAGAGCCCCCATGCACCAACTCAATGGGAACAGTAATCTTCCATCAGGTGGCCACCAACCAACTGCAGCAAATCATTAAGGCCATTGATGGCATGAGCAGAAATCCTCCTGTTCTTTCCACCATACTCAAAGATTGCAGTCCAGGCAGATGCCATGACTTTTTGGCGACGAGGGGGACGACGGCGGCGGCCGCCGCGACACTTGTCCATTTCACTACCCTCACGCCTGTATTGTGGAGCAGCTGAGATATTATTGACAGCCGGCATTCATTCAAACTGCAGGGCAGCCACGCAACGCGCGCACAGCCAGCCTTTGCGCAGCCCCTCTTTGCACATTGCGCGTTCGAAAGACGGCGAGCGCAATCCACCCCGACGCCTTCAACCCATCATTAGCACATTCGTAAGTCGAGGAGAAAATTGTGCGTGCGAGGCTGCAGAGGAGAGATCATGAGAGGGAGAGAGAGAGAGAGAGAGAGAGAGAGAGAGAGAGAGAGAGAGAGAGACTGGTAGACTGAAAAAGAAAACCTCAAACCTCGCAGCATGACAACGACCGCCGCTGCTGCCGGCCCCTTCCCTTCCGACACAACCTCGTCCTCCTCTTCCGTCGCTGCGTACCCCGTTACAGCAACAACACCACCAACACCACCACCACCACCACCACCACCATCCACCCCCGCACAAGAACATCAACATCAACATCAACATCAACCGCCAGCAGCGTCAGATTGTTCGCACACAGCAGCAGCAGACACTCCCCGCGCCATGAATGCACCCCCGGCAGCCTCAGTCGTCGTCGCCGAGGGCCCTCCTCCTCCTCCGCCTCCTCCTCCTCCTCATCCCACTCCCTCGAACCCCATCGTCACCGATGCAATGCCTTCAGCCCTCTCTTCACCTCCTCCCCTCCTGATCAGCTTTGCAGCAGCGTCACGGGCACCACCCGCGTCATCGCCGTCACCGCTCCACGACTCGTCGAGACCGGGTGTCGGCGCGCACATATCGGACGGAGCTTGCTCCGCATCCCACGAGGCCGGTGCAACCGCTCCAGCTGTCGACGACGTGGGCGTCATCGCGGACGGACATACCATCGAGCCGGCCGCGGAGGAACCAATGGAACCGGAGCAACCTGAGCAGCAGCTGGAACAGGAACCCGACCAGCAGCACCAGCAGCAGCCCGAACAGCCACAGAGGGCCCCCCAACCCGCACAACGGCGTCCTCGCAACGATCAAAACCCTGCAGTGCGCTCCCTCCTTGCATTCAAACTTCTCTTTACGTTCTGCATTGGGTGAGTAAGATCCTCGAACGTTTCGCCTGGAAGTAGTACTCATTTTGCGCTTGGCGCGGCCACGCAAGCATCCCCAACATTGCCCTTGTCGCCTCAGGCATTGCATTGTTTGCGGTGGTCCCCGCTGCAGTCCCCTCATACGTTTGCGAGCCATCGCTTAGAATCAATCTCCTCATTGACCTCGCCATATCTGTTGCCCTCGCAATCGCATGGATCTACGCTATCGCGTTACTGCGAGAACGGTCTCGCCCTCTGGCTCGGGCAATTTCTTTTGCGGGCTTATCCAAATTGTAAGCAGCGGTATCTGGCTCTGTCGTTCGATTCTCTTTCCTTTTTATGACCGACAAACTTGCGTGCACCACACACATAACCCAAAACTAGATCCCTCAACTTGCTGCAGCTTGGCGTGGTGTTCCCCAGAGACGGAAGCGTGTGCAAAGTGGAAGACAAAGTCGTATGGATGGTTGCTGCTTTTCGGCTCTGTAAGCATAGCGCTTTGCAGTTACTTGCAGCTAGAATTGACTTTCTTGACTCCCTGACAGGCCTTTTCTTTGGGTGCGCCGTCGGCGTTCTAAACTCAATGCTGGCAGATATGGTTGGGCCAAAACCTTTTCGCCAGAACGACCCCTATTTCGTTCACCTGTTCTGGTACAGTTATTACCCCCGTTCTCACCGTCCTTCCCTCACATCATGCAAAATCCAAGTTTACTGAACTTTTCACGGCAAACAGCTTTGTCAATTTCATCGCCGCTGTCGAAATCAGCCGACAGCTGATCGCCTACGATGCGCCGTACATTCCACCCGATTTCACGTTTCCGCCAGATTCTTCGTCCAATGCCACGCAACCTAGTTCCTCGTCCTCCAATCCACGGTACTGCGAACAGACCATCCCGTCCTATCTCTACTTTGAACTGGTGGTGTCGATCAGCGCATTCGTCCCTCTTGTTTTGGAAGCCGTAATGCGGGTCGTGGGGTCTATAAGTAAGTGGGACCTGAGGGGAAACCAATTTGCCAAAACCAAGCTCAAGTCGGGATTTCTCTTGACGATATTGTTTAAACTGTGAGAAAAATCTCTTTGCCTCCTGATGAGCGTAGTTTAACTGTCGCGTCTCAGGATAACTCTGATCTATGGTGCGTCGGTCGTTTCCTCAGCTCCAGTTTGCTCCGCCTACGACGCCTCTTTACTTCAGTTTGCTCGGCAATTGCTAAGTATGTTCCTTTGATCTGACCTTTTAAAAGATTACTCGCAGTAACGAATTAACAGAGTTTTATTGTTTCCTCTTCGACAGTGACTCAATATATCCTCCTGGTGCCAGCCGTTTTCATATACATTTGTTTCCGTGGTGCCGCCATCCAACCCCCTACCCTGGCGTCCCCATCCTCTCCAGAAGCCATCGAGCGGCGGAAAGCTGATATCGAGCGATGCACAAGGCGCTTTGAATACACTGGGCCGGCGGCCACGGCACCGGCGGCGACCAACCCCAGCGCAGGAGCGGAGGAGATTGAGATGCGCGTGCTCTCGGCGGCGGCAACGACGCTGGCAGCCCCCGCCGCAGACGAAGCGCTGCCCTCTTTGCAAGACGGCGGTGGACTCCTCGTCGCCTCGTCCAACGCATCCTCGACGGCGCCGCCGCCTTTCTCGTTTTCTCTCGCGTCGACGGCGCCTTTGCCTCCTCCGGCATCGTCGTCGTCGTCGTCGTCGTCGTCGTCGTTGCCCCCGCAGCAGCAAACGCCCACCGTGCTCGCCGCGCGCGTCCCTCAAGCGGAGGCGGACGGCTCGTTTCCGCCCGACCGAGAGCACGATCCCTCGCGGCCGCCGTCGGTGCGGCCGCCGTCTTTGCGGTCCACGCGGTCCTCTGTTCGCCGTTCACGGCGGCCGCCGAGCTTGGCGGCGGCAACGGCAGCGTCAGCAGTTGGGGGTGAGGTGGAAGAAGAGGAAGAAGAAGAAGACGACTGCCCGATCTGCTACGTTGCGTACGTTCCCGGAGTGCCCATGCTCGCGATGCAGCGGTGCGGACACGCGTTCCACGACGCGTGCCTGCGCGAGTGGCTGATGCGGTGCGAGGAGGGGGCGATGCGGTGCCCGCTGTGCATGACGCCCGCGTTCGAAAGTGGCGAAGGAGTGTCTCCTGCGTGAGTGAGAGAGAGATGGTGGGGGTATTGGAGGCTGGTAGGGTGGTGGAATTGTTTATAAGCACACACTTGGGTTTTATCGGCTCTATTTTTTTTTTTTTTTCTTTGGGGCAAGACACACTTGACTGTGAGTGCGAAGTGCGAGGGGGGGGTGCGACCTCTTCGTGTGTTTTTTTTTCCCTTTGGTTTGCCTCAACACTTCCGCTCGGGGGCGGTTGCGACCCCTTTCTTCATTTGTGCATTTTGCCCACAGTTTCGCTTCTGTGTCGCCCTCTTTCATTTGTTTCTCTTCTCTTTTTTTTTTCTTTTCTCCCCTCTCTTTCCTCACCCCATGTCCGCTTTCCTCACCCCATGTCCGCCGAAACAACTACCTTTGGAATGTGGACGTGGCTCATCTCGGGGAGGGGACAGAAAAGAGAACAGGGAAACGGAGAAGGCGAGGAACTCGACGTCCGACGAGGAGGCGGAGTTTGTGTTGGCATCGCACGAAAGAACACTCAACATAATTAAGATATTTAAGGCAAGGCCTTACACCTTGGCCCAAGGGCTGAGGTGTGTATGGATAATCCAGCACCCCAAAAGGGGCACTGGATTAAATGGAAAACACAAGCAAAAACCAACTATAGAAACAACACAAATATGTTGACATGAATTTATTCCTCCATTTGGTCCAACTGCAAATTGAAAATGGAAAGGCAATCTAGCCTCTCATCCTCCTTTCTCTTCCTGAACCCGTCAGACTGGGAAAGGTTAGCCACTCTGCTGTAGGGAAAGGTTTTCAACATGAGGCTGCTGATGTGCCGCACCTGAGACAGAGCAACAAAAGAGATTCCAACCAAGGATTCGTTCTTTCCAACATTGATGAAGGCCAAGTCCAATGTCTGTCCCTGACTTTTGTGAATGGTCATGGCATAAGCCAAACGCAGAGGAAGCTGAGTGCGGGTCAAGGTTCCAAAACCCACGTGAATGGGGGCTATTGCAACTCAGTTGTCCTCTCAGAACGGCGGGACGTTGTAACTGTCCATTTTCTGGAAGGGACAGGCTCTCTTCACCAAAAACGATGTCTGTGACGCGTCCAGTGGCTCCGTTTATCAATCTCACTGACTTCCAGACGTTGGTCATTATGGCAACCCTGGTGCTGACTGCCAAATAGATGGCGTTCTCCAAGCCATTGAAAGAATCTGCCTTTTCATTCTTGGCGCTATCTGGGTTGTTTGCAGCAGAAATCTGCACAACAGGGTTCCCCAGCTCCCTGAGGCGAAGGGTGTTCTGTTGACTAATGTCCTTCTTGGAGAGTTGAACTGGAGCTTGTTGGCAAACTGCTCATGATAGCGTCGTGGCCTCATCTGAGTAGTGATCCATGAGGAAAAGCCAGTCCTCCTTGCTCATGCGTCCTTCACACAGCTCTGAAAGGATTCGAACAAACTGAGCCTGACGGTTGTCGCCCTCAGCAATCTGTTGACGGTGAACGCGAAGCAGCCTTGCTGAGGACTGAAAGTGGCTGTAGCTCTCCCGCCCATGGATCCCCAAGTTACTGTAGCCGCAGCAGCGTTGAAGAGAGAAGTCTCTCCCACAGGAGGTGTAAACAGTCTACTCTGAGTGAGTGAGTGGAAGGAGTGAATGAAGTGGAGATGTGTGTTTGTGGGTGGTCCTTCTCACCAACTTGGAGAGAAAGAGAAAAACTCTTGTTTTGAATAATTGATACATAATGATGATATACACGCTGTAATAGTTGCTAGGCAAGCGTGACCAGCACAGGGTAAAAACCTCTCCTATATTATCTGCTTGAGCAGAGGAGGAGGAAACTGTTAACACTGGGTTTCTGTTCCACTTAATACTTGGAGTATTTGTCATCAGCGCAAGCCAGCACCCAGGTCTGCATTAGTGGTGGCTCTCTCTCCCATGGGCATCATCAGAACGATAACTAACATAAGTTCAGGTCCGTCTTGTGCCTTTGCTGCTAACCAGTCAGTTCCACCTAACACCTCACTTGCTCCTTCAGCTTGGATCAATCCCTTAGGTTCGGGTCTGTCTTGTGCCTCTTGCTGCTAACCAGTCAGTTCCGCCTAACGGGAGGTATCTGGGCCAGGTCACCGACCAGGAGGACTGACAGAACGCCAAAGGGAACGTTTGGATCGCCACAGGCCAGCTTCCGGCGCATGCCCAGCTTGGCAAGCATATTCACACCAACCATTGAGTACTCCTCCACAATCAAAAGCTTCACCAAAGCAAATGACTGCTGTAGAGTTGCAAGAGAGCCTCCAGACAGCTCAGCCCTCCACTGTTTTTGGAGTGAGAGAAGGGAGTGAAGGGTTGTCCCACCGATGGCAAAGGCAGCCTTTGCTGTGTAGGCAACTCGCAAGACTTGACCCTCAACAAAGGCGCCAGACAGGGCATGAATGACTTGCCATTCCAGCAGTTCCATTCGAGATGAAGAGGACCTAGCTTCCCTGCTGTATCCTGTCATGAACGTGGTCAAAGATACGCCTCTGGATAGGATCCAGATTGTCTGGTCTCACTTGTTGCCTTGCTGCCTTTCTCGCTGCCAGGGGTGGTACTTTGCGAGCTAACGGCGATAGTACCTTCTATTGGCGTCTGATCCTGGGTTGGAGGACCTGCAGTAAGGGGTGCAGACAACCACAAGGCTTTGCTGCTCCTGAGGAGTTCTCTCCCTGAGCTCGTTCCTGACAATCTTGAAGTGCTGGCAGAACTGAAGCAGGTTCATTGCAGCAGCTGGGCCATCTTCCCCCCTCTCCATGAACATTGCAAACAGATTGCTTGCCCCCTCTACCATTACAGGGTCCCTGTCGTCTGTGTTGGCACCGTGCAGGACCATGAAGCCCTGGGAGTCAAAGTTGAGGTTTATTTGGAGAAACTGGAGGGAGCTGCTGTAGTGCTGGCTGCCAGAGAGCAGGCGAAAGGTTTTGCCAATTATGAGACTATACTCACTCCTTTGACCCTGGGGTCTGGGCGCTAGAGTGAGGGAAAGCAAATAATAGGCTAAAACTAACTTTATTGGGCTGTTGTCTAGGGGGTGTTTCAACCCTACTACTTGCCTAGTCCACGAAGTATCCCTACTGATATGTCTTACAGGGGTCTCAAACACAAAGAATGAACATTCAGCGGGACAATCCTCTGAGAGATCGGTGCTGGAGCACTGATTACCCGCATGGCCGCGGGCTGATGTGAGGGGAAACAGGAGGGCACTCCCAAGGGCTCAACACGCAGAATAACGAGAGAGAAGCGGGAAACAGGGTTTTTATCTCAGGAACCTAATCTCAAATATAACAGGAGCGGTTAATAGCAACAGGACAGACAGGGCGCGACCTAGCGCCCCTCGTCATTGCCAGCGACAGGGGAGAGAGAGAAGGGAGTTGACTATGTAGGGCTCAGAAGGTCGCCAGCAGGGAACTCGCACAGAGAAACACCTGCGATCGTACACGCACCCTGCCGGGCTGTGTCCGCACAATCACTCAACCAACGGGCTTTATCGCATCGCACTCATACTCACTCATCTAACTCTCACAGCAATAGGACTGAGGCAGGCACTTGTAGATCAAACTCGCAGGTGTCAGAGGCCGCACAGAGTGCAGCCACCAACACCCTCATGGGGACAGGAAGGTTGTGGACGACGACACCGTCGTCGCCACCACCACCACTGTCATCGCAGCAGGCAAGTGCCTGTGATCCTCTCTCCAACGCAGAGCCAGTGTCACACAGTTGGTGGTGGGGCCAGCTGCATTCCCCACCCGCGGCCCCTGAAGAGGAGCCCCCGAAGTAACCATGTACTCACCTGGGTGTGTACCACGTCTCACTACCCTCACCTCTGTGAGCCAGATGGATTTGAAGGGACTCTGTATTGGTGCCAAAGGACAGAAATCAGATTGAAGGAAAAAGGAAAAAGAGAAATGGCCCAAAAACAGAGAGAGAGAAAGACAAGTCAACCCCCCTGACTTGGAGCATCCACCACAAATGCTTGAAGTCCCCAACCCTATGCGTGTATGTACAAGTGCCGAAAATAAATAATAAATTAGGCAGGCTTGGGGTATGGCCTGTCAGGCACCCCATTCCTAGGCAGTCAGGCAGTCTCTGTTAGTCACCAAAAAAGAAAATACGTTGAGAAAACCCGGGTGCAACGGAAACTGGTAAGATGAAAGTAGTAAAAGCAGGCCCAATAATAAAGACAGGTCAGCCGCAAATACACTTTGATAGCGCCTTTTGGAAGCAAAAGAACTGGGAGTAATAATAGGGGTCCTGATCCATGCAGTTTTATGACAGGTACGCTTGTTTTTGCGAATAAAATCCCTAAAATTTATCACTGAGAGCTTGGTGTAGTCTCACTCAATGCTAATATCTCTCCTCTGCACAGAGCGCACAAGAAGCAACCTCAAGATTGAATTTGTGGTCCTGCTGTCTGGGGCAGCAGCAGCCCTTCCCACAACCTGGTCATACCCGTGAGTGAGGGGCAGCTCCTCTTTTCAGCCTTTGACACGTACTTGACCAAGTAGCTGATTGCAGCCTTGGCATCGACCATGACCTGAAGGTCCACATTTCTGGGCCAGTGGTGACACTGCACCCAACAGTGGGGATTCATGAAGGAATTGTTGCGCTTCAAGGAGATGCGAGCTGTGACTTTGCCAGTGGTGCGGCTCTCTTCAAAGGTGATGGTGGTCTCTTGAGCATGCTGGTGGGGTAAGCCTTGTCGGCAGCTGTTGTGCCTGTCCGAGTGGCAGTGTCTGTGGGGCCTGCAGACGTGCATCTGCACACAGTTGCACAGCTGCTCATAGTCTGCATCCATGTGCTTAGGAGAGGCCAAGAATGCCAACATGTTGCGTGAGGCCAGGTGGAGGTTGGGGACACCTGCTTCCCCTGGTGGCCTTGTGAGATCTCCTCTTCATCTTCAGGGGCTCATCTATAGTCTAGTGGCAAAAGGGATAAGACAAGTCTTTAAGTGGGAAGCTCCTGGTTATTAGCAGAGCCAGTACCCTGGATTCAGCTCAAACTCAACAAAGATGGATGATGTGGTTCAATTCTGTCTTTGTTCAAGGACAGCTAGACCAAGTGGAGTTGCTCAATGAAGAGCACCCCACAGGCCCCAGGTTCAAGTCCTGCCTATCGGTGACCAACAGGCAGTAGTCCAACAAAGGAATGCCCTAAGGCAGTATGGCATCTGCCCGTATCACAGAGACAGAGCTCAATGTGAGAATCAACCAGGTCGGGGAAGGAAGAGAAATCAAAGGGAAGGGAACCTCACCCCAGCTTGGCATACAACACACTGGCCTGGGGAAATCATGCCTCTACTAGCTTGGTCAGGTAGCACTGGCCTAAGAGGACTCCATCCCCAGCTTGGTCTGGTAGCACTGGCCTGGGGAGAAACACCAAAGAGGAAAGAAAAGGATTGGTTGTTACCTAGGTAGGATTTATTGAGAGAGAGTAGATATATATAGAACAAAGGAGGAGAGAGAGGGAGTATTTATAGGAAAGGGGAGGAGAGAAAGAAAGAAAGAAAAGAGGAAAAGGGAAAAGACATAACAAAAGGAGAAAATGAAAGAAAGAACAAATTGGAAGGATGAATCACTCTTTCAGCCACACCCCCCCCTCCACCCAGTGTCTCTCCTACCTCCAAATTTGGGGTGAACATAATTTGAGGCCTTGCGTCCTGGCATGGATTCATTGCGGTGATGAGGGTGTCCACGAATGTCTTGACGCGCCACTCAGCTTTGCAGCCTTTCCTCACTTGCTCCTCCAGCTCGGCTCAATCCCTTGCACTCAAATGTTGAGCAGGAGGAGTGGCCAGGAATGCCTCAACTCTGAGATGTAAAAGTGTCAACAAAACAAAAAAAGTGAAAAAAGAGAAAAAAAAAAGCACAACAACAACAACTCAATCCTCCATGGGGGGGGCAGGAGCTGGGCTAGGCCCCGCTCCAGCTGCGCATGGAGGGGTCAGGGAAGAATGTAGCAGCGGAGGTCAGTCGGGAAGGCATTCTGTGCCAGTCAGGACCTTTGTCGGAGAAAAGCATCGGCTGCACAGTCTGAGGCTGTGACAATCGCAGCTTTGTCTGTGTCAGACACAAATGAAGGAAGTGCTGTGGGGTTGAAGTCGGAGAGGTGTTCAAAGATGTTGGGGTGGTTAGAAAGGAACGTCACAAACAGGATCACCCATTCCTCTGCCACCCACGCCTCCCATAGGCATAGGCCTCAGCCAATCAGAGAGAGTTCTGGTGCGTACAGGGCCTTCATGGCAGCAAGCGAAGCTTGCAGCCAATGAAGGGGGTTCTTGCGAGCCTCGGGATGCGAAATCAATGCACAGAAGTAAACAGGGACCTATCAGACAGGTTTGTGCGTCGCAGGACGCGTGAGTGGTCCTGGCGTGCCAAAAGGGCCACGTCGACACCGTCCGCACCTTCCTGGCGTCCTCCCCGCCGCTGACCGTCTCCGCCTCCGCCCCCACCCCCGCAGACGACGACGCCGACGACGACGACAACAACGTCTCCGACTGCATCGCCCTCGCCGCCGCCTCCGGCTCCCTCCCGCTCCTCCGCCTCATGCTCGACGCCGGCTTCGACCCGGCGTTCAACAACAACCAGCCCCTCGCCGAAGCCGCCCGCTGCCAACACCTGCCCGCCGTCCGGTTCCTCCTGGATATCCCCGCCGTCGACGTCACGGGCGACGCGCTCGCCCCCGCCGCGGGCGGCGGCAATGTGGAAATGGTCGAGGCGCTGGTGGATGCGGCCAAGAGCGGGGAGAAGGGGAAGACGAGAGCGGAGACGACGCGGTGGAGGTAGGGCACGCGCTGTTGCTTGCCGTCGCGCACGAGCACGCGCACGTGGCTCGGGCGCTGGCGCGCTCTGGATTGCTGACGGACGAGGACAGGCGGCGCGCGCTCGACCATCTCGCGTTTTTTGCGCGGGGGAACAACGTGATGTCCGAGACCCAGAGTACGATGGTCGCGTTGCTCAAACAGTAGCGGTAGCCGCCAGATTGATTTGGGCTTCCCAAGGACTCACGCCCCTTTGTTTCCTCCCGGTCACGACCAGAACGACCGCACGGCGCGAAAATCTGCGTTGTCGATGAACTCATTTGGTGTCAGTGTCACATTCTCAGCGACAATAGATACAATTATAACAGAAGTGCCCACTGCTCAGTAGCTACACCCCCTTCACTCAGCAGCCTCCCAACCTGGAAACCCTACAACTACAACCAACCACTCACCGCCCCCACGACCGACGCATTAAGCATGACTTGCCGAAGGCAAACAGGAAACTCAAAGCTCACGTGAACAAGATCCCGCAAGACCGAATCAGCTCCGCAATGCTCGCCGAGGCAAACCATTGCACACCAGCCATCGGGCTTGTCCCGCAGATCCCAGTGGCTCAACACAAGCATGTTTATCACCAACACCAACATGGCAAAAAGTTTTTTTGGACATTTTTAAAGAAAACAACAACAACACAAGTAAACAGACTTACAGTATGTGCTTTACATAAAACAATTCGTGGGCACCTTAAGCCTTGCTGACTGACTGGTTTGTCTCGGCGGCAAGCTGCATGATGTGGGTGCCTTGCGGATTCCAGTCGCCAAGGCGATGAACACCCTGCACACGCTGCATCCTGCTCCACTCGGCAAAGTGCTGCACGTCATTCACTGGGGCCTTCGGATGGAAGCCTTCAATTTCTCCCGCACCTTGTTGTGACTAGTCTTGAATTGGGGTGGTTCTTCTTCATTCAAGTTCTCTACTGCTCAACAAGAAAGCGTCGGGCGCCCTGAGCAATCACCCTTGAGTGGAGGTGTGGCCGAATGAACGTGCGTTCGCTCGAAAAAATGAAGATCCGGATATGGGTGCGCCTTGGGGGAGTTGGTAAAAAAATCATTCAATTCGATTTGATTTGACTTTTCGAGTCAAACGCCCACGCCTCGGAGCGCTCCGCGATGCGCAAACTCCAATGTCCGCGAGAAACTTGACAATTAGTCCAAAAAACTTGCCCACAAAAAGAAAAAGTTAGAAGAATTATGGGAACGACTGGAATCAATCACTCTCTCAGATACAGTCGTATGTTGTGCACAAAATATATGATGTGTCATATGTCTCACAGTAAAGTAAGAGCTCATTGAGAACCTAGACTATGGCCTACTTGAAAATCTCCTAGTTATCAAAGTGTATTTGTGGCTAACCTGTCTTTATTATTGGGATGTAGGGGGTGCACTGTTAGTTGAGTGGTTGAGTGGTAGAGTCTGGGTGCATGCGATGCTCAACCTTTGGCGTTTCCCTGTCTGGCTACAGCACGAGTGCCCAACTGGCGACTTTGACCCCTACGTAGCCGCATTGATTCTAATTCCAGGTTCCAGGTCTTGTGCTGGCCCACGACTTGTGAGTGGTGTCGAGTCAGACTCTTCTCTAAAACACAAAAGACTCACAGGTCTACCTCACCATACCTCACCCAGTGGAAGATGGGCGTGCACCTGTTGGTCAAACGCTGTGTGGACTCCCCAGGATGGGATGGGATGGGATGGAATGTGGCAGCAGTGTCGGCGGCGGCGGCGGCGACAGCGACGGAGGTGGGTAGACATCACTGACAAGATGGGCTTCTCTATTCGAATTTTCTACTAACTTTCGTCACACAAAAGCGCAGAACAGCCAATGCAAACTATGCAAAGAACAAAACACGAAGAAGCACAAACAGGTGGCACATTAAAGCGAAGGGAAGTCAAAGAAACTGCAAGTTGTACACAGCGCTCCGAAAAGGATCAAAAAACAAAGGAGAAAGCGAGTGTGGCGTGGACACAGGCAAGGTATCAGAGCCTGTGAGTATCAGTGCGCGCTTCATATCATTGCAAGCTCTCCAACTCTTCACCTACACACACTTCCACTGAGAGCATTCCCAACAGTTTTGCTCCTGCCCACACCGTCCTGTGTGATGTGGTTTTAATTTCCCAACACTCCTTTCTCCGGTCTGCCTGGTTTCCTGGTGGGCCACTATCTTTGCTTTGGCTTCCTAGGAGTTTGACTTCCTGGGAAACGGACGTGGACGGACTCATCTTCCCAATAGGAGGGTTCACCCAATGGTTGGGAAGAAGTGTTATCCCAATATCTACTCCCAAATGCTCTTATTGCAACAAAAATGCCAAAAACTTCAAAATTCAAAATGAAAGACGGCACTGTTGGAATATGCCCCTGCGTGTGACAATCGAAAGAGAGAAGAAAAGTTGATCACAGACCTGACTTGTCACCTGACCGCTTCCACTGTGCTCCATCATCACACAGGTGGGAACACGGATTTCGACAGGCACTCTTTTTGGCAAATTTTTCCACAAATGCTGACGAGTTCCAAACCTTGGCCTTTGCGACACTCCCCGTGCACGTCGCAAGTATCAGAGGAAGTAGTCTCAACGACTCTGGATGCAGGAGTAACCGAGGCTGGCCCATCCAAGAAAGCGGAGACTTGATGATGTCCGCTAGAGCAGATCCGGCGGACACGGACTGTACATATCCATCAGCGAGTGCCAAGTAAGTGTAAGTGGTGGTGTCGAACCCAGACTAACGTTAAACAAAGAAAAAAACAAACGAAATAGAAAAAAAGTAGAAAAAAGGAGAAAAAAGAAAGAAAAAAAGTAACAAAAAGAAAGAAAAAAAAAAGGAATTTTCAATTTCACACTCCGCTCCCGACAAGGCAACATCAACATCAACCCAACCAACCAAGCTTCATCCAGACAGCCCCACACCCATCACTCGCTCACTCCTCTTCCTCACCTTGCTTGTAAAGCCGCGTCCGTCCAGACCACAGACCAGGGGCCGGACGAAGGACTCGAGGTAGCTTCCATCCCGACCACCCCCGCATCCATCACACACTACCCCCCGTCCGCTCCCCTTCAGAGTCACTTTCCATCTCTCAGCGCGACACAACCCAACGCGGCCCCCGTTCGCCCTCTACGATGCATTACCCTTTGTTCCTTTGATATGTAGATGAAATCGCCCACTCTAATCTGGGAGCTTGGAATGCTCTCTGCTCCCCGGGGGGCCAACTTTCTGTAGTTGTGCAAGTTCATCCTCGTGAGCGCCGTCGAATCGTACTTCCTGTCCCCCCCCCCCAACCGCTCCTCCCCACTGCGGCCTACACAACGCACAATAACCAACACACACGCCTGTCAAGCGCACCGAAAGAACCCCCGCATTCAACAACTAACCGGACATCCTCAATAGTGATCGCTGCCCTTTGCATTCGTCGCGTCCGAGGCAAGCGGTTGACAAGGAAAAAAGGTCAACTCAAGCAAAAAACCAAAAAAAAAAACAAAAAAAAAAAACAAGAACAATGCCGGAGAAGAAGTCGGCTGCGCGCCAGCCCCGCCGAGCTCCGAAACCAAACTTTGACCAAGCTAACGACGACGCCGCCGCCGCCGCCGCCGCCGCCGCCGGCCCGTCGCGATCACCCTCACCGCCGCCCCAGCCCGCTCCCGCCGCCGCAAAGACCAAGGTCAAGCCTGCTCCCGCCGCCGGCTCCAAGCGCGTCGCGAAAATGAAGGCCAAGACTGCGACGGCCGACGCCGACGCCGCCGCCGTCAACGACGACGAGGAAGGCGGCAACGGCGGCGTGGATGACACCAAGAAGGCCCCGTTGCCGTCGGCGGCCCGCAAGCCAGTGCGCGGCGGGGGCGGCGGCGGCGGACGGCGCGCGGCGAAGAAGAAGGAGGAGGTGGAGGAGGTAGTGGAGGAAGAAGAGGAGGAGGAGAAGGCGACAAAGATGCTGGTGGTGGAGGAGGAGGAGGGGCCGGAGCCACCGCCGCGGGCGGTGAGGGCGAAGAAGGGTGGCGCGGCAAAGGTGAAGGCGGCCGCGGCGGCCGTCACGGTGGCAGTCGATCCCTACGACGCGGCGGACGCGGAGGTGCCGCCGCCGCCGAGGGCGGCTGGGCGCCGCAAGGCGGGTGCCGCTGCGGCAACGGTGCAGGCGGCTGCAGTGGAGACGGAGGCGGAGAAGGCGGAGAAGGCGGAGGCGCGCGGGAGGGAGAAGAGGAAGCGGGGGGCGACGACCAAGAAGGGCGGCGGAGGCGGCGGCGGCGACGCGACGGCTGGCGACGGCGTGGTCGACAGTTCGGCTACTGAAGCTGCCCCCGTCGCCGCCGCCGCCGCCGTTGCTGCGGAAAATGATGATGCGATGGAGGACGCGGAAGAAGCGGTGCTGCCGCCGCCGAAGAAGAAGAAGAAGACGACGACGACCACCAGCGGTGCGTCGACAAAGGCTCGTGCGGGCAAGGTACCACCGAGAAACGCGGCCGACGAAGACGAGGAGGCCTCCTTCCATCCTGCTTTGTTTCAGAAGATGATTGAAAAAAAGCGCAAGCCGGAGTTGGAGGAGGAGGCCGCGAAGCGTGGGCTTGACGTCAAGGGCACGGTGAGAAGAAGAGGAAGCGTTTCCTCCTTTCTTTCTTTTGTTTTCTTTTTTTGTTCTTTTTTTTTTTTCTTTTTTTTTTTGGCTTTTTTTGCTCACTCACACCGCTCTCGTTCTTTTACTCTCTTTGTTTTCCTTTTTTCCTTTCGCGACTGTTTCCACTAGAGGGCACATTTGATTGCTGCCATTCTCGTCGACGAAGTGTCGAAGCACAGGGACCGCGACGACGATGACCATGTCGTGCACCCCACGACCACAACGATGGATATTGAACCCTCACCACCGCCGCCGCCGCCACCGCCCCAGCCCCAGGCCCAGTCCCCGCCCCAGTCCCCGCCCCAGTCACCGCCCCAGGCCCAACTCCAACCTCAGTCGCCCACTGTCGCGGCTGAACGCGAGAGCATCAGCGCGCTCCCAGCGGTGGCGCCAGTAGCCGTGGAGAATTTGGAGGCCACCCCCACCCCCACTTTCCCCGCCGCTACCCCCCGCAGGTGGACCGACT
Source organism: Zopfochytrium polystomum (assembly GCA_025765615.1). Taxonomy (NCBI): domain Eukaryota; kingdom Fungi; phylum Chytridiomycota; class Chytridiomycetes; order Chytridiales; family Chytridiaceae; genus Zopfochytrium; species Zopfochytrium polystomum. Next base: position 111,873 of record JAIVFJ010000013.1, on the reverse strand, counting down.
CAAACCGTCCAAGCGAACAACAAGAGGCGGTTTCGGTTCCACTGTGCTATCGGAGCCTCGATTTTTGAGACGGACACGGCCACGGCGCCCGGCATTTGCGTTCTTCACCGTATGACGATTTGCGTCGTGTCCGTGGCGGACGGCTCGGTCGAGCCGCTGCACGTTGAACCCGTCCGGGCGCCGTTTCCGGACGGCTTTGCAGACAACTCGGTCTGCAAGTCTTGCGTGTGCTGGAACGCGTCTGGTGGAGTGGGGACCAGGTTTGTGTTTGTGTGTGTGTGTGTGTGTGTGTGTGTGTGTGTGTGTGTGATGCTTTTTGCTTTGGTTTGGAGTTGTGCCTTTTTCGGATTTTGTTTGTCACCTTTCTTTGGAAAAAGCCGTTGTAAGGGTTTCCGTGTATCGAGAGTGACCGTCGTTCACTATGTCTGCTCTTGCCTCTCTCTCACTCCTTCTCTGTCTTTTCACAAACATCAGGCCTCCTTGCGAGGAGATTCCCGTTGTACCAGCAACCGCTGTGTTTGAAATGCAACGTACGGTGGGCGTCAGTAAACGGCGGAGACGTCGGGAACCGACGAATGATCTTTTCCGCGTCGCCCCACGAGAACCAGTGCGCCTTTCGCCGGGGAAGCTTATCGCAAAAATTAAAAAGGACGACAATCGCGTCGCTGCGCACACGCCGGCGGCGATGAATCGGAGACGAAAGGCTGCACGGCAAGAAGAAATGGCTCGGAGGCGCAGAACGCGCATGGCCGAGGACCCCACTTTTATGGCCGATACACCCGATTCGACCGCGAAGGTGCCGCCGTTGACGGAGGCTGATCGAGACGGCGACCAAGAGTCGGAGGGGGGATCGGAGGAAGATTTCGTGGCACACAGCGAAGAGGGCGACGACGGAAAGAACGGAAAGGAGAATGAGTTTCATGTGGAAGACGGGCGAGAAGTCGAGGAGGAGAGGGAGGGGGAGGAGGAGGAGGAGGAGGAGGACGAGCAGGTGGAGGATGAGGAAACGGTTCAACAGCGCGACGCCAACGACGAACCGAAGGCTCTTGCAACGGCCACCGGACGCACACTGAATGTTACGGAGGCGGAGCCGAAATCTGACATCGGAGGCGGCAACAAGAATGTGTTACGGCGGCGTAGGCGCGGACTCGTAACATTGGAGGGGGTCGTGATGGAGGCGCCGCGCGACCCGGTCAAGCTCTCCCCGCGGCGGCTGCTTGCCCGGGTGAAAAAGAACAAGCTTGCGAATGCGGCGACGCCCCTCTTGAAGCTGCAGCAGCAGCGCAAGGCGGCGCGCGAAGAGCAGTTCACTGTGCGGAGGCGGCAGCGGATGGCCGAGCTGCGAGCCGCCGGGATCGAGTTGGACACGCCCGAGTCGAACGCGGGCGGCAGCGGGAGCGGCTTTGCGGTCGGCCCCATGGGCGATGAAAATGAGGAGGAGGAGGGGGAGGGTGACGGGGACGGGGACGACGACGACGACGACGACGACGACGACGCTGGCGTGATGGCAGCATCCGCCGCCGTCGACGCGGCCTCGCCAACGGTTCGCGCCTCGCGGCGCGGGTGATTGCTGGGGCGTGGTGGTGGGCGCCGCCGCTGTTGGCCGCTTCGGCGGCGCCGCAGCAGCAAGTGGTGCGGACGGGCGGGACAAGGGTGGAGGGTGGTTGTGGCAGCCGCAAGCAGCATTGCGAGGGAGGCTTGACGGTTCGGCGCAGGGCGTGAGAGGGAGTGAGTGTTAGTGTTAGCACTTGCTTGTTTCTTTTTTTTTGTTACTTCGTTTTTTTTTTCTGTATTGGTTTATTTCGTTTTTTTGTCTGTTCTTGTTGATTTTTTCGTTTTTATAGTCGTTGTTACGTTGTTATGGGTGTTGTTGTTATTGTTATTGTCACAGTCGTTTCTATATTATAGGCGCCCACTTCATAATTGTGGCAGTATTAGTACGAGCGCCGACAGTGGCATGCAGCAATCAAGGCTTGGGCAATGGATGGGAACAGGATGAAGAAGGAAGCAATCAGACTTGGCCTGGACGGACCCTGTTCGTTTAGACGAGAGGATGGTCGGCAATGGAAACCGTCTTGAGCGTGCTGTAGATGGATCAAAACCGCTACTCAATTCACGCATTTGCTGGACATTCCTCATTCAAAGAAGTGCGGTGCTCGCTTCAAAGTGAAGCAGAATCTCGATTCTTGCCCTCACTGGAAGGGCGGCATGGATGGCAATCTTCGAGGCGAACCAGAGGGAGCCGAATATATCAATCGAGATCACAACATTCTAAAGAATGTTGTTTGTGTCCACTCGCTAAACAAAGTGCTGCTGCTAATATTGCTCGAACCCTCTGGGATAGATTGCAAACGCAAAATCACGAAAAGTCAAGTCTGAAAGGAAGCAAGCCGTGAGTCTTTTTTCCTTCGTACGTTGCGGATTTCGTCACTCGCCTCCGAAAGGATCATGCATGCAATCAGAACTGCGGTTCGGAGATCAAAACCTGCCTCCTTGTTCCGATTCCAAGATTTGAAGGATTGGGCGGCTGCGATCACAAGTATGGTCTCCTCGCTTGCTGCTCATTAACATCTATTCAGTTCAAATCCATGAAGCTCAGAATTGAAGTGATTAACGACAGTAAAGTTGATCTCTTCAACGAAATTTCCGCCACAAACTCCATCAGTCCGCCAAACAGCCCCCAATTTGTTCAGTCTCTGGCCAAGCCGCCTGGGCGGAGAAGCAAGCGCGAGGACGATCGTGATGATGAGCCGAGCACCACGCGCCAGCGAGCTCATTCACCTGCTCCATCTGTTCCATCTTCCAGCGGCCGCAGGCATGCCGGCTGGTTCCACCACCCCCCATGTATTATGGACCTTCTCCGCTCTATCAAAACCATACCCCTTTTTTCGCTAGTGGGCCAGCTCAATGGCCAGCCGGGCACGTTCTCCAACCAGCATCATTGCGACCCCTTTTCGAGGACAACAGGCTGTTGAGCCTGCAACCTTAAATTAAAAGAGTATACGCTGCTTTTTTAACTGATAACTTGTGAGGATTAACACTTTGACTCAACCAAACAACGCTTCATGAAAGTGACGTAACACAGTCCATATCTCAGTGGTTTGGCTTGGGACAATAATAACCATTTTAATAAGAAGAAACAGGGCCTGACCGTCTCTTTGTTGCAACCATGTATATTATTCATATTACTACTATTATTATTATTACGCACTAAGTTGCAGGCTGAATGGGTTAGGCTGCTCTGCACTACTGGCAAAAGGCCCTCTAGCTCAGTAGTGTAGAGCGCGCTGCTCCCTTTGATGGGAGAGGTGCTAAATTTGAGAACTGCTGGTTGTCAATTGAGTGAATGATGCAGAAATTCTAAGTTCTCCACAAAGACCAGCCTTGCCCTCCTCACCTTTGAGACTGGATTAGGATGTTGTGCTTCAGTGGGTAGAAGTACAGAGTCCAGGTGTACACAGAGCTAACACAGAGCTGCTGCATAAGCTACCATGATGAAAGGCCTCATGAAAGGGTATGAGATCATAGGGGTTTTTTCCCCTTTCTTCATTGATAATTTTTACACATATTTCAATTAGTAGTTTATCCTGTTTTTAATGTTTTTACTGTTTTATCTTTTATTTCTTTATTTGTTTGTTGTCTCTGTGTGTCTCGCTTTTCTTTGTGGCTGTGAGTGACTGTCTTCCTCTTTGCACCAATCAGCCCTTCCCAGCTCCTCCGCCATACTTGGCAGCTGAATGCCAAGAAATGCCAAATGATTTTCTGAGCTGTCCTCTGGCTCAGCCTCATTGCTTGGTGACTCGCTCCTCCTTTCTCTTCTTTGTTGTTGTGTACGTGTTTCCTAAACTTTTCTCCTCCCTCTTCCTTCACCCTGCTGATTCCAACCCTCTCCTATTTAAGCAGCCTACCCCCCATTCTTGTTGCACCTCGGAACCTGTACCTGAGTCTTCTTGTCTGCCATTTCCTCTCTGGCTCTGTGCATGATATGGGGGTTGCAGTCCCCTGGTGTGACGGGAGAATTGGTTCTCTTGGCCATTTATGGCAGTGTGCTGGGTTCAAGCCCTGGTGCACCTCACCATTCTGAATGCTGTTTAGGTTGGTCTGAGGTAGGAGCCACTTGATGATGGAAAGTGGGAGTGCCTCATCGGTTCCTGTCAATACATTGCTTCAAATCCAGGTCTCTCAAGGTGATGTGAATGAGTTGGCTGGTCACGTATTATGTGGTGGTATGGTCTCTCTGGTATTCCTCCCTGTCCCTGGTGATGGTTCCTTTGACCTTTGGTGGGCCCAGTTTGCTGGGTTCAGACCCTCTTCCTTCTATGCTAATACCTGTGGTTGTTGTTGGTGCCTTCCTTGTGTGTGGGAGTGAGTATTGACTTCTTTCTAAGACAGGTTATTCTGCCTGCCCTGGCGAGGCAGAGGTCTGTCTCCTGGTAGGCTGAAGCAAGAAGAGTCCCACTGTCTCCCACCTTGGTTGCACCCTCTTCCTTGGATTGAGTTGGGACACTGTCCTTGGAGTGAGACAAGTTGTGTCTGGTTCTGTTAAATGGAAAACAGTTCTGATTTGGTTCAATAGAGCATCTCTGCACACTAACTGTTCCTTGTGTCTGCCCTTTGTCTCTCCAACCCCCTCTAACTCAGGTTTGACTTGTTGTTTCTTTCCTTTGTTGTTTCCTTTTATCGGTGTAGTGGCTTGCCAACTCCCCTTACCGATTTAGTCAGTTCTACCATTTTAGTCAGTTCTGTCTCTGGTCTAACTTGGCTTTGGCCTTGTACCCCAGTGCACCAGAGGCGCTTTTCGATCCTGCGTTGTCCCACATACCGAAATTCGTACCGAAATTCGATGTCAAATGCGTTTTTCCTGCGACACCGCAACTCCTGCAACTCTGCGGCTCTGCAACTCTGCATCTCTGCAACTCTGCAACTCTTCATCTCTGTGGCTCCACGACTCCGTCAGTCTCTGACTTCACAACTCCAAGACATTGTGATCTGCTTCTCTGGGACTCTGCAACTCATCAATTCAGCAACTGTACAACTCCACGACTCTGCAACTCTGCAACTCAAATTCAGCCCCAGTTCAATCTGATTCCAAATAATCAGCAGGACTTCAGCCTTCCCCAGACATTAGTTGCAAGTCCACAACTCTGCCCTGCCACTCCGCAACTTTGCGACCACGCGACTCCGCCGCAACTCGGCAACTCTCTAACTCTGCAGCCCCGTTACTTTGCACCTCCATTACTGTACAGCTCTGTGACTCTGCAGCTCTGTGACTCAGGAACTCTGCAACTCTGCTTTGCATTGCTTGTCTGCCACTCTGATTCACTCTGCTATTCTGCAACTCCACTGCACCCACCACAACTCTGCAACCACCCGACTCTGTGACTCTCCTTCTCTGCTTCTACGCCACGCCACAACTTGGCAGCTCTGCTACTCTGCCGCAACTCCACAGCTCCGCAACTCTGCAACTTTGCAACTCCACTCTGCTTTTAAGCTGCTCTGTTGCAACTCCGCGCAACTCCACCACTCTTTGATTGTGAACGTGAAATGAAATGGGGGTGTTCAAACCTCTCAAAACCAAAACTTCAAAATGGATTTTCTTACCGTTCAGCAAAACAACTGCACTCAGACAGCTGCAAGGAAAGAGTTGGCAGTTGAGAGCTTTAGAGCGCATCAACAGTTAGTTTGGTCACGACGGTAACCTTGAAGTTCATCGAGAAAAACGATTCTGAAAAATTTCGTTGTGAGAGGTGTGAACACCCCACCTACCAGAAAGAAATTTACTTTGCAACGGTGGAGTAAAGGAAACAACTGCAAGAAGCTGCTAATGAGGAGCATAGAACTTGACACGCAACCAACTCCAACCTGTCCCTCCACTTAGGCCGCACCCGGATTCGACCCAGGGTCCCCAGAATCAGAATCTGATGTGATAACCCCTACACTATGCGGCCACACAGGAGGTATAGGAGGTAAAAACATGTTAGTTTGTTAATCACCACAGAACAGTAACTTGTGAGCGAGTAGTACCATAAAGATGTGCTCTGATTGAGACTAGTGCTCCTCCTTGTTGGCCAAGCTGGCGTCAGAGTAGCCCTGTTGACTCTTTACCAATGTCTGGGTGAGAGTAGTTGGTGGTCTGGCTGGAGGTGGGTGAAATAACCTCAAACTCAGTTCAATATTTTTTGGTTGTTAACACTTTCAGAAACCCCGTTGCCTCTCTGTTGTGGTGCAAGACTGGCAATTTCGTTTTTTTTCAAAGGAAGCTTGTTTGTGAACCCCTTCACGCTATCGTCTGGTTATTTCAGGAAGAGGTGTTAGAAGCGGATTGTACCGCTGAATCAACATTTTTCCTACACACCTGCACACCTGCAGCCTCAGAGAGTCTCTTCGATATTTTAGCCAGGAAAACTGTCATATTTGGCAAATGGCAAGCAGGTGGTCATATCAGGGATGTGACAATTGATGCAAAAGCCGCCTTCGCAGCAGCTTTTTTGGCAGCGGCAACTGCAGATTTGGCTGCGACGGCTCCAGCAATGGTGTCTGTGGTCTTCTTGTTGTTGGCTTGCCGAAGTTTGGATACTGTGTTTGGAATGGATGGAGGTTAGACGCCATCAAACAAGCTCTCTGCAAATGTCGTATCTGCATACCTCAGGCTCCTTCTCTCCACTCCTTTGGAGTGTTGGGTATAAAAAACATTGCCTTTGCTTTTCCTGGTGGCATGCCCGCTGAGATTGTGATGCTCTGAGTCAGTCACAGCTTTGATCGTACTAGTTCTTGAAGTCGATTTTTTTTGGGGGGTGGGGGGAGGGTAGGTTTCTGGGATTGGGACAAGTAAGCTCTCTCTTGAAGCTTTCAGATTCGCAGGAAGCTTTAGGCTGGGGGGGCAAAAAGCTAATATTGAGTGATGGAGGAGCAAGCTTTCGATGGGACTGACTTTTTGATCCAACTTGAAACTCTGTGCAGGAAGCCTATTTGAGAGATTGTGGTTCTTATAAAAGGTGGGTGTCAAATGGATTGCATTGTTTGGGCCTTGCTCGTGCCACTAGGCGGGGTGCAATCCGTCACGCAGTTCAATGGCCCAGGGGTGCTGCAGGGCCACTCTCGCGCCTGTGTGGCAAGATCGGGAAGGTTCTTTTCGTGCAGGCAACTGCAGTCAGGACAGCCTCAGCTGGATGGACCGTATCTGACACGATCTGAGGCGCCTGGACTCAGTTCTGTCGTCTCCAAGGAGGCCTATCTCACCTTCTTGTTTCCGGCAATGCAACTTGAACTCTGCAACCCTGGGGGGAAGGTGGCGGTGAGGTGTGGGGTTCTTCTTAGTGCATGACTCGGAGGGTTCCCCAAAAAGGGGGACGCCTCTTCACCTTTCTTGATCTGCCATCTCTCACAGTTTACATCTGATCCTCTCCCTGCCTCTCCTCCGAAACATGAAGATCCTGTGCCCACCCCTCCCCCACCAACATCCAATTGTCTGCGCGGTATCAAGGGTTGACAGAGCGATCTCCATACTCTTCATGATCTCTTTGCTCTGTTTACTGTTTTCACAATTGTGTCCGATCCTCCCCCGCCTCTTCCTGCTCCCGCCCAAAGGCAGAGACTTTCTTGATCTCTTTGCTGTGTTCAATCTTTTCACAGCAGCAACTGATCTTCGTCAGGCCTCTTCCCGACGCCACACAAAAGGCGGAGAGGCGTCGACTTTTTGAAGTTGGATCTCTGTCACCGCTTGCTCATACAAATTTATTTTGAAGTAGTTGGTACACACCGGCATCGACGTACTTGTCCACAAAAAAACCAGAACTATCAAGGGGGTTGGGCTGAAGAGGAATAGATCTGACGATGCTGTCTGTGCTGATGAGCTGGAAAGACTTTGGCGTGACTTCATCCATCCCTGTCACATTACTCCCAAAGTTTTTCTTCTCCTACCATTGAACAAAGAGTACTTGTGAACCGGAAGTCGGAAGGTGACAAGTCCTGAAAACATCAATGGACTTTCAAAGGTTTCGATGCTCTGCCTAAAGTCTGATAGGATTCCCTCGGTCTGGTACAGGATGTCAAATGCCGTGCAGAAATCAGAGTAATGGCGAAATGTGTCAATAACATGTTGCTCAACACTGGAGCAAACAGACTCAACAAGTGGAGAACCAAAACTCAAGAGATGTTCCGCCATTGCTTTGCAGTAGTATTGGTAATCTTCGGAAGGGGCTTGTCTGGCGCAAATGAAAGACTGGTTCTTTATCAACTTTGGCCCAGAGGGTCACCGCACAATCAACAATATCGCAGTGGAACATTTGGAGCTTGACATCCTTCCTCTCCAACCAATTTTGCACTTGCTCGGGGTATACCCAAACGTCCATCTCAAATATTCTAATAGGCATATTTGTCAGAAGGGAATCCAGCTTTGTTGTTTCTGAGGCTTAGTTTTGAATGTTATTTTGTCCGTTCCTAGATTATGAGTAATTTCAAGTAAATCCTTAGTCTGCCTGGGAGATAGGTGTGGCATGCAGAAACTCGCAAGCTGAACTTCTAACTGAGATTGAATAGGGTGGAAAGGTGGATACAACTGGGACAGAAGAGTCGTGAAACTATCATCTTCTTCTTGCGACTCAAAGTATTCTGTGTTGCCCAAGTTAGATAGTTCTTCCAAGTCGTAGTTATCTTGAAATCCATTCCTTACTGTCATCGTCTGCGTTCTGCCAACATCTGGGCTAAAGTGAAGACGTTGTCTATTTTCCTCAATGCTTCTGCCTTCTTCCTGGTTACTCAATCCTTCGCCCATGTTGCCACTGCTGCCTCGTCTTGAAAGGAACAGCTGGGAGCGACTTAGCATTTTCCTGCAATTTCTTGTGATGTGACAAGTCAACAGGGGAAAAAAGGAATGCCAGGGAGGAGTGGGACACACTGCAACAGAGACGCCAGCGAAGGTGAAGGGAAAGGGCCAGCAGGAGGACCTCAAGGATGATGACATTCGACCAACCCAACTGTGACGCCTCCCGGGTTTATGGAGGTGGAAACCTGACCTGAAACAGTCACGCTTGCCTCTGTGTACGCTCTTATTTTCTCGCAACTCAGCTGCTATAACTTATGGACACTCCAGCCAGGGAGTAAGTGTCACCACTGTTCCTCCTACGGTCACAAACAGTGTGCTAACTGTTTTTCCTAGTGCAGCAAAGCCTACACAAAAGTTTTAGGAATCCTTCTGAACAAACACCTCTGCTGGACAAAATTTTTTTCCACACTGAAGGATCACTACTGTCCTCTGTTTGTGATTTGTGCTGAAGGCCGTGGTGGCGTATCAAAACCCATCAAAGAGGGCAATTCACCGGAGCTAGCAAACCTGATCAACCAATGGGAATTGGAAGAAAAGGGCCTTGACTAACTATTACTGGTGAGTCTCTTTTTCCTGCTTCAACGACTGCTAAAATTCTGTCTAAGTGTCCTTACAAGGCGATGCAAACTGTGGCGATGCAAACTGTAAAGCTCTTCTCTATTCCAGATGTGCCGATATGTCAGATTCCATCTTTGATAACCATCTATACTTCATTCTTTTATCCAGGAAGCGTTTCTTTATTAGCTTTGCATAATCAAACTTTCTAACTAACTGATCACAATATTATTTTATCTGTGGCCTCCCTCCTCTCATTCCAAGTCCAAGTCTTAGTCCGTCCTTCTCTTCATGTGCCTGCACAAAGATCCCAATCATCAGTTTATATCATTCTCTTCTCCCACCCATTCTTTGTCAACCCCTTCTTTCAATCACTGCCCTTCAATGATTCCTGTGCAATGAATTATCTCCAACTTCAATCATGTTCAGGGCAGGGGCATATGGAATAGGGTACAAAATAAATTTCTGATTGTTTCCGGGCGAATTCCTGAAGCAATCTACTTTCTTCGACGATCCATCAGCGAAGGCACCAACTGTCTTCGCTGATCCATCGGTGCACATTGCTGAAGACAAAGACAACATCGCCGAAGACTGACGGCAAAGATGGAATCAGCAATTGTGGAGGTCTATTGGCCATCGTTGGAGGACTCACACCTTCGGCTTCATCAGCACAAATCTGATGGCTTGTGCGCCCATTTTTGCTGGTGTGGGGATGGGACCGCGAACTCTGTTTTGACACTGCATGGAAGACTTTTCCCCTGCCCACTTCATACTGTGGTCGAGAAAAGCTGATCACTCAGGGCTGGCTGAAGCACTGCGCTGCCACCTCCGGAAAGACATCCCCAATATGGTAACGGTGTCCCTCCTTCCCGGCCGTGCGTGTCGAATGGTGGGAGCGCACGGATATTTACAGTGCCAACGGCACCAGCGGCCCTATCAGTCAGCGCCTCCAATTCGCTGCGCACAACAACCATGGTGCAGTGCTTGACTGGTGGGCGGCGAGGCGTGAAGCGCTGCTCACGTGTACAGTCGGGGAGGACCGAATCCGTCGGCTCGCCTTTGAGGCGCTCAAGGGCGGCGGCGTCGACGTCCTGAAGTGGTGCAGAGAGAAGCAGGGCTGGTGCCCGCACGTCGTTCCTCTGGTGCTCCAACTGGCCGCTCAATTCAATCGGATGGACGCGCGGCTCTGGCTCGAGCGTAAGCTTGCGGAGACGCGCAACGGCAACGGCTGGGCGAATTTCACGTTGCAACGGATCAGCGAGCTCAACTTTCGGACAAGACAATGCAACTGACGTGGCTACGCCCGTGTATGCCGGCTGCGGGTTCGGTGGCGGAGGCGGCGACGGGCGCGACGGAGGATGGAGCGACTCCGACTTTGCCCTTTGACTTAAACGAAACAGTCAACCATGCAGTCGCCAGCGGCCAGGCCGCGGTTTTAGATTGGTTGAAGCGCCGGAGCGTGATATCAGCGACGCGGCGATGAGCAACAGCGCCATCGCGAGGCTCAAGCAAAATCAACTGGAGCTAACGAATGATGTCAAGAAACCCGATTCTTTCGTCGGCCTGCACCGCCTGCGACGCAAGGCGATGCAATGGTTGAGCGAAACGTGGACAAGCCCAGGCTGCGACATCTGCACCTCCAAGGATATTGCAAATTGACGAACGCGGTGACGTCCTTCCGCCTGGGCTAAGCGAGAAGATGTTCTGGATGCGCTGGAGTGGTGGAGAGAGCGCGGTGATGCCAGGTCGGGCGCTATCTCGCGTTACGGAAAAATGGGCGCTGCTTCATTGAAATGAATTTGAAGTTCCTCGGGTAGCTGGCTGCTCTCGTTCGAGAGCTGGGAGTTCCTCTGTTTTCGAAACGAGCGAGTGAAAAGGTGGTGGTCGGCGGGAAGCGTTTATACGGATCAAATGAATTGCATTTGAGATAGAGATGGCTTATTGCGATTGATTGTGGGTGCCCCGTACATTAATATATCCAAGACATTTTTCACTCCTCGACGAGAAAAAAGGCTAGCAAAGCTCTTCGATTTTTTTTTCTTTCGGCAATCCGCGGTGGGCAAAGTTTTTTACCTGTTTAAATAAAAGCATGATTGTTCCCAAGCCCCTGTCGTCCAATGGCTAGGACATCACCACTCAACCAAATGAAATCTCGGTGAAGATCGGCGTTCAACTCGTCGTACGGGCGAGGCAAATTACCTGTTTTTTTTTTCTTTTCTTTTCGGCAGTTGTGGTTCTGTTTGATGGGCCAAAACACATCAAAGGTGAAGCGCCTCGTGTCAGCCAACGTCCAACTTCTTTTCCGTTCTGCGCCAGCCGGGCACGATGCTGGCAAGCGGGACAACGACGACCTCTGCGACGACAGTCGTCTTCATTACCGGCGCGAAAGCGGCTTCGGCTTCGAAACGGCCGCCCGCCTCGCAGCCGCCCCCGACGCCTGCTACCACATCGTACTTGGGGTCCGCTCCCTCGACAAGCGCCGCCAGGTCATCGTGTCGTGTACTGTATTTCGTCTTTTCCTTTTACCTCTACTTCAAATCGTTCCCGGCCTGTTACGCTTCACTCGCACACACTCCAGGCAGGTCGTCGGACCTCCTCGGCCACCCGATGCACCGGCAGTTCCAGGTTGCCGGCACGTCTGCTTTTTGCCCTAGGCGTTTGGTGATTTTGTTCTCCCAGTAGGCGATTACTTCTAAACGCCTATGTTCTCACCCACACGTTGGTTTCATAACACCATTTGGCGAACGCTAACGGGCTCCACACGCTCATAGTCTCTGCCTCCTGACCGAGACTCTCGAAGCACCTGAATTCCAAAATCTTGAGCGCTCAAAACTCAAAGCGTCGCCGCGCTCTTGTCTTTGTTGAGTCAGTTTATTGTTGGGGCACAGAAAAAAAACCGAAAGCAAAGACGCTGGAAACCTTAAAAAAAAAAAAAAAAAAAAAAAAAAAAGAGTCGCCTCCCAGCTCCCGCGCACTCGTTCAAATGCGTATGCGCACATTCCGCGCGTCGTCGATCCTGTCCGATTCATCAAACTCGCCGCTGAAAATCACATTGTCCCCGGCCCGCAGTTCGTGCCTGCAATGGTGGCATACGGTTTGTGTATGTGTATGTGTGTGTTTGTGAGAGAGTGAGAGAGAGAGACGTCACATCGTGAGTGTGCAATGTGTTGTGCGTGAAGTTGACTACGGGAGAACTCATGGAGGAAGAAATAAAATAACATGTGACCCAATTTCTCTGCGCAGCGCATAATCGAACGAAGGAAGAAATTAAAAAATAGGAAAACAAACCATTCCGCCCTGGTCGCAGCCGACGGCCCAGGGACCCCCGACTCGGTCGGGACCCGCTTGAAGCCCCACGTCGACGAAAACACGTCCCATACGTTCCCGCTGGTGACAGGCCGGCCGTCTAGTCGCGACCGCACGTAGCTGTACCCAATCATGGACCCGAACACGACAATCAGGAGGAAGAGAACGCCGCCGCTGAAGGGTCAAAAGTGCGAAGTTAGAAGGAATCAAAAGAAAAAAAAGTCAATATCGGCCGCCCCCGCTAATTCATTTGTAACTTGGATTTCTTACACGAAGTTGAACTTCTTCGGCCCGGGTGCGTGTGCTTCTGGTTCCGGCGCTGCTGCCGACGGTTCTGGTGGCAGCCCGTCCGGTGCCGTACCCTTATCGCCCACAGGTACCACTGAGGGTGACGGGGATGGTTTCTTCGCCTCGCCGACCTGTTGTTACCGTTTTTTTTTTTTTTGTTTTTTTTTTTTTTCGTTCGTAAGACGAAATGATTCCGGGAACAGTCACTCACACACGTACCACAGTCCCGACAATCATGTCGTCAGCTAGATACTTGGCCCCGATAAAGCGGTTGAACATGTCCATCGTCTCCAATGGAGAGCCGAACGGCGCCATGTGAGACGCGTTGTATATGAGACCGAACGTTAAGCCTCTTGCGCTCTTGTACCATCCAGCCTCGGTGCCATTCAAAATCCACTTTTCCTTTTTGGCATCCTAAAGAGTGGATTTAAGGAAAGTATGAGCCAAAGAGGAAGCTCTCCTTCGAGCTGAGCACAGCTCAGGACGGGAAAGCGAATGAAAGACTCACTCCAAACCCTTTGGCGCCGTTCCACGTCAGATTGTCCACCATGTCCCGCAAGCCGTACCAGTTGCAAATCAGGTCTTTGTCACCTCTTCGTTGGCTTGTTAGAACATAAACTGACTGCCGTCTGCTAGAAAACGGGTACCCACTGGAACAGCAAAACCGGGATCTTTTCCAGAAGAGCAGGGAGAAGCTGAAAAGGATGTGTAGACAGAAAAGTATAGAAAAATTAAGCCCAGCCCCGATCCCCCTCATCTTGCAGCGGAACAACAAACCTTGTATGGCGCCTCACTCTTATCACTAGAGAGTGCCGCTCCAACCACCGGGGAACACTCGGTCCAGGTCATGTCTACGCCGTTGTTTGGAACGTGCACAGCCGTCTTCAAGTCCGCACGGCCCAGGTACTTTTTCATGTCCTGAAGACCCGTCGGCCACTCAAATAGCCCGCATCCGCCTTCCACGGTGTCGTCGTACACGCGAATGTCGTACATATTGATGCACGTCCCTCCGCTGCGCGTTCCATCGGAGCAAAAGAACAGAGAGAATAGAGGAATGGTTAGGGAGAACTCGTCACAATGAAAGCCAAACTTGTTCAAATGGGCCTACTCTTTTGTGGAGTACTGGAGGATGGTCTCCAAAATTTTTTCGCAGACGTTCAACTTAATGGGGACCGTGTTCAAGGCTTTGTACGCTTCCTCGCACGCAACCCAGCTCGCTTTGGCTGATTCCTGAAGTGGCGCAGATGTGAGATAAGCGCGTAGCACAAGTTTAGAGTCCAGCGCACCAGGTAGGTACCACCAATAAGATTGTTGTCTTGGCCGTACTCTATGAACGCCGGATACTTTAACATCCTCTAGTTAGATCTTCTTTCTTTCGGTTACTGCAGTTGAATGCTTCGTCACCTGGTGCAGCGGGTCCATCCAGCCGTTCCCGATGATTAAGCCCTTCATTGACATCGGAGGCCAGTTGCTGCCGCTACTTGTGATGCTTGTGGCAAAGTACGGAATGTAAACTCCAGCATAACTCTCTCCGCCAAAGTACACCTGGCAAATGAATGCAATAATTGGAAAATGCCGTAAGCACGAGTAACTGTAAAGCCACCACGTACGTCCGAATTCAACAAGTGAGGAAACACGGTGTAAAAGCCATTCATAAACGTTCGCAGATACGAAGTGACCTGTTCCAGAGTCTTGGCTGGTGCGCCAAAAGTTCCAGGCGTCTGATCGTACGTGGAGTAACCGGTTCCGAGGGGTTGGTCAACAAACACAACAGTAGCGGCTTGGATCCATGAGAATTTCTTCATGACGACTTTGGATTCTGGCGTAACGTGGAAAGGTCCATTCTCCAAAAAGACCCCGTCCATGGAAGAGCATCCTGGGCCACCATTGAACCAAAAGAGCTGGAGCGAAGTTCGAGTGAAGTTGCTTTAGCTCTGAAACGGAACTGGGGCTTAACGGGGTGTCCCGTCTCCTCCTTACCAACTTCCGCCGCGGCTGAGGGACGCGAGCTTCGATCGTCCAGAAAAAGGTTGAAGCGTTCATGGCCAGGTCAACAGGGATCAGCCTAAAATTGCGGGGTTGGTTGGAATTCGTTGATCGCCATCCAAAGCGCCGTCAGCCGAAAATGACTTGCCTACCCAGCATGCATGTTTAACTGAAGAGCCTCTTTAGCGTCCAAACCAGGGATTGTAGGGACGTAGAAGTCGGCGGCTGGGTTGAGTCAGGAAAGAATATCGTTAAGCCATTGATCGCGTTCTTGCTGGTTTAGCCTGGATGCCCGCGTGTTCCTTTTGCTTCACAAGATCCATGCTGATGCTGACTTGGGGAAAGGGGCTGGGGGGGGGGGGGGGGGGGGGGGGGACTGGAGACGGATGAGTTGATCAGTAGTAACCTTTCAGGGCCTTCCACTTCGCCACAAGATCGTTCGCCCCTGGACTCGATGCCGGCGACGCCGGTCTGCCAGCGCTCGCGGCTGCTGCGACGAAAGCTTCTGCGGCGGCAGCAGCTGCCGGGCCAGGCGCGGGCGCGGGCGATCCGAGGACGCCCGCAGCAGGATTCCCCCCTCCTCCTCCTCCGCCTCCGCCTCCGAGGGCGATGGCGATCGCCAGAATGAGGGCCGCAGCAGCCGTTGCGGCCACCCTTGGCGGGCGTCGCCGCGCTGACAAGGGAGGACGGCGAGTCGCAGCCATTTTTGTGTGGGGAAGGTGGAGGAGTGTCTTCTTCTGCTGCTTCGACCTCGTCGACTGTTGCCGTTTGGATTGGTGTTGGGGCGGGTGGCCTGCAAGTGGAAGGATGTAGGAGGTGGAGCTTGGAGAGAAGAAAAGAATGAGAGGAGGAGCGGGCGCGGAACGCGTTGGGGCGGGGGAAGAAGCACCCAAGAGCGTTTCACCGTTGCTGGAGCCTCTCTCTCTCTCCGCCCTCGTCAATGTTTCTGCAAGTGCCATGCGAATGGCTCTCCCCCCCCCCCGCCCCCGGCCTACTTTCGAGAGAGAGAGAGAGGGAAAGAGAGAGAAAGAGAGAGAGAGAGAGAGAGAGAGAGAGAGAGAGAGAGAGAGAGAGAGAGAGAGAGAGAGAGAGAGAAAGAGAGAGAGCGAGAGTGAGAGACAGAGAAAGCGTGAGAACAGAATGGCCCAGGCTTCGAGCGGGCACAAGGGCACTTTTATTTGTTCAATATACGCAAAGCTGCTTTCCTCCGTCTTCCTCTTCCTCTTCCTCGCAGGCCGCCATCGCCGCAGTCCCTCCCTGCCGGCCCCGTCAACCCACTCGTCAGCAAAGCCCCTTCTAGGCCCCAGCCGCAGCTCTTTCGGCGAACACCCATTACCCCGACCCCGGACCTCACCCCCTTCCCCACTCGCGACCTCTCAAAGATAGATGGAGAAGAAGTCTCGCGCCACCGCCGGCCGGCCAGTCGGCAATTCGGTCGTTCGATCGGGCGACCCAACAGGTACATGAGAAGCGCACGTACTGTATTCACATTCGCGCAGCTCAAACCACAAATTTGCCGCGGACAGTTCCACCCCAGCCCAGTCCGAAAAAAACCAGCCAAGCTGACTGAAAGAAACCCCCCCCCCACACACACACACCAAAAAGAAAAAGTAGACCCTGAACAAGAAGACGAAATGGACGGATCTGGACACCCCTTCATCGGGACTGAAGCGCGCGAGGACATCCTTTTCCTCAAGGACCAGCTGCGCTCCGCGGCCGCTGCTTCCCTTGCCGCCCACGTTGACGTCGCCACCGCAGCCGCGGCCGCGGCCGCCAGTAACGATCCATCGCCGCCGCCCCCGTCAAAATCGCAACTGGCAGCCGTCAACGCGCTCGTCGAAAAGGTGGGAGGGGGAGCGGGGGAGGAGCCCGTGGCGCGAGCCGGGATCGGGTCACCGCCGCGAAATCGGGCGAGCGAACGCTCATGCCATACAATCTTGCTCGTATTCTCACAGTTCATCGACGAGACCTTTCGCCTTGCCGGTCCCAACATCACGGTCAACGGCATCGCTTATGAGGAGGCATTCAAGACGGTCGAAGGTGCGTAGCTGTGGGGCAGATGGCGCGATGCGACCCACGGCCTCGCCTCCAGCACCGCCATCCAATCTCACCCCAATTTTCAATCTCCGACGCCCCCATACCCAACAACAAAAACCCAAAAACCAAACCCCAACCCGCCATAAAGAGTTTGAGCCATTCGACGAGAATCTACGCGCTTCTGTCGAGGACCTTCTGGTTCAAGCCACATCCGCCCAGGCGCGAGTCGCGCACCTTCGCGTCGCTGTACCCACCAAACTGCTCGAGGCGGAGACGGAGCGTGTCGGGAGGGCCGTGGAACGGCCGCGATTGCGGGCGGGTGGAGGAGGCGCTGAAGTCGAGGAGGACGAGGTGATGGAGGAAGCGGACAGCGGTGTCGTCCGGATGGAAGCTGTCGCAGGTTTGTTTGTGATTGGTTTTTGCTCCCCGAGTTCTCTTGGAGAAATCTTTTCTGACTCACTCGTTTTCGTTCTTCAAGAGGCTTTCTCGGCCAAGGCAGATAGGCTGGCAGACTGTACAAACATTGCGGTCAGACAGATTGGCTCGCTAACAAAGGTATGTGCCAGTTCGGCTTTTGTCCCCGGATACTTATCCCACTTTCTATTATCCTTCTGTTACCCTGTCCCTCTTTCTTGCTCGACCTCTCTCCAATGCTCGTTTGATTAAAACAACGAAGATGGTCCCAGCAACGGCCGACAAGTGGGACCGCGCCAACATGATTATGGACGACCGCGGGATCGCACCAGCCGTTGCAATGGCTGATGCCGAGGCGGGCGCGTCGTCTGGCAGCAACGTGCCCGTCACGCCGCGCAAGGCACGGTCCCAGGTGCTTATGAAACTCAGGGACGATGGCGAAGCGTAAAGTTTTCTTTTTGAGGATCACACGACCAAACGTATAGCAACGCCCGACTATTTTCGGCTATTTGGTGTACTTTATTGTTTTTGTTTTACATTTCTTTTTTTATTGTTCTCCCAATTTGCCCCACTGCGTGATCTTCTGCATCTCTCCCTCTCGCATTTGAAAGCAATTCCCGAGCGGGAAGAAAGTTTAAGAGGACCGCGGCAGCGAGATTGCGCCAAACTCGTGTTTCCTCAGTTGACGTACTTGGAGCGAATGTCTTTCCATTGCCTCTGTTGTGGGCAGAAAAAAACAAAATGGGGGAGTACGCATCGCGTATCGGTTACCGCTGAGCGACAAAGACAGCCACGATCCCCCCGACAAAAGGAACCCCGACTTCTTACCCCCTTGTTGATCGAATCCCAGATCATGTCCGCGCCAGTGTCAAAGGCGATCTCGTACGCAAAGGCGCCGGCAACGATGCCGGTGATGAAGACGGAGCTCCGCTTGAAGAAGGCTGTGTGCGTGGGTTATGGGAGGGGTGGGGAAGAGGGAAGGTTAGAAAAGAGAAAAAGGCGACGCAACCAACGACGGATCTCTATCCATCTGTTCAATCCACACCAAGCGATTCTCTACTCCGTCCTTCGATCCAAGCCCCCTCCCCCCCCCCCCCCCATTCCCCCCCTCTCCGGCCGCCTGGTTGTCGCACTCCCACCCGACTAGCCACCTCCTCGATCATTTTGCCCTCCCTCACACACACACACACACACACAGAACCCCCGATCGCGCGCTTCCGCTCCTCATTTGCCACTCCTCATTTTCCACTTCGCTGCCGAACCGTCGCCGTCCTTGGCCCCGCGTGCGATCGCCCCGGAGGAAGGGGAAGGGGGAGGGAAGGTTGGGGGCGGCGGATCGCAGTGGGAGTGGTGGTGGGGGGGGGGGTTCAAGGCGAGAGAGTGTTCAGGGGGGGTGGTGGGTAGTAAGCGCACGCAACTGTTGTAGATGAGCTTCTGGAGGGCCATTGTGTGTTTGTTCGATCGATCGGCGAGTGTAAAAAAAGCCCGCGAGGTCCGATGAGGATAGTGCGAACTGGGGTTTGGTTGGGATCGCGACCCTTTTTTTTTTTTTTTTTTTTTTTTTGTTTTGTATTTTGCTGGGTGTTTCTTTTGTGTTTCTTTTTTTTCTCCTTCGGAAGTGGTCGCTGTGTGTGCTGGTGGTTATCGTGTGTTGACAAGGATTCAGGTGTGGGGTTGCGGTTTTTTCCTTTTTTTTTTTTTTTTTTTTTTTTTTGTCCCCGAACCTATTGACCCAAAATAAAATAAAATAAAAGAAAGTCGAGCTGAAACAAAGCGACTGTACTGCAAAAGCAAATCATAAACCCTCACCCACCCTCGACACGAAAGGAAAAAACACTCAAGCAAAATAGACCCCCCTTCCCCCCCCACAACGCTTTCCAAATATCTCACGCCGCGGACCCCGACCCGGTCCCCGTTTGCAGCCCCCCGCCGCCGCCGCCGCCCCCACCACCCATCGGGCTCGCCGCCACGTCCCCGCGCCCGTCGTACACCGGCCTCCCGAGCTCGGCGATCGCCTCCCCGACCACCGCCACCACCGCCTTCGCCACCCGCGGGTTCAGCAGGCTCATCTGGTTCACCACCACCGCCACCGCCGTCCCCGACCCGCCGTGCGCGAACCCGAGCGACCCGCCCATTCCAGAGTGCCCGAACGCGTACGTGCGGGGAGGACGGGTGCTGGGGTCGTCGATGGGCAGCTCGAAGATGTAAGGTTGGAGACCGAGGTGGAACCCGAGCTGCCCCGCGGACGGCGGTTCGTCGGCGTAGGTGGAGGAAGCGGCCGCGGCGGCGGTCTCGACGCTGGAGTGGAGTTGGGAGAGGAGGTCTGCCGGGAAGAGGTCCGCGGAAGACGACGAAGAGTCCAGGAGGCACTGGTAAAACTTGGCGAGCCCTCGCGCGGAAAAGTTGCCGCTGGCCGCCGGGATCACGGATTTCCGCACGCTCAGCTGGTTGAAGAACGTCGGGTTCGCCAGGACTGGGTTCAAGCCCGTCAGCCCGGCGGCGCCGCTGCCGGCGTCGGTGAAGCCGCCGCCTCCGCCGATAGTGACGTCGGCGGGTGGAGGGGCGCTGCCGCCGCCGTCGAGGGTGATTAGTGGCGGGTCGTCGCCGTCGTCAACGTCCAAGGCAACGTCCACCGCCACGGCGTCGGTGGTCGCGGCGGCAGCGTCGACCGACACCGCGACGGACCCCGGTACGCCCGTCGGCGCTGCAGCAGCAGGAACAGATGCATTCGCGCCCGGCAAGTCTACGCGCACGCCGCCCTCCGCCGCGGCCTGGCGCAGCCGCTGCTGCATCTGCGCGGCCGCCGCGCTCACGGCACCAGCACCGCCCCCGCCGCCGAGCAGCTCGGCAAACTCGGACGCGTCCCAGTGCACCGCGGCCAGCCTCGCCTCGACGCCCGCCGGGATGCCGACATACCCGAGCCCGGCGACCCCGCAGCGCTCCAGCAGCTCCGCCACCATGCTCGCGAACGGCCGCCCCGCCGCCTTCTCCGCCGCCGCGCCGACCAGCCACCCGAACGACAGGAAATGGTACGACGTCGCAGACCGCCGAACGCTGCCGCCCGACCCCGGCGGCGACGGCTGGTCGTCGTCCTCGTCGGCGTCCGGCTCGCCGCCGCCGGGGGCGTGCGTGGGCTCCGCACGCTCCATCTGCGCTACCATCTCGTCCCACCGCGTCAGCGCGAACGGGTCCGTCCCCAGCACCCCGCTGCCGGCACCGGCCAACCCCGCCGTGTGCGTCAGCAGGTGGTAAGCCGTGATGCGCCGCTTCCACTCGTAGGCCTGCGTCGACGGGTCCAGCTGGCTCGTGAACATCGGCCAGTACTCGTGCACGGGCCGGTGCAGGTCGAGCACCTTGCGGTGCGCGAGGTGCAGCGCCACCGCCGCCGTGATCGCCTTGGTGCAGCTGAACACGGGGAAGAGGGAGTCTTGAGAGGGGGGTGGGGGGGGGGGTTGGGTTATTCTGGGGGCGTTCGTACCGACGGGGGGGAGGAAGGGGAGCAAAAGTGGGGTGTCACTAACCCGGCTTGACCGGCCGCGGATCAAACTTGCCCATGACCCCCGCGGCCGTGTCGACGACCAGCTTGCCGCGGTGGTACACCACCACCTGCGCGCCGAGCACGTGCCCGAGGTCGATCGACGTCCGCAGCAGCGTCTGCACCCGCTCCTCTAGCGCCGAGAGCGTCGCCGTCGTCGTCGTCGTCGTTGTCGTTGGCGCCCCCGCCGACGCAGCCCCCGCTGCCGCCACGGGGCCAAGCAAGCCGTACCGCGCGTCGCGCACGTTGGTGTCGAGGAACAGGCTGGCGAACGGGACCATCGTCTCGAGGTACTCGGCGGGCGTGTCGAGCGTGAGCGAGAGGCCTTTTTGGTTGTTTTCGCGAGCGAGTGTCGGAGTGTCGGAGTAGTTAGTCGGTAGAAAAAAAAGGACCGTTTGATGCCAAAACTCAATGCGCGATAAGAGCGACAAGAAGGGGAAAAAAATAAATAAATCACACGGACATACCGCGCAACAGCGAAATGACCCTCGAAAAGAATATAAGTACGCCCGGGATCGCGTCGGTCGCCTTGCGCGCGTTGCTCTCCTTCTTCTTCTCCTTGCTCTCCTTGCTCTCCTTGGCCTCCTTCTCCTTTTTTGCCTTGGCCTCGTCGTCAAACTGCTTTTGCATCCGCTCCGCCTCCTTTTTCGTCTCTTCTTTCGACGACGTACGCCGGAAAATGAACTGCGTGTTTCGGCGGAGAACTGTTTAGCAAGACTCTTCCTGTTTTCAAACCCCGCTCCAGACCCACCGCCCCCCCAAAAGACAATCAACCCAACCTGTATAACTTTCATAGACTTTTCCGGGTCCTCGTTCGCCACAAACCCGAGCCCCAAATCCTGCATCGCCGCGACGAGGTTCGTAAAGTCCATGTTCTTTGCCGACAGCAGCATCCGCGACAGCGCCATCACCTCGCCGTTGGTCGCCCGCTTCGTCAGGCCAAAGTCCAAAAGGTACGGAACGAACGTCTCGCCCGTCGGCGATTTGCCAATGAGGAAGTTGCCCTTGTGGGGTTTTCGTTTGTGTTTTTGATGTGCGACCCCCACACGCCCGATTGAATTCGTGAGGGGAAAAACAAAAAGAAAGGAAAACAACGGGGTTCTCGGCAAAAACGCTTACCGGGTGAGGGTCGCTGTTCCAGAAACCAATAACGTAGATTTGGAAGGCGTACGCTTTGATGATGTTTAACACGACGTCCTGCAGGTTGACGTTGGCTTCCTTGATCTTGTCCATTTCCGAGAGCTTGAAACCATCTGGGCCCCCAGGCGGAAAAAAAAAGCATGAGAAAAATTGTTTCCGGTCAGATCGCAATTCGTATTTTTCCCAACGCCCCCATCGCACACTCCGCCCTTACCCACAAACGTCATGACCATGACGCGCTCGGTGCACATGCCGTCGATGACCCTCGGAAACGCGCAGTCGATGTGCAAAAAGTCGCCCGGCGGGTGCGCAGCGTTGTGCGCCACGATCGCCGCCTCGATCTCCTGCATGTTTCGTGCCTCGATCCGGAAATCGAGCTCCTTGGGGACTTCGCGGCCCCACTGCAGATATAGAGAGAGAGAGAGAGGAGAAAAAATTTGTGAGAGTGGCGACTTTCAGGGATCGCGGGTGAATGCAAAATGGATGCGAACATGCATGCACGCGCACGACTGTTTTCGAAAAACGAAGGAAAACATACGCACGCACGTTGCACACACACTCACTCACGCACGCGCACGCGCGCACGCAACGGACGGACACAAACACACACACACACACACACACACACACACGCGCACATTACGCGAACACATCACACACACACACACACACATCCACCCACCCACCCACCCACCCACAACCCACCCCGAACACACCGCACCTCATCAATAATCGCCGTAAAATCGTAATCCGGCTCGAACCTTCCGACCAATCTTATAATCAGCCCCAGGTCCTTCAAATCCTGAGCGACCTTTTTCGCCACGTTCTGGTGCTGCACCTTGACGACGACCTTTTCGCCCGTGGCGCGCAGCGTGGCCCGGTGGACCTGCGCGATGGAGGCCGTCGCGAGGGGCGTGGGGTCAAAGTCGGAGAAGACGTCGTCAAGGGAGGAGAGGTTCAGGTCGGCGAGGATCGTGGCTACGGTCGCGGAGAGCGGTTTGGTCGGCACGGCGTCCTGCAGAGCGCGGAACTCGCTGATGAAGGCGTCGGGCACGACGTCGGCGCGGGTCGAGATGTATTGGCCGGCTGTGGGAGGGTGTGAGTGGGTTGGGTGAGGGTTGGTTATGGGGGGGTGAGTGGGACGAGAGGAGCGAAGGTAGAATGCCCCCATGCATACCTTTGATCCACAGTCCTTGCAGGGACACGATCGCTCGGTATAGCTTTTTGGCGTTGCTGCGTTGAGTGAACGAGAGGGGTTTGCGGGTTTTTATTATTTTTTTTTTTTTTGTTAGCGCATCGTTGGGGTGGGCGACAAATCGGTGGGGGAAGATGGCTTCGGGCGGCGCACTGATGGATCGAACGATCGAGTGGTCCCCTCTCCGTCTCACTTTCTACCCCCACCTCTCTCTCTCTCTGTCTCTCTCTCTCTCTCCCTCTCTGGGTGGGGGGTAGTGAAATACCGCTGGTTGACCGAGTTCCAAAAGTCGTCGCGGGCAGCGGCGGCCTTATCGCTGTTGTTGTTGTTGCTGTCGGCCGCGGCGCCCACCGAGTCGTCACTGCCGCTACCGCCGGTGCCGACGACGAGGCCAACCCACAAGCGCGCGATGCGGTACGACAGGTAGACCTGCAGGCCGAGCTGCAAGACGTAGAGCCGGCGGAAGAACAGGTCGAACAGCATCTCTCGTAATGGCGATGCAAGTTTTGCTGATTGGGGGAACAATCAATTATTGCAGTCGCTCTCGATCTTCTGGCGCCGCGCCAGCCGAGCTCGTCGAACCTCCGCCTGTGGGCGAGAGACTGAGAGAGAGACAGAGAGAGAGAGAGAGAGAGAGAGAGAGAGAGGAGAGTGTGTGTGAGAGAGGGAGAGAGAGCGAGCGAGACGGAGAGCGAGAGACGGAGAAAGAGACACAGAGAGTCAGAAAAAAAAAAAAAAAGAAGAAAAAAAAAAAAACATTCCACTTTGCCCAGTTTCGTGTCGCCATCGCCATTTGCTGTTATAACCTGAACCGATATTAATAAGCTGCGTGTGCCAGTTCTACGAAACACAGTTTGTAATCCCATCCTTTGCTCGACTTTTTGCGCTCTTACCGATCATATCTCCCCACATCCCAGGCGGCGGCGGCGGCGGCGGCGGCAGTGAGCAAAAACTAAACCCACAGCAGCCAGCCACAAAATCAACACCATCTATTCATCGGACCTCCGCAGCACACGCACCAATGAATTTAAATCATAAATATGCATTGAGAGCCGGCGGCGGGGGGAGGCTCTCCGCTCTTCGGAACCCGCTTTCTCCAACGGAATACTCCGCCCACCGTTTAATAGCCTTGAAGAGAGTGAATGGCCTGCAGAAACAAAAGCTCTAAAAAAGGGGGAAAAAAAGAGAAAAAAAAAAGAAAGAGACCTTTTACTCCTGCCTTTTGTGCCCGGCCGAGCAATTTATCAGCAACCTCCCCAACGAACGGAACGGAAAGAGTTCATCTAGCCACCGAATACCTGCGCGAAATCAACGACGAACCGACGACGTTTTTTTCCTTTTTTTCCCTACTCATTGTCAACACTATTCACATGTTTTGTGAATTCTACATCACTGCCACCTGATAGCGGCAGCAAAGCTGAAGCTATACTTGCAGCCTTCAGCTGCAATCTACTATTCAACTTCAACACTATAATTGTGTTATTAGCTAATTCTCTGTTTACCATCACTGCTGCCTGATATAGCGGCAGCATAGCTGCTGCTAGATTCGAGCTGTCAGCTGCGATCATCATTTTCAACACCTTTGTGGCAGCAACTCGTCTTTCATTGGCCATTGCCACACTCATTTTTTCTCAGGCTGACGGTAGCCATAACAGCTGGCCGATCTAGCAATGGCAAAGCTGCCGCTAGATTTGCAGCCTTTGTGTTATGAATCACCCTCTGGAAACCTCTGGTGTAAACAATCTGAGTGAGTGAGTGGAAAGAGTGAATGAAGTGGAGATGTGTGTTTGTGGTGGTCCTTCTCCCCAACCTTGGAAAGAAAGAGAAAAAACTCTGTAATGAATTATTGATAAGTAGTGATGATATGCACGCTATATATCACCTTGAGAGATCTGGATTTGACTGGATGTATTAACAGAAACCTAGAGGCCACCACAGAATTACCCTCCATCCTTTCATCGCCAAGTGGCTCCCGCCAGTCCAACCCAAAGAGTATGCAGAATGGCTTCATCCAGTGAGCTCCCATGGATCATATGTCCTCTATAAAATATGCACAGGGATGTAAGCTCACCTCCTCAACCATCTTCCCTTGCAGTCGCAGGCCGACCTTATCAAACAGTTGCACTGCTATTTGCTTTTCTTTTCTGAGACTGTGAAGGCCGATCTGTCATCGGGTATCCTGACTGCACGTCAGGCAGCTAGCAGTGTTTGTTGACAAGCTCTTGAACGTGTCTGAGCGCAAGGTTGTCAACAAGTAGTGTCCACTTTGATGCCACAAAGGTTTGTGGCCATCTGACACTCTGATTGAATCTCCCTCAGTCTGTCTCACATGATTCTTCTTTATCAAAGATTCCTGGCAGCGTAAACCCAAAGTGAGCAACACAAAGTTTGATTGATGGCCCCGTTCTCAATGCGGCAACTATTTAGAACGACCCAAAGTTCAATTCACGCAAGAGACCAGCTGGGAATGCAAAAATGGGGCGAAAGAAGGGTACGGGGTTCCTTATCTTTCTCAGTTCACTGCCAGTGGCATAGCTTGCAAAAAAAAAAAAAAAACTTACTGTGCAAAAAGTGTCAGCAAGAGCAAGAACGCGCATGCGCGGGCTGCAGTTCGTTTAACCAGGACCAGGCGGGTGGCTTCTTTTACACGGCGGGCCGTTCATCTGCAGCGTCTGCCAATGTTTCCGCTCGCACTGGTGCCGGCAGGACGAGGGGCGTTGTTGAGCTGCACTGGCACTGCTCGTCTCGTTGCTGCTGTTGTCGCCACTGGATGGAAGTTGGTTAGGATGCAGTTAGGATATGGTTAAGCAATGGCTAATCTGCATGGCTGCGTTACTGTGTGGATAAGGCATTTGGCCACAATTGGAAAGGTCATGGGTTTGAACCTATAATTGGCAATGTAGTTTTTCGGTTATTTTGGCTTGTCCGCAGGCAAGGCCTTGCAAGGCAGCTGCATCACAGGTACTTGTTCTGTTTCTTGTCAGGAACAGGGCAGGACAGGACAAGGCAGACAAGGAACTGAGAGGAGTGATGATTGTATTGGAAACAATAATTCACTTGAGGGATGGGACAGGTCCCCCATCCCCCTTTTATACCTTTTGAGAGTGTTCCTTGTCAAGACTCCAAGAAAGTTCCAGAAAGAGCAATTAGTAATACAATGATACCAATGATACCAATGACAACAAGACAAGTCAGGAAAGCAAAGAAGGTTCCAGAAGGTTCCACAAGGTTCCATGAAGGAATGTTCTAGAAGGTTCCAGAAGGTTCCAGAAGGTTCCATGAAGGAATGTTCTAGAAGGTTCCAGAGGTTTCCAGAGGGTGATTCATAACATCATCTCCCCCTTTTAGGCCTCTTCTGCAACTTGGTGGGGTACCTGGTCTTGAACTCGAGCAGAAGGTCTTGGCAGTGAGTGAGGTTTGACTCAGGCTCCCAGGTGTTGTCAGCATCTGAGTAACCTTTCCACTTAACAAGGAACTTGAGTGTTCTTCCAAACCACTTGGCATCCAAGATTTGTTCAACCTCAAATTCCTCTTCACCTTCTACCTCAACTGGAGGAGGAGGAGGAACAACTCTGCCTGGAATGGAATTGGCCACAAACTTCTCTAAAAGGCTGACATGGAAAACTGGGTGGATCTTCATGGATGCAGGGAGATCCAGCTTGAAGGTGACTGGATTGATTTGCTCCAAGATCTTGAAAGGACCCAACTTGAGGTTGTCTAGCTTGGGACTTGGTCTTTTGGTCTGCAAGTTCTTCCTCAGAAGCCAAACTTGCTGACCCACAGCAAGGTCATGGTCCATTCTGTGAGTGTTGGCAAATCTTGAGGCATCTTCTTGGGCTTGCTTCAGGGTGGAGTCCAGGAAGGAGTTGATGATCTTGAGCTTATGTAAGTGTGAAGCCGCAGCAGGAGCTTGGACATTGGATAGGGTCTCTTGTCCCAGAAGATCTCCTCTTGGATTGAAGCCATAGGTTGCAAAGAAAGGAGATAGCTGGGTGCTTGAGTGGAGAGAATTGTTGAGAGCAAATTCTGCCAGTGGAAGGAGGGTGGGCCAATCATCCTGTTGATAGCTGACATAGCACCTCAAATACTGCTCCAGAGTCTGGTTTGTTCTTTCTGTTTGTCCATCAGTCTGAGGGTGATAAGCAGTTGACAGTTGAGACTTGATTCCAAGGGCTGCTGTGAGTGCTTTCCAAAATTGAGATCTGAACTGTGGTCCTCTGTCACTGACGATTGACTGAGGCAGCCCATGGAGCCTGAATATGTGCTGCAAAAACAGGTCTGCTGTTCCTTGTGCATCTATATTCTCAGTGCAGGGGATGAAATGGGCCAACTTTGTCCTTCTGCAGATGACAACAAGGATAGAGTCAAATCCATGGGATGGGGGCAGTTTCACAATGAAGTCCATGGATATTGATGACCAAGGGCTGATGGCAATTGGGAGGGGCTCCAGAAGTCCATAGGGCTTGTGTCTGCTGGATTTGTTTCTTTGACAGGTTTCACAGCTGCTGACATAGTTCTTGATGTACTTCCTCATGCCTGGCCAGTAGAAGTCTCTGGAAACAAGCTCATATGTCTTGTGCTCTCCTGGGTGTCCAGCTGTTGCTGCATCATGCCTTGTCTTGAGTATCTCAAGTTTTTCCTCTTCTTGGCTGATTTGAATCTTGTGAGGCTTGGGGTCCTTGGAAATAGCATTGGCCCACACACTGTCAGGAAGCAATGAAAGGTGTGTCTTGGATGGTGGGGTGAAACCATCTCCCCCTTCAGGTGCAAGGTCTGTTCTTCTTGACAGGGCATCAGCCACAGTGTTAAGGTGGCCAGGAGAATAGCACAGCTTAAAGTCATACTCAGAGAGCA
The DNA here is from genome assembly GCA_025765615.1 of Zopfochytrium polystomum. NCBI lineage: Eukaryota > Fungi > Chytridiomycota > Chytridiomycetes > Chytridiales > Chytridiaceae > Zopfochytrium > Zopfochytrium polystomum. Next base: position 83,739 of record JAIVFJ010000013.1, on the reverse strand, counting down.
GTTCAGCCCACCTGGCATGCCTCTGCTTGAGCAACCTCCTTGCCCTGAAGAAGGTGAGGTTCTTGTGATCCGAATAGACAGAGATGTTTTTAGAACCAGCCAAGTAGTGTCTCCAGAATTTGAATGCTTCCACAATTGCAAGCAACTCCTTGTCATGGACTGTGTAGTTACACTCAGCACTGTTCAGCTTCCTGGAGTAATATGCCACTGGATGCAGAGGAGCAGAGGGGTCCTGAGAGCTTGGCTGGGACAGAACAGCGCCAAGGGCATAGTCTGAGGCATCAGTTTCCAAGGTGAAGGGAAGCAAGGGATCCACATGCTTAAGGAGTGGTGCACTTGTGGTTGCTGTCTTAAGAGCTAGCCAGGCTTGCTCTGCTGCTGGGGTCCATTCAAACTTGGTGGTCTTCTTGGTGAGATCAGTGAGAGGTTTGGCTATGGCAGAATAGTTGGCAATGAAGGTTCTGTAGAAGTTGCAAAATCCAAGGAAGCTTTGAACATCCTTGATGGAATTTGGAGCCTTCCATTCAAGAATAGTTTGGATCTTGTCTGGTGCCATGGAGATCCCTTTGTCAGACACAATGAACCCCAAAAACTCAATGGAGGTCTTGTGGAATTCACACTTCTCCAGCTTTGCATAGAGGTGATGCTGTCTGAGTCTCTCCAAGACAGTCTTGACATGTCCCATATGGCTTGCAGTGTCAGATGAAAATACCAGGATATCATCCAGGTAGACAATGACAAAAAGGTCCAGAATATCCCTGAAGATGTCATTCATCATGCCTTGGAAAATAGCTGGAGCATTGGTAAGTCCAAAGGGCATAACCAAGTACTCAAAGTGACCGTATTTGCATCTGAAGGCAGTCTTCCATTGATCCTGGGGCTTAATTCTGACCAAATTGTAGGCACCTCTGAGGTCAATCTTGGAAAATATCCTTGCATGGCTCAGTTTGTCCAGTAATTCAGAGATGAGAGGCAGTGGATAGCGGTTCTTGACTGTCATCTCATTGAGATCTCTGTAGTCCACACAGGGTCTCAGTCCCCCATCCTTCTTCTTGACAAAAAAGATGGGAGCTCCAGCTGGTGACTTGGAAGGTTGGATGAATCCCTTGTTCAGCATTTCTTCAATGTATTCTTGGAGGGCCTTGGCTTCTGGTGGAGAGAGGTGGTACAGTGGCTTGAAAGGTGGGCTGCAAGTTTCATCCTTGAGTGGGATTTCACAGTCATAAGGCCTCTGAGCTGGTAGCAGGTCTGCCTTGGTCTTGGAAAACACATCAGCATAAGGGAGATATTCTTTTGGTAGCTTGGATGCCAGCAAAAGGTCTGATGGGTCCAGGTTGTCGTGCTCCTCAGCAGTGGGGCTTGAATTCTTGACTGGGAACTGTGATTCTTGAATCTTTGACTGAGAGTTCTGTTCTTGGCAAAGACTGTGAGCTGTGGAACTTGAATCTTGAATGTGGACTGTGAACTGTGGTACTTGAATCTTTGACTGTGGGTTCTGTGAACAAGAGTCATGGCCATGACTGTGAGCTCTATGAGCTCTACTTGAATCTTGACTGTGAACTGTGAACTGTGGAACTGGAGTCTTGGCTGGCTGTGAATCTTGAATCAAGGGCTTGAGAGCATGAGACTTGGGGGCTTGACTTGAGTTTTGGGTGACTGTTCCAATTGGTGGAGGTTGGACTTGACCAGTGACCCAATCAATGGCAGGGTTCTGGGCTTGCAGCCATGGTAATCCCAGGATGACAGAGAATGTGGGTGAGCCAAGATCCAATACTTCCAGATTGACCATGGATGGTGGAAAGTCTTGGATGTGGAGGTTTAGCTTGGTTTCATGGCTGATTTCCTTGAACAGAGCATGATTGGCAAAGTGGACCTTGAGGGGTGTGGATTTCTTGATCGTAGGAATGGCACAAGACTTGGCAAGGGTGGCATCAATGATGTTGCAGGATGATCCAGAGTCTATAAGGGCCTTGGTTGTGATGGTTGACTTGGGTGAGAGTTGAATCTTGACATCCATGGTGAGTTGGTGGGGCTTGGAATCTGAGGTGTTTGTGGTGCTGGTGGTGGTGATGAAACAGGGGCAGCTTGGAGGAGGGTCCAGGGAATTGCCCCTCAGTGAGCCTGGACCTGGGAGTTTGGGTGCTTCTTCCTTGGGCAGTCCTTGACAGCATGCTCCTTGGAGCCACAGTAAAAACACAGTCCCTGCTGGGCCCTCCTTGTTTTCTCCTCTTGGCTCAGAGGACCCTTAGGAAGTGTCTCAACTGCATCCACTTGCATGGGTTCAGGAACTGTAAGAGCTTGAGGAACTGGGGTAGGTCTTGATGTAGTTCCTACTTGTCTTTGCTTCAGCCTCTTGGAGTAGAGTCTGTTGTCAATCTTGATGGCAAGGAGAATGTACTCTTCCAAGGTCTCAGGGATGTGCAGAGACTGGGAGAGCATGTCTTGGATAGACTCATGGAGACCATCATGGTACAGCTCCATCAGAGCTGCATCATTGTATCCAGAGTCTTTGGCTAGTTGCTTGAATTGGATGGTGTAGGCCACACAAGATTGCTTTCCTTGCTTGATATGCTTGAGCTTGGATCTTGCTGTCCAAGATGCGTAGGGGCCACCAAAGGTAGCTTCCAGCCCCTCCCAGAGCTCTTGCAGGGTGGTGGGTGTGCTTGGGAGAGATCTGTACCATGATTGAGCTTGACCAGACAGGAGGGTGCTTGTGAAAAGAACCTTGACTTGCTCACTGGGAAATCTTGAAGGTTGGAGAAGGATGACATTCTCCACAGTGGCCATGAAGTTCCTAAGGTCTTTGGCCAGCCCAGTGAACTTGTCAGGGCTGGGAACCTTGGGCTCTCTTGCTTGGTTGGCTTGAGGCAGGGGAAGAGCTTGATGTTCTTGTTGGTGAAGTTGTTGTTGAAGCTGGTGCTGCTGGTGAAGGACTTGTTCTTGAAGTTGGTGTGTCTGTCTTGAAAGGGCTTGTAATTGGTCCATCAAGGCTTGGAAGGCAGTTGCATCAGGGAAGGTGTTGTTTGGGTCAGACATGATGGCAGAGAGTAGTGGGAGAGGGTGAAGTGAATTATGATGTCAGGAACAGGGCAGGACAGGACAAGGCAGACAAGGAACTGAGAGGAGTGATGATTGTATTGGAAACAATAATTCACTTGAGGGATGGGACAGGTCCCCCATCCCCCTTTTATACCTTTTGAGAGTGTTCCTTGTCAAGACTCCAAGAAAGTTCCAGAAAGAGCAATTAGTAATACAATGATACCAATGATACCAATGACAACAAGACAAGTCAGGAAAGCAAAGAAGGTTCCAGAAGGTTCCACAAGGTTCCATGAAGGAATGTTCTAGAAGGTTCCAGAAGGTTCCAGAAGGTTCCATGAAGGAATGTTCTAGAAGGTTCCAGAGGTTTCCAGAGGGTGATTCATAACATTTCTGGTCGGCTGTCTGTTCAGTCCAAGCAGAGTACGTGTATTGATAGATATATATATTGCGTGTGTGTGTGTGTTGTGTGTGTGTGTGTGTGTGTGTGTGTGTGTGTGTTTGTACGAATATTACATGTAATATTAATACTTGCCTCGTATTTGTTTCGCTGCACCCTCTTGAAAGTTGTTTCAGGGCAGCCAACCCACCACCAGCCAAAGCATGAAAAGGGCGGGGAACGGAAGAGAGCGGCCGCAGTGAAAGAAAGAAAGAAAGGAAGGAAGGATAATGGGGGGGGGGTAAGTGCTTACTAGCTGAACATTCGATTCGAAGAAGTAGTGGTAGTCGGTCGTTAACCCGATCGGCTCGACGGTGGATGAACACACCAACAGGCAGGGTGGGGGTTTGTGGTTTGCACCAGAACCCAGTCAGCAGACCGAAAGCCCTTCCCACGAACCACTCCACGGTCTCTCTCTCTCTCTCTCTCTCTCTCTCTCTCTCTCTCTCTCTCTCTCTCTCTCTCTCTCTCTCTCTCTCTCTCTCTCTCTCGCTCTCTCTCTCTCGCTCTCTCTCTCTCGCTCTCTCGCTTGCTCTCAGTCTCTCTCAGTCTCTCCCGATCCCTTCTCAAACCTTGTGCAGCCTTCAAACAACGATCACCCCGCCACTCAGTCCCCAGAACAACGCCATGGCTACGACGACCACGACGACGACGACGGCCTCCTACAACAAGCCGCATGTGATTTTCGGGTGAGAGCGCAGTATTGCATGCTCGCTCTCGTTTGGAGAGAGAGAGCTCAGGGCGAGCGTGCTGGCCCGCGTCCATCCGACGCAGAGATGCGCCGCACGCGCGATCACGACAGACCGCAAAGAGCCGCTTCAAGACTTGCACCCGACCCCCGCCGGCGGCGGCGGTGCACAGGATGCCTCCCCCCCCTCGTTTCTAACACAACTCGCAACGAACCAGCACGATGACCTTTGGCTCGGGATCCGGCGGCCGCATCGCGGACCTCGCCACCATGACCGAGATCCTCTCGGTCGTCAAGGCCCACGGCCACCACGAGGTAATAGAAAAAAAACAAAAAAGAGAGAGAGCAACCCCCGCATTGGGCATGGGGATGGGCGCACGTGCGCGGGCGCGGGCTTGGCTCGCTTTGTGTGTGCTTTGTTTGTGTGGGCGTTGGCTGTGTGGTGTGTGGCACGAGCGTGTTGCTGCGTACGCGCGAGTGTTTCGTGCGTGCTTGCGTGTGTGTGTGCGTGTGTGCGTCGTGTGCATGTGTGCGTGTGCTTTTGCTAACTTTCAAACGGTCGCCATTTGTCACATCGGTGCAAAGCTCGACACCGCCAGGAGTACGTACCGCTATACGGTGCCACTGCTGACTCGCTTTCTTACCCATCCACCTTCCTCCTTGTCTGTCCTCCAGTGTACTGCGACGGGAACACCGAAGAGGTATGATTTTCTTTTTTTTTTTCCCCATGACAATTTGGCGATTGTCGACCAAAACTGACAGTAAAGCGGTCGATCCCCTCACCGACCGCCGCAAGGTTCTCGCTCAACTGGGAGCCTCGACCAATCCAGACTTTCACATTCACACTAAAGCGTATCCATTCAACCTTGGCGATCACTCTCCGGAGGTATGGCATGCGAATCTGTTGTCGCGAATAGCATCCTGTGTTAAGAACCCATGATGCCATTCTGCAACATACAAAAGAAACTCAAGCAGCAGTTCCGAGCCTCTCTCAAGGCGCTCAACACTAACAAAGTCAAAGGTGGGCCACTTTCTTTTTTAACCCGTTTCTTCTCCGTGCTCGGAGGTGCATGTGCTAACTTCTTGACGCAACTTGCCCTCCGATCTCTCTATTAGTATTCTACCTGCACGCCCCTGACCACGGCACGCCGTACGAGGAGACGTTGGCAGCAGTCCAGGAACTCTATCTCGAAGGAACGTTCGAAGAGCTGGGCCTCTCAAACTACTCCGCCTGGGCAGTCATGAAGATCCACTGGATTTGCAAGACAAACGGATATGTCTTGCCCACCCTGTACCAAGGTTTGTCAGAAATCGAGGCTACATCGCCCAGTCATTTTTTTTTTTTTTTTTGTGGAGTTTAGATCTGCTGACGCTTCTCTCTCACTCTGACCGTTCTCACTTCACATTGCGTTGAAAAAAGGACTCTACAACGCCCTCACGCGCGACATTGAGCGCGAACTCTTCCCGTGCCTTCGCGACCTGAACATTCGTTTCTACGTAAGTTGCCCGCAGCTGCTCCGTGGCCAAAGCGGATGTTTGCTGACTCTCCCCGTCGCGCCCTTTGTTCTTTCGCAAATCCCCCTTTTGCCTTTGTTCGGTTCTTTTTTCCCCCCCACCCCCATGAACAAAGGCCTACAACCCGCTTTGCGGCGGTTTGCTCAGCGGAAACTACAAGTTCGACACGGAGATTGGCGGTGGAGCCAGATTCGACCCGAACACCGTTCAAGGCGCTCGGTAAAAACGAATGACTCTCACCCTGACAACTTTTCTGTGGCGATCTCAATCACGCCTCCCCTCCCAACAACAACAAACAACAAACAAACAAACAACATACAAAAAATCCAAGCTACCGCAAGCGCTACTGGAACGAGACCTACTTCCACGCAGTCCAGTCGCTCCAGGCCGTCGCCGCCGCCCACAACATATCCCTCGTCGCCGTCGCCCTGCGATGGCTCCTCCACCACTCGCTCCTAGCCCACGACCGCGGCGACGGCGTCATCATCGGCGCCTCCAGCCTCGCTCACGCGAAACAGAACTTGGAGGCGTGCGAGGAGGGCCCGTTGCCAAAGGTAAGGTTCGGAGGGGCAGTTCCCTCTTGTAGTTGCGCGCGTGATGTTTACTTGGCTGATTCGCTAACCCTTGGCCACCCCCAAAAAAAAACCTCTCGAATCCCCCCGATGGTCATTTGAAAAACAAAAAAAAACAAAGGACGTCGTGGACGCCCTGGACGAGGCCTACGAAAAGACGCGCTCCATCCAGGTCACGTATTTTCGTTAAGAACAGGACAAAGGGGCGGCGGGTCCGATCCAGCCGCTTGTAAGTATTGTGCAAGGGGTTGGTCGTGGTCGGGGGGAACACAAAAAAATAAAAGTTAAAAAAACGAGTCGCTGGATTTAACCTAAATACGACAAACAAGCAGTCCATTCCATCTGTCGATTTATTTTTAGTGGGCAGAGGTCCAGTCAGAATTCTAGTTGGTTGGTTGCATTGTCACGATTCCAACCAAAGGGTTTGTGTGTGTAACGAACCGGCAAGTCCTGCAGGAGCAACCGCAGCTGTGGCCTCCCGCCGTCAGCCCCCCATCCCTTGCGTATCCCCGCTCGATAACGCGCGGAAGGCTCCCGCGCACGTAGTACAGCATCCGTAGCATGCACCGCCGCCAACGCAAAACGTGCTGCCACGCCCGACCACGAAATACAGCGCTAAAGCATTAACGCCTGTTTTGTCGGAAGAGTTGCGTAACGACACACTGGTTCCCCCCGGCTGTGGTTCGTGAAGTCATTAACCACAGCTGAAGCCCGCCGCAACCTCGCAGTACAATTTTGGTAGAGGTTGAGAGGGCGCCGCAGAGACTTTGTCTCGAGTAAAAGTCCGTCTCACCGTCTTCGTCGGGATCCACCGAGGCATTTCACGTTTTCAGCACGAGGTTCTGCGGCCTTTGCCTGAAGGTATGAGGACGTGAAGCGCCTTTCTTTCGCTTTTGGCCAAGGTTTGGCAGCGCAGACGGGAGGGGGGATCTGGGCGGGGGCAGGGGCATGTGTTTGTTTGCAGGTGTGCCTGCGCGTTTCCCACCCACCAAGTTCCCACGTCACTCTTGCCGGCTCCGGGGTTTTCATTTTCGTTCTCCAAGCCGGAGTCACCACCGGCAGTGTAAATCTTGGAAAGTTTGGTGTCAACTTCAGGGTTAGACTGAACTCGGCAAAGGCAACAACGAAAGCCTTCAAAAAGGAGTTAAAATAGAGCTGCCTGCGACAGAGTGAATGAACCCGCACAATTTTCGAAAGGGCGGCCGCAATCTCAAACTCGTGCGGGGTGTTGATGACCTGTGGGAGTCGTTCCCGGGTCTCATGTACACGTAACATAAGTTGAATAAGCCATCATGACCACTATTACCGACCATCAGTCCAGATGCCCAATATGCGTAGGGACTTCGAAGATATCGAGGAATGGAAGGTTACACCAGAAATCTGCCGCACGAAGAATTGTGACAGACTGGAGACTGCCTGTACAAACGGCTGTGGTCTCTCTCTTTCTTGACTCATGCGAAGCGTCTGGCGGCACGGCTAACGAGATGCGAGGAGACCGCATCTTTTCCTGTTACCACCCGAGTGCGATTCAGTGTTTAAGGATTGGAAAAGGCTGCAGGTGTTGACATTGCACGTGAGCACGAAGGATGCAGTTTCACCGCCAAATGTATGGGGTACCTGTCGCATCACATCCAGACCAAGCACCTATGCATGAGATACCGCGTCACACATGAAATTTGCATAAAGGAGTTCAGGAGTTCCTTGCATCTCAACGAGCGTGTGAGAACGAAACACTCCGGAGTCGAACATTCATGTGCAGAGGACAGTTGCGACAACGGGTTTGCGGACCGAACGTCACTGGAACGGCATACGAGAACCGATACCTGACAATTGCAAAAAAGGAGTACAAAAGGTTTCATGGCTCAAAGAGCATGTGAGAACCAAACAGTTGGACGAGTCGGATGGAAGAAGGAATGACACCGCGGCCCCTACTGTTGTTTAAATCTTTTTCGGCGCACTGTCCTTTCCTTTCTTTGAAAACACTTCACGAGACGCGGACGAAGAAGACGCCGAGGACGATGCCATTACCAGCGCAGCCGCTGACGGTTCGCCCGCTGGCACATCTGTCGCAATCCTCTTGCGGGTTTTGCTGCTCCTACTCTTGCTGGTAGTAAGTACAGCTGGTGGTGCCACACCCATAGTCCGTTGTGTCAGCGATACAGCCGCCGAAGGCAGTTTCACGATTTCTGCCAACCCGTCCGATGAAGGTTGAGATCCCCGACGGTCGCGCTTATGTCAGCCGTTCTTCCATTAGCGTTTTTGGTTCTTTGAGACGCGAAGACCTGTGCTCCTTTTTGCAATTGTCAAATAGTGGAGAGGTATCGCACCCCACGGTGCTCCGTTCTCGCATGCTTTTTCAGAGACGTAGGGTCCGAAAACTCCTTGTTGCAATTGTCCACTGCACAGAGTATTTGACGCCCGAGCGCACATGCATTTTGAGACCTCGTTTTATCTTTGGAGTTTGTCCCAAGTTAGTTCAAGTGCGTTTATAAGCGACCCCCAAGTATCCCTTTTTATTTGATGGGCATTCGCGAAGCGTAACGAGGTCAGAGACTGACAGGTTGATGCTAGGTGCGTAATGAACCAATAAATTACAACAGTTGAAAACAAACGCGCGGAAATCAGGGTGGACGCGATACGAACGCCCCCACCCATTACACCCGCATGAGGCTACTCGTACGCTCTGTCCTTGCGGAGCCTGATGACGTTCGAGGGCACGTCGAGCGCCAGCCTGCCGACCTCCTCTCCGCGGTGGGACTTGGCCTCTCCGAACCGCACCATGAAGTCCTGCAGGAACATGCGCAGCTGCGGCCGCCCGCCGTCGGCGACGCCCTTGCGCATCCCGCGCTCGATCACGCGCGACAGGCTCCCGCGCAGATAGTACAGCATCCTCAGCGGATCGTCCAGCATCGCCGCCGCCAGCGCAACGTGCTGCGACGCCCCGCCCGCCGCGACCACCACAAAGAACGATACGACCACGACCCCGGCCGCCAGCGACGCCACCGCAAGCGCTGCTGCTACCACCGCGCGAATCCAGCCGGGCGCGGACACTATCCCTCGCCCCTGATTGCCAAAGTATGTGCATGTACCCGTCGCCGATCCGTCGTACTGAATATTAAGATACACGTAAGTACATACTCCTCTGCACCTTCCGGTAATCAATCCCAAATTGATGGAAACACTTGCCTGGTTTAGCACGTAGTGCGCCACTGCCGACGTCAGCACAATGAACCCGCGATGCATCAGGTCCGCACGCACGCGCCCCGTCGGGTTCGTCGCCCACGCCAGCACGTCGCACGTCAGCGCCGTCGACGACGCGTGCCCGCAGCTCACCGTTCCCGGCGCGCTCAGCTCCGGCCTCGTCTGCTGCGCCGGCGGCGTGAACACCGGCCGGCTGCGCGCCGTGCGCTTGCTACGGCGCTTGGTCGTACGAAGCCGCGACCCAGCGCCGGCGCTCGACGCCGTCGTGCTCCGTCGGTGCAGCCGGTCGCCCGAGCCGTCGGCGTAGGCGTCGGCGGTGGCCCAGCCGCCGGGCGTGGCGGCGGTGGCCCTCGCGGCGGCCTTTGCGGCGGCGAGGGAGCCCGCAGAGCCCGGCCGTGTGGCGTTGGCCGTTAGCAGCACCTCCAGCTGCTGCCCGATCCAGTCGGTCATGTTTGCAAACGGCTTTGCCAGCGGGAACAGCCGCTCCCTCGCCTCACCCAAGAACACCCCTCTGGCGCCGGCCCCGCCGTCCGCCGCCAGGTCTAGGTCGCCGCCCATCCCCCTCGAAATAACCAATACCGGCTCGTCAAACAGCGGAATGTCGACGTTGCTGCTGTCCCGCTCGATCGCGGCTCGCACGTCCGCGTACGGGTCCCGCAGCGTGATCGTTTCAATCTGCCCGCCGCTCATCGACTGCCACTCGTCCGCCGAGAACGCAAACTCAATCTCCCCCGGGCCCACCAGCAGCTCAGTCTGCCATCTGCACGTCCCGGTCGGCGAACGCCGCCACGTCGTGCGTGTGCGCAGGCAGCGTCACCGCCACCGTGTAGATCAGCGTCGAGTTCCAGTCGTACACGTCCTGCAGCTCAAACACCGTTGCCGGCGCGTGCTGCTGCTGCCCGTCTGACAGCACCGTCGCGTTCACCCGCGCCGGCGGCTTGCTCGCGCTGACGGGAACCGGGTGGTTGCACCGCGACCCGACCATGTACACCACCCCGGGCCCCGCCATCGAGAACCGCCGCGCCGGCCGCGCCCGCGGCCATGCCGCCCACCCGCCGATCGCCCCGTCCACCAGGGGCAGGGCGTAGTTGTACGCGAGTGTCAGCCGTACGTTCGCCTGCAGGTACGCCATCAGGCCCTCCGCCGGCGGCACCGCCGCCGGGTACGTCGCCGGAACGCACTCGTACGCCCCGAGCGGCGTCGACGTCACCGGCACAAACTCCATCTCGTACTCGAGCCCCCACAGCGCCGCCTCCACCGCCGCCAGCGCCGCGAACAGACCCCACCTTGCGCCCCGCCCGCGCGCCGGCCGGTGCTCGCCGAGACGGAAGGTGAGCTCTGTGATCGAGATGCCTTGCACTTGCCGGATTAGAGAGTTGGCGAGCTGCGCCTTGGCCGTGATGCTGGCGAGGAGGTAGCCCGCGACGAGGATGTTTTTGCCGAGGATGTGCAGCGCGATGTGGAAGAGGTTGTAGTAGTGGATGCCCGGCAGCTCGTGGTCGAACAGGAAGAAGAGCATGAAGATGATGAAGCCGATCAGAAGGAGGAGGTACACGCCGATGACGGCCATCTGTTGGGGGAAAGGTTTGTGAGCAGTTGTGTACGGTTAGAATATTTAGGATAGCGGGAAACACTCAAACAAGACTTGGAAGTAAGGCAAGGAGGAGAGCATTTGTACCTGGATCGACGGAGTCTCGAGCGCAAACATCAGCAAGCTGTACGCCCTGGACTGCAGGACCCAGGCACTGACGCGATACCACCACACGGCGAGCAAGTTGTTTTGGTCCGACGAGTGCGACGACCAGCTCTTTGCCCGCGACCGGATGCTGCCTGACGTCGTCGAGTGCCCGCCGCTCGACAGGGACACGGAGGACTGGGCGCCACCCGCAGCCTTTGACTGCCGACGCTGCTGATGCTGATGCTGAGGCTGATGTTCGTGCTGAAGCTGAAGCGGATGCTTCTGCTGCAGCTGCTCCTGTAGCTGCTGCTGCTGCTGGTTCTGGTGAGGCGCCGGCGCAAGGCTCTGGACCGAGACCGGTTGGCCTCGACGAATGTTCTTCGTGTTGCCCGACCCAAACAGAAACTGCTCTCCGGCCTCGGTCCCCGCCTCGTTGCCGTCCGCATCCACCAAAACCACAAGGGGTACCCGGCCGGCACCCGCCACCGACCCTCGTTGTCCACTCTCGTCCTCCTCTCCCTCCTGCTCCTCCTCATTCTCGACCTCCCTCTCCTCCCCGTCGCCCTCCTCCTCCTCCTCCCCGGTCACGTCCTCCTCCTCCTGCTCCTCCTTCTCCTCCTCCTCCTCCCCCCCACCCTCCTCGTCCCGCCACTTCCGCGCCTCCCGCTGTCCCGCCCGCCGACGCACCCCACGGCCGCCGCCGCCCCCGCCCCCAACAGGCCCGGCCGACACCCAGCTCACCGTCGACCCCGCGCTCAGCCGCCGGCCTACAGTCCCAACCACCGCCGGCCCCGCACCGCCCCCGCCCCCGGCCGCCGCCGCCGGCGCCCCAACCCACCCCTCCGACAACAACGACCCCGCAGACTCGCGCCGAGGCCCATCGCCCCTGCCGCCCCCGCCGGTTCCGCTGCCGCCACTGCCGCGACCACCGTCCGCTCCACCCACCCCCGGATGCCACCGCAACCCACCCCCGCCTCCACCGCCTCCGCCGCCGCCGCTGCTACTGCCGCCAGCCGCCGCCGACGCGCTGCGTGGGAGCCCCGGCGCGCCGCCGCCGCCGCCCCTGCCGCTGGCGGTGGCGACCGTGGTCGTGACGAGACCGGCGAAGTGTGTGCCCGGTGGTGGTGGTGGCGGGTGCATTGCCGTGGTGGGAGGATACTTGGTTCGTCGGGAAAGGGGAGTGTTCCTTGCGTTGGTTGCTTTGTTGGCGCGCGAATGTTCTCCTCCGATGCTTTTTTTTTGTCTCTAGTTTATAGTCTATCGCAATCTTGGGTTTTTCGTGCGAGGTTGTTTTAGTGTTGAGGGGTGAAGGGGTAAGGCGGGGCGGGGAAGGGAGGCGGTCACGGTTCATCTCGTGGATCAAGAAAATAAAAAATGAAAAGAGAAAGCCTTTTCCCCTACGCGTTACCCCCACCTCTCTCTCTCTTTGACGCTCTTTCTTCGTTCCGCTCTTTCCTTCGCCCCCCCACGCTGTCGTTTGAAGCTTCCACGCTTTCTCGATGTAGGGAGCCTGGACCTTCGTGTGGGCCAGGGGTTTAGGGGCTGAAGGGGAAACGCACCGAGAGTGCGTTGGACGACTTGAGGGGGGAGCGGGGGCAAAGTGAAGGCTAGGGAAGCGTGTGTGGGGACGCGGAGAAGTGCGTGAGCAAGAGCCCGGCGAACGACGTGTCGAGAGGGATGGAGGGAGGTACGCGGGTTTGGAGGGTCGTTTGCGCGTAGGGCGCCGCCTTCCCTCGGCCGTGAGGTCTGTTGCTAGGCCCTAGTTCTGGTATGCTGTTCTTACCTTGTTGTTATCTCGCTCTTTTCTTTTCGTTTCTATTTTTTTGGGGGGGGGATGGGGGAGCAAAAGCTATCGCGCGGCAATCTCTTGTACTGGTCCACATCGCCCGCGGTATCTCTCTCTCTCTCTCTCTCTCTCTCTTTCGGTTTCAAACTGCGGCAGTCCCCGGACGTTGGTAACTCCTGTCAAAGGAAGATTGAGTGGTCCAAGTACCAAAAACAACAGACGAACGAATGCTGCACGCGGCAGATTTTTTAGGCGCGCATCCCCTATGTTTCCCTTCCAAGCTTCCAATCGCATCTCCTCTCTGAATGCGAAATGCGGAGGCATCATTTTTTACCTTTCTTTTTAAAGTTTGTGCCTACTACCGAGAAATCGAAGTAAGTTCTGGTCGAAGGCGCGCCAGATCCGCCCCCGATCGATCGAGAACAAATCGTCGCCCCCCCCCCCCCCCCCCCCCCCCCCCCCCCCCCCCTTACCTCTTCATCGTTCTTCTTCCGCCTTCTGAGGGGGAATGGGAGGTGAATTCTATTGTCTTTGTCACTCTCATCCTCACAGCAAACAGGGCACGTCACGAAAATCGGTTCGCGTCTTTACACTTTTTTTTTCCTGTCCCCTCCACGCGATTGGTCCAACGAAAACGCGTCGCTTTACGCGCGATAAATTCAATATCGCCGCCATCTCATTGGAAGAGCTGCCCCCCCCCCGTAGTACGCCCGCAACTCCAACTCCCGCCAACCAGCCCCCGAGTTCTTCCTCCTACTTTGCGGCGAACGCGTTTCGCTCTTTCAATTGGAAAAGCCACTAACATGTGAGGACCAGCTTTTCCACGACAAAAATGAGCGCCCAATAAATGATCGTCTTCTATTTCGCGACCTGAACTGACTTTTATTTGGGTCGAACTGGCCCATTGGTTTTACTCTAGGCCTGATCAAACACTGGAGGCGTGGGAAACCAAATCAGGGTTGCACGTCGCTAGGCTCCGCTTGGTTCCAATTTTGGGTGAGCTGCGCAGGTTGCCAAGTTGGGTGGGTGGACAGGTGGATGTCGTTGCGTATTTTGTTTTCGGATCTGGTGCCGCTGGGCGACCGGGCGAAGTGGGCTGGTGTCGTTGGTGCTGGTTTCGGTCTGACCACTGTTGCTGGTGAGTTCTGAAGCAGGCGGATATCCGAATTCGGCCTCCCTCGAGCTCGATAATCAAATTCGTTCCACATCGAATCAGGCTCTTGTCGACTATATGGCAGTGGGCGGGTGGTTTTTTTTTTATTGTTCCGGCCCCGAAGGGGCTGGTGGGAAGAGGAAGAGGAAGAGGCATCACAATGAACCGTAATAGACTACGTCCAGGTGTCACCCACCCCATGCGCTACGGACTTGCAGGGTCTTCAGGCATCTCCACCGCAGCAGTGGGCAGGTGGGGATGGATGTTCAGCACTCCAAGCACTCTCGCTCTCATCGGTAATAAGCGAGGACTGTAATACCAAAAGCAATGTGCAGATTACACCCGAGATTATCGGAAGGCATGATTCTTGCTCGTAGTTTCAGCCGAGAAGATATAAAGAATATATTGGTTAAGTTTGAAGATTTCCTTGCCAATCTACCTCAAGGGTCAAGTTCCAGGTTTCACCACTTTCATCATATGAAAAGCTCCATTCAAAAAAATCATCAAGTCTACACCCACACGTTGGTCCGGAACTCGCCGCGCGCCAGCTCCTCGGCCCGCGCCCGCACCGCCTCATGCCCCTTGCCCTCGAACGCGACGGGCCCAAGGTCCTCGACGCTGCATCCATCGCCGTACTGGCCCGGGTCTCCCGGCAGCGGCATCCCCGCGAGCCGCGCGAGCCACGCCGCGGGACCCCACCGGTTCCACACCGTCGGCCGCTCGTACGTCGCGGTAACGCCCGTCGACAGGAACAGCCGCGCACCGCCGCCGCCGTTGCTGTCGAGAGCCTCGCTTCGGTGCAGCACCTTTCGCGGCCACAGCCGCGGGAGCATGCAGTGCCGCACGAACCACTGCCGCACCGCCAAAAACGCCTTGAGCCGCGCCACAAACCGCGCGCTGGGCGGCGGCGGCAGCAGCGCTGCCACTGCACTGTCGGCGTCGTCGTTTCCGTTCTCTCCGCCGTCGCCGTCGCCGTCGCCGCCGCGGCCGAGCCCGAGCGCCGCGGCGACGGCGGGCTCGAGCATCGCCCAAAACACGGCGCGCGCAAACGGGCGCATCGCCGGCGCGACGCGCTGCAGCAGCGTCTCGACCGACGCCGTGGCCACGCGGGCATTGTCCGGGTGGAACCGCATCAGCCTGCCCTCGATCTCCGTCTGCGCCGCGACAAACTCGTCGTACGTCCTCGGCGGGTCCACGATGCCCATCTTGAGGCCGAACCGATGCCAGTACCGCGCGTAGCACTCGCGCTCCAACCGGCTCCGCGCCCGCCACTCGTACCGCTCGATGTACCGCGTCGGCTCGGTCACGAACACGCTGAGCGTGTACACCATGCCGTCGCGGTCAATGTGCTTCTTGTAGTGCTCGTGCAGCCAGTTGACGCGCGCGACGGCCAGGTTCCCCGCGGGCGAGTCGTCGGGCTGCTGCAGGGCCTCGATCAGCGCGACCGACGTGTCGGCGAGGCGTTTGGCGGACGCGGACGACGACGCGGCGCCGCACAGCTGGCCCGTCGAGGCCAGGAGGGTTGAGATTTTGGGGATGGCGTAGGTGCGCAGCAGCGCCATCTGCAGGGCGATGCCGCCCATGAAGGGGAACTCGTACTCGGAGCCGGCGCGGCAGACGTCGCGGATCTCGTCGGGGGAGAGCGAGTCGACGTCGCGCGCGCCGAAGCGCGAGAGGATGGCGTTCAGCCGCCGGTAGCGAAGCAGCCGCACCAGGACCAGGTACGCTGCTGCTGCTGCTGCTGCTGCTGCCGCTGCCGTCAGCGTAGTTGCGGCGACGGCGGCAGCAGCAAAATGAGGGGCGGAGTGACTGTGGGGTTTCGCCATATTCGGTGGTGGCAGTTGCGTTGGGAGGAGCAAGACAGGCAGACAGAAACAAAGGAAAAATTTTCGTTCAGAAATGCTTTTCCACTTCTTCTGCTCCTTCAACTAAAACTACTTCTCCTTCTCCTTATTCTTCTTCTTCTTCTTCTACTTCTTCTTCTTTTGCTTTCACTCCATCTGCATAGTCATTGTCGGTTGATATTGGTCGGGTGCCAAAGGTGGTGGTGTCCAGTAGATTGCGGCAAGTTGCAACAGATCACTGCCAATGCCAACCCAATGCATGTGTTCAGTCAGGCTATGAGGTGTTTCGCTTCCGTTTTGGGTTTTGGTGAACAAACAGTTGTGGGATGTGTTGAGTGGCAACCCATCCCCTTTCAAAGCATAAAACAAATGTTCAGGCAAACAGCCACAAACGATAAATCAACACGTCGATTATGGGGGAAGGAGGGGTACAATTACTACACCCCGGAGCGAGCACGCTGCAGCGCTCCCAAACCAAGCGCAGCCCTTGAGACTGTGGTGAGCAAGAATCTGCCAGTCGTTAAAACCCTCGCGCAATGCACCCCATCCCCGAAGAAATCCTTTCCCTTGCCCCCGCGTCATCGTCTCCCCTCCTACCGCCACAAACTCCAACAGCCCTCCTCCAATTTTCAATTTCTTTCCCCCACTCGTCAAATGCTCACCAACTTTTTTTTTCTGTTCAAAAACTCTGCCAAAAGCTCTACAAAAACGGATCATGGCAGCTGCATGGACTGCAATCTTTCAGTATGGTGGAAAGAACAGGAAGACCTCTGTTCCTGCCACGATTGGTCTTGAGGGCTTACTTCAGCTTGTGGCAGCCCATTGGAAGATGGAAGTTCTGATTGACTTGATGTATGTGGACCCTGCAACTGGTGACGAGATAGTTTGGATGATGACCTGCACAGCTTGCTTTCTCAGAATTTCAATGGAAGGTTGATCCGCTTTGCTTTCTCATCTTTGTGTCTCTTGGAATTCCATTTCTCACACATTCCATCATGAACCAATTTTGGAAGGTTCTTGTTGCTGAAAACTCCTTGAGCTCCGCTGCAAGAGCTGCTGCTGTTCACATCATGGGTGCTCCTGGTGTTGAGGTCTCTCACACTGAAGCTGGTGGCAGGCAGAGTCTGTTGCTGAAGATGATAAGCATGATGAGACTCTTGAATGCAAGGTGATTTTTTTTTGGACCATTACCACAGACCTGTTATGAATCACCCTCTAGCCTTCTTTGCCTTTCTGACTGTCTTGTTGTTGTCATTGGTATCATTGCTATCATTGGTATCATTGTATTATTGAATTTTCTTTGAGTTTTGACAAGGAAGATTCTCAAAAGGTATAAAAGGGAGACCTGTCCTGGCCCTCAAGTGAATTATTGTTTACAATACAATCATCACTCCTCTCAGTTCCTTGTCTGCCTTGCCCTGTCCTGCCCTGTTCCTGACGAGACTCACAGTTGATGTAACTGAGCTTGCCCTTACCCTGAGAGAAGTGGATTGAACTGATTCCAGATGATTGGCAGTGCAAAACTGCTGTTCAGAAACATCCATTCTTAATCATGTAAACAGTCTACTCTGAGTGAGTGAGTGGAAGGAGTGAATGAAGTGGAGATGTGTGTTTGTGGATGGTCCTTCTCCCCAACTTGGAGAGAAAGAGAAAAATTCAGTTTTGAAGAATTGATACATGATGATGATATGCACGCTGTAATAGTTGCTAGGCAAGCGTGACCAGGACAGGGTAACAACCTCTCCTATTCTCTGCTTGAGCAGAGGAGGAGGAAAACTGTTAACATTGGGTTTCTGTTCCACTTAATACTTGGAGTATTTGTCAACAGTGCAAGCGTCCAGGTCTGCATTGGCGGTGACTTGCTCTCCCATGGGCATCATGAGAATGATAACTGATAGTCACAATAGGTTCAGGTCTGTTTTGTGCTGCTTGCTGTTAACCAGTCAGTTCTGCCTAACAATTTTCTTATTTTCTTCTTTTTCTTTTTCTCCTTATGCCACGTTCCTTATAAATAGTTGCCTGTGAGAGGAACTTAACAACTTCTACCCCATGACCTCCAATTAATGCCATCTCTAAGATATTAGATTTGTTTTACTGCAAGGACGCCTGGGCGGGCCACTTCAACTGGCTGTGGCTGGCCTGATACTGAATCACAGTGACTTTACTCTGAGTCAAGATCCATTGAGAATCTCTGACCGTCGACACAAAGCATGTTGACTATAGAAACCCCGCCTCAAAGGTGTCACTATGACGTCACTGTCACCTTTGCCATAGCATATAGAGGATGCTGACACTGTGACAGCAAAATGGAATATAAATGTTGCTCCAAGCAGAGTAGAAACTGATGTGGGCTGGTGTTGAGACCTTCTATGATGATGAGCGCAGCAACTGAACTGCCAGTTATTTGGTCACAACACGTCAATCTGATAGCTGGACACTGAACTTGTGCAGTTCCCTGCCACTAGATGCTTCAGCTTGGTTGCACCGAAGATCTCACATGGACATTCTCTTCTGGAATCCACTAAGTAGCCAAACATGCCATCCTGTTGAAGCAGTCAGTTTTTGAGGCAATTGGGAGGAAGTCAGCATGAAGCACCGCCACCGCCTTTGCGTGTGAGGGCCAGTCCGAACACATCGTTCACAATGTTTTTAACAATTTAACATTTTTTAGGTCGCGGAAATTTTGTGAACCATGAAGGCAAAATTAACAAAAATAAAATGTATTTTGTTTACACCCTGTTGGTGAGGTTGCCGATCGCAATGTGGCCGATCCTTTCGCCAATTATTTCCTTGCCTGTCTCGATCTATGTCGCAGTGACTGTCTCTCTCTCTGTCTCTGTCTCTGTCTCTCTCTCTCTCTCTCTCTCTCTCTCTCTCTCTCCGTCTCAGTCTGTCTCACTGCAACCCTTTTTCTTTGAATAATGATCGCTCTCCAAAGTGCGACTTCGTCAATGCCGTCGTCGGCGTTGTCGCTGTCGCCGTTGGCGCCGTTTGAGGACGACGCACACACATCGCCTGCCCCGATTCAGGCAGGCGCCGCCGCCGCCGCCTCCGCCAAGGGTGATAGCGCCCCTCGCGCCGTCGGATTCGCCACTGGGACTTTCGGCGCTGGTTCCCCCGCTCCTCCCGACCAAACAAGCAGCAAATCCTACACCACCGACCCCAGCACCAACCCCCAAGCGCCATCACGAGCACCAAAACCGCCTTCACCAGCAGCAGCACCCTGCCCCGATAGAGCCGTCGGAAGCGGTGTGGCCTCTGCGCATTGTGTGGATGGTGCAGGCGGCGCTGGTACGGTTGGCGTTGATGGTGCCAGTGCTGGCCCCCGCCTCCCCTCGTTTACAGGGAACACTGTCCGCTCTTTGAAGTCGACTGCAAACCCAACGACGACGCACGCCTCCACAAAATCGTCCACACTTCATCCCTCATTTAACCGTCCGCTCCCTGGTGACGGCTTCATAGTCTTACGAGTTCGCAAGCGTGTTCCTGATGGTTCAACAGTGAAGGAAGCGACAAACTCCGATCATGACTACTACTATGGTAAGAAAACTGGTCTCGTGCCTTCACCTTCGTATGTTGCCAAATTACTCGTACTCATCTCAAACTATATGACTATTAGCACACCCAGCGGTCCTCTCCCGTGCACCTTTGCTCGCCACACTCTTCGCCAATCTTCCGTCATGCATCTGCTCCCGCACGTCTCCATCTTCAAGCTGTCCGATCAACCGCTCCTGGACACCGTCTGCCCTCCTATCGACCGCCCCTGACGAAGCGGATGCCCTTCGTCCGCATATTCAGCACACCCCTGCGGCGCTGGTTTCCAGCTTCGTGCCCCCGAACCGATCCTTTCCGCCAATGTTAACCATATCCCTGCCGCGGCCGCCGCGCGCAGCGGACACCATGAAGATACTGTACGGCCAGAAAGTGTCGTCTGTCTACCTACCCTACCTGTCCTCCCTGGGCGACGCGGAACTCTGCGAATCGTACACTCTGCACAGCGGCGCCAGATCTTCATCGGGAGAAGACCGACAGCGCCCCGAGTCACGCCAATCGGAAGTGATTCCATCCGCTGAGGCGGATGGTTTGGCCGCGTCGGTCGCCGAGCTTCGCAGAATTCAGCAGGAGTTGGCCGTAAGGGCAAAGTGGTTAGCTGACGTCAATGCCAACATGGCAGCCCTTGGGATCGTGGTGTAGGCCGGGTTGTTTAGCAGCTGTTATCTCTACCCCCACTCTATATTCAATTTCCCACTCCTTGCCTGTATCTTCCGAATTACGTACCCAAGCAGCAAAAGCTTTTTCCCCACTAAGCCATTCACTCACCACAATGTCCAGCAAAACCGTCTTTTTCTTCTGGCATTAGTACCCTCGCCTATAATCGTATGCTTGCAGAAACCCTATTACCACAAACAATGCGAAAATGCTGATTCAAACCGATTGCACTTTGAATATTCGTTAACGTGATTCGTTGATTCGGGTATAGTCGAGCAAGGCTTCAGCATCTGGAACGAACGAGTCATAAGACGTTTTCGTATTTGAAGTGTCTAAAGAGAGTACCAGTATATGCACGTATTAATAATGACTACCACCAAAGAAGCACGAGCACGAAGAAAGCACCAGTAGTCTGGTACAGAGGAAGAGCGTGCGTGCGTCTGTATGTGTTTAATGGGAGTGAGAATGCCCCGTGGCATGGCACGCAGGCATGGAGACAACGGAAAGTTTCGCCTGTGTGAGAGCAAGAACGACCACTGACGAAACAAGCATCCGCCAACAGTCATGACGTGCCGCACGACGAAGGGCCAGGGCACGCAGCCTCTCGCCGTCGCCGTCGCCGTGGCCGTCGCCATCGCCATCGCCATCGCGGCTCTCGCATGCATCCACCCCGTAGGCGTCGCGGCAGCCGATCCGGATGCCCACTTGGTCGCGTCGAATGTCGCAAACGCCTCCGCCAGCTCGCTCTACTGGGGTACCTACCGCCCAAACGTCTACTTTGGCACAAAGACGCGCTCAGAGAACCCCGTCCTGACCGGCCTCATGTGGCACGGGGCGCTCGAGATTTCAAACTTTGACAGTAAGCTTTGCGATCTTTTCCTGAGAGAGGGGGAAGGGGAAGGGGTGGGGAGATGCATTCGTGCTTGTGATCGCGTTTGAGAGAAGACTCACGCCGGAGACTGATGTTCTGTTGACCCCTCGGTGTTTTCCACGCCTTCCCCCCCAGAGTTCCGTCACACGTGCGAGCACGGCGACTCGTTCGCGACGTACGGCTGGAAGAGGCACGATGGCCGCACATTCGGGTCGCAGACCCTCGTGGACCCGGAAAACAACCTGGTTCTCAAGACCGACTTTCTCAAGCACGGCGAGAAGGGAGCCAGTTGAGTCCTCGAGTCAAACGCGTTGGCGTCATGCTGCACCAAGCAAGCGATCCTTAACCTTTTGATCCGCGTCTTTCTTCAGGGGGCGGATGGACTGCGAGAATCTCCGGAGAGTCGTTGGCGGGTGAAGGTAGATTCGAAATAGTGAAGATTTTCGAGTTTCATATGACGTTGCAGAAACTGCTGAGCCGGCCGCGATCACCCTGTATTACTACGTTGCGCTGGAGGGAGAAGGCGCAATGATTTTGAACAGCCGTCTTTCCGACGAGGTAGGGGTATTTTGAAGTTGCTGATAGGAACTAAACTCATCGTTCATGAAGGGTGTTGAAGACCCGGTTATTTTCCGCGGTGCGTCACCAGACATTGCTGATTTTACGGTTAGATTCACGGAGGGTAAGTCCCTGTGGGCAAGGTGGAAGCCGCAAGCTGACGCTTTCGCCCCCTCCAGTGGCCGCCCCCAACTTGGAGCTTCCAGAACCGGGGAAAAGTCCCGTGAAGCTTGCCAACCCGTCCAAACCCCAATTTGCATCTTTTGCGGTCCCGCCAGAGCAAATTTGGCAAGTGAAAGGTGAGGATGGTATTCGTGCGCTGGGAGAAAATATTTACTAAATACGCGGTTTCGTCCGCACAGACATCGTCAGGAGCAACGTCGGCTTGTCAGCGCAGGCTATCGCGAACAAGATGCGCCCTCTCCCGCCAGTTCCGTTCCTGCTCTCCTTAAAAGATGAAGGCGACAAGAAGGGCAACCTATTGGTCTTCCAGAGACACGTTCAAGCTCCGTTTGTCGTGCGTGTCAACTTCACATTTTCAAGCATTTGATTCATATTAATTACGTTGATCAGTTCGACATTACTTTTTCGACTGGCGAGTCCAGTGAGGATCCAGCTGGTGAGTTTTTTTCGAAATCGTTGCTCTGCACAACAAGCTCAAATCTCGCATGATTCCTGTGGCACATTCGACTGAATTCAGCATACACCGGCTCCGCGTTAACGGAAAAGCTCGAGGCCGCTGCAAAGGCATTCGACTCTCGGTTCGAGGAAACCTTCCGTCTTGCTGAAAAAGGCTACTCTTCGGACGAAGTTGCCTTCGCCGCGAGCATGCTGAGCAACATGGTTGGCGGAATCGGGTGAGCGAGAGTTTGAGAACGTGATGGACCGTCGAGCTCTCTGCTATGCTTCATTGCTTACAAACAATCATTTACACTCACAACACGCCCCCACACTAGTCACTTTCACGGCTCGAAAATTGTCGACCGCGCGTTCGAGGATGTCGTCGAAGTGGAGCCGATCGATTTTGCCCCTGGGATCGGCGGGGCAGATTCCGGTGACGAGGATGATTACTTTAACGACGAAGAGGACGCGAAGCGCGTTGGCCCCGCGCCGCAACTCGAAGGCCCCTCTACTTTATTCACCGCGGTACCTTCGCGGCCGTTCTTCCCTCGCGGTTTTATTTGGTGAGTTGCGGCTGGCACTCCGGAAAACGCAGAGAGCTGTCTTTTTTCTCTCTCGTTTTGTCCTCTTTCTTGATTTATGCACTGACGAGCTCGGCTTTTTCAGGGACGAGGGCTTCCACCAGCTCTTGATCGGGACGTGGGACAATGATCTCAGCTTGACAAGCATTTCTTCGTGGTTAGACCAAATGGACTCAAACGGTTGGATCGCGCGCGAGCAAATTTTGGGGCCCGAGGCTGCAAGCAAGGTGGATTGTTTGCTTTGCTTTCATTCCAATTGTCTTCGAAGTTGACACCTCAGCTCAAAGGTTCCGCAAGAATTCCAAACGCAGTACTCCCACTTTGGAAATCCGCCGACCCTTCTGTTCAGCCTGGCTAAATTCGTGGAACGCCTCAACTCGGCGGAGCACACTGCCACCGTTGATGCGGGCGCTGCTGCGGCCTTAAAAGTGGCCTCTCTCACGGACTGGTCGTCGCTCTCGTCTGTCCACCTTCAGAACCCGGAGCTCGCCCGCCTCACTCTGAAAAAGCTTTACGGCAGGTTCAAGAAGCAGTACTCCTGGTTTCGAAGAACACAATGGGGCATGGTAGACGAGTACGGAAGGGCTGAATTGACGGACAGCAAGGAGGGTTACCGATGGAGAGGCCGGACTGATACACACACGCTGACGTCTGGTACTTTTTCTTTTGCGTTGCGTTCTGAAACAAAAATTGTCATGGCTTGGCTAAATCTTGCTTATCACCGCTGATAGGACTGGATGACTACCCGCGATCGTCCCCAGCGCACCCCGGCGAGCTTCATGTTGACCTGCTATCCTGGGTGGGAATGATGGCCAAGAGCCTCAGCTCAATCGCGGAGGTTCTGGGCGAGTCCGAAGACAAGGCTAAATTCGATCGGCACTTGCGAAACGTGCAAAAGAGCCTCAACGGTGTGTTGAATGATTTCTATATCTCCATTTGCTAACTTTATTTTCGACACCCATGGGGGCAACTCCAAAAACAAAAAAAAAACCAAAAAAAAAAAAAAAAAAAACCGTCCGACAACCCGACGCCAAAAAAAAGACCTTCACTGGAACCAGGAGGCCGGCGCCTTCAGCGACCTGACCGTCAACGCTCGCGGCGAATCCGAGCAGGTGACGCACATCGGGTACCTCAGCCTCTTCCCCTACGTCCTCGGCCTTGTCCCCGACGACTCGCCCAAAGTGGCCGACTTTCTTCGCATTGTCTCCAGCGACGCCCACCTCTGGACGCCCTTTGGCCTCCGCTCCCTCAGCCGCTCCGACCCGTTCCACGGAACCGCGGAAAACTACTGGCGCGGGCCCGTCTGGATCAACGTCAATTTCCTCGTGCTGCGCTACCTGGACCACCTCCGAAAGACCCCTGGAGCTTACGCAAAGGACGCCGCCGATGTGTACCAAAAGCTGAGGGCGAACGTTGTCGGTAATGTGTACAAGGTAAGAGGGGGCGAGAGGAGGGCGGGTGGACACCCACGCGCGTGGGTTTTCCCGTTTGTTTTTTTCGGGTTTTGCAGACGGGAATCGATCCCGCAACCCCACTTCTTTTTTTTATTTTTATTTTTTTTTTTTTTTTTAACCCATGCCTGCAGGAATACAAGCGCACCGGGTTCGTGTGGGAGCAGTACTCTGGCGAGACCGGCGAGGGCCGACGGTCCCACCCGTTCACCGGATGGACGGCGCTGGTGACCCTCATCATGAGCGAAAAATACTGATTGGCTGACGAGCGGGGGAAGAGTAAGCGCAGCAAGAGTTGCAGCGCAAGGTTCCGATACGTAATGTTTGATGAGAAGAAATCGCGGCTGGGACGGAGGGCGGTGATGCGATGGGGCTAAGTTTTTCTTTTAGGCCCCCCCGATTCAGAGAGGAAACGTAGCCAAATACAGGGAAAGGATATTGTGTTTAAGCAAGCGCTCGCGACACCCAAAAACAGGGGAGTGCTGCAAACCCCGTAGTAATAAACGGTTCAGGCGCGAATCCCAGCTGCCCAGCCGCCTTCGGTGGTGTGAAATCATCACCGCAATGTCCTGTCTTTCGTCGTACCAAAAAATACGAGAGCAAGGCGTAGCGTGTAGAGTAAAATCATGAACTATATTTTTATAATTTTTTTTTTCTTTTTCTCTTCTTCTTTTCGACTGTTTTTGTACCCGAAGTTCGTTGAAATGTTGACCCCTTTTGCATCTTCTCGTTCTTTGCTTGAAGATCAAATCGCCTGGTGGGCGTGACAAGGCGCGTGGGCCGGGAATCATTGTTGTTGTTGGTGAAAGAGGGGTGATTCGGACGACCATTGGACAATGCAGTGAGAGAGAGAGAGAGAGAGAGAGAGAGAGAGAGAGGAGAGAGAGAGAGACAGAGACAGACAGACAGCCAGGCAGACAGACCGACAGACAGACAGCCAGATGGGTCAAAAAAGCACGGGAATCAGATCAACCCACAGCAACGTTTCTTTCTTTCATCTTCTTCACCCCGCCGTCATGCCGCTCGCGAGCAGAAACGCCGCCGTCTTCACCGCCGCCGCCTCCCGTTCCGCCGCGCGGCGGCCCGCAGCCGCGCCCTCCTCCGCCCTCGCCGCCGCCCTCGCCGCTGCAACAACCGCGCGCTCTTCCTCCTCGGCCTCGTCTCGATCGGCCCTGTTCTCCACCCGCACCAGCACCGCCACCGTCGCCGCCGCCACCTCCGCCACCACCACATCCTTCTACCCCTCCCGCCGCGGCCTCGCGTCCGCCGCCTCCGCCGCAAAGGTCTACCCGGACGTGACCTCCTCGGCGCTGCAGACGACGCTGACCAGCTCTCCCAAGCCGATCCCCGAAAACAAGACGCTCGTCTTTGGCCACACGTTCGCGGACCACATGCTCACGATCGAGTGGGACGGCGCGCGCGGCGGCTTCGCCGCCCCGCAGATCCAGCCGTACGGCAAGATCGCCCTCGAGCCGTGCGCCACCGTCTTCCACTACGCCATCGAGTGCTTCGAGGGCATGAAGGCTTACAAGGACAAGCAGGGCAGGGTCAGGCTGTTCAGGCCCGACAAGAATATGGACAGGTTCTGGAAGAGCTGCGAGAGGCTGGGGCTGCCGACCTTTGACAAAGCGGAGATGCTCGAGTGCATCAAGCAGCTCGTTAGAGTCGACCAGCGGTGGATCCCGAGCGAGAGGGGCTACTCGCTTTACATTCGCCCCACGGCCATTGCTACCCAGGAGTCGCTTGGTGAGTGTGGTTTTTTTTTTTTTTTTGTTTCCTCAAATTTTTTTTCTTCCCCTCGTGGCGTCCTATTTCTTCCGACCTCTTCACGGATCATCCACACTGACCTTGAACACTCGAACGAAAAAAAATGAAATAAAATAAAATAAAAACCACTGCAAAATAAAACAAAAAACCACGACACATGCAAAAGGCGTCGGCGTGTCCAACAAGGCGCTCTTCTTCACCATCACCTGCCCCGTCGGCCCCTACTACAAGACGGGCTTCTCGGCCGTCGCGCTCTCTGCGACCTCGCACTACGTCCGCGCGTGGCCCGGCGGCACGGGCGACTCGAAGCTGGGGGCCAACTACGCGTCGGGCATCCGCCCGCAGCTCGAAGTCGCGCGCGACGGCTTCCAGCAGAACCTCTGGCTCTTTGGCGCCGACGACCGCCTCACCGAGGTCGGCACCATGAACCTCTTCGTCTTTTGGACCAACCCGACCACGGGACGCGACGAACTCGTCACCCCGCCCCTCGACGGCACCATCCTCCCCGGCGTCACCCGCGCGTCCATCCTCGAGATCGCCCGCGGCGCGTGGAAGGGCGAGTTCGACGTGGCGGAGAGGTCCGTCACCATGCCCGAGGTCGTGCGGGCCGTCGAGGAGGGCAGGTTGAAGGAGATGTTTGGCGCCGGGACGGCCGCCATCGTGTCGCCCATCAAGGCGATCAGGTACAAGGGCCAGGACGTCCAGATCCCGCTCGACCCCGCCGACCCGGCCCAGCAGGCCGGCCCTCTGACCCGCCGCATCGCGGATTACATCATGGGCGTGCAGTACGGCGAGATTGTGCACGAGGACTGGTCCGTGGTGTTGTAAGGGGGAATCAAGGGGTTTTAGGTGGGCCGAGGGCAATGGTTTGAGAGACGTGTGGGGCGGGTGTTGCGTGACTTTGTGTGTGTGTGCGTGTGTGCGTGTGTGAGCGGGAGATTAAGGAAGAGAGAATGTGAGTGTGTGATGCGTTCGCGCCCAATCACCAGAACGCGTCTCACTCCCCTCTCCCGCCCGGGCCTTCCCGCGCGACGGGGACGTTTGAACTTTTTTTTTTTTTTTTTTTTTTGTGTTTGTTTTTCCTTCTTTTTCTTTTTCTCCTTTTCCCTCCCCTCGTCAGTTCTTGCTGTGTGCTTCTTGGCATGAAAGAGGTCGGCCAGAAGCTATAAACGCAAAAAGAACAAGGCTGCTCTGCCCCGCTAGAGTCGTACCTCCTCTCCCCCTTTTTTTTCTTTTTTCTTTTCTCCTCTTATTTCGTTGTGGGGTTTTGAGAAAGAGAGCGGAGCTGAGCAGAGCAGAGCAGTGTCAAGCCGAAGAGAACGCAAAACAACAACAACAACAACAACAGACAACAACAAGCTTGCAGGTAACGCAAGCGCAAGCGAAAAAAAAAAAAAAAAAAAAAAAAAAAAAAAACAGCCAGAAGCAAAAGCTAAAGGCAAAGCGGCAAACAGAACTAAAAAAAAAAAAAAAAAAAAAAAAAAAAAAAAAAAGAAAAGAAGGAACGCCGGTACCGTACACGGAACGAGAAATAAGAAAAAAAAGTATACGCCCTCTTCCACCCCCTCCCCAACTCCCCCGACTCGCTCATTCTTGCAATCCGTGTTACATACCCGCGCTCACTTTCACATCACGCAGCACCCCGGCTGATTCGGATCCCCGCCCGCGCCGCCGGGCATCCCAAACCCTGGCGGCAACCCCGGCACGCCCGCCGCCATGTCGGGCGCGAGCTCCTTGAGCAGCTCCTCGGGCGGGTTCCCGAGCTCCTGCATCTTGCCCATCAGCTCCACCACGCGCGCGCTCTCCGCCTCCTGCGGCAGGTTCTGCGCGTACACGCGCAGTATCTCGTCGATCACCGCAGCCTGCTTTTCGTACCGCGCCAGGTCCGCCGCGCTGACGGTTGCTGCCGGTTCTGTCGTCGGTGGGGTTGCTGTTGACGGTGATGGTGGTGGTGCCGCGTTCGTCGTCGCGTCTGTCGAGGTTGCGGTGGTGGATGAGGAAGAGGATGACGAGGAGGAAGAGGAAGAGGCAGAGGCGGCGGCGGCCGCCGCCGCCGCACGGTGCTTTTCGAGAAAGGCCGGGTACTTTTCGCCCAGCTCCTTGATCGGCTCGAGCAGCAGGTCGCGCGACATGAGCTGCTCCATCATGTTGCCAAACATCTTTTCAAAGTCCTCGCCGCCCATCAGCGACTCGAGCTCCTTCATCATCTGCTCCATCGAAGGATCTTCGAGCCCCGCGCCGTCCGCGACTTGCGCCTTTTTTTTTGTTTTTGGTGTTTGTCAAGTTGGGTTGAACCACGATTAGCACAAGACACACGCACAAAGGCACACACACGCACACACACACAAAAGCTGCGCCACTCGTTTTTGTTTTACCTCGACTTTCTCCGAGCTGTCCCTCAGCTGGCTCAGAGTCGCCGCGACCGTCGACTGGAAATTCGCACCTCCCTTCCCCGCCGTCGCCGCCGCTTTCGCCTTGGCCTCCTCTTCGAACCCAGCCTGCAGCCCCTTGACCGAGTTCACGAGCGCCTCCAGCGTGCGGTCCGTCGACGCGGCAGCCGCGGCCGCCGCAGCGGCGCCTTTCGCCCCCGAACTTGCGGCCGTCCCAGCCGCACCCGAGGCCCCCGCCGTCTCCCCCGTCATCTCCCGCATCAGCTGCTCCATCCCCGCCGCAAGCTGCTTCGCAAACTCCTCGTCAAAATCGTCCTCGCCCGGCGTCGCCGCCGACGCCGCCGCGAGCGCGCGGACCAGCGACGGGTCGTCTAAAAAGGGGTTCGACGCCGACGACGACGACGTCGCTGTCGCTGATGTCGACGCTGGTGCGGGTGCCGGCGGCGGGGGTGCGGCGAAGTCGTCGAGGACGTCTAGGTGTTGGTGTTTTTGTTGGTGTGTGGTGTAAGTTCGGTTTTTTTTTTTTTTTGTTTTGGAAATGGGGCCGGGAAAAAGAAAATAAAAGTGTGTTTGGGTGGGTGAGCGAGCAAACGACGACGTCATCTGATTTCGACGATCGACCAAGCCGATTTACGCCACCCCCAGGCCTGCCTCGCCTTAATATCTCTCCTCCCGCGCCCTTGACCGCCACCTTTCTACCCATCGACCCTTTGGGAGGGGGAGGGGGCGGGTCGGGATGGGGGCGGAAAGAGACGTTCTTGCCGATCGCACTTCCCATCATTCACTGCGATCGTATTCTTTTTTCTTCTCTGCGACTCCCCACGCCCGCAAGGCGCAATCGCTTTCGCGCGATATGGCCCGCTTTGCGTGCGCAGAGCGACAGGCGGGGAAGTGGGGGGGGGTTGGGGTGTGCGTGCTGTGATGGTGGCGATGGGTTGGTTGCTGGTGGGTGGGGGGAGTGGGGAAGTGGGTGGATCCGAGGGGCACAGAGGGGCTGAAACAAGTGGGATTCCATGAGTGCGTGTGTGTGTGTGTGTGTGTGTGTGCGTGTGTGTGCGTGTGACTCGGCCGCCTCCTCCTCCTCGTCCTCCTCCTCCTCCTCCTCCGTCTACGAGAGCATACCATCGAGAAAGTCCTCGTCGGCTGCGGCGGCGCCAGATGATGGTTGTTGTGGTGGAGTCATGTGATTTTTTTTGGTTTTCTTGGTTTTTTTTTTTTTTTTTTTTTTTGCTTATTTTCATTCGGTTATAATTCGATGTCCGGCCAGCCGCTTAAAATAATCTGCCGACCATCGAGCGGAGCGACGCTTAGGATTAGTAATAACCCAATGGAAGTCGAAGCCTGAAACTCACCAGGGTGGGAGTGTGCGAGCAAGAACTTCATATGAAAGTGAAGTGTGAGATGGAAGGAAGGAACTAGGAGAGCTTCTTGCGAATGATGCGTTGCGCTCTGACGCGCCTTGCGTCTTGTTTGTTGCCTCGCTCTCGCTCTCTGTCATGCCCAGGATGACTGCGTTTGGCAGTGAGTGGCCCCCCGGAAAGCATGTCTGCACTTGGGGAGGGTCTTGACATCTGTCACATCCAAAAGGCTCTTCCTAGGATAGGATGCCAGCAACCAAATATTTTGGAGGCAACAAGAAGAGCAAGGTCTTGAATGAAAGCACAGTGAGTGGAAATTTTGTCGACGGGAGTAAGCGCCAAACAATTAACACACTTAGTCGGCGACCATTAGTCTTTTTTGTTCGTTTTGCTTCCCTGAGGTCAAGTTGTGCCGGCGGAAACAAAAAGAACTTTTTTTTTTTTTTTTTTTTTTTTTTTTTTTTGGGGAGAAGGAATTGTGAATGAATGATCAACTGGGAGAGAGAGAGTGAGAGACAGAGGGAGAAAAAAGAAGAAAGAAAGAAAGAAAGAGAGAAGTCTCGCCAGTCGATCGGTCCAGTCGTCGCGCTGCATTTAGCAAGCTCGTTAGATACCCCACATACTCTCACTTCTTCACCCAGCAGCAGCGAGGCCCACCCACCAGGCAGGGCCCACACCAAAACCCACTTAAAGTCAAGCTGCCCGCCGAGAGCCGCGAGAAAGAAAGCATCGACCCCGCGGGAGAAGGAAAAGGCAAACGGACGAGGGAGAGGATTTTGACGGAACATGGCCGACAGCAACACCAACACTAGCAGCAGCGCCGCGGCGGGCCCGCAGCAGCCGCAACAACAGCAGCGCGATCGCCTGTTCGAGGATATTGACGTCGAGAACCGCGTGCAAGAGGTCGAGTCCTACTGCGTCAACTGCGAGCAGACGGGCACCACGAGGCTGCTGCTCACGCTCATCCCCCACTTCCGCGAAGTCATCATCATGGCCTTCGACTGCCCGCACTGCGGCTTCCGCAGCAACGAGATCCAGTCGGGCTCGGCCGTGCGCGAAAAGGGCTGCATGCAGCAGTGCAAAGTCTCGTCGCGCGAGGACCTCAACCGTCAGCTCGTAAAGTCCGAGAACGCCTCGGTCAAGTTTGTCGAGCTGGACTTTGAAATCCCCGCCTCCACACAGCGCGGCGTCCTCACCACCGTCGAGGGCCTCATCACAAAGGCCGCCGGCGACCTCGGCGCCCTGCAGCCCCAGCGCAAGCTCATCGACGAGGCCGTCCACGACAAGATCCAGGCCGTCATCGACACCCTCTTGGCTTACACCGCCGACCCCGTCGCCCACCCGTTCACCTTCCTCCTCGACGACCCCACCGGAAATTCGTACATTGAAAACTACTTTGCCCCCGCCCCCGACCCGGCCCTCCTCATTCGCTACTACCCGCCGCACCCGCCGCCATGGAGGAGTCGCTCGGTCTCATCCCGTCCGCCCCACCCGACGACCTAAACCTTGGCGGCGGTGCAAGCTCGTCCGACGAACACCAAGACGCGCAACCCGCCCTGGCGCCATCAGCAACAGCAACCACCACCACCACCTCCACTACCGCCGAAACAACAACAACTGCAACAACACCAGCCGAAGGCGATACCAGTAACAACACCACCAACGACGACGACGACTTTGCGGTGCACGTGTTCCCGGGCAACTGCTCGCGCTGCAACGCGCCGAGCGAGACGCGCATGCGGATCGTGTCGATCCCGTACTTTAAAGAGGTGGTGATCATGGCGACGAACTGCGACGTGTGCGGCTACAAGTCGAACGAGGTCAAGGCCGGCGGGGCCATCAGCGCCAAGGGCAAGCGCATCATCCTGAAAGTGACCGACGAGGAGGACCTGAACCGCGACGTGCTCAAGAGCGAGACGTGCGGCCTGCGCATCCCCGAGCTCGACCTCGAGCTCACCACCGGCACCCTCGGCGGCCGCTTCACCACCCTCGAGGGCCTGCTGCGACAGGTCCACGACGAGCTCGTCAGCGTCTCGGGAAACTCGGCCGGCCGCGACGGCAATTTTGCCGTCGGCGACTCGGCAGATGCGGTCCGCAAGCGCGCGTTTGCAAAGTTCCTGGCCAAGCTGGAGAGCGCCATCGAGCTCCGCGGTGAGGGCGGCAAGAAAGGGTACACTCTCATTCTCGACGACCCGCTGGCCAACTCGGTGAGTGGGTTTTAATTCCTCTCTGTCTGTCTGTCTGTCTCTCTTTCCCTCTGTCTCTCTGAGTGTGTGTGCGTGTGTGTGTGTGTGTGTGTGTGTGTGTGTGTGTGCTCATAAAAAAAAACCCTGTGAAACTTTCAATTGGGCACAGAACACCACCCTCTTCCCATTTTCCTCCGCTCAAACAACTCACTTGCGTCTCCTCTGTCCTCCCCCGCAAACCTCTTTTTTCTCTTTTCTTTCCGCAGTACCTCCAAAACCCGTACGCGCCGGACGAGGACCCGAACATGACGGTCGAGTTTTACGAGCGGACGAACGAGGAGAACGAGTTTTTGGGACTGAACGATATGGTGACGGAGGGGTACGAGGCGGCGGCTGCGGGGAACGCGTGAGGGTTTGGTTTTTTTTCTTCTACTTTTTCTTGTGTTCGGGAAAGAACAATAAAACAGGCGGTAAATTGACGTTGCACGGAGCAAAGTGCGGAACCCGCAGCCGCTCGGGCGGATCGAAGGCAGAGAACGAGGACGGACTGTCGACAGACTTGTCAGCCGAACGAGCCGGTTGAAAGATGAACGCGACATCCAACTGGGTGGGGGATGTCAAGAAGGAAAGTTAAAACGCGGGAGCCTTGGGGCGTGGGAGCATTGAGTGGCGCCGGCCCCATGTGACACGCCCCGAAATCACCGGGTCGGGCCTGAACTACAGTATAAAATGTAGAACTATATGTAGAGCACTGATTCCGGACAACTGTGCGCTGCTGCCCGCCGAAACCATTGACGAGGTCTGCGAGGTCCTGTTTTTTTTTTTTTTTTTTTTTTTCCGACCCCCAACTAGCGGCGTGGGAGTTCCCCAGGACCCGGCTATGCTGGCCCAGTTCAACCCGGCCTTTTTTGGGCGTGTGCCGAAGCGTCTCTCTTTCTCCGCGCTCTCGAAAACTGGCGATTTTTTTTTTTTTTTTTTTTTTTCGGTCCCGCAAAATACGGATCGGATCGGGGAAGGGCGGCCCATCCCACGGGTGTGACTTGACGTCACGCGTTTGACGGGTTTTTTTGTTATTTTAATCGTATTTTTTGGTTCTAGAAGAGCTTCGCGCCTTTTTTTTTCGGGTTTGGTTTGTTGGAAGTCCTTTGAAAGGACGCGTCCCTGCGGTAGGGGGATGGAAACCGTAGCGAGGGGGGGTGGTGCGACGCGTTCCCCCAGAGCAAGAAAAAAAAAAAAAAAAAAAAAAAAAGAAGAAAGAGGAAACGCGAAGAAAAAAAATTGTGTCTCGCTCACGTTGCCCTTCGCCTGTCTTCCAGATTTTTTTTTCTTCTTGTGTTCTATTTTCTTGTTGGATCTTGCTTGACAGGAGGACGCCGAAAAACGAACCCAGCGGAGCGAGTCGCGTTCTAGGTTCTTCACTGCCCCTCCCCCCCCCCCTCCCCTTCATACCACTGCCTCCGCCCATCCGAAAGCACGTGCAAAAAAACCAAATTGAAAAAAAAGAAAAACAGTAGAAGGAAGAAGGGGGAATCAATCGCCCGAAAACTACGCGACGCTTCCTCGCACGTGCGCTGCCTTCTGGGTGTCCTTTTGACGTTGTCCGACTCGCAACGCATATCGCCAAAACAGATTTTTTTTCTTCTGTTGTGATTTGATCCAGACTCAACGTCTACGGCCTCTCCCGCCTTGCTCGGAAGAACCCTTCATCCTCCGGGAACCTTTGGTAACCCGCCCCGTGAGGCCTTGTGCTCGGTTCCTAGACCCTAACTTTTTCCATTACTTCCCCCCCCCCCCCCCTCCCTGCGACAACCCACCACCGCAGCACCGCGCTAATGTCGCACCCCGCTGACCATCAACACTCACAACCGCTGGACGACGAGGCGAATGAGACCGCCTCCGACACCACCCCCCGCCCCCTTCTACGAGTCCCCACTCAACGGCAGTGACACGGGCTACGCAACCAACGCCCTGTCGATGCTCCCGTCCACCACAGCCGGCTCTTCGCCCCCGCAGCAGGCGCGGCAACAGGGGCATCACCGCCCGTCCAGCTACTCTCTGTACGCCCCGCACCGAGACCCCACACTGCCCAGCGCCTTTGCTCTCACACCCGCGTCACCCCCCACCACTTGTCCTGACGCCCGCGGACGCCTACGGCAACGGCAGCGGTCAGGACGTGGTGGCTGTGACGAACGTGAAAATCCAAGTGGAAGAACACCACGGGATCCGAACCGACAACGACAAGGACAAGGACGCAAGCCGCAGCAACCTCGATAACGAGAAGATGGGGTCCATTCCGTCCGTCCAAGGCAGCGTCACGTTCGGCGGAGACAGTAAGCGCCCGTCCATACTTCCCAGCGGGTTCCGCACGCCGAACGGCGGCGGCGGTGACGGCAACGGCGACTCCACCAACGTGCTGCGGGTCCGCCAAGGCCCGTCCTTTTCCACTCCGCTAAAACAGAACCACCAGCGGCCGCTGCAGGGCTCGCTTTCCCCCTCGACGCCCTCTCTGAACCGCCTGCGCAACAAGGCAGCCGGCGACAACCGCAGCTCCGTCTCCGGCTCCCTGACGGCCAGCTCGCACTCCAGCGGACGCTCCCGCACCCGCAGCTTTGCGTCGTCTCAATCGTCCGGCAGCACCAACATTATTCTCGAGTGGTACAACCGCGGCGAACGTTGGGTGCTTCAGTCGAGAGCGTACGCGGTGGTGATGACCGCGCTGGATACGCCCTGGGTGCAGGTAAGATTTTTTTTTTTTTTTGACAGGTTTTCGCTGTTTTGAGTCAATTTGTCTACCCCCCACTCCGGCTGATTTACTAAACCACACACACTCACACACCCACACACTTGCTCACTCTCATACACACTCACACCGACACTAGATGGCGGTGATTGGCGCCTACTTTGTGATGCTCATGGCCTTTATAATATTCCTGATCTTTTTCCTGTTCGACCGCGAGCTTCCCGGCATCCACTACTACAACCTCTTCCACATCGCCCTGCACATTCTGGGCAAGAACGTCCTCCTCGCCGGCATACTCCTCGCCAACGTCACCGCAAAATCTCTTTTGGCGCACTCGCTCATCCGCCAGCCCCTCGGCATCAACCTGACCGACCTGACTTTCCGCCTCGGCGAGCACCGCCCGGCGGGCGGCCGGTCCGTGCGCCGCATCTTTTACGTCTCCCTCATCGCCGTCGAGCTCGCCCTCTGGCTCCTCGAGTACGAAATGGAGTTTATGCCCGTCACCTCCTCCATCCTCGGCCGCTTCCCCTGCATCCCGGCCTCCTACCCGACCGCCGTCGCCCCCGTCGACGGCCTGATGGCCTACCTCCAGGGCAACGTCCGCCTCGCCCTCGCCTACAACTACTTCCTCCCACTCGTCGACGGCGCCATCGGAGGCTGGGCCGCCTGGCCGTCCGCCCGCCCCGCCCGCAGCTTCTCAATGTCCGGCCAGGGCGTCGTCTTCCTCGCCGGCTCCCGCTGCAGCCACCCCGAGCAAGTCAGCGGCCCGCAGCTCCCCGTCGCCTACAACGCAACCCTCCTCTACGACGGCCAGCAGCAGCGCGCCCCCGCCGCCTCCTTCGAGTTCATCGACGCTTACAACTGGAACTCGACCCTGTACTACTTTGTCCAAGTTACACTGCCAGCTTTCACACACAACGTCGCCCAGCTCGCCGACCGCGACGTCGCCATGCTCTGCCAGACGGAGCTCATCCTCGGCCCCGGCCTCATCGAGGTCAGCATCTCCGCCGACGAGTGGCAGTCCATGAGCGGCGTCCAGTTGAACACCGTCACTCTCGCCGACCCGTACAAGGAGGACCGGGCGGCGGCAGCGGCCGCTGCCGCCGCGGGCAACCTGAACAGCATCCTCGACATCCCGACGTTCCCCGACGACCTGCTGGTCCTCGGCAAGGGCATGGGCGGCACTGTCGAGAGCCTGTCGGCCGACGGCGGAGCCAACGCAGGTCGCGGGCAGTTCAAGGGCGAGGCCAGGGAGCGCCTCTTCCCGCTCGCGAAAAACTACGCAAACATAACCGCCTGGATCGGCGACCAGATCGAGCTGCTCCTCACCGCCGACGCCACCCGCCCCGGCGCCGCCGGCCTCACCGCCGCCGCCAAGGCGACCGCCCGAGCCGCCGCCGCAGCATCGTCCGCACCGTCAAACACCACCACCACCACCACCACCGCCGTCGCCGCCTCGACCTCGCCCACCCCCGCCACGCCGCCGACCCCACAACAACAAGGCCCCACGCTCCCCCGCAAGCGCCGCGCCGCCAAAAAGCAACGCCCCCCGCGCCCACCCCCCGTCTTCCCCGTCCCCGCCCTCCTCACCAACCCAACCCCAACCCCACCCGGCCTCGTCTCCTGCGGCCACGCCTCCTCGACCGCCCTCACCTGCGACCTCCTCGCCTGGGCCACCGACCCGACCGGCCGCATCAACGTCGAGCTCATGCAGCGCGGCTTCATCGCCCTCACCGCCGCCACCGCCCACTTCGTCCTCAACCAGTACGACGGCACCGCGGTCAGCACATGCACCTACTTTGGCGACCTCGGCCGCGGCGCCGTCACGGCCCCGCTCTGGATCCGCGCCACCGTCGCCGCGTCCCTTGGCGCAGCCGCCACCCTCGCCGCGGCCGTCGTCGCCTCGTTCTTCCTCGCCGCCGCGTCCGCCGGCCCGGCGTCCGCCCAGCTCGGGGCCGCCGCCGCCATGCTCGACGACCCGCTGAGGCTCCTGTATTACCTGAGACGCAGCCTGCCCCCGCGTCATCGAACGCGGCCTGCCGAGGCCCGTCGACGGCAACAGGATCAAGCTGCGGCTGTTCTTGCAGGACGTCCGCGTCCGGTTCGGCGAGTCCAAGTCCAGCCGCGGCGAGGAGGTCGGCGAGCTGACGCTCGACGTGCCCGCGAACGTGATCAAGCTGCGGAAGGACCGGCATTATGAGTGAAAATGGAGTGTTGTTTTGGTGTGTGTCTTTGCTGGGCTCCGTTACTGTTTCCCTCAAAAACGCGCCCTTTCCCCAGCCATCTTTCCCTCCCCCGTACATTTCCTTACATATTTCCTTTGGTAACCACAACTACTGTAGCTCTTGTATTTCTCGATGCCACTCATGTTTCACTTGTCGCCTCCCATTACCATATTCCTAAATTCTACACTGGCCCCTCCCTCCCTCCCTCCCTCCCTTCCTCCTCTACCCCAACACAACTGCCGCCGCGCCAAACCAAACAGTCTTCTTCTTCCATTGGCGTTTTTCTTTCTTCTTTGGAGCGAGAATTGGTATTCTATAGTTAATAGAACGGTTCGTTGACGGCGTACAGGTGCAAAGCCGTGGCTCTCCCCTCCCTCCCTCCTCCCTCCTCCCTCCTCCTCGTCCTTGTCCTCGTCGTCGTCGCTCGTCGGGTCGGTCGAAGCAGGAATCAATTGGAAGCCGAACCAATATCTGATCGGATCGATCCATGATCCGCACAAACGATCAACAATGACGCGACACCTTGTCAGACAGGAAACAAACAACAGAGCAGCCGGACGGCACGTTTGTTTTTTCGGACAAGAAAAAAGCGAACAGGGACAAAATTGAAGTGAGAGCGAACAACAAGGAAACCGTTTCATCCGCACCCACCTCTTCTTGCACGCGAGCACGCATACACAGACACACACACTCTCGCTCTCTCGCTCTCTCCCTCGCTCTGACTTTCTACCGCCCACTCTCTCTCTCTCTCTCTTCAGGATGCGACAAAGCAAGATAAGTGGACAGGCCTACGCGCCTCCGTACACGCTGCCTACACAATACAACCCTGCTTGCTTGCTTGCTTCGGCTTGCCCCCGACGCGCGTCACGCCTGCTGTTGGATCGGGACGCTCACGTTTCGTCGATGATGGGAGTGTCACTTGTGTGAGAACAAAAGAGGGCGGCGAGAGACATTCACAGGTCGCCTGTCTCTCGCTCTCTCTCTCGCTCTCTCTCGCTCTCTCCCTCTCTCTCTCGCTCTCCCTCTGTCTCTCTTTCTCACCCTCCCTCTCTATCTCGTCAAGCAGCTCTCTCTGTCTGTCTGCCTGTCTGCCCGTCTGCCTGTGTGTCTGTCTGTCTGTCTGTCTTTCTGCCTATCTTTCACTCGTTTGCCGCAGCCGGAACAATTCTCTTCTCGCTCTTCCCCAACTTGCCGCCAATTACAGACGACACCTTCGACTCGACTCGACTCGCCCACAGCAGCAACAGCAGCAGCAGCAGCAGCAACGCAACGCAACGCAACGCAACGCAACGCACGCCCCCCCGCCCGTACCTGTCCCACTACCAACCACCACACCCACCACCCCCCCCGACGTTGCCCGCACGCACCGCCTTCGTGCCTACCCGACCTACTCGACGTTTCCCGCACGTCGTTGTAGCGCAAGACGCTTGCCCTTTTCCCCCCCGCCAAACCCAAACGACCCCATGCCGCCCCCGCCCTCCTCTGTGCCGCGCCGCCCTCGTCCCAGTAGCCCCGACGACGACGCTTCCCTGTCGTCCGCGTACTCGTCCTCGTCCTCGGCACCGCTCGCGCAGGTGACGGCCCCTGGTGCCCGCCGCGCCGCCTTCCCAAAGACCAAGAACAATAACGACAACAACGCAGCCGACAACAACAAGAGCAACCAGAAGAAGCGCAGCCCCGACTGCCAACTCGACTCCTCGGACCCGCCCTCCACTGTCACGCGCCGCCGCAAGGGCGTGCCGCGCCGCGCGCCCGTCAGGCACAGCTCGCCCGAGGTTGCTGCTGGCATCATCATCAACTTTGGTTTCGGCTGGCACAACCACCACCACGACCACCACCACCAGCAGAAGAAGAAGAAGAAGAAGCTCGACACCGCCAGTGCAGCCGCGCCTGCCGGCAGCAGCGGCAAAACCTTTACTTCCTCCTCCTCCCCCACATCATCCTCACCCGCATTCTCTTCCCCCACCCAACACGTCACACCGCCCTCGCCTTCCCCGTCCACTGCCTCCCTCTCGTCGTGCTCCTCCTCAAACCAGGACGCTCCAGCAGCAGCAGGAACCGACCCCGCCCAACCACCAGCCCCCCTGCTGTCCTCCACCGCCCCGGCCTCGTCGTCGTCGTCAGCAGCAGCGACCCCCGCCAACAACCCCCCGCTCGCCCACCACCGCCACCGCCACCGCCTTCCACGCCCTCACCACCCAGTTCTCGACCGTCCGCGTCCGCTTTGTCGGCCACATTGCGACCAGCTGGGACGTCCCCGACGTCCTGCCCCGCGCCGCGTCGCACTCTGCCGTCGCGGCCATGATGGAGCGGGACGGAGGGGGCGGCGGCGGCGGCGGCGGCGCGGCGGTGTCTGGAAAGGGCAGCGCTGCAGCTGCGGGCAACGGTGCGGGTGGCGGAAAGAAGAAGAAAGGCAAGAATGGCAAGGCGGCGTCGAGCGCGGCGAACCGCGCGCGCACTGCGGCCGCGACAAAGGCCCGCAGGGAGGCGGCGGCGGCGGCTGCGGCGGCGGCGGCAGCTTCGTCGGCGTCTTCCTTGGCGGCGTCGGCTGCGGCGGACAAAGCCGGAAAGGAAGACGAAAGCGACGAGTCAGGAAACGACTCGGGTGGCGTCACCGCCACCACCGCCACCGTCGCCGGATCATCCGCTAAGTCCGCGAACGCCACTGCTACAGCGGCAACCACCGCCAACTCCACCACCACAAGCAGCAGCAGCACCGCAAGCACCAGCAGCAGCAGCAAAAGCCGCAAGAGGACTGCGGCAGACGCCCAGGCGGGCGACCCGCCTGCGGCGTCTTCGTCGTCGTCGTCGTCGTCAAAGCGGTCGCGCGTCCGCTTCTCGTGAAGCGTCCTCGGCGGGGACCCTGATCCCAACCATCCCAGGAACACGCCCTTTCCCGTCCCTTGGCCCGTTTATCCTTATCCTTCTGCTGTTGACGCCCTTGTTCGTTCATCCCGCCGCCGCCCAACGAACGCCCCCCCTCGCTCACCCTCGCGGAGAGGTCGCTTTGCGGTGGTTTTCAGCAGCCTTGCGTGAGTGTGGGTGTGTGTGTGTGTGTGTGTGTTAAATGTGTCGTCGTGTTTAAGCAAGAATAGTCGCCTCCCGCGTGTTTGGCCCTCGTATACATTCCCTTCCCTCCCCGTTGACTAGTACTACTCTTTCGAGTGCGGCCTTCGGTTGTTGTAGTCATGCCTTCCTCTGCCATTTTGTTTTTCGTTTTTCTTTCTTTTTTTTTTTTTTTTTTGATGGTGTTGATGTGAAAGAGACTGAACAACAAAAACGAAAAAACAAAGACGAAAAAAAAAAAAAAAAAAAAGGGATCGATCGAGATTGGGTGTTCTTTTTTCATGTTTGTTCCCAGTCGTCTTCCCGAAAAACGATCTGACCAACACGTTCCCGATTCGAACTCCGACGTTCGCCGTCGGTTTGTTGCACTGTGACTGGAGACCCTCACTGCGTTGTTGTGCAGCTTGGTGGTTGGGCACGCACGAAAAAAAAAAAAAATGTAACGCCTGCACATTTTTCTGCTCTTGCAATCAAAAAATCGATTGTTTGTTCTAAAAACACTCTGGCTTGCCCGCTTTGGGGGCGTGGAAGTTTTTTTTTTTTTTTTTTTTTTTTTTTTTTTTTTTTTTTTGGCACACCACAGGTTTCGTTTGGTTCGTCTGGGGTCAAAAAAAAAAAAAAATCGCAGATAAATTGGTGCATACGCTTTTAATGCAGAGCTTGGAGTTGAGTTGTCAGGAACCCGCTCAGTCCGCCGTAGTCAGTTATTAGTTTTAGCTGTGAGGTGTCCAGATCGTTCGTCGGTTGAGCTGTTCGCGAATTCAGCCGAAATCAAGAAGAACTCACGATTTATTATGATTTGTCGGAGTCTTTCATTTTTGTGCGATCACCACCCAAATGCTTTATCGTCCTCAAAACGGAGGAGGGCAGCGTTGGGTTCACTGAGGGAGGACGCGGCGTCAGTTGTTGTTTCAACGACTGGGGGGGCGGTCGGCTCATGGCCGATTGAAGGAGAAGAGGAAGACTCACCGGGTTTGGGGCGTCCTCCAGCCATCACCTCCTTCCTTCTCGCTGGAGAATACCCACTCACAAATTTTCTACGCCAGAAGCCTGTGGCTTGGAAATAGGAAAATGCAAATAGTTAAAGGCGACGCCTCAAAGAGGCGCCGGCGCACAGCGCGCACGCGATGGCCCCGCGGCGTGCCTGTGGCCCTGCTGACGCTGGTGGGAGAATACCGCTTCCTGATGACTGCGTCCGCGACAACTGTATTTCCGCCCCCAGTGGGTCCCATCCGCAATGATGACCGTCATGTTAGAGGCGGGGCCGCCTTGGTCTCACTGAAAAAGGCACCGCGACGATTGGCTTCTTGTCTGCGTTAACAACGAAGTGGTGGAAGAACTGTTGGACGCCGAGTCACTTGAGGCAGTTAAAGTTATATTAAAGTTAGACAAAGGGGTTTTCGAGCTCTGTTAACTCAGTTGGTTAGAGTGTAGTGCTAATAACGCTAAAGTCACAGGTTCGATCCCTGTACAGAGCACCTCTCATAAGTCGCCCTGTAAGATCTGCCTTCATTCAACAGCGACGGAAGCGATCCCGCTCTCAAATTTCATGTCGCGCACATTGCCCCTGATAGTCTCCTCCTTGTCCCCAGCTGGTTCATTACAACAGAGGGGTACGTCAGCCTCGCCTTTCAAAAGTGTTGCCTTCAGCCCAATTGGTGCAGACGCGGGTGCGAGCGGTCGATGTCGTTGTACTCATTCCGAGGTCAGCGTCGCCAGTAGTGGTGATGATGATGATGATGACCGAGCGTCAGGAGCACGAACGTAAAGGGGAGATCTGCAAGGGGGTTCGAGGGCGGTTATTAAAATGCACGACCGATTGGCGAAGCACTCCCTTGTCAGAGATCCCCAGGAAACGAAGGCCAGAAAGAAGGGAGCACAGCAAACCTTTGAGAAGCTTTCTTTTTCGATTAGGGTTTTACATGATCGGCGCACAACGAGACGCTACCAAGCGCTGCGGACCACAATTACGCGGGCCATCGAGTTTGAGTTGTGGGCGACCAGTTGGCCGGCTGAAAATTGAAGAATGCAGTGATCAAACCAGTGGATCAGCCACGATTCGAACGATACACACAATTTCTCCGTTGCATCAACTTCATTCGGCGAGAACTTTGTGGTCCCAGGACGCGGTTCTTGCAAATGACAGACTTCCCATATTGTCTTCTGCGTTGGGGAGTTGTCACCAAACTGGAAGGAGCAGCGTTGTCAAAGCTCTTCCTGAAAACATCGTTCTTCCGCAGTTACATCATTATTCACCGAACAGAGCCACGCGCTCGCAAAAGTCTGAAAGAATGGGGAAGTAGCACACCACCCCGTCATTGTGCCCAAACTCCTCAGGGCCCGAACCCCGCTCTGGCGGAGACCAGTCGACTCTACGGCCTCTCCGCAAATCGGCTGTCCGCTGCAGGAGCGCTGTACCACCCTCAGCACCGTCCAAGATCACATGACCCAGTCCGCCGTCCTCCTTCATCTCGAGAAGCGCTCGAATGTCTCGAACAGGCCGCCCCCAAACTCGAGCAGCGGCGATTTTCCCTTTGAACGGAAGGGCAATGTATTGACTTGCACGATTTGGCGCGTCGATCGTAAAAGGGTTGGGAACGGCCCCCGTCCCAACCGTCACGCAGCCTCGAGTAAAAATCGGACAGGGCTCTCCGGCATCCACTTCCACGCCATCCACAAAGAGGGTTGCGCGTCGGGGGACGCCTTCGCTTTCCGCCTCCAGCCTTAACGTGGCGTGGTGCCAACGTCCGTCCGTCACCCGTGGCCCACCCGTTAGCACCAGATCTTTCCCAAAAATTGGTTCGGAATGGTAGAGCGGACGCATCCTGAGATCGGGTCGACCACCAAGAGCGGGACGCGGACATGGTAGTTCGTTCGGCCAAAGAGGCGCGGGTCAAGGTTGGCAGAGATGAAGTCGTCGCTGCCAACGCTTTGGAAGCCCATGATTACGCCGCCGGAGTAAGAACGAGCCGCTGAGAGAAAGTCGCGGGCCACGGCGCCGCCGTCAGGTGTGGGTGGCATTGTAGCACTTGCAATTATTTGTCAGGCTCCTTGAGAGCAACAGACTGGTGAAGATCGAGTGCACCATCAAAAAGCAGGGTCGTTTGATCGGCCGCAGTAGACTGGGCAACTTTGGCAGATGAAGCCGTCGTCGCCAAGTTGTGGAATCCAATTTTGGCGCCGCCACAAGTGCCGCCGGCTGGCTCGCCTGGATTCCTTCTTCAAACGTGCGGCCAAACGGCTGTTCCGCGAGTGCGATGGCCTGTTCGGGATCGCCCCATCTTCGGGGCGGATGTGAGATGCCTCTAATCCGTCCAGGGTCTAATCGCTACCGGCGGGGGCGCCGAAAAAGAAAACGAAC
Organism: Zopfochytrium polystomum; assembly: GCA_025765615.1. NCBI lineage: Eukaryota > Fungi > Chytridiomycota > Chytridiomycetes > Chytridiales > Chytridiaceae > Zopfochytrium > Zopfochytrium polystomum. Next base: position 40,440 of record JAIVFJ010000013.1, on the reverse strand, counting down.
GTTTTGGCTGATAGCGGTGGCCCTTCACTTTTTGATGTGGCAACTGCAATCAACATTAAAAGCAAGCTCGCCCCAACGACGATCCGAACGCCGACCTTCTCCGAGATTTCTTTGGTTGAGTGGTGACGTCCTAGCCATTGGATGACAGGGGCTTGGAATTGAAGCGGTTGTGCTTCGCCATGTACAGTACAGCCAACAAACAAAGAAAAATGTGGAGGATATATTACCCGATATGCGCAATACTGCTACTGCTTGAACAGCAAAGTAACCAAAAACCCGGCAACCTCTCCCGCACCAACACCAAGCCCCTCCCCGGCCCTCCCCGCGCGCGCTCATTCATCCTCGTCAAACTACTTCTCGTAAAATCCGTCCTCTGCAGCCGCATCATCCTCAAACGCCTCGTCCTCCGCGACCTCGTCGTCGTCCATGAGCTCGCTCTCGTCAAACGCCGCGTCGTCGTCAAACATCGCATCGTCATCAAACAGCGCAGCGTCGTCGTCGACAAACCCGTCGACCCCCGCGTACTCGTCGTCGTCAAAGGCAGCGTCGTCGAAGAGCGCGGCGGCGGCGGAGGAAGCGTCGGCGGCGGGGGCGGCGTCGGAAGACAAGGAGTCCTGAGATGGGTTTTCTAGTGGTTTTGGGAAGGGTATGCGGTTTGGGTGCGGAAGGAGAAATGTTAGAGGGAGCGAGTTGCCGGCCTTGTAAGGGGCGAAAGAAGAGTTTCTAAATTACCGTCGTCACCGCGGTGCTTCCGGTGGTGGTGGTGGTGCCGTCCTCCGTGATGCCTGCGGCGACCGTGGTGGCCGTGGTGGCCGTGGTGGTGGTCTACGTTTACAAAAGTGAGGGAAAAAAGTCGAGCAGATGCGATTAACTCTGGGCGCTTCATTCGATAAGTCGACGGATAGCAGCAAGAAACCCACGATCGCGGCGTTCGAGGTCGAAAGTCGCGTCGAAGAGTGAGGCGGCGGGGTTCTGGGCGTTGAGCGAGACGTCAGAGCCGCGGAAGGGGGCGGCGACGGTGCAGGAAGCCGCGAAGAAGGCCACAAGGAGCAGGGATAGGCTCTTCATGTTTGGGTTGTTGTTGTTGCTTTGTGTGTCTGTATGTGTGAGAGTGCGTGGCCTTGTGCTTGTGTTGTTGGCTGAGGAGGATGGGAGTGGGGCCGAGCCCGCTTATAAACTGTTCTTACTAGTTTGATCGCTGGCCTCTCGCTCGGTGACTTTTTCCCTACTGCACCATCGTCATTCGCCAGATGTAGTGCATGTGGTGAGCCACACGAATGTGAAGACACAAACCCGACAACGTTTTGGCGAAGGAAAAAAATCTGTCTCGCGACGCGTGTCTGTCTGTTTCCCTCTCGCTCCACCCGTCGGCAATGTGATTGACAGCACCCCCCTCCCTCACTCCACCGCCCCTGCCACCGCCGATACGGTCAGTACCTACCCACTCTCTCCTCCATCGCACTTTGCTGCATTTTGACTCCACCGAGACACAAAGATCCAGACGAAAATTTCGACCAAAACATTCTTCCTTCCCGCGCGCGAAAACCACGCGGTGCGTCGGGATCGCGGCAATGTGAAAGGTCGGAATAATGAGTGGATAGAACCTGACATGGCGAGACAATCATTTGACCTGTTACCCGCATGCAATCATCGATCTGGTCGCTTTTTCACAACAGTAAACAGCAGCAGCAGCAACAACACCTCGCCGCGCAAGTCGGGCACGTCGCTTCTTCTTTCACTCTCTTCTTCTTTCACTCTCAGCATCGTCTCTCCTTCATCGCTGTTCCTCTGTCGCTGCTGCTATCACACGTAACAAATACTAGTCCCCCCCCGGCGAGCAAGCGGATGTGTGATTCTTCTTTGGCTTCTGCGGAATCACCGGAAGATCTTGACGAGAAAGACAAAGAGATCGATCGACCTGTCAAACAAACAAACAAAAAAAGAAGAAGAAAAAAAAGGCTACCGTTCCGATAAGGACCACCCGCACTACTCGGCCGCACGCACGCAATAATGCCCGACGACCTCTTCCTCTTCTCGGCTGCTGGAACAACAACGGCCACGGCGGCGGCGCCATCATCCCTCGACGCGGCGGCGGCGGCGGCAGCTCTTCTTCGCACCACCAGCAGCAGCAGCAGTAGCAGCAGCAGCATGAGCAGCGGCGGCGGCGGCGATACCGGCATCACCGCCGGCGTCATCCGTATCAAGGCCCAAGCGCCCGCCGGCCCCAACGATCAGGTCATCCACCCGTCGCTGTCGCTGTCGACATCGTCGTCGGCCCTCGAGCCGCTGTCTATCGAGGACGCCGTCGACCGCGACCTCGCGGAACCGCTCGCTGGGAAAGAAGGTGCGGCCCCGCCCCCAACACTTTTCTTTTTTTTTTTTTTTGTCCGTGCCATTTATTGCTGAATGCAACCAATTTCCCGCACGTTGTCCAGCCTTCGAATCGTACCCGGACGGCGGCCGCGAGGCATGGACGATGGTCGCCGCGTGCTTCACGCTGTTTCTTACGACGCTCGGCGGGATCTATTCATGTGAGAGGGAGGGATGTGCAGGAGCCGGACGCTTGTTCACAAAGGCACCCCCACTTTGGACAATTTTCCGTAGGGGGCGTTCTGCAGGACCGCCTCGTGGCCGAAGGTCTGGCACCGGCGTCGACTCTGGTGTGGATCGGCTCGGTGCAGGCCAGCATCGAGTCCGTGATCGCCCTGCCCGGTGCGCGACTCGTCGCGGCGTACGGACCAGTTGAGGATTCGCTTCCTTTTGGAAATCTTCCCGCTCGCGCCTTCTTTCATTGTGCTGACGCTTCCCTTCCACCTCCCCAGCGTCGCGTCGCGCTCGTCGGCAGCATCCTCGCTGCCGTCGGTCCCATCCTCGCCAGCTTCTGCACCCACAGCGTCGCAGGGCTGATCGTCACCGAAGGTTCGTGTCCACTGTTCTGCCTGCGAAAAAAACTGACGGACCCTCCAGGATTCATGTTCGGCCTCGGTCAAGCGCTCTGCTTTTACGCTTCGGCCACGCTGCCAGCGACTTACTTCCTGCGGCGGCGGAACCTCGCGTGAGTTCGATGGTACCTGACGACCTTCTTGTCGTCTAAGTTCCCTTGTTTCGCATGCACTGCATCCCAGCACCGGCATCGTCTTCTCCGGCGCCGGGGTGGGTGGCGCTGTATTCAGCATTATCACGGCACAGCTTCTCGAGGCGACGGACCTGGCGTGGACGCTGCGGATCGTGGGGTGCATTTTCCTCGCGCTGAACCTGCCAGCCGCGCTCCTGCTGAAATCGCGGTCGCAGCGGGAACCGTTTTTTCGCAAACAAGAAGCTCGTGCAGTGGTGAGAGGGGTGTTTCGCCGCATTGAGAAGTTCCAAAAAACCATTTTATTGAAGAACGTTGGTTTTTTTTTGTTTGCAGGTCCGCATTCCAGGACAAGCGGTTCATCCTTCTCCTCGTCGGTAGCTCGATCGCCTTGTTTCCTCTCTTTGTCCCGCCTTTCTTTCTACCCCTCTACGCCAACAGCGTCGGACTCAGCACGTCCATGTCGTCCCTTGTACTCGCCGGTACGAGATTCTGCCCTTCTAAAGAACGGACCCTTCTCACCAACTGATGATACACGGCTGCCCACCCCTGACCGTCGCACGGCTTTTGAAAACAGGGTTTAACCTCTCCAGCGCGGTGGGCCGGTTCGGGTTTGGGGTGTTTGCAGACTTGCTTCTCGGCAGCCTCAACAGCTTGGTCGTGTGCCTCTTTCTCGTCGGCATTTCGACGCTCGTTATTTGGCCTCTGGCCACGTCGGTCGCGCCGCTGTATGTAACACTCTCCCTCCCTGTGTTTCCTTGCGACGACAACATCGCCCGTGCTGACAATGTAACGGTTTCCAAATTATTTTGCGACCGATACCTACCATCTCAGGGTCGTTTTCGCAATCGTGAACGGGCTCTGCGCAGGTAGGATAAGGGAGGAGTTATTCTTGCAACTAGGGCAACAAGTAACCGTGTTCTTCCACTTTCGCGGTACCCGCCCAAACAAAACAAAATCTGCCTCAGGCGGCATGTTCAGCCTATTTCCAGGGACAGTCGCAAACGTCTTCGGCAGCCGCAACCTCAGCCAGTTCTTCAGCCTAAGTTCGTCCGCCCCCCGCGAACGCCCTTCAATCTCACCATCTCCTCTCGCTCTCTCTCACACTTAAAATTACACAGTCTTCTTCTTCTGGATGCCCGGATACTTCCTCGGCTCCCCAATCGCGGGGTATCTCCTGCAGGCGTACGGCGGGCCGGAGGGCGGGATCGGCGCCTACCGGCCCGCGATCTTCTACTCTGGCGTTTTGTCGCTGATCGCGGCCGGGTTCGTGCTGGCGGTGCGCATTATCCAGGATCGGAGCGTGTTCAAGAAGATGTGAGCGCCGCGGAGCGGAGGAGGGGAGTGAGGGAGGAAGTTGCGCTCGCGACGTTTGGAAGTTCTACTCTCCGTTTTCCGGCTCTCGGTCGCTGTTGTTGTATTTTTGTCTTCTTTAGGGTGCACCTCCGGGGCTTCACTGGGACTTCGTGCTTTGATCGAATCTCATTTCGTCGGCGTGCGAGCCGATCGCGTCACTCCTCCACTCACTCACTTCACTCAACTGGCCCTTGGGCATTCGAAAAACAACGCCACTCGCATTTGTGCTTCGCGCTTGACTGATTGCGTGATTCTTGGTGGAGGGCGATACGCCCGGATCGCTTGATGGGTTTTGCTCGAAGCGGTTGTCGGGGTGGTTGATTGGCGTCCTTGTGGCTACCCGCCGAGTGCTTCTTTTTTTTATTTTCGCCCAAAACGGGTCGGAGATCAGTCTGGTGTAGCCCATGATGGGCAATGGAGAGAGCTATTCCTATCCGACTTTGAAAATTCCACTATGAACGTTAAACGGCCGACCGAGGCCGTTCCTCCCCATCGAACCGCATCGCACGCGATTTTTGTCTGGGGGCGTGTCGCCTTAACTGGATCATCCTCACTTCGAAATTGTGTGTTAAATTTATTGCAGATCACGCAGTGTCCTCGCACCCCTTTTGGGGACATCCACCCTCAAACACAACGGCAACTTGTGCTAGTAGTTTCGTTGGCGCACGAATCAAACCACCGGTGTCTCACGGTCTTCTTTCCGTCTCACCGTCTTCTTTCCGCGTTCGCCATTGTCGTGTTCGTTTTCGTCGTCGGCACCGCCTCTGCCGCTCTTCTCACCACCAAGCAGCCCGCTGTCCATCCACCACTGCACCACGGCTGCGTGCCCATTCCTCTTCGCCATGCCGAGGGCGGCGTCCGCCGAGGAAGAGAACCGCAGCGGCAGTCCGCACCGCCGCCACCACTCCAGCACATCCACATGGCCGTTCGCGCTCGCAGCTTCCATAGCGCCTTGCGCGCAGCACGCGACCTCCAGCCCGCAGTCGCGCCACCACTGCAGCACGCGCACGTGGCCCCTCTCGCTCGCCGCGCGCATCGCTTCAACCGAGTACCGCGGCCGCAGGCGCCAGAGCGCGGTCGTGGTGTAACGCAGCCGGCGCGCGGAGCGGACGAGTCGAAAGTACCACAGGAGGAGGTCGAGCAGCTGGACGTAGCCTGCGGCGCTGGGGGGGTCGAGCTCGGGCGGGTGACCGGCGGCGTAAGGGCGCAGGGTGAGGTAGGCTTCGGCTTGGCGGAAGCGCAGGCGGAGGAGTGTCGCGAGGCGGAAGGCGTCGGAGGGGGCTAGGAAGCGGCAGAGGAGGTCTGCGGCGGGGAACGGGAAGAAGAGGCGGCGGGTGGCGGGGTCGGCGCAGTTGGAGTTGGAGCAGCAGGAAGGCGAGGCGCGGTCTGGGTGGAACGGATCGTTTGAGTCCATTGTTTGCTTTGAGGGAAGGGGGGAGAAGAGGAGGTGGGCGATTATTCTTTGTCGGTCTTCCTCTGTCGTGTCGTTCTGTTTCTGACTGTCTGTCGCCTGATGCTGCTAGCTTGAAAGTGTGGCTGGGCTTTGATTGATGGCTGGGAACAGATTTGTGGCTGCGCTGGTGGCTGGGTATCCCAAAAGAAAACAAAAAAAAGAAGAGGAAAAACAAAAAAAAATACAGACAAACAACGCTTGCCAAAACAAGAGGCCTTGCTTGACCCACAACAACACCACACGAAAATGGGGACCACCACACGTCCCTATTTCGTCAAAGGGGCTAGTCGCGCCCCCTGCCGAACAGAAAACCCAAATTACGAGGGGTGGCGCCGCAAGGCGCCAGCCGATCCGAAGTACGGGAGGGTGTCTCTACAAGGCCCCGACCGCGATATGCAACAGTGGGGAGGGTGGCGGCGGTAACGCAGATGGACGAGGAGGAGCAGAAGGAGGAGGAGCGGCTCAAAATTTGAATTCATTTTTGCGCAGCGCGGGCGGAAAAGGTCGAGGCTTTCAAAGAAACAGGAGAGAGCAGTAGGGGCGGGTCCGCCGAATTTCTAAGGGGCGAACGTACGAAGTGGCACACGCGATGACGATGCCGGCCTTGTTGATCCGAGCACGTGCATCAAGCGGCCGGTCTCGTTCGCGATCTGGTTGGTGGTGTCAACCGCCAGGGTCAGTGTCGCCAACGACGACGGGCCTCCTTCTGTGGATGCGCTCCACGGTGGTGGATCTTGGCAAGGCGAATATGTCACAGATGTACAGTAGATGAAAGCGGCACGGATCATGCAGAAATGGTAAGCGGGTATGGACCGGGTGCGGCTGGGCGATCGGGTGTTTTTGCGTCATAACCACGTATTCGATCGGTCGCGGCATTGGCATTTCTGCGATGACTTACCCTCCGCAGATGGACGAAGAGGCCTCTCCAACTGTGTACGCACCAATCCTCATCGCTGCGCCTCTCTCGGTCCCGGCGAGCATGAACTCCTGGCCCTGCTCGTCCTCGCTGCCGGCCTTGCCACGGCCGCCTTTACGTGAGGGCTACTAGTGCAAACCAGCGCCTTTCCTCTACCAGTACCGAGCAGGATGGTACCGACCAAGAAGAATGCGCAGACGACAACAGCAAAGACGTCACCAAACACTTGCTGACAAAGCGGGCCCGCAAGACTACCATGGACGCTGCGCAACCCGCGTGGCAGGACGTCTTTTGCATGGGATCAGGGTTAGTACGAATAAAAATATTACGGATTCGCGAACAAGCACCGTGGCAACTCCTACGGGAGTTTGTCTGCCGCAAAACGTAAATGCAAACTCCTGAGACTTTGTTCCTAGAACTGACACCTCCCTCTTCGCATCCGTGTTTCTGAGGTGCACTCAGGCTTACTAACCCTAATAGATCACCGTCTAATGAATTTAGGCGTCATTGCTTTCGAAAGCAATTCAAGTACTGAACAAATTTCTTGCTTTTCGTCATTTACAGCGAAGTCAATCGTCTCATACGACCGACGCCGTCATTGTACGTTGTTTCAACGTTTGCGCCAGCGTCTAGGAGCGCTTTCACGTCTTCAATCTGCCCGTAGATGCAGGCCCAGTGCAGTGCAGTTATACCGCCAGTTTCCTGCGGGTCCACTGGAGCGTCATGCTCCAGCAACTTCTCCAGGCTCCGAAGTTGACCGGACCTATTCGCTTGAGTCAGAGAGAAACGTTTGGCCTTGGCGGCAACATTTTTGTCCTCACAAGTGACGGCACCGGACACACGGTGAAGAAGCAGGTCCAAAACTGTCTCGTGATGCGTGGTAGCACCGGACGCCAACATTTCTTCCAAGTCGTCAATCATCCTTTGGTCAAGCAGATACTCCACAACGCGAGCGTGCCCTGAGCGACATGTCGCCCTAAGTGGGCGAGGGAAACCGGCTTGAAGGAACTCGGCACCGGCTTATTGACAAAGCCACTGGACCATATCGAGTCGACTATGCAGAAGACAACGCCGTTCCAGACCGAAGCAGCATTGACGTCCGCCCCGAGCTCAACCAGCAACATGACCGCCTTTAGCTGACCGGGCAGCGCTGGAAGCAGGAGCGGCGTGAAGCCGCCGTCCTCGACGGTAGTTTCGGGACGGAAAAAGCTGGTGATCTGCAAGAACGTCGGCGTCCACGGCTCTTGTCCTGTCGGTAAGTCTGAAAGCAACGTCTAGGTAGCCAGCGCGCGTCGCCACAGCGGAGTCGACCCGTCTCTCGTTCGCAGCGAGGAGTCTGCGCCCATGCCGATGAGCGTCTCCACCAATTCAAGATCCCCGATCTCGGCGGCGAGATGGATAGCCGTGGATCTGCCGGCGTCGATGATCGGCGCATTGATGGAAGCCAGTTTGGAAACGACTGAGCGAAGGTCAGCAGCTGTGAGCGGTGCCGTGAACAATGCCGGCGTGTCCAGTGATTCGAAGTGATGGAAAACATTTTGTTTGATTTACGGAAAAGTAAGATGCGGAGGAATAAGAGGATGGACCGAGCAAAACGAGCAACGCTGTAGTACCTAACAACGTGCGGGGTTGATCCTACATTATTTTCTTCCCTTTTTATTCTTCTATTTCCTCACACCGTCCCCGTTTCCTACCGCCGTTACCGATGGATAAAATACCATTGCCGTATCGAACTTGGGTTGCTTCACGAGTCGCGGTAATTCGAAAGCGGAATGCCCAGTCGCAGGAGAGACACTTTTCTCTTGGTGGCTCAGCGTGAGTGTCTCTCCTTCTGCACCGTCCATAAAACCTGCACACCAGCAGCCACCGCACAGCAACCAGCAAGCCGGCGACCCTCAGACCATCGCCCCGCTCCACTACCTGCTCCTGCATCAGCACCATGATCGCGAAAATCGCCACCGTCACAACAGCCAAAACCAACGCCAGAGGCGACTCTACCGTGCACGAAGCTGCTCGGCCGAGCTTGCTTGCCGCCGCCACCTTTCTCGTTATGGCAACCTCTTTCCCCTCAGCCGCGCTCGCCTTCCCGAGCAACTTCTCTTTACCCGCTCCAACCTCCTCTTCCCCAATCGGCGATCGCCTCATCTTCGATTCAGAGGTCTCCACCGTCTACGCACCAAGTCTCATCGCCGTCGCGTCCCTTGGCCTCGGCGATAACCTTCTGCTAGCCGTGCTTGTCGTGGCCGCCGGCTTTTGTGCCGCCTATTTGTCGCTCCACGCCGAGGTCGCAAGCCTGCGTCTCCCCAGCACGCCCAGCCAAGAATACGATGCGGTCGCTGGCAATGACGATGGCGGCGAGTCGGTCCTCAGCGACTGGAACTGCCTGACGAACTGCATCGCAAAGATGCCATGGGTCCTGCGGAACCCCAGATGGCTGCCTCTGCTCGTGGCTACCTTGGCCCTCGACATTTTTTGCTTCGGATCCCTGATCTCCTTCATTATTTCCGTTCCCTCCAGTCCGGCTTTCCCCACCTACCTCATTTTCGCCTGCGCGATCGCTCTCATTCTTCCCCGCTCCTATTCGTATCTCCTCGCCCACACGCCGAAAATTCCGCCACCACCCACCGAATTCCCTCACGAGGGTGAGATCCTGCGCTTCTTGGCTGGCTCAGCCCTCCTCGTCCTCGTTGCAATGGTTGGGACCGCTGCAGTTGCCAAAAAGGGGCTCCCCGCCGTCCTCCAGCTCAACGACACCCTGCAATACGAGCCGATCGCCACCCCATCAACCATTCGCCCGAACACCATCTACTCCCGCATAGACTTTGACATGGGTCTCACCGCTTTTTCCGGAACTGTAACCAAGTGCGGCCCGCCGCCAGCGGGTATACCGCTTCCTGTCGGGGGCGGCGCCGTCCTGAACTCCACCACTGTCTTTGCGTGCACGGTGGCAGACACTGGCTCAACAATCGGCTACACAGTTTTATACGCTATTATCACCTTTGTGACCTGGCTCTGCGCTATCGGCGCCTACATCACTATCAGAGACCCGATCGCGAGGTTTATTTGTCCTTGCATCGTCGGCCTCCTCATATACTTTGACGCCGGTGCGCCCTCCTTTCCGCTCAAAATGGCGTGGTGCCCGTCGACGGACTATAGGGATTGCCGTGGGCTCAATTTGGGAAGTTTCCATCCGAAGCAGCCGCTGGAGGTGTTGTGGTCGCTCCCAAATGGCGGGCATCTTTGATTGTGCGTCGTTCATTCTTTGCTTTTTGGGTGCTTCGAATTGGGAAATAAAAAACCTCAGACGGTCAAGCATATTTTTTTTTTTTTGCTCGCAGCCGTGTTGCCGTCGATCTTCAATGAGATGAGGGGGGACTGCAGGGTGCAAACGTGCAAGGGCTGAGTGTACGACAATGACGACAGTGAAGGGGAGAGACATCGGTCGGTTTGGGGAGACAGGCGGACAGATAGACAGACTGAATGTACGCTCGCTAAGCCACAACTCCTCGTGCACCTGGTCGGCCACTTCAATCGGCGTTCTCAGCCACCAGCATCTCGCCGCCTCCATCATCCTTGCCACCGGACTTGCTGTTGGCTACTTTTCAATGAAGGTGGTGGTGGCAGTCGAGCACCGCTTTATCAGAACCAACCCACAGCAGGGAGCCATAGACTCGGATGGGAGACACGGCAAGGCCGACAACGAAGAATCAAACTGCTGGCAGGGCCTGACGGATTGCGCCACGCACTGCATCTCGGGGCTTCCGTTCGCCTTTCGAACCCCTCGCTGGTTGCTGCTGCTTGCCCCCTCAATCTGCCTTGACAGCTTTTCGATATGGACCTTCTTCGCCTGCATATCTGTTCTTTTTTTAACTGTGACTGGACAATATTCGTGACGACGGATGTGGGCAGTACCCGCGTCCGCCCAATCTGCTCTAGTGGAGGTCAAGTCTCCACTTTCTTGCATGCCAGAATTAGTAATGATAGCAATACTCTAATATTTCTGGGTGTCGAGTCTATTTTCACATGTCTCAGGGAATCGAACCAGCGACTCGATATCGGTGGCCAGGTATCCAGCCACTTGATCAACAATACAATAAAGGAGACCAAATGACCGGATATTCTATTGATTTGGATCCGTAGAAATGACTGCAAGGTCTGACAAACAAAACCTGTGGTTTCAAATTGGCAGTTACTGGTTCCTGGTGGCTGGGTAGAAAAATTTGAGATCCCTATTGTGGCCACAGTGTTGGGTGCCCGCAAGGGTTACAGATGCAACCCAAAAGTGTCAGGAACAGGGCAGGACAGGACAAGGCAGACAAGGAACTGAGAGGAGTGATGATTGTATTGGAAACAATAATTCACTTGAGGGATGGGACAGGTCCCCCATCCCCCTTTTATACCTTTTGAGAGTCTTCCTTGTCAAGACCCAAAGAAAGTTCCAGAAAGAGCAATTAGTAATACAATGATACCAATGATACCAATGACAACAAGACAAGTCAGGAAAGCAAAGAAGGTTCCAGAAGGTTCCACAAGGTTCCATGAAGGAATGTTCTAGAAGGTTCCAGAAGGTTCCAGAAGGTTCCATGAAGGAATGTTCTAGAAGGTTCCAGAGGTTTCCAGAGGGTGATTCATAACATCATCTCCCCCTTTTAGGCCTCTTCTGCAACTTGGTGGGGTACCTGGTCTTGAACTTGAGCAGAAGGTCTTGGCAGTGAGTGAGGTTTAACTCAGGTTCCCAGGTGTTGTCAGCATCTGAGTAACCTTTCCACTTCACAAGGAACTTGAGTGTCCTTCCAAACCACTTGGCATCCAAGATTTGTTCAACCTCAAATTCCTCTTCACCTTCTACCTCAACTGGAGGAGGAGGAGGAACAACTCTGCCTGGAATGGAATTGGCCACAAACTTCTCCAAAAGGCTGACATGGAAAACTGGGTGGATCTTCATGGATGCAGGGAGATCCAGCTTGAAGGTGACTGGATTGATTTGCTCCAAGATCTTGAAAGGTCCCAACTTGAGGTTGTCTAGCTTGGGACTTGGTCTTTTGGTCTGCAAGTTCTTCCTCAGAAGCCAAACTTGCTGACCCACAGCAAGGTCATGGTCCATTCTGTGAGTGTTGGCGAATCTTGAGGCATCTTCTTGGGCTTGCTTCAGGGTGGAGTCCAGGAAGGTGCTGATGATCTTGAGCTTATGCAAGTGTGAAGCCACAGCAGGAGCTTGGACATTGGATTGGGTCTCTTGTCCCAAAAGATCTCCTCTTGGATTGAAGCCATAGGTTGCAAAGAAAGGAGATAGCTGGGTGCTTGAGTGGAGAGAATTGTTGAGAGCAAATTCTGCCAGCGGAAGGAGGGTGGGCCAATCATCCTGTTGATAGCTGACATAGCACCTCAAATACTGCTCCAGAGTCTGGTTTGTTCTTTCTGTTTGTCCATCAGTCTGAGGGTGATAAGCAGTTGACAGTTGAGACTTGATTCCAAGGGCTGTTGTGAGTGCTTTCCAAAATTGAGATCTGAACTGAGGTCCTCTGTCACTGATGATTGACTGAGGCAGCCCATGGAGCCTGAATATGTGCTGCAAAAACAGGTCTGCTGTTCCTTGTGCATCTATATTCTCAGTGCAGGGGATGAAATGGGCCAACGTTGTCCTTCTGCAGATGACAACAAGGATAGAGTCAAATCCATGGGATGGGGGCAGTTTCACAATGAAGTCCATGGATATTGATGACCAAGGGCTGATGGCAATTGGGAGGGGCTCCAGAAGTCCATAGGGCTTGTGTCTGCTGGATTTGTTTCTTTGACAGGTTTCACAGCTGCTGACATAGTTCTTGATGTACTTCCTCATGCCTGGCCAGTAGAAGTCTCTGGAAACAAGCTCATATGTCTTGTGCTCTCCTGGGTGTCCAGCGGTTGCTGCATCATGCCTTGTCTTGAGTATCTCAAGTTTTTCCTCTTCTTGGCTGATTTGAATCTTGTGAGGCTTGGGGTCCTTGGAAATAGCATGGGCCCACACACTGTCAGGAAGCAGTGAAAGGTGTGCCTTGGATCGTGGGGTGAAACCATCTCCCCCTTCAGGTGCAAGGTCTGTCCTTCTGTGCTCATCAGTGGTGGGGCTTGAATTCTTGACTGGGAACTGTGATTCTTGAATCTTTGACTGAGAGTTCTGTTCTTGGCAAAGACCGTGAGCGGTGGAACTTGAATCTTGAATGTGGACTGTGAACTGTGGTACGTGAATCTTTGACTGTGGGTTCTGTGAACTAGAGTCTTGGCCATGACTGTGAGCTCTCTGAGCTCTACTTGAATCTTGACTGTGAACTGTGAACTGTGGAACTTGAGTCTTGGCTGGCTGTGAATCTTGAATCAAGGGCTTGAGAGCATGAGACTTGGGGGCTCGACTTGAGTGTTGGGTGACTGTTCCAATTGGTGGAGGTTGGACTTGACCAGTGACCCAATCAATGGCAGGGTTCTGGGCTTGCAGCCATGGTAATCCCAGGATGACAGAGAATGTGGGTGAGCCAAGATCCAATACTTCCAGATTGACCATGGATGGTGGAAAGTCTTGGATGTGGAGGTTTAGCTTGGTTTCATGGCTGATTTCCTTGAACAGAGCATGATTGGCAAAGTGGACCTTGAGGGGTGTGGATTTCTTGATCGTAGGAATGGCACAAGACTTGGCAAGGGTGGCATCAATGATGTTGCAGGATGATCCAGAGTCTATAAGGGCCTTGGTTGTGATGGTTGACTTGGGTGAGAGTTGAATCTTGACATCCATGGTGAGTTGGTGGGGCTTGGAATCTGAGGTGTTTGTGGTGCTGGTGGTGGTGATGAAACAGGGGCAGCTTGGAGGAGGGTCCAGGGAATTGCCCCTCAGTGAGCCTGGACCTGGGAGTTTGGGTGCTTCTTCCTTGGGCAGTCCTTGACAGCATGCTCCTTGGAGCCACAGTAGAAACACAGTCCCTGCTGGGCCCTCCTTGTTTTCTCCTCTTGGCTCAGAGGACCCTTAGGAAGTGTCTCAACTGCATCCACTTGCATGGGTTCAGGAACTGTAAGAGCTTGAGGGACTGGGGTAGGTCTTGATGTAGTTCCTACTTGTCTTTGCTTCAGCCTCTTGGAGTAGAGTCTGTTGTCAATCTTGATGGCAAGGAGAATGTACTCTTCCAAGGTCTCAGGGATGTGCAGAGACTGGGAGAGCATGTCTTGGATAGACTCATGGAGACCATCATGGTACAGCTCCATCAGAGCTGCATCATTGTATCCAGAGTCTCTGGCTAGTTGCTTGAATCGGTTGGTGTAGGCCACACAAGATTGCTTTCCTTGCTTGATATGCTTGAGCTTGGATCTTGCTGTCCAAGATGCGTAGGGGTCACCAAAGGTAGCTTCCAGCCCCTCCCAGAGCTCTTGCAGGGTGGTGGGTGTGCTTGGGAGAGATCTGTACCATGATTGAGCTTGACCAGACAGGAGGGTGCTTGTGAAAAGAACCTTGACTTGCTCACTGGGAAATCTTGAAGGTTGGAGAAGGATGACATTCTCCACAGTGGCCATGAAGTTCCTAAGGTCTTTGGCCAGCCCAGTGAACTTGTCAGGGCTGGGAACCTTGGGCTCTCTTGCTTGGTTGGCTTGAGGCAGGGGAAGAGCTTGATGTTCTTGTTGGTGAAGTTGTTGTTGAAGCTGGTGCTGCTGGTGAAGGACTTGTTCTTGAAGTTGGTGTGTCTGTCTTGAAAGGGCTTGTAATTGGTCCATCAAGGCTTGGAAGGCAGTTGCATCAGGGAAGGTGTTGTTTGGGTCAGACATGATGGCAGAGAGTAGTGGGAGAGGGTGAAGTGAATTATGATGTCAGGAACAGGGCAGGACAGGACAAGGCAGACAAGGAACTGAGAGGAGTGATGATTGTATTGGAAACAATAATTCACTTGAGGGATGGGACAGGTCCCCCATCCCCCTTTTATACCTTTTGAGAGTCTTCCTTGTCAAGACCCAAAGAAAGTTCCAGAAAGAGCAATTAGTAATACAATGATACCAATGATACCAATGACAACAAGACAAGTCAGGAAAGCAAAGAAGGTTCCAGAAGGTTCCACAAGGTTCCATGAAGGAATGTTCTAGAAGGTTCCAGAAGGTTCCAGAAGGTTCCATGAAGGAATGTTCTAGAAGGTTCCAGAGGTTTCCAGAGGGTGATTCATAACAAAAAGCTGTTGGCCTCAACCTATGTGTAATGTTATGAATCACCCTCTGGAAACCTCTGGAACCTTCTGGAACTTTCCTTGCTTTCCTGACTTGTCTTGTTGTCATTGGTATCATTGGTATCATTGTATTACTAATTGCTCTTTCTGGAACTTCTTTGAGTCTTGACAAGGAAGACTCTCAAAAGGTATAAAAGGGGGATGGGGGACCTGTCCCATCCCTCAAGTGAATTATTGTTTCCAATACAATCATCACTCCTCTCAGTTCCTTGTCTGCCTTGCCTTGCCTTGCCCTGCCATGTTCCTGACATGTAAGTTTTCAAATTGAGGCCTCGGTCTGGGATTTTTGGGAAACACTCAGGGTGCCAGGCAGAACTGACTGGTTGGCAGCAAGAGGCACAAGACAGACCCGAACCTATTGTGACTGTCAGTTATTGTTCTCACAATGCCCATGGGAGAGTGAGTCACTGCCAATGCAGACCTAGGCGCTGGCATGCGCTGATGACAAATACTCTGAGTATTAAGTGGAACGGACACCTGATGTTAACAGTTTTCCTCCTCCTTCACTCAAGCAGATAATATAGGAGAGATTTTTGGCCTGTGCTGGTCATGTTTGCCTAGCAACTATTACAGCGTGCATATCATCATAATGTATCAATAATTCATAACAGAGTTTTTCTCTTTCTCTCCAAGTTGGGGAGAAGGACCACCCACAAACACACATCTCCACTTCATTCACTCCTTCCACTCACTCACTCAGAGTAGACTGTTTACAGAAGTGATTCATTTGAAGAGTAGGTTTGAGATTTTAATTATTTTTTGGTCTTCTTTTTTGTAACAGAAGACATCTTGATTGCTTCCGGAAGCAAAACTGTTGCACCTGCTTGGGAAGGAGGCCGTTACAAGGGACGAAGGGGAATCGGGAGTACTGGCTGGTTGCGAATGGCCACTGCATTTTTTTGGGGCATACTATACCGCTGGATTTGATTGCTTCCCCCAGTAGGACCGCAGCTTTCCCACCGTTTATTCCACTGTTTATTTTTGTGCAACTTGGATACCTCTCACAGCAGTAGTGTCATCTTGCTTTCACCACAAAATGAAGTGCATGTTGTTTCTGATTTTTCGTTGTTTTGACTCTTGAGCAGATTTCACTTTCTGCCAGCTCTTTTTCTTTCTTGTTTTTGTAATACCTCGCTCTGTTTTCAGATTAGTTGAAGGCTATTTGCACACCAAAAGAGCTTTGAGGAAACGTGCTAACAACTTAATAAACCAAAGTTTTTGGGCTAGAGCTGTAATATCAGCACTCCACAATATCTTTCCAAAAATTGCCCTAACTCAATAGCCTTAATGCTGGAGAAACAATCAGGCAAACAGCTTGTGCAAATAAAACTATTTTTGTAAGGGCTTGGGGCTGCCATCCAAGAAGAGCACCAGAATGGCGGATAAATAGGAAAAGAAAAATTTTGTTTGTGCTGGAAAGGAAAAAAAAAGAAAATTATGGTAGCGCCCAAAACAACTTTACAGATACAGATGACAGCCATTGTTGGTGGTAATGCTCAGTTTGGTGATGCAACAGGAAATTTTGCAAAACCTCTCTGACGGCCAGCAATGTTTAAAAATAAAAAAAAAATAAAAAATAAAAAATAAAAGGCCTTGCCTGTGTGTGGTGTGTGCATCCACCATATGGAGCAGGCAGAAGGTCAATGTGTACATGTGGAAAGCATAGCCTCTGTTTGTTCTGGAGGCAGGTCTTTGCAGAAGTTACCACCCCAACCCATCTCCCAGCCCTGCAACATTTTACACAGGAAGCAACATATCAAAGCCTTGTTGGGGGGCAGATGGCCGAGTTGGTCTAAGGCGCCAGATTAAGGCTCTGGTCTCTCCGGAGGCGTGGGTTCGAATCCCACTCTGCTCAATCCTCCCATTTTCTCAGCCATCCTCTGTTGTAGTTTAACCTAACCGCTGCAGTGGAGGCGGGTTAACAGTAACGGAACTGTTTCTGCAAACTAAGAAGTTTAAATGGTCAACCAAGCAGGATCAACCCTCTCTCCTTGTGTATACTGCACAAAGGACTCAACCATACAGATCCTCCTCAGAGAATGAGCATTTTCAAAACTGAATCCTGACCATATTCCAACTGCACACCGGTTGACAGAGTTTTCCTTATCTAGCATGTACGAAATTACTAATTAAGGAAAAAGGCAAATTGGTGAAGCCAACCTCTGACTTTTTTCCTTCTGTGTGATTAACGTAGCGAGCTTCTATCAGGCAGAGGCTCTGTTAACTCAGTTGGTTAGAGTGTAGTGCTAATAAGCCCTCTTGTGGACTTGAGGGACGCTAAAGTCACAGGTTCGATCCCTGTACAGAGCACTCCAAGGAACGCATGGATGTATGTGGGGGGGGTGTGACTCTTCTTACAGTTTGCATTTTAAGCTAGCTCAATTCCTCAGATCAAAGTGAGAGTGGCATTCTGACTCTACAACAGGTTAGTTCTGGTCTGAATGTGAGCCTGCCTTCAAGGACAATCAGTTTGTCTGTCTTTCCGCATTAGCAAAAGTCCTGAGACCCAGTACAAGTGCAGTCATGCCCTAAGCACCAGAACAAAGGCTTGATTTGGCACATTTATTAGCTTTGACCATGTAACTGTGTTGGAATAAGCTCAGACAAATGCACCCCACAAGTCCCCTGTAACAACTTCCCTGAAACCACCATCCCACTCACCTGAGTGAAAACAAGCAAGCGTGAAAGAAGAACCATCCAGTGGCAAGGTAATAACTGTGGCTTGCTGCTCTGCGCTTTGTTCCATTGCAGTAATCTTGCAGCAGAGGCACTCTTCTTATTAACTGGGCGAAATAGGCCCCTCCTTCGCCTGACTGGGTTCCTCCCCTTTCCTCCTGCACCTCATGAAGAAGCAACGGGGCTTGCTGGGGATTGAACCCAGGACCTCCTCCACCCGAAGGAGGAATCATACCACTAGACCACAAACCCACTCATCATCTTTGTTGGAATATGCACCACACACGTCATAATCAATAAGAAAGAAGAAGAAAATTTGTCTTTGACTCCATCTGTCTCCTCTGGAATCATACCACTGGACCACAAACCCAAGCATAGTCCCTGTTGGAATATGCCCCTGCATACATGATAATTGATAAAAATTTGCCTTTGATTCCATCCGTCTCCTCCGTCACCATCGCCACCCCCACTGTCACCAACACACACTCCACCCCCACCCTCGCTAGTCGCAATTATCAATGATTTATATAGTTGTGCATTACATTTTCAATGTCCTTCACAGATTTGCCTCAGGTGCACCAACTTCCACCAGACTGTAACACACAATCTCTGGATTAACTACACACAGAACAACAACACCAATCAGCTGAGAGCACTTTGCATTTTTCATTATTAGAGAGAAATGACATGAACTTGAAATGAACTTGATCTCAACTTGAACAAAACCTGAATTTGGACTTTGCCCTCAGAGATTGGCAACAGGGGATGAAATTTTGTGGCAAGCCCCCATCAACGCAAAGAAAAAAGCAAAAAAAAAAAAAAAACCTTTTCAATTTGACATAAAGTATCTTTCAAACGCCCAACAGCTCCTCTTGTTAGATTGGTCAGCCAGAGTGGCAGTGACACCAATAACTCCAATGCATTCCAACAAGCCTGTGGAGGCACAGGGGATCGAACCCTGGGCATCTCGCATGCGAAGCGAGCTATCTACCACTGATATATACCCCCAATAGCGGTGCAGGGATCCCCTGGTACTAACAACAAAAACGTGCTGTGAAGCCTGTGACATTCCATCTAGTCTCACTTGGCAGGAGCTGGGTGCGTCTTATTTGTAAACAGTCTACTCTGAGTGAGTGAGTGGAAGGAGTGAATGAAGTGGAGATGTGTGTTTGTGGGTGGTCCTTCTCCCCAACTTGGAGAGAAAGAGAAAAAAAACCTGTTGTGAATTAATGATACATGATGATGATATACACACTGTAATAGTTGCTAGGCAAGCGTGACTGGCACAGGGTAAAAACCTCTCCTATATTATCTGCTTGAGCAGAGGAGGAGGAAAACTGTTGACACTGGGTTTCCGTTCCACTTAATACTCAGAGTATTTGTCATCAGCTCAAACCAGCGCCCAGGTAACCCTGCATTGGTGGTGGCTCGCTCTCCCATGGGCATCGTGAGAACAATAACTGACAGTCACAATAGGTTCGGCTCCGTCTTGTGCCTCTTGCTGCTAACCAGCCAGTTCTGCCTAACAACCATTACGCAGATAAAGAGGCCGAGTGCCAGAACTGCACCTCTGGGCAAAATGGGGGGCAGGGGGAGAGGGAAGATGAGAAATGCCTTGAAAATGTTCTGCACACAAATTGCTATGGAAAACTGCCTTTTCAATGAAAGTGCAAGGAGTGTGGGTGATGCACAGTTTCAAACTTCATACAGAATTGCTGGGCAAATTTCCTGGAACAGGCACAGCAGGACACAGTTTCCATAAGAAGTCAGTTTGTGCTGAGGAATTTGCATGCTAGCTCAGAGGCCTTATGACTGTGAAATCCCACTCAAGGATGAAACTTGCAGCCCACCTTTCAAGCCACTGTACCACCTCTCTCCACCAGAAGCCAAGGCCCTCCAAGAATACATTGAAGAAATGCTGAACAAGGGATTCATCCAACCTTCCAAGTCACCAGCTGGAGCTCCCATCTTTTTTGTCAAGAAGAAGGATGGGGGACTGAGACCCTGTGTGGACTACAGAGATCTCAATGAGATGACAGTCAAGAACCGCTATCCACTGCCTCTCATCTCTGAATTACTGGACAAACTGAGCCATGCAAGGATATTTTCCAAGATTGACCTCAGAGGTGCCTACAATTTGGTCAGAATTAAGCCCCAGGATCAATGGAAGACTGCCTTCAGATGCAAATACGGTCACTTTGAGTACTTGGTCATGCCCTTTGGACTTACCAATGCTCCAGCTATTTTCCAAGGCATGATGAATGACATCTTCAGGGATATTTTGGACCTTTTTGTCATTGTCTACCTGGATGATATCCTGGTATTTTCATCTGACACTGCAAGCCATATGGGACATGTCAAGACTGTCTTGGAGAGACTCAGACAGCATCACCTCTATGCAAAGCTGGAGAAGTGTGAATTCCACAAGACCTCCATTGAGTTTTTGGGGTTCATTGTGTCTGACAAAGGGATCTCCATGGCAACAGACAAGATCCAAACTATTCTTGAATGGAAGGCTCCAAATTCCATCAAGGATGTTCAAAGCTTCCTTGGATTTTGCAACTTCTACAGAACCTTCATTGCTGTTATGAATCACCCTCTGGAAACCTCTGGAACCTTCTAGAACATTCCTTCATGGAACCTTCTGGAACCTTCTGGAACCTTCTAGAACATTCCTTCATGGAACCTTGTGGAACCTTCTGGAACCTTCTTTGCTTTCCTGACTTGTCTTGTTGTCATTGGTATCATTGGTATCATTGTATTACTAATTGCTCTTTCTGGAACTTTCTTGGAGTCTTGACAAGGAACACTCTCAAAAGGTATAAAAGGGGGATGGGGGACCTGTCCCATCCCTCAAGTGAATTATTGTTTCCAATACAATCATCACTCCTCTCAGTTCCTTGTCTGCCTTGTCCTGTCCTGCCCTGTTCCTGACAATTGCCAACTATTCTGCCATAGCCAAGCCTCTCACTGATCTCACCAAGAAGACCACCAAGTTTGAATGGAGCCCAGCAGCAGAGCAAGCCTGGCTAGCTCTTAAGAAAGCAACCACAAGTGCACCACTCCTTAAGCATGTGGATCCCTTGCTTCCCTTCACCTTGGAAACTGATGCCTCAGACTATGCCCTTGGCGCTGTTCTGTCCCAGCCAAGCTCTCAGGACCCCTCTGCTCCTCTGCATCCAGTGGCATATTACTCCAGGAAGCTGAACAGTGCTGAGTGTAACTACACAGTCCATGACAAGGAGTTGCTTGCAATTGTGGAAGCATTCAAATTCTGGAGACACTACTTGGCTGGTTCTAAAGGCATCTCTGTCTATTCTGATCACAAGAACCTAGACATATCAATTCGGGCCCTACTTAGTGAAAGTGGGGCCACTTAGTGAAAGTGGGGCCACTATCAAGTCCACACTATCAAGTCCACTATCAAGTCCATTAATGAGTCCATTTTGTGTCTCCTTAATTGTTTTTTTTTGTCAATTTTATTGTTTTTGTTATGGTTTTGATTCACTATTGCGTCCACACATATGGACTCAATATGGACTCAATATGGACTCATATGAGGCCAAGTCTAATTGTTTTTTTTTGTCAATTTTTTCATTTTGTTATTGTTTGATACCAGGGCCAAAAAAACTAAGTCCACAGCGACCACCCACACTTTGAGCTCTCCCACCGGCACAAAGATGACGTGACACGACGTTCTAAGTGTCACATCTCTAAGCTAGAATTGCGAGAGGATTCCGAATCTGCAAAAAAAACGGTGGGTCGATTAGTGGCAAGCAGGGAATATCGCAGGTTTTTCCGAAAACTCCAGATCCAAAACGCACTCCCACTCAGGAAATCTTTTGCAGGAGGCTGTCCACCGCCGTTTCGGCGCCGGAATCGTGTTCTACGCGTGTGGTTTGCTTACGGGGCCTACCCTTACGTCCTGGGGTCGGGTTTGTGCAAGGTAAACTTGGCCTCAAAGGATTTTCATTTTTTTTTTTTCGGTCCTCACTTAGAATTTTTTTCCGGAACGGCAGTGGACGGCTGTGGGAGTACGCTCAACGTGTTGATCGGTCAAAAGTACATTAGAAAGGTGCTAAGGACGAGCTCTTGGCGGAGGTTTCTATTAAGGAACTTTGAAGTGCAAGGTTGGCCCAAAAAAAAAAAAAAAATTGGTCCTCACTTATAATTTTTTTCTGGAAACACAGCCCACTGCCGTTTCGACAGCGGAATCGTGTCGACAAGAACAAGCCGCTGACCGAGGACTCGTGGACGTCGACCAAAGTGGAGAGCCAGTGCAGGTCGGCGGGGATGACGTTCGAGCGGCGGTCGGGGACGGCGCGGCCGGCCGCGGGAAGCACCGCGTGCAAGATCAACAGCGCCAAGAAGGTGTCGCAGAACATGAATGCTTTCTTTGCGAACAAGCAGCTCAATGCGGACGGAACGCTGGACATCAAGGTGCGTTGCGCGTGAGGGGGGGGGATCTGCGTGCGTGCGGGTCGTGAGGCGGCCTTTGCACGCCAGCCCCTTTTTTTTCCGCCTTCTATGTCTCTGTGGCTCTGACCTCTGTCTCCCACCTTTCCTCCTACAGGCGACGCTCGCGGCGGCAAAGGCGAACAAGAAAACGGCCGGCGCGATCGGGTCCATGACGAAAGAAACCATCGCGGCGGCACGGGGCAAGGGCGGCGCGAAGGCGGCGGCGGGGGCGGGGGCGAAGCCGGGGAAAGGCGAGGCACGAGGCGCGGGGGGCGATGGCAGCGGCAAAAAGGCGGCGGGGAAGCGCGGCGGGAAGGGCGCTGCCGGCAAGGTGAAAGCCGGGGGTAAGTGGCGCGAGGTTGGGGCGGCAGGGAAGGCGAAAGCGACGAAGGCTTCGCACGCAGGCGGCGGCAGGAAGTCGGTGGCGGCCGGTAAGGCGGGCAAGGGGGGCGGCAAGGGGAGCGGCAAGAGAAACAGCGGAACCGGCGGTGCGAGCGCGAAGGCTAAGGCGCGGGGCGCAGGTAAGAAACCGGCTGCGGCGGGCGGGAAGGCGGGCAAGAAGAACGTCCGCGCGGCGAAAAGCAAGGGCAAGGCGGCAGGCGCAAGAACGAAGCCAGCGGCCAAGGCGACAGGGCCGAAGAAAAACAAGAAGGCGGTGCCGGCGGTCTCGAACAAGAAGCCGAAGACCACCGCCGGCCCAGGGAAGAAGACGAAGAAGGTGGAGCCTGTCCAACCGAAGGCAGTTGCGGGCGGCAAGGCCAAGACCAAGAAGTGACCTGGGGTCCCTTTTTTATTTCGTGTTCGTCGGGTGGAGATCCGGTGGTTGGTGGATGGGAAAACATTTTACCCATTACACGTGATCACACATTTGCGGAGGACTGCCGCCCCAACCGGCATCACCTTTACCCTCAGTCACGCGTCAAACAGCCGCGAGGGGGCTCTCGACGGTGCAAAAGAAGTCTCCATGCGGAAGTAGGTCAGGTTGTTCGAGACGAGCGGCTTCGCAGGAATCTGGTAAATGCAAAAAAAACGAACTCTTTGCTGCCTTGACGGCAAATTCAAAGCTGGAGGGATGGAACCCACAGACTGCAGTCGGTGGTCAAGGCCACCAGTTCGTTGGAGATTGTACTGTACGTGCAGTCTAATCGGCCGAAAAGCAGGACCGATCGGCGGCCCAGAAGCTTCCAGCGATGCAGCGACGACGCCCCAGCACGTGCACGCCCATGAATCAATTATCCAATAGCCCTCCTTTGAAAGATCTGCTGTCATCCACGCTTGGATCCCAATCTCTGGCGTGGCTCGGCCACCCCACGAAATCAAAAAAAATGTTATTACTCGACCACACGAGGACCCCGGCTCACCGCCAGCAATCCATCGACCTCCTCGTCAGCATCACCTGGACCAGCGTGCGCGAGCACTTGGATGCCGTCGACCGGTACCGCATCGCGACCCTCTTCCGGCTGCTTCCGGATCAGGTCGACGCCTTCCTCCAAACCCAGCGATTACCCTTTGACGCCGCCAGCGTCCGCGGCGCGGACACGGACTTCCTGGACGTCCTGCTCGAGCGTTTCCCGCATCGCAGCGCCCTGCCTCTGGCGGAGCCCGCCCTGCCGCCGCCGCCGCTGCCGGCGGCGAAGAAGGAGGAACCCAAGGCAGAAGCGTCCGAGGACGACGAACCAATGTGAAACACATGTGCTTGACCGCTCCAGCTCACCTCAAACACCTTCCTCCCCACTTTCCTCCCCCCCCCACGCCGAAGACGATTCTGTCGCCTTGTGCAGCGGTGGTCCCACTCAGCCAAGTACTACACGACTCGCGCGATGGACGCGTCCAGCGCCGCGGGGCACGTGCACGTCCTGTCGTGGTGGCAGCGCAGCGGGCTTCGGCTCAAGTACAGTGCGGCGGCAATGGACGGGGCGACAGCGGCGGACCAGGTGGCGGCACTGGAGTGGTGGCGCAGCAGTGGGCTGCCGTTAAAGTACACGGATGCGGCGGTGCACTGTGGCAGCAAGCGGCGGTCTTTGGCCGCGCTGGGGTGGTGGCGCGACAGCGGGCTCCCGGTGCGGTACGGGGTGGAGGCGGTGCACGCGGCGTCGGTTGCGGGAGACGTTGCGGTGCTGGAGTGGTGGGCGTCGCGCAGCGGGATGGAGATGAAGTACTCGCAGGACGTGATGGACACGGCGACGACGTTCCGGAAGACGGAGACGCTCGAGTGGTGGAGGGCCAGCGGGCTTGCGCCGCCGCTGTACACGGCGAACGCGGTGAATTTCGCCAGCAGGAACGGGAGCGTGGAGATGCTCGAGTGGTGGCTGGCGAGCGGCTTCGAAATGAAGTACACTGAGTACGCCATGGACATGGCGAGCAGCAACGGCCACATCCACGTGCTGGAGTGGTGGCGGTTGAGCGGGCTGGAGCTCCGGTACTCGGAAGATGCGATGGTGTGGGCCACGCGTTGCGGAGAAGTCGCAGTGCTGCAGTGGTGGGCGGGGAGTGGGCTTGCGCTCAAGTAGGATCCGACAACAGTCCTGCAGTCGGCGGGGGAGCACGCAGCGGCCGAGGCCGTGGCCTGGTGGAAGGACAGCGGCTTGTTGGAGATCAAGACCAAGGCGGCGGCGGCGGAGAGCAGTTCGCTGCTCGCCTGGCTCTCTTCTCTTTTTGAATGGACAGACTAGGGAAATCCGTGCACCCAGACTCTGCTGCCCAGTATTTGTTCCGCAGACTACGAAAGATTCATTGGTCGTTCATTCTTGTCGGGAAATTGGTACAACAAGCCATGGACCTCAAATAAACGTTATGCCCCATCAGCACAGTGGGTATTGCGTTGTCGATTGCATTTTTTTTTTTTTTTTTTTTTTTTTTTGTGTTTTGTTCTTGGGGGACCTCCCACTCCTTGAACCATGGACTGCCCAATCTCACTGTTCCATGTTATTATTATGATGAGTTTCCCGCTTTTCTCGGTACCACTGCGCGCACCGGTAGCCCTCCTGCCTCCCACCCTCCTTGAACCACACCGCCCCAAGCCATGCATTTCGAGGTGCTCAGCTACGATGTTGAATCAATGCGGACGAAGTCGAAGTGCTTCGCTGTCGTCGCCAAGCTGAGGATTGAACGCAAGAAGAAAAACCTCCCTCATTTTTGCGTAACCAACACGATCTTGCTGAGCCCCTTTTACTTCGTTTGGCCAAGTTGAGCGGCACCCACCCCCGCCCACGAACACGCCGCGGCCCACCGCGCCGAGCTCCTCGCACCGGGCTACTACGCTAACCCTGTCGAGGCTTTCCACGCGACCGCCAGTTTCGCGGCTTTTTTTGGTCGACGCTGAGCTCCAGGCTAACCCGGAACGTGGAGGAGTGATGTGGGACCAACCCGATGTTGCGTAATTTGTATTACAAGTCGATGTGCATTCGACATTTCAACCAGTTGTAATTCTATTAGACCATCGCGCAGCCGCGCGGGGCGAAATTGATTTGCCAGGCTTTTTGCTGTTTAGCATCGCAACCTTGCGGCACGGCGCCCAGGAGACGTAGGGGGAAGTAGATGAAGCCGTTTGCTTTAAGAAAGAACCAACACCCCCAGTGCCAATCAAAATAATCAACATTTTGAAACGAAATCTACTCGGTTTGATTTTAGCCCGAACTAAGTTACACGTTACGGGTGACCGGCAAAGGGGGCGAGAAAAAAAAAATTCCTGAGAAACCCACACCAACCTTTTCTCATTTGTACCAAATTCATCATCTCGATTTATCTTTTAACGCGCTTGGACAGCTTCGCGGTTCGGGGGGGTGGTCTCCTAGTCAAACGCTCCACTCGCGGCCGGCAACAGCACCACCTCGACGCCGTAGTTCTGGAGCACCGCGCGCAGCTCGGGGTCGCGCTCGACCCAGTCCACGTGCTGGAGCTCGAGCTTGCGCAGGGCGACACCGCGTCGCTGTCTCACGTGGAGCGTGCCTCCTTGAAAGCCTGGCGATTGTGACGTGATTACGGCTATCAGAAAGTGGCGGCTCAGAGGCGCGTTCACCGTCGTTGAAGGCAGACGAGAAGTTGAAACCAGTCGCAACGACTGCCACTCCGTGCAAACCCGGCTTCAGCCCATTCTTTGCTCCCCACCACCATTCTTGGCACCTGCTCACTCCCTTTCTCCAGCCCCGGTGCGAGGCAGGTAGCGGCTCGCGCGGATTAGGGCTGTTCGACTGCAGAGAAATTCGTGGCGAGGAAAAACGGGAAAATTTTTTCGTGGGGAAGGTGAGGAGGTTGCCGCCGTCACCACCCACCCCACCCCGCCCACCCGCCCGCACCCTTCCCATCCCACCCTCCCGCCTCCCTTAGCAGCGATCTGGATGTATCGAGACGGAGTATCGCCGTGGTGAGACGATCGCCAGCTGCCGAGGGCGAGGACGGATTGCGATGGCTGTGGATGGATGGCGAGGGGGTCGGTGAACGATCGGTCGGTTTGCGATGGTGTCTTCGGTGCGCCGCACGGCGCACAGCACGGCGCACAGCACGGCACGCACCACACCCTGCCCACCGCCCACCGCCTGCCCCCCGCCGCCATTCTGCTCGCCGCATCTGTTCAATGCTGCCAATTATTCAGGCTCTATTATTATGACTTTTGGTCTTACACTCATTTTTTCAGAATTTGTCAAAAGCTCTACGAAAAACCGTCATGGCAACTGCCTGGATTCCAACCTTTGAGTATGGTGGAACAAACAAGAAGATCTCTGTTCCTGCTACCATTGGCCGTGATGATTTGCTTCAGCTTGTGGCGACCCACTGGGGGATTGCTGCAGGTGTTTCCATTGAGTTGGTGTATGTGGACTCTGCCACTGGTGATGAGATTGTCCTTGACGTGGATGGGGTTATGCTGGAAGATCCGGAATCCAATTCAGTCATAATGGTAGACAATACGGGTTAGCTCACTTACGCCAACGAATTGCTCACATTTACTCTTATGTTCTTTTTCTAATTTATTATTCTCATCTGTCACAAACCTCAATCATGGGTCCCCAACCCACTGGCCTTGCAACTAACAAGAACGTACATTGTACTCAGACACAATTCCAACATGACCACAACCCGAGTAAGGAGCACCCCCGAGGTACTACCTTACTCCCGTTTCGGACCGCACCACCGATCCTCATCAGTTGCCTTTCCTGACTGACCATAGACCTGGTCCCAGTCAGGCTTGACCATGCATTTCCTCAAGGCAGTTGTGACCGTACTCTGCCTCCAGCGAACTTGCACATCCTTTCCTTGATGCTCTTTGCGTAGATGTTTCAGTAACGCTTGCACGATCCGTCGACCCAACCTAGAATCAAGCCGGGGGTACCATTCGATGTTCAATACCACCAAACCCTTAGATTTATCCCTCACCTTTAAGGGCCTTTCGGCAGCCTTAAATGCTTCTTTAGACGTTCGATCAATATCTAGCATGGATGCTCTAACAGATTTCCCAACTCTTTTCTTGGCAGGTTTGGTCCATTCAACACCTAAGTATCTTTCAAATCTCAGATTTAGCCCGTCAATACGAGACCTGATGGGCATACCAGTCCCAGCC
Source organism: Zopfochytrium polystomum (assembly GCA_025765615.1). Lineage (NCBI taxonomy): Eukaryota > Fungi > Chytridiomycota > Chytridiomycetes > Chytridiales > Chytridiaceae > Zopfochytrium > Zopfochytrium polystomum. Next base: position 12,720 of record JAIVFJ010000013.1, on the reverse strand, counting down.
ACGAACCAAGGCTTAAACATTTCCTGAAACTCGACATCAACTTCCAACCACCGCCTGACTACAGTGGAAACAGTGGAAATCACCAAACTCCTGGGCAGCTCGCTGCCAGCATGTACCGGCATAATCCTTCCTCGATCAACCCACCGCACAGCGGGTCTGAAACGATGGGTAGCTTCAAGATCCATCGATGCGACTCTCTGGGACCATTCAACTTCCATTTCCAATGAAGACACGATGAGATTCTTCATGTACTCAGCATCTTGAACTCTAACCTTTAGAGCCATGTCATCAACGAATACCTTGCAGTTGGCATCCTCTCCAACACCACATACCTTCCCTTCAAGTTGCTTAGACAAGTACCACATGGCCAGCGGCGGAGATAACTTAGATCCCATATCCAGACCGTCAGTCATCTTCCGACATATACCTATCAAATCAACGAAGTTTGCACGCGAGATATGTTTCAGGATTACTTTCCTGCATTGCTTAAGCTTCACATCACTCCTAGACATATCAATCCGGGCCCTACTTAGTGAAAGTGGGGCCACTTAGTGAAAGTGGGGCCACTATCAAGTCCACACTATCAAGTCCACTATCAAGTCCATTAATGAGTCCATTTTGTGTCTCTTTAATTGTTTTTTTTTGTCAATTTTATTGTTTTTGTTATGGTTTTCATTCACTATTGAGTCCACACATATGGACTCAATATGGACTCAATATGGACTCATATGAGGCCAAGTCTAATTGTTTTTTTTTGTCAATTTTTTCATTTTGTTATTGTTTTCCACCAGGGCCAAAAAAACTAAGTCCACAGCGACCACCCACACTTTGAGCTCTCCCACCGGCACAAAGATGACGTGATTCGACGTTCTAAGTGTCACATCTCTAAGCTAGAATTGCGAGAGGATTCCGAATCTGCAAAAAAAACTTTGGGTCGATTAGTGGCAAACAGGGAATATTGCGGGTTTTTCCGAAAACTCCAGATCCAAAACGCACTCCCACTCAGGAAATCTTTTGCAGGAGGCTGTCCACCGCTGTTTCGACGCCGGAATCGTGTTCTACACGTGTGGTTTGCCTACTGGGCGTACCCTCACGTCCTGGGGTCGGGTTTGTGCAATGTAAACTTGGCCTCAAAGGATTTTCGTTCTTTTTTTTTTTTCCGGTCCTCACGTCCTCTTGTTCCTCCCCAGAGACGCCCGCTTCCGCCTCGCGACCCTGCTGCGACTCGAGCGCCAGCAAGCGCTCGCCCTCTACTCCATCCCGTCGGCCTCGCTGCAACACGCCTCGAGTCGCAGTCTTGTCGATCTGTTGGACTTTCGCCTACCGTGCCCATCGGATCTGTCGCCCTGCAGGGTTAGGGTTAGGGGGGGCTTTTTTCTTCGCTCGATTACCACCGGGTCATTAGAGACACCGGGGGGGTCGTTGTCGACTTCTGAAGCCGCGTACGACGCCACAGTCGTCACTTTGAGTAAACAACTTAAGCTCTCCTTTGCTCCAGCCCCATCAGCATCCAGCGCCACCTCCGCCAGTCCACCGATCGTAGCAGATCCTCCTCGAAAGCGATCGTTTGACCCTCGCCGCTTCGAAGTTACCACCGCCGCTGGGTTCCACGATCTCGAACGTGCTCTCTTCCGATTCTACTGCGATTGCCTCACCTGCCCTCGCTGTCACCACAAGTTCATCTCCAAAGGAGTCGCAGGACGTCCAAACTCAATCTCCGGTATCCAACGTCTGTCGATTGCGTGCTCCCACTGTCGGCCGCCTCTAGCGCGACGATTCCACACAGAACTCGCACGTGTGAACCCCGCCCACCACACCGCCCTCATCGACTCCCTCCATCGCGTCCACGCAGCAGCTACAACTGCCCGCATCAGTGCGAACGCAGGTGCGTCCTCCGATCTCGCCCGCCCGACACCAGATCGCCCACCACTTTCCCGCCTCGACCGAAAGCATCGCACACCGCCATCCGCGGACTCGACGGAGGCCAAACGACCACGATCTGCGTCGCGCGACGCAAACTCGGACTCTTCACGATCAGTCTCTCCAAGCCCCACCCCTCGACCCCGACCGTATCTCAGCGCACTAATCGACCAACGTGAGATGTCCCAATCCAGTCAGCAAACTTTCTCGCAGATGATGTTCCCTGACCCCCCGCCCCGACGCCCCCCACCGACAATGGAGGAAGTCTCCGATTTTATGCAGCGGGTGAACTCCATACTCGAACTTCACAACGAAAAGCATGAATACAGCGTCGTCGAGATTGACAACCTCAAAGGACGCATCGAACGCCTCAATACAACCATCAAGGAAAAGGACGCTCGAATTAAGGAGTTGGAGGCAGAGATTCTGCTGCTTCGGATGGGTGCCAGGGTAGGGGGCGGCGGCGCAGGTGGCGGGGCCGGAGGCGATGGTGGAATGAGTAAGGGTGCCACTGATGCTGACAGGGGAGGTGGCAGCGGCAACCGACGCCTTGACGACGAGGACTGGGATTCTGAGAGGGAGGACGGAGAGCGTCGTCTGCAGCGTGGTAGGGGCGGACGCCCCCACTCTCGCATTTCTGAGCGACCGCAGACACCCGGAGGATGGCCAAGTCTACCTCGAACGAAGCAGAGTGTGCACCCGCTAAGTTTTGCTGCTACTGTTGCGCTCTCTGGTCCTAAGCCTATTCATCCCTGCCCATTCGTGAAAGGCATCTTTGTTGCTGCCGACCCCAATGCCTCTGTTGAAGACAAGATTGCTCAGGTTCTGCGGCCGCGCCCCTCAGCCATCGCAGCTCGGCGCTCAGTGCCAGGCTACGTTCGGCCTGAGTCGTCGCTGCCTGAGGCTAAGTTTGTTCCAGTGTACATCCGACCTAACCTTTCAGATGTGGGTCGGGCTAACCCCCGCCACAGCATGAGACTTGTGTTTAGACCTGAGAAAGGCTTCCCTAGAGTACCAGAAATTTCAGTCATTGGCCAATATGCTGCTCTGATGGAATGCTGGGTGTATGAGGGGGACAAGGAGAAGTTCATCAAGGCTTGTGCTGATGCTGAGATTGCCGTGGACACTGATTGTGAGCCCTGGATGCCCTCGAAGTTGAAGGATTCTCCTGAAGCTAGGGAAGCAGCTGTGCAGGCGTATATCCGCCGGGTTGCTGGGATCTTGAACCACCCATTCTTCAGACCACCACCAAATGTTGCCAAGTCTATTTATGCATCTGTGCCAAAGAAGTTGGAGACACTCCTGAGGGGGAAGTTGAAGGATCTCTCTCTGTACCCATCTGCGCCTTCTGGTGTGAAGGGGAAGGGGAGGGAAACTGAGACTGAACCCACTGCTGTGCGTGCAGGCGATGCTAATGCCATGGAAACATGAGCAAGTCATTGAGATTTGGATTTTTGAATGCCCATGGATCCTTAGCTGGACATTCAGATCAAGTTCAGGAAATTTTTTCAGATTTTCAAGTAGACTATATGTTGTTTTCAGATATTGGAATGTGGAGTTCTGACAGTATGAGTGCAGTTCGGGGTGTTGTTGCTGAGGCAAGGGGGGTGCCCCCTCCTTATCAACCTGGGCGGAATGTTGGAACAAGGGCAAAGAAAGGAGTGGCTGTTGTGGTGAGCGGGGACCTGGACAGCGATGCCCACCTGGTGGTGCAGACCCTGCACAGGTCCCCCAAGGGAGAATGGATCATTGTGAAGATGTCAGAGCTGATTGTTGGATTGACGTATTTTGCGCCGAGCACACCTCTGGAATCTCTGCAGGAATTTCAAGATCAAGTTAGCCAAGTTAGCATCCTCCTGCCTGCAGCACCCTTTCTGATCATTGGAGACTTCAACATTTGGATGCGTGAATATGGATGCCGCACTTCTGCTCCTGCTGAGCGTGTTTGCTGGCTGCAGGACTGGCTGCGACCTCCTTCCCAGTGGAGGAGGGTTGCGCCGGTTCGTGGCCAGTGGACCACAATGACAGAGGGACGGGCTGGTGGACCTGGTGGACGGGGGGTCACTGATCTTCTGTTTGTCAACCAGCATGCTCTCCCCTTTGTTCAGAACCTGGTTGTCCATGATGACCCTTCAGAATATGTTGGTTTCTCCGATCACAGGCTGTTGACTTTCACCTTCAATGGGGATCTGACCACCAAGCCCCCGTTTGAGCGCCTGAATGTTTGGAGACTCATGATGAGACAGACCAAGTATGCTAGCTGCCTTGAGAAGACCAGGAAACCCATCAGAGCCCAGATTCATTCAGTTTGGAAAGAAGTTGAAGCTGCTGCTGAGGCTGGAGAGCTCTGGACTTTTGAAAGACGCTTGGCCTGTGTGGATGATGTTTCAAACTCTGTTGTGAAGTGGCTCATGGACAATGCTGTTAAGGTGGCTGGGAAAGTTCGCTTTAGGGGTGGATCTGGAGGACCAGAGGTCCGGGAGAAGCATCTGGAGGAGCTAAAGCGCCGTCGCGTTGAGGCGCGGAGGGCTGCTGAGGCTCACCCAGATGATGATCCTGTGGGGCAGAAGATGGCCTGGACTCAGTTTCGTCAGTGGAATAAGATTGTGAAGATTGCCATCAAGCGGTACAGGAAGCGTGTATATTCAGCTGTCCAGGACTCTGCTGTGCGTGACTTTGCTGGTGAGGCTAAGCGCATCAAGTGTCAGAAGGCTCGTTCAGATAGGAGCCAGTGTGCCCTTGACCCCCAGAAGATGGGCCATTATGAAGATCATTTCCGCACAACCATAGGGCATGATCCAACTGGAACTGATGTCCCTGACGCCGTGGCTCTGGAAGAATCAGCAGTTACCGTGAACAAAGTCCCTCTGAAGCAGTCTGAAGTCTCCTGGATTAAAAAGGTTCATGTTGAAGAAGCCTGCAAGAATGCCCCCAGGGGCAAAGCCCCTGGAGAAGACATGCTTTTTGGGGAGTTGGTCTCAATTGCTCCGCACTTGGTTGCTGCAGTCCTGCACAGATTCTTTCAGCTGGTGGCCTCTCTTCATGTGGTTCCTTCTCTGTGGTCCGTGGCCAATGTGGCCTTGGTCTACAAGAACAAGGGGCTCAACAGTGATGTTGCAAACTACAGGCCCATCTCCTTGTGCTCAAGGATGCGACTGGTGTTTGAACGAGTGATTGCACCCCAGGTTGAGCGCGTGGTTGAAGGGATGATCCACAGGGCGCAGGGGGGTTTCAGAAGAAAGCGGTCCACCATGGACCAGGCTTATACTTTGCATGAGCTTCAACAGCTGAACCCCCAGATGCATGTGGTGTATTTGGACATTAAGGCCGCGTATGACTGCACAAACAGGAGTCTGGTGTGGGACTCCATCTGGTTTGCCAAGAATGACAAGAGTCGTGACTTTACAAGGACTCAACTGCTGCCGATCCTCAGATCTTTGTTTGATTTCAATGCATGCCAGCTGCTGGTACTTGGGAACAAGTCTGCTCAGATCCAAGTGACAAGAGGATTTCTCCAAGGCACAGTCCTGTCACCCATGCTGTTCAATGTTGCCATCAACTCCTTGCCTCAGACATTGGCCATGTCTTTCAGGGACCACATGCTGACATTTAATGCAACATCGCTCAACTCGCTACTCTTTGCAGACGACTCCTCAGTTTTTGCCAAGGATGCGACAGTACTTCAGAGAACTAGACAAGGTGCATGAGTGGTCCCTTAAGCGGGGGATGACATTTGCTGCCAAGAAGTGTGTTGCAGTTTCAGCCAAGAAGAATTTGAAGTTGAAGATGAATGGAGTGGAGATTCCCCAGGAGGAGTCTACTACCCAGTTGGGTCTTGTGCGCACCTGCAGGGGTATTGACTTTGAGGCCTCACTGGCCATGAGACTGAGGAAAACAGAAAAGATGCTGGCCTTTTTGGCTGCTCGGGGTTTCAATGGCTGGGGTTTCAGGCCTGTGAGCTCTTATAGGGTTTACATGTGTTTCCTGAGACCAATGATGGAGTATGGGTTTGCACTGCGCCCCTTGACCCACACACAGCTGAAGGATGCGCAGAAATTGCAGGATAAATGCCTGCGGCAGGCGCTGTCACTGGGGAAGACCTCCTCAGGGGCGGCCCTGCATCTGATGTTTGGAGTGGTCCCTGTGGCAGCCAGGAACAAGATGCTGAACGCTAGATACTTTTTCAGACTGCACCACATTCAGGATGCTCGCAACACAACGGCCCAGATGTACAGGCACATGGTGGAAAAGATTGCTTCAGGGGCCTCTGTGGGACAGTCCTTGACAAAGTTTTCACTTGACTACATGGATATTCAGGATTTCTTGAACTCGGTGAGGCGGCCCTCCTTTGTGGAGTTGCCACTTGTGGTCCCCACAACCAAAGCCTATGACATTGAGTTGCCGATGATGAGAACAAAGAACATTGAGGCTGCAGACATGCTGTTGATGCACAAGCGGGCTCTGGTGAGGTGTCAGAAGAAATCCTCCCCCACAGGGGTGGCTCAGGCTTTGGAAGTGCCTTCACACATGGGGCCATGCCAAGTTATTCGATCTGGTGCGGCATTTAACAGGAAGTGGCTCAGACACCTGCTGATGTGGATGGCTGGGATGGTAGCATTTCACCAACAGTGTGTGAGGGCTGACTGTGCAGAGAAGTGCACTAGGAGGCATGTTTTGGAGTGTTCAGGTGTTAAGGACAGGCTGGAGAGGCTGCATCCTGAGTTGATTCCCACTGCAGAGCAACAGGATTTGAACATTTCAGCAGTGGATTTGGGCCTAAGGTCGCTGGTCTTTTGGGCCCCCTACAGTACCAAAGCTGAGGACAAGATCTCCAAGGAGACTCGCATTGCCTCCAAGAAGATGGGAATGAAGCTGGCCAGAATGATCATGCAGATGCGTATTGAGTGTGGAGGACTTGCGAATTTCACTGATGCTTCAGAGACAACAGCGGCAGAGGAGGCAGAGGTCGTGGTGGAGGCAGGTCGCGTGGACCGGCAGGATATGAGCATTCAGGAACGGATGGCAGCAGCCAGGGTGCGCAAGCTTGCAAGGTTGGTCATCATCACCACCTATGATCCAGTACGGAACAAACAGTGGCGGGAGTCAAGGGAGAAGTGGAAGAAGAAGGAAACTGAGGGTGTTGAGGGGACAGTGGACGGCAATGGGCATGTGGACTCTGATTCAGAGGAGGAGGCCAGAATTGGGTGACAGTTTGTGCAGTGTTTCAGGTGCAGTCCTTCGAACCTCATTTGTTATCTATTTGTTTTCTTGTTGTTAAACTTCATTCCACCCCTGTGGATCCTTCCCTCTTTCTTTTTGACCTAGTTGCTGTTCTTTGTCTCTCTCTTCTGCCTCTTGATTCTCTACTTGGCACCTCTTTCTTGCCTCTGGACATGTTTCTCCTATTTCATATGTATGCACTTTTTAACTTTCAAAGTTGCAGATTCCTCACCCTTTCCCTCGGGGGGGGTTGGAGCGAATAAATCCCGTTGAAAAGTTAGGGTTAGGGCGTATATCCGCCGGGTTGCTGGGATCTTGAACCATCCATTCTTCAGACCACCACCAAATGTTGCCAAGTCTATCTATGCATCTGTGCCAAAGAAGTTGGAGACACTCCTGAGGGGGAAGTTGAGGGATCTCTCTCTGTACCCATCTGCGCCTTCTGGTGCAAAGGGGAAGGGGAGGGAAACTGAGACTGAACCCACTGCTGTGCGTGCAGGCGATGCTAATGCCATGGAAACATGAGCAAGCCATTGAGATTTGGATTTTTGAATGCCCATGGATCCCTAGCTGGACATTCAGATCAAGTTCAAGGAATTTTTTCAGATTTTCAAGTAGACTATATGTTGTTTTCAGATATTGGAATGTGGAGTTCTGACAGTATGAGTGCAGTTCGGGGTGTTGTTGCTGAGGCAAGGGGGGTGCCCCCTCCTTATCAACCTGGGCGGAATGTTGGAACAAGGGCAAAGAAAGGAGTGGCTGTTGTGGTGAGCGGGGACCTGGACAGCGATGCCCACCTGGTGGTGCAGACCCTGCACAGGTCCCCCAAGGGAGAATGGATCATTGTGAAGATGTCGGAGCTGATTGTTGGATTGACATACTTTGCGCCGAGCGCACCTCTGGAGTCATTGCAGGAATTTCAAGACCAAGTTAGTCAAGTTAGCACTCTTATGCCTGCAGCACCCTTTCTGATCATTGGAGACTTCAACATTTGGATGCGTGAATATGGATGCCGCACTTCTGCTCCTACTGAACGTGTTTGCTGGCTGCAGGACTGGCTGCGACCTCCTTCCCAGTGGAGGAGGGTTGCGCCGGTTCGTGGCCAGTGGACCACAATGACAGAGGGAAGGGCTGGTGGACCTGGTGGACGGGGGGTCACTGATCTTCTGTTTGTCAACCAGCATGCTCTCCCCTTTGTTCAGAACCTGGTTGTCCATGATGACCCTTCAGAGTATGTTGGTTTCTCAGATCACAGGCTGTTGACCTTCACCTTCAATGGGGATCTGACCACCAAGCCCCCGTTTGAGCGCCTGAATGTTCGGAGACTCATGCTGAGACAGACCAAGTATGCTAGCTGCCTTGAGAAGACCAGGAAACCCATCAGAGCCCAGATTCATTCAGTTTGGAAAGAAGTTGAAGCTGCCGCTGAGGCCGGAGAGCTCTGGACTTTTGAGAGGCGCTTGGCTTGTGTGGATGCTGTTTCAGACTTGGTCGTGCAGTGGCTCATGGACAATGCTGTTAAGGTGGCTGGGAAAGTTCGCTTTAGGGGTGGATCTGGAGGACCAGAGGTCCGGGAGAAGCATCTGGAGGAGCTAAAGCACCGTCGCGTGGAGGCGCGAAGGGCTGCTGAGGCTCACCCAGATGATGATCCTGTGGGGCAGAAGATGGCCTGGACTCAGTTTCGTCAGTGGAATAAGATTGTGAAGATTGCCATCAAGCGGTACAGGAAGCGTGTCTACTCAGCTGTTCAGGACTCTGCTGTGCGTGACTTCGCTGGTGAGGCCAAGCGCATCAAGTGTCAGAAGGCTCGTTCAGATAGGAGCCAGTGTGCCCTTGACCCCCAGAAGATGGGCCATTATGAAGACCATTTCCGCACAACCATCGGTCATGAGCCAACTGGAACTGATGTCCCTGACGCCATGGCTCTGGAAGAATCAGCGGTTACTGTGAACAAAGTCCCTCTGAAGCAGTCTGAAGTCTCCTGGATTAAGAAGGTTCATGTTGAAGAAGCCTGCAAGAATGCCCCCAGGGGCAAAGCCCCTGGTGAAGACATGCTTTTTGGGGAGCTGGTCTCAATTGCTCCGCACTTGGTTGCTGCAGTCCTGCACAGATTCTTCCAGCTGGTGGCCTCTCTTCATGTGGTTCCTTCTCTGTGGTCTGTGGCCAATGTGGCCTTGGTCTACAAGAACAAGGGGCTCAACAGCGATGTTGCAAACTACAGACCCATCTCCTTGTGCTCTAGGATGCGACTTGTGTTTGAGCAAGTGATTGCACCCCAGGTTGAGCGCGTGGTTGAAGGGATGATCCACAGGGCGCAGGGAGGTTTCAGAAGAAAGCGGTCCACCATGGACCAGGCCTACACTTTGCATGAGCTTCAGCAGCTGAACCCGCAGATGCATGTGGTGTATTTGGACATTAAGGCTGCGTATGACTGCACAAACAGGAGTCTGGTGTGGGACTCCATCTGGTTTGCCAAGAATGACAAGAGTCGTGACTTTACAAGGACCCAACTGCTGCCGATCCTCAGATCTTTGTTTGATTTCAATGCATGCCAGCTGCTGGTACTTGGGAACAAGTCTGCTCAGATCCAAGTGACAAGAGGATTTCTCCAAGGCACAGTCCTGTCACCCATGCTGTTCAATGTTGCCATCAACTCCTTGCCTCAGACATTGGCCATGTCTTTCAGGGACCACATGCTGACATTTAATGCAACCTCCCTAAACTCGCTGCTCTTTGCTGATGACTCCTCAGTCTTTGCCAAGATGCGACGGTGCTTCAGAGAATGCTAGACAAGGTGCATGAGTGGTCCCTTAAGCGGGGGATGACATTTGCTGCCAAGAAGTGTGTTGCAGTTTCAGCCAAGAAGAATTTGAAGTTGAAGATGAATGGAGTGGAGATTCCCCAGGAGGAGTCTACTACCCAGTTGGGTCTTGTGCGCACCTGCAGGGGTATTGACTTTGAGGCCTCGCTGGCCATGAGACTGAGGAAAACAGAAAAGATGCTGGCCTTTTTGGCTGCTCGGGGTTTCAACGGCTGGGGCTTCAGGCCCGTGAGCTCTTACAGGGTTTACATGTGTTTCCTGAGACCAATGATGGAGTATGGGTTTGCACTGCGCCCCCTGACTCACACACAGCTGAAGGATGCGCAGAAGCTGCAGGACAAGTGCCTGCGGCAGGCGCTGTCACTGGGGAAGACCTCCTCAGGGGCGGCCCTGCATCTGATGTTTGGAGTGGTCCCTGTGGCAGCCAGGAACAAGATGCTGAATGCCAGATACTTTTTCAGACTGCACCACATTCAGGATGCTCGCAACACAACGGCCCAGATGTACAGGCACATGGTGGAAAAGATTGCTTCAGGGGCCTCGGTGGGACAGTCCTTGACAAAGTTTTCGCTTGACTATACAGATATTCAGGATTTCTTGAACTCAGTGAGGCGGCCCTCCTTTGTGGAGGTGCCACTTGTGGTTCCCACAACCAAGGCCTATGACATTGAGTTGCCGGTGGTGAGAACAAAGAACATTGAGGCTGCAGACATGCTGGCAATGCACAAGCGGGCTTTGGTGAGGTGCCAGCAGAAATCCTCCCCCGCTGGGGTGGCACGGGCTTTGGAGGTACCTTCACACATGGGGCCATGCCAAGTTATTCAATCTGGGGCGGCATTTAACAGGAAGTGGCTCAGACACCTGCTGATGTGGATGGCTGGGATGGTAGCATTTCACCAACAGTGTGCAAGGGCTGGCTGTGCAGAGAAATGCACTAGGAGGCATGTTTTGGAGTGTTCAGGGGTTAAGGACAGGCTGGAGAGGCTGCATCCTGAGTTGATTCCCACTGCAGAGCAACAGGATTTGAACATTTCAGCAGTGGATTTGGGCCTAAGGTCGCTGGTCTTTTGGGCCCCCTACAGTACCAAAGCTGAGGACAAGATCTCTAAGGAGACTCGCATTGCATCAAAGAAGATGGGAATGAAGCTGGCCAGGATGATCATGCAGATGCGCATTGAGTGTGGAGGGCTTGCAAATTTCACTGATGCTTCAGAGACAACAGCGGCAGAGGAGGCAGAGGTCGTGGTGGAGGCAGGTCGTGTGGACCGGCAGGATATGAGCATTCAGGAACGGATAGCAGCAGCCAGGGTGCGCAAGCTTGCAAGGTCGGTCATCATCACCACCTATGATCCAGTACGGAACAAACAGTGGCGGGAGTCAAGGGAGAAGTGGAAGAAGAAGGAAACTGAGGGTGTTGAGGGGACAGTGGACGGCAATGGGCATGTGGACTCTGATTCAGAGGAGGAGGCTGGAACTGGGTGACAGTTTGTGCAGTGTTTCAGGTGCAGTCCTTCGAACCTCATTTGTTCTCTATTTGTTTTCTTGTTGTTAAATCTCATCTCATCTCTGTGGATCCTCTCCTCTTTTTTCTTTTTGATCTAGTTGCTGTCCTTTGTTTTTCTCTCTTCTGCCTTTTGATTCTCTACTTGGCACCTCTTTCTTGCCTCTGGACATGTTTCTCCTATTTCATATGTACGCACTTTTTAACTTTCAAAGTTGCAGATTCCTCACCCTCTCCCTCGGGGGCGGGTTGGAGCGAATAAATCCCGTTGAAAAGTTAGGGTTAGGGGACTTTTTCTTTCCTCACATTCTCGCGCTCGTCGACGACGCGCGTGAGGACGGCTTGGGAAGCTTGAAGTCGAGGTCAAAGACACCGTCGCTGTGTCGCAGCCCTCTACGAAACAAACAACCCTTCCATTTGTACCAACTACCGCCGCCACTACCCCGACAGCTCGATCCTCTGCAGCATCTGCCACCACCACCGCTCGGGCTCGCGAGTTCCCCCGCCGCCGATTTGATATACGCACCGCCCAGGAATTCCACACCCTCGAGCGCGCTCTCTTCAAATTCCATCAGAAGCAGATCACCTGCGATCGCTGCCGTCGTCCGCTGATCTCTAAAGGTCTCGCCGGTCGAGCAAACTCAATCTCCAACATCCAACGTATCTCCATTCAGTGCTCCCACTGCACACCAACGATCTCCCGCCGCTTCCACGTCGCTCTCGCTCGGGTCAACTCGGACGATCACGCCGCGCTTGAAGGGTCCCTTCGACGCGTTCACGCAGAATCTACCGCCGCCGCGATCCGCGATCACGCACATTACACCCCTGCTCGCCCCATCCCGACTGATCGGAAACATCGTACACCACCTTCTGTTGAAGCAAATACCCCAAAGCGAGGTCGAGCGGCGTCGCGCGACGCTGACAGCCAATCTGTGTCTTCCCGATCCTTTTCTCGATCTCCGTCACTAAGCCACTCCCCCACTCGACCCATACCTTCCGCCTCCAACCTGCTCGATATGTCACAAGCCAGTCAGTCAACCTTCTCACAGGCAATGTTCCCCGACCCGCCCCCCCGACGCCCCCCTCCGTCGATGGAGGAGATTTCGGATTTCATGGACCGAACTAATGCTCTGCTTAAACTGCACAGCGACAAACACAACTATAGCGTGGCAGAGATTGACCGTCTCAAGGGACACATCGAACGTTTAACCGCGACGATTAAGGAGAAGGATGAGCGAATTCGTGAGCTGGAGTCAGA